>OW964829.1:37649186-38899186 GCA_943142095.1 Ophonus ardosiacus | reverse complement strand
GACCAACACAAAACCTCCCGCTATTTAATTTTTATTAATTTAAATACATACCTACGTATTAGTAATGCTTCAAACTATATTATGTTCCATTGCATATAATTATTGCTTTATTTACGATTTTCTTTATTATTTAATATGTCACTATTATTAATTTGAAGTGATTAGTTTTTTGACAATGACGTTTACCTGTCAGTTACATTCATTTGAAAAATAAACTGTGTAACAAAGGAATTGTGTTTATCTTAGGCTTCGGGATTAAAAAAAGAAAAATGATTTTAAAATTTATCTGTAAAATATATAGGAAAAGTATTAATGTATATCTGTACAAAATTCAATAATCTATAATTTTCATAATGACAAAATGCGAAAAAATGGCATTTAATGGTATTTTTTGAAAAAAAAACCATTATGAGCTTCAAGTAAAGTGCCATTTCTGTTTATCCGATTTACACCAAAATCGAATGGCTTCTTTTCGTATTAGAATAGGGTAGAAATACAAGGTTTCAGAATTTTCTGAATTATAGTATTTGAGTTAGAGCGAAGACAAAATTCCTACACATACACACACACACACACACACACACACACACATACATACATACATACATACATACATACACACACACACATACACACATACACACAAACAGACATCATCGTGAAAATGTCAAAAATGGATTCTGGGGACCTTAAAGCGTGGTCATTTACTAAAATCTCGATATGTGATTTTTAGCACGATTCCTATACCTCCCTTATCAAGGGTAGCGGGAGGTAAAAATTAAAATGTTTGTATATAATTGACAAAAATGTTAGTGTTAAAATCCAGAGCATTACTGAAGATTTTTTCTGAGAAGTACATTTAATATTTGTTATTTTATCATTAATTAAATATTTAAAATTATAGATATAGCTGTCGCCCGTTATATTGACACTGTTCTTGAATGCGGAAAATTAAAATTCGTACATGGACAAGCCGAAATATAATAGTAATTATAATATGCCATTATTATAAGAAGGAAAAGGCTCCGGCAACATCTAAAATTGGTATAAAAAGAAAAAAGGATTCATTTATAAGACAAAGTATGTGCAATATCAGTGTCTACTAAATACGCGCTTGCTATACATATATTTCATCATATACCCTTCAGAAATACCGCCAATCTCGTCAATGAATTGGAAGAATCTCAAACATTTAGAAGAGTAGGAAGAAATTTGTTCATAGAATGATTTGAAAAGTAAAGAACAGATGTAATTAGTATTTTTTGTGTGTACCGGAAATACAATACAATACTTAGGGCCCAATTCTCAATTTTCAGCGTGATATGATATGAAATGATAAAATTATATCATATCACTTGTCAGTATCATGATATATTTGTCAAATGTCAACAAACACATGCACCAAATTCGTATTAACTAGTTATGCGCCACAAATATTGTTAACAAACGGTAAATACATACAATATCATACTTTCTTACTCATTTAAATCTGATCACTATGAAATTGAGAATAGCTGGAAGTGATAAAGTAAAAAAAATTCACTGCATATCACTTCGGTGAAAATTGAGCCCTTATATGATAATGCGGCGAGAGGTGTAGTGCTAGCCACAACAGATTTTTTTTTTAACTTTGCGAGAGATAAATGTAGTCAATACACATCACTGCTCCAAGATAAACTTTTAAGAAGTATTATTGTATGTAAAGTTTACTTCTAAATTATATTATTCTATTTCTATTTGTTTTAAGTGTCGAGTCTAGTGAAGTGAGATGTAAACTGATAAAGTTTAATGGAATGCAAATCTTAGTGTCTGCAAATAAATACTTTCCACACGGCGTGATAAACTTTTGCTATAATATACAAGTTTCCATTCCATCAATATTTATTCTGCATTGAATCGAAAATTGAACTTCGTAAAGCTCGGTTCCTATAAAAGTTGGTAACTTTATTTTGTCAGTCATGTTTACTATAAGGATAGGGGTTGTAATACAATATAAAAATACTGTAAATAAGTAAATATTTTAGATTTAGATTATAAATCTCTGTCAAACGGAATAAGAAATTTTGTAGCCGAGTTAGGGGCCAAATGACAAATGGAAAGAATGAAAGCGTTTTCCATTTCTGGATTTAAAACCGAAGATAAATGATCTGATTTTTACTAAACTTTTAAGATATTAAATAAATATTTCATCACGACATATTACACATTTCTGAGTGTGCCAATCTGCTTTATCGCAGATATCGGTAATGATGATGACATATTAGTACCGTGCGGGCGCTTACCAGGCATCACCTCAGGGGCACTCATTGCTGGCGTGGAGAGTGCACCTCAGGAGTCACTTTTGTGCCATTTCAAGCATTCTTCAACTTTCATAGACATACAGGGTGTCTCTTAAATAGGGGGACATGGCTTAACCACAGATTCCTGAGGCTAAAATAAGACGATTTAACTAAACTTGCTTCTACCGGAAAGTGTACAATTTAGCCAGAATACTGCTTCAAAGTTCTTCGAAAAAAATTTAATTTTGCTTATAATAACAGAACGCTTTATACGATTTGGATGAAATTTGGTATGACACTTCATATGGTTATAAGTCATCTTTTAAGGTGATACTTATTATTAGTGAACCACTAGTGCATCAAACTTAGGTGTCCCAACATTGATTAGACCGTAACTTTTTAATGGCCACGCCGATAACGTGAAATTATTTTTTCTGAAAGATACATTCAATAGTAAACTTTTCTCTCTCTGTTTATTTTGTGATATCTGTTACGGTTCAGACAGAAAAAAATAAAACCTGAGTGACTGCACCGTGAATTTTTACCTTCCGTCACCTTTAGGTAAGGAAGGTATTGTCTTTGGTCAAAAAATTCGGTGGTGAGTTTTTAATGACTAAGCACGTTTTAGGGTCCCTACAATACAAATTTACTATTTTTAAGATGATGTCTGTATGTATGTATGTGTGTGTGTGTGTGTGTGTGTGTGTGTGTGTGCGTGTGTCCGTGTGTGTGTGTGTGTGTGTGTATGTGTGTCCGTGTGTGACAAATTTTTCTCCGACGATAACTCCAATACTACAATTCTAAAAATTATAATTCTTTCGTATTCCTCTTCTGTACATCCATATGAAGAGTTGATTAGATTTTGGTTATAATCGATCCACCGGAAGTACCCTTTTTTGAAGTTTTTAACAGTTTTTCTTAAAAAAACGCAGTTAAATATTACTTTTTGACATTTTGTTATTATGTATATTAAAGAAAATACTCTTCTCTATACGGTTTAATTATACATTTTCCTTCATATTAAATAGATGTAAATTTAAAGCATTATAAAGAAATTAATTTTCAAAAATTAGTCTGCTTTGCAATTTATTATGGAAACAGCTGAGATAATTATTCAAAAAAAAATTAATTGACAGATGTCAGTTGCAAGTGCAAAACCAAATATGAAAAGTATAGGATCTAAAATTGGTATGTCATATTGTTACTCGCAAGTGACATGCAGAGAAAGGCCAAAGAGAAGATGGAAGGACATTACTTAGTGTAGTTTATGTTATAATTTTATTGGATTTAAAGAACCTTTTCAAATGAACTTTTAGTATGGAATTTGTAAAAAAACAGTATGTGTTCGTGTTCGATTTTACATGATATTATATAGAATCTGTTCCAAGGACCTTTTGGTATGGGTTTTGTACAAAATACATCGAATTGACGGAAGGTCTTGTGCTGGCCACAACAGATTTTTTTAAAATAAATTTAATCTCGTAATCTATCCAAATGTGAAAACAAAAAACAACGAATTTTTAATGACAGTAACAATTGTTTATGGGTTGTCAAAAAATACCTTCGCAATATTCAGAAACTAGTAACATCTGTTTGTTCGGCCTAATAGTATTTTACTACCATTATTATAAATAACACGAATAAATATGTTAGCTTACTCCTAAACAAGTTGAGAAGATTGACAACTCGTTACTGTCATTAAAAAATAATTGTTCGACATTTGGATAGACTGCTAGATTAAATTTATTTTAAAAAAATTCACGATGCAATCACTCAGGTTTTATTTTTTTCTTTCTGAACCGTAACAGATATCACAAATTACACAGAAAGAGAAAAGTTTACTATTGAATGTATCTTTCAGAAAAAATAATTTCACGTTATCGGCGTGTCCATTAAAAAGTTATGGTCTAATCAATGTTGGGACACCTACGTTTCATACACTAGTGGTTCACTAATAATAACAAGTATCATCTTAAAAGATGACTTATAACCATGTAAACTGTAATACCAAATTTCATCCAAATCGAATAAAGCGACCGGTTATTAAAAGCAAAATTAATTTTTTTTCGAAGAACTTTGAAGCAGAATTCTGGCTAAATGGTACACTTTCCGGTACAAGCAAGTTTAGTTAAATCGTCTTATTTTAGCCTCAGGAATCTGTGGTTAAGCCATGTCCCCCTATTTAAGAGACCACCTGTATAATGTACTCTGAAAATAAACTATATTTTCACACTAGCAACGATTAGTATTAATACGGATGATTCGAAAGTCATTTGTTCAAATGAGAACTATACCTTCAGTATCCCGAAAATCCTTTCCATTATCGTTCGATCCTCGACCTTTTGTCGTAAGTTGCGTTTAAAATTTAAAGCAATCGTTTAGCGCTAAGTAAAGGCAATTTGGTGGTTGTAAAGATCCGACGTCCCACCAAAGCACTTAATATGCAATTGTGGGAGTGATCAACTAATGGAAATCAGTGTTATGGTCCAGCACAACCCAAAGGGCGTGCATTATTCCCTAAATGCGTCTGTAATGATGCTGGAGCTTGTATCAACAGAAATGGCTTACGTTGTCAATTGAAGCAGCAAATATGCATGGCTGAACAGATGAGAAATATGTAGGTATGAATTATTCATATGTTACGTCTAGAAAGTTTCAACTAATATGCATATTATTAGGTCTTTTACCCCTTCTTAGGTAAAACATTCTACAAGTCGTAGAATTCGATAATAGAATATTCAAAACATAGAATAAAGTAAATATTTTTAGGCAATAACCCAAAAATGGGTCGAGATACGAACCTGTTGACCATTCGATTTTACTGGCAAAATTACAGAAGTACACGATTTTTCATAATTTTTGAACAATGTATATAATTTCTAGATATAATAGATAAATAACTGAAAATGGACAAAAATCGTAAAAAATCTAAATTTCTAGCGAGTCTCACTACGCGAGTTCTGCAGGGCTCAAGCTAGGTTTCCATATGGACAGATTATTTTATGGCGCCAATTTTAATGGCACCAGTATAGGTTTCCACAATTTCTATCAGTTTTCAACTGGCAACAATTTAAAAATGTGGCGTCAATTGAGTTACTTCAAGCAAGCATTAATATGGTAGAGTGCTCGCCAGCTAAGAAAAAGCCATTTACGTCATCAGCGCAGAAACCAATTTTTGTCATTGCCCTTGGTTGTCATAGCAAAGGGATAGCTTGTTCATGTGTACGCCAGTGTCGTTCGTGTTATGTTCTGACGTTTAAACTAATTAAAAATAATTTTAATTGTTTTTCTATTCTTTTTCGTCAATGCCACTGCTATCACTTGTTATTTTGTACTTTGTGTTTTAACCGTGTTCTATCGTTTTGAAAAGTGCTAAACTGAATTTAACAATGGATATTACCGTCCCGTCTCAGAATTGTATAAATACATCTCTGCGCCAATCGCCAGTAGTTCTTTTAAAAAATAGTAATAAAAAAATCAATTTAATGTTCTGTCTGATGAATATTGTTCCAATAAATTGTAAATTTCTAAAATATTTATTCAAATTATTTCCAAATTTACAGGAGTAGAAACAGTTTAGTATTATATTCGAATCTATGGTCATTATTCACTAGGATGATTTGCATCACTGGCCTATGGCTCGGGAAGCAAACGTCATCTTCGTGAATAATGAGTATAATCCTTCATATAATAAAATATTATTTTTATAATAAGAATATAATATGAAAGCCTAATGCGCTTCCTAAATGAAAATCAATGCAGACGCAATGAATAGGTATTTAAAAATGTCTCTTTAGCAAATTTACATGTCATTTATCAATAATTTGTGATAATGAACTAAAATAAATAAAAAAAATAACAACTGAAGTGCGCCTTCACTGTTTGGTAAAAAATAAGTTGGCACGCCACTGCCTACAAAATTTGTGAGGCTACGTCATCACTACGTCATTGCTTCGCGCATCTATTGATGACGCAAATGGCTTTTTCTTAGCTGGCGAACACTCTAGTGCAAATTTTGTCTGTCGAGCTCCAAAAATTGCTTAATATTTTAACTTCAGCAGAGTTTACACCAAAATCATTAAATGAATCAGATATAACCTCAACAATTTTGCTCAATGCATCATCTCTGTCATCTCTATCTTTATGGGATGAATTTTTTTCATTCCTAAGGCATAGATATTGCTCGTATGTTTCCAGAAACTGAATTATTAGTTCCAATGACCATTTTTTTGAAGCATTTGCCATTTCACTGGCGTGTTGTGTCTCTAAATGGCGCCAAAAGTATAACTGCTTCATACTTTTACTGGAACAAACATTGATTAGTGGTGCCAGTCCATTATCGCTAGTTGAATTAGTATGTTTCCTTATGCAACTAAATTGACGCTAATCTAGTGGCGTCAATAATCTTTGCAAGTGGAAACCTAGGTACATACACCAAGTGGACCCGCTGCAATAAAACCACAATGATAAGTCACCAATTCGCCAGACAGGTCGGCCGACTTCTTTGGTGCAATGGGAAGGTTGCTCACCGCCTTGATTTTTTACAAGTAACTTTTTATACATTGTATACTGTTGCCATATTTGCCAACTTTGTATAGCAAAAAGTGTGAAAATAAATAAATATGAACCCTTTGCGATTTTGGCCATTTTCAGATATTTCAGTTTTTTGACTGTGAAAACTGAATTAATGGAATAAATTCTGTGAAAGAATCGAATAACGCTAGGCTCGTATTTTCACCCTTATTTGGGTAATAACAATCAAAAGGGTAAAGTTTTGAATGCAAATATCTCCAGAACGAAAAATATGAAATCAGCGAGTTCAAAAGCATTTATATAAAAACAAGAATTCAGAAAATTTTGATATTTTTTGGAGAAAATTTGGTTTAATGCCTTTAATCATCCTGGGACAAAAGATGAACATATTTATAATACTTTTTTTATTATTTTTCATTAGGCATATTCAACAACTGTCCGAGACATATGAGTAAATAACTAGGTGAAAGAATATAAAAAAGAACTAATTTCATTTCTAAATAATTGCTGTTTAATTTAAAGAAATTTTCTTGTAGAAAGTATGGAGATAAATCAAATTAGTTGACTGCTAAACAAACAATTCCTTTGCTAACATGTAATTAAAACAACAATCATATATAATTTGTATAATTAAATAGGCACATTTCACGTCCTTGTAAATTTTCGTGGGTGAAAATGTTTTGATTTAACAAAACATTTTAGCTGTGACATCATTTTCGTTTTAACTAGCACGTAAACAATTTAATTAGAGTTGCTATTTTCCATAAAAATTAATTTTACATACAAAATAAATTAATTTTCAGTTTATTTTACACATGAGACTGACTGTTATAGCACACTCTTTGCTTTTTGGAACAGCTATGAGTTTCTACAAGACAATATAATATTTTGTACCTTCCATCACCTTTAGGTAAGGAAGGTAATGTCTTTGGTCAGAAAATTCGATTGTGACTTTTTAATGAATAAGCACCAATACTACAATTCTAAAACTAATAATTCTTTAGTATTTTTCTTCTTCTTAACAGTTTTTCATGAAAAAACGCAGTTAAATATCATTTTTTGACATTTTATGTGATTATCAATATTAAAGAATATCTTATTGTCTATACGGTTTAATTATACATTTTCCTTCATATTCAACAGATATAGAGTTGAAGAATTATAAAGAGATTAATTTTCATAAATCAGCTAGCTTCGCTATAAACATGAAGACAGCTGATATATTCAAAAAATTCTAATTGACAGATGTCAGTGGCATGTGCAATTTACATAGTGTATGTTCGTGTTATAATTTTACTGGATATATAGAAACTTTTCCAATGAACTTTCGGTACGGAATCTGTAGAAAATAGTAAAGTTCGTGTTACAATTTTACTGGACATATAGAAACTTTTCCAAAGAACTTTTCTTAAGCCTATGGCACACTTATCGATGAGCATCAGAGAGCAACGATGAGCTCATTGATGAAACAACAGAACGCACCCGTCATCGACGAAAAATAGCGGCGCTGCTATTTTCATCGAAGATCATCAATGAAACGAACGTATCTCATTTCACACGTATCTTTTGTTCCTCATGTCACTTTGACTTGTGTCAAACAACAATAAACTAGGGAAATATCAATTTAAAAACCGACGGTGTAGGAACATTTCACTGGTAATATTACCATCTTTTCTGTTTTTCGTCAGTGAAAAAATTTATGTGTTTGTCATTGATGAAACACAAAATTATCGATGACGGATGCGTACTGTTGTTTCATCAATGAACTCATTGATGCTCTCTGATGCTCATCGATAAGTGTGGCATAGGCTTTATGGGTTTTGTACAAAATAGATAGAATTGACGGAAGGTAATGTGCTGGCCACATCAAATTTTTTTAAACAATTCCATGTCTTGGTATTGGAAGCCTATATGGTCTGAAAATTTTATTCTATGTATGTCAAATGATTACATTTCCAGAAGTTCTTTTAAATGACAATGAATTATCCTTCTAATTATTCTTCGTAGCGATAAAAAGCATTACCATAGTCGTACGTTATTAAGGGTCACGTACTTCATATAAATAACCTCATAGACGTCCGTGACCGGTTGCACGTAAAACATTCAAAGCATCCGAAGTCACGTTGGCATTCATGCCAGGAAACGCTACCTAATTCGTTCCCCATAAACATGGGCGTACGTCAACGGGGAGCAGCAATGAGGAAATGTGCTGAGTTAATTTTCAGTTTGTTAACCGTTAACGCGAGTTTCCATTTCGGTCTAATTATTTGGAGAGTGTACATTGTTTGCTCTACCCTCAGACCTACCCTGTTTCGCCGTCCCTGGAGAGAAATATTGTCATACACTACCTATGAGCATGGGGAGATAGTGTACAGTAATTTTAGTTTGAATTATTGAGATAGAAATCGGTACACGTAAATGATACTTTTTATCACGGTTTACTATCATTCGTGAACATAGTTGCTTGTGGACGCTTTCAGATATTTTATAAGTCGTTTTGAATGCAATAGATGACGCTTGAGAGTCGACAAGTTTTACGTGCAATAAATAAAGAATTTAAATTTCGTTTATTGTATTTTTTTGTCACTAAAAATTCATGAATAAAATGTGTCACATAAGTTTTCGGAAAAGATATTATTAGATAATATAAGATATTTTAGATGCATCAGTTAATTATAGGAATTGTTCATTTTAACTGTTCGGTTTTAATAATAAAAATCTGCTGTGGCCAATACAATATAATACCTCCCGCTATTTAATTTTTATTAATACATACCTACAATTTACTAATGCTGCAAACTATATTAAATTCCTTTGCATATAATTGTTGCTTTATTTACTATTTTCTTTTTAAAATGTCACTATTCCTATAATTTGAAATGATTAGTTTTTTACAGTGACATTTATCTGTCAGTTACACACATTCGAAATATGAACTATGTAACAAAGGAATTGTGTTTACTTTTAATACATAGGCTTCGAGATTTATAAATAAATAAATACAGTGCAACCTCGTTAATCCGGACTAATAAAAACACACCTAATCCGGAATAACGAAATATCCGGATTACCGCGATTTTTCTTGTATTGATACAAAATTTAGTTAAGTGAGCAGTTTGTAATTCTTTATTTAAATACATATATAAATCCTGGCCCAGAATCACAGTTGGAAATAAATCTGCATAGATAAAAAGTATATAACCATGTGGCACAATTAGAAAATTATCAGTTACTCTTGAATATGTTTTTTTTTGTTTTTTTGTCCGAAATGGTAGAAGTACCCACTCCATATCGTACCGCTAATTGTTTATTCGACACTCCATTTTTTAATTGTTCAAGAATCTCATTTTTTGTTTGTAAAGACAACGTAATGTTTTCGCGGACCCATAGTGCAATAGTCAGGAACACTTCGACTACTAATAGTACGTGAGTAGGGTGGTCTGCTGCAGCCAACTGCCTATCAGGTGATGTCTGGTGACGTTTCAAACGAATTTACAACGTAGGTACGCATCCGTATTACCGAAACTGTCCGGAATCCGGACTACAGAGTACATAGTACAAGTAAACAGAACTCCAAACTACCGAAGAATCCGAATTACAAAGATCCGGATTATTGAGGCTGTACTGTATATCATCACGGCATATTACCTATTTCTACGTGTGCCTTCTGCTTTGTCGCAGATATCGGTAATGATGATGATATATTTGTACCGTGTGGGCGTACACCAGACATCACCTCACGGGCACTCATTGCTGGCGTGGAGAGTACACCACAGGGGTCACTTTTGTGCCATATAAAATTTGAAATATTTGGCGCCGGTCGGGATCGAACACGGGTCCCCCAGGTTCGCGACCAGACACTCAGGCACGCGGCCACGGGAGCCCATCGACATTTATAAAAAAGATTATTTTTTTATATTTATCAGTACAATATATAGAAAAAATATTAATGAATACTTGTAGAAAACTCAATAATCTTTACTTTTCATGACATAAAATGCTAAAAAATATCATTTAATGGTATTTTTAGGTAAAAAAACATTATGAGCTTCAAGTAAAGTGACATTTTCGGTTATCCGATTTACACCAAAATCTAATGGTTTCTTTCCATATTAGAATAGGGTCAAAATACAGTAGAACCCCGATTATCCGTGCGCGTTTAATCCGGGCGGCGGATTTTCCGTGCGACATTTTACGATCGGTCTTCCGATGATGATTATCTAAATAACCAGACTTCTACAGAAAGTTCTGGCAAAAGTAGTGATGATGAAAATAATTTCGTCATCAAAACAAGTCATCCAGACGCCAGAGATGCGGTAAATGTACTCATCGAATATTTTGAAGAACAATCTGAAACTGATAGCATTGATCTGCAGTTACTTTAACTTAGGGCCAGTTGTACAATACACAGTTAGTATCTACGGTTACGTAACATACTGTTAACCTAACCACTGGTTAAAAAACACAATTAGTTGTACCATTTTTATTTTTCTAAAGGTTACCTAGCAGTCTGTCAAGTAAAACTGGATCAGTTTTTCCAAATTATACTATATAAAACAAAATAAAACATAAATTTTATTGCAATTTTGACATATACGTCAGTTTTTATAAAAATGATAATTACAAAATATCAAAAACTAAGCGTAGTAGAACAATTAATTTTACGCAAGATGATTGTTTAAAATTAATGGATTTTGTCGCCCAGTATACAGATATAATAGAGAATAAAAAAACTAATGCGATCACAACACAAGATAAGGTAAATAAATTGCATGAGGTATTCTTGGTTATTGGATAAAAGAATTAAGCAGGAATGCAGTCAATGTATAAAATTTTATTTAATCTAAAGCCGATGTTTCGCTTCCTGCTGAATATTTTAAAATATTTTTTTAGCGAGTGTAACAAATTATTTAAAAATATTAGTCTTTCGCCCTGAAGGAGCTTCCACAGGAAGCGAAACGTCGGTTTTTGACTAAATAAAATTTTATACATTGACTGCATTCCTGCTTATTTCTTTTATCCAATAACCAAGAATACTTCAGGCACTTTATATAATAATTTATTTACCTTATATTGTGTTGTGATCGCATCAGTTCCTACTTCTTAAAAACATATTTTCTAATCATTCAATTCATCTTCTGAATCAGATTCAACTACCAAACGTCGCCGAAAAGCCATCACAAATAGTTAAACAAACGTCAAATGTCATGCGTTAACACTTTGTTAAATCGTTAACCCCTCATTTCATCAAAAGTTAAAAATATACTGGTTAAGAGCCATGGTTACGCTTAACCCGTTATCGTACAACATATTTTTTGACTAACCAGCTGTTAATTACTAACCCTTGCCTTAACCTTTGATTGTACAACTGGCCCTTAGAAAATGAAGGAATTTATAAGAAGTAAAATTTACGAAGCCCAAAAACAGAAAAAAATAACTGATTTTTTCAAATGATTTTATTTACATATGTACATACAAAAACGTACATAATTATTTTTTGTTACATGTATCGTTTGTTTTGTTCCTCTGACAAATAAATTATTAAAAAAATGGAAAATGAGGTGTTTGGATTATCCGTGTTTTCAATTATTCGGCAAAGGCTCAATCCCGGCTAGCTCGAATAATCGAGGTTCTACTATACAAGGTTTCAAAATTTTCTGAATGATAGTATTTGAGTAAAAGCGTTGACAAAATCCATACACACACATGCACACACATACACACATACAGACATCCTCGTGAAAATGTTAAAATTGGATTCTAGAGACTTTAAAACATGGTCATTTACTAATATTTCAATAAGCGAGTTTTAGCAAAATCCCTATACCTCCCTCACTAAGGGTAGCGGAAGGTAAAAATTGCATTCATTGTCTGATATATGTAAAGATTACATACTTTGTTGCATTATTAAATGTTTGCATGTATTTTTATCATCATACCTAATCTAATTTATATTTGCTTGTCGATAACATCATGATATTTTTTATACTGAATCAATGATATAATAATAACGACTACAGCGAAAACGTGACTAATGGAATTTAACAATTTTACCAACTATTCATTGTGACTCACTGAGTTTCAGCTCAAATAAGTTACCAAATCGTGCTTCTGAACAAAGCAGATCATTTTCGGTTTTATCGACAAAAAAATTCTTTCATCATCCGCCGACAGAGTAGAATTCATAGAGCGTTTTAATATATGAAAAGACTCAAAAGCACATTTGACTTTCAGGTTTAATTGTACAGACGGATTAAAAGTTATTTCAATTGTAATACTTTTAAGTTACAAAAACTGCAACGGACTGGAAAAGAGATATTTTCCACACAATTTACGAAACTTATTCGAAAATTCATATTGTACTGCACTATAAGCTGATATCCCTAAAAATGTTCAAAATCGTAAGGGGTACACCTAAGATTTTGTTGCAATTTTTCGCCATTTTTAGTTATTTTATTCTAGAAATTATATCCACTGATTACAAATTTTAAAAATTTCTATGCTTCTTTAATTTTGTAGACTCGAATGGGGAAATCGTCAGCTATGTAGCTCCACCCTTTTTTGGGTTGTCAAAAAATGGAAATTTTGGGATCCAACTTTGAACTCAAATATCTGAGGAACTATAAGAAATAAATATTACGGTTTCAAATGTAACAAAAATTGTAAAAAGTAGATTTTTAAAAATTTTACCCAAAGGTGAATATGAATCGTAAACATATTTTGTAATAATATTTTTATTTTCCAATAAATATTTTGGAGAAGGCATATACGTTATCAAAACATTACGAAATGAAAAAGAACTGTAGTAACGACGAGTGATGTTTATGTTTAGGAAAAAGAAGAAAGTAAATATTATTTTTTGCATATTACAAGAAAAGCACATTTTAACTAAGTAGGTAGGTATATAATTATTTTATTCACAATCATTATAGTAATATATATAGTCTTAACCTTTTGGAGGTTGGAAAATACGTCATTCCTAACTTTAATGACAATCTCTTGGGTAGGAAATAACAGATTTCACTTCCATCTCTTGGGTTGGAAATGTTTATGTAGGGGTTGCCTAGCAACATTGCCGTAGATCCCCATAATTAAGTAGGCCAAACAAATTTTAAGACCGCTGTCAAAATATTAATAAAATTAAAGGTTATAATTCATTGATTTATTTTTAAAATTATTGATTTAAAATGAGGATGATTGTGAATAAAATAGTATACATAACCTCGGTGGGAGTTTCACAACAGCCTCGCGCGTTATCTCACCTCGATGCTTCACCTCTCGGTAATATACATAAGCCCTCGGCTGAAATAAAACATCTTCCACCTCGGATGTAATATACTATTAAAGTCGAACATTCTATTTTAACGCATTTTTAATTTGTATAAGGTAATTTTAGTTAATTTTTTCACCACCTGTTAAAAATGTACACGTTTACATGACATCTATCTTGTCACCGGCATTTGGAGTTTCTTCATTCGTTTTTACTTTTTTGTATGATAACGTTTGTTTACGTTGTTCGTTGTTTTTTTCTTAGAATTTCTTCACTGTTGCTTTGTTCCGTATCAAACTGTATTTTTCAATACAAACAATAACTTGTTTTTCGAGTTAAAATTAAATTAGTGTGCCATGGAAATCTAGTAATTCCGTGACGTCATTATCTAGTTACTAACGATGACGACTATTTTGCATAAATATTTTTACTATTGTGACATCAGCATCGGTTGGGCCATGGTGACGTCACTCTACCCCTACTCCAATTTTTTCCATTTCCCATGAATTACTAATAATTAACAGATGAAGAAAAACGGATATTTTAATATTTTGCCATGTACATATGTAAAAAATCAAAATTTAGTCACAAACCTCATTAAATAATAGATTATAATAAAACAACCTTTAAAATGATTGGTGAAAACATTTTACATCACTGAGATAATTTCTACAAGATTTATAAGATTCCAAACTTTTCACGTTAAGTCAAGAATATCATCAAAAATTCGTCTCTAATTACAATGATTTTATCTTCTAACTTTCCCTATTTTTCGGTGTTGTAACCCAAGACTTTGTCGGCATCTTAAATTTTCATTAGATATCTTCATCTCTCTAATTATAGAGTATTACATTGCTAATGTTTTTATAATAAAGCTGCAGGAAATATGGTTTCTGAAAAAGGTATTTAATTATAATTTGTAATTTTTACATGTTTACATGTAAGCAATCCTCATGTTTTATAATTACTGTGAGTGGAACATATTTTTATCGCTTTCTCATGTCTGCTTTTCGTTTTCATTTTAACTTTTATAACAAATTTTCATGACACTCTTACATAAATGTAATTGTGGCTGGGGTATTATTATTCATTACAACTACTTTGCATAATTTTAATTGTAATAATGTGTAATGACATTTAATTATGCAGTATTATAATATAGTTGTTATTCTTGTTATCTTGACGAAAGATGGCCCTGATTTTGTTCATCATCTATCACGTGACTTATCACTGCTTGTCATTTGACGTTTCATAAGTGTCAGTTCAGATTTTAGGTTACAATTTTATTTTCACACTCATAAATTTGTTGGCGCTAATGAACAAGATTTTTTAATAGTAACGGGAAAGTTTTTTACTATTTTTTTACAAACACAAACTTAATAACGTAAATTTCGAGCAGTATCATAGTTTGTTACTGAAAGTAAAAAAATCTGATGTGGCCAGCACATGACCTCCCGCAAATTCCATGTTTAAAATAGTAATGAGCTTTAAGTAAAGTATCTTTTTCCGTTCCGGTTGATCGTTTATAAACAAAATCTAATTTGTTGTTTTAATAAATAGAAGCCTGTAATACGAAACTAATTTCGTGCCAAAAATAATCGATTATCATGGGCCTATAGGGCTCACCATCAACTATAACAGTTCGACCTTCATCATTTTCGAAAAAGTAAGTTCGAATGACGCCACCTGACCATAGAGCGCACCAAACAGTCTCATTTGAACATGTAATGGTACCTCGTAAATCACATGAAGATTTTCCTCTGCCCATATCTGACAATTTTGCTTATTAACATACCCAGGGAGGAGACAATGTGCCTCACCAAAGAAAAAGATAATCCGCAAAATCATCATCAACTTCCAAGTGCTCTAAAAACGCAATCTGTGTAAATTCTTTGCCGTACATGATCCATGTCGTAAATGTGTAGTTGTAAACCAATATTTGACATTTTGAAAACACGTACTTATACTGACAGATTTATATTTACAAATCAAATATATTTCTACTTAATTCTTCTTAACACGGTTTCATTATTAATGTAAATGTGACAGTGACATTTGTTTAACTACATCAAAATTTTATTAAAGTATTATGTTTTTGTTTGACGCTTGGGTCAGATGATGTACAAAAATAAATTATTTTATAAATTTATATTTAAAGTTATTTAAAGTTTTTTAAAGTTATATTATCGTAGAATTGAAGATTGTACCATTATATTATATTTTTAATAGTAAAAGTTGCTGAAAAATTATATTCAATGCAATTTTTTCTAGAAAAACTAGTAAAAGCTTGTATAAGTGATACTTTCGGTTATCTGATATACACTAAAAACTAATCAACTCTTCCCACATTAGTATAGAATGGGTATACAAAATTTCAAAATTTTGTGATTGATAGTATTTAGTAATCGTGTCCACAGGATCCACACATCCACACACACATACACACACACATACATACCCACAGACATCATTGTAAAAATGTTAAAATCGGATTCTGGGGACATCAAAACGTGCTTATTCACTAAAATCTCTATATGCGATTTTTAGCACGATCCCTATACCTCCCTTACCTAGAGTAGCGGGAGGTAAAAACAAGATTATAAACAATTATTCAAATATACTCATATGAGTGTGCATGAATTTAATTCCTTGCTATCTCTCGTTGCATTAAAATTACGCAAACGTTTTTATTTTTGTACAATTCATTTGCTCAGTCGTACATATTACGGTGTTCGTAAATACTGTTTATTAATAAAAACCAAAATATCAATTTGTTCCTGTTCAAAATGTTAACAACTTACAAACAGAAAAGACAACTGACGATTGAAGCTATACTTTACC
Organism: Ophonus ardosiacus; assembly: GCA_943142095.1. NCBI lineage: Eukaryota > Metazoa > Arthropoda > Insecta > Coleoptera > Carabidae > Ophonus > Ophonus ardosiacus. The sequence continues at coordinate 38,882,263 of OW964829.1, read as the reverse complement.
GCCATGTTTAATATTTCTCTCTTGTGATTGGTCGAATTTGAAATTTACATTTGGAAAAATAGTTATATTCCAAAAATTTATAAATTTGTAAATCGTTCAAAAACTATCATATGCGTTTTAAGTGAGTTCATATTTTAAAATCTAAATTATAAATTTTAAATTCATCATAAACCAGCCCTAACTATCCTAAAAAAAATTGGGGGTGAGTGTTTAATTTTTTAATGTCATCCACAAATGTAAATTTTAATTATTGTTAAGAGCTTCAAAGACAGAGAACAGATGTTTTATGCATTGGCAGAAATTAGCATGAGGCGCAAAGCTTTCCTCTTGTGAATAAAATATATATATATATATATATATATATATATATATATATATATATATATATATATATATATATATATATACACTTACACCATAAATATTATTTCTTATTTCTTGTTTTCTCATTCGAGATGCACATACATCCTTCCACCGTTGCAAAATTTGAATACTTCATCATGTTGTAAATGCACAAATCTCATTAGCAAACTTGTAATTCTAACTCCTGAAGATGAGAATCAGTGCGCAGTTCTTAATCGAATTAATTTTAATTAGTACTGCAGTGCGCGAGTAGAACCGGCTCCTTGATTATTTATTTACACCGTCGTTTTCCGAGTCCCGTTACCGTTTCGCCTTGTGTTATGTTAAAGGAAGATCAACTTGACGTAACGTGTACGTGTTCCGTAGATAGCGACTTCTGCATTGCCGATGAAAATAAAATCTAGAAAAACGTCAGCTCAGAATCATTGCTACTCAGAAGGCGAACAAAGAAGTTATATTTTTATGCGGAGCGGAGAAGTTTTATTTGTAAAGTTTTTAAAGTAAGTTTTGAAAGAGCACGGAATGAATACATACTCAGCAAAGGTTAAATGTAAAAATGTCAAAAGTTGTTTTAAATACAGTTTTACTTTAATGTGAATACAAATTACGAAAGGCAATTTGCGGAAGGCAACAAAAAAAAATCTTGGTAAAGTTTTTATAAAAATTAGATGTACAGCGTATTTAATCAATTTTTCATTAAAAATATAGTAAACCTAAAGCATCATTTCCAGCATCTGTACTGATGCGCAAGAGCTAAAGTGCCTAAAACACTCATTTCGCAATGTATTACGTACAAGATTTTTTATAACAGCGTTTTAAAACATCATTTATTCTCAAATATCAACATTTTGAATTTTTCAAAATTAAAAAGTGGGCAGACGTCAGGTTCATTTATTCATTGCTAAATGAAATACTTTTAAGCATTAAACTGTCACTTTTACGCATTAAACTGTCACTTTTACGCATTAAATTGTCATTTTTAAGCACTAGTGCTAAAAAGTGCTTAAAAGTATTTCATTTAGCAACGAAAATGACAATCAAAAAGTTGTTATAAAACGCTAGTATAAAAAATGTTTTCCTGCGTGCTTTGAAAAATAGACATTTACGATCTCATTTGTCATCGTAAAGTTGATGTTATTTTAAGAGCGAGAAACAATAACTATTTGTGTATTAAGAGCGCAAAATGGAATATTGTCGCCTGAGAGGTTGTTGCCGCGCTACATAGGAGGGCGACATTCTCTCGAAATCGGCAATGTCCATTTGCGCTCGAAACACACAGCACATTTTTTTCTACAGTTGCCACAATGAGGTCCTGCACCATAACAAAAAATGATAAAATGTACACTTTGTATTTGCAGTACTACTCAGTAAATAAAGATTATATTTTTTTTAATTTTAATTTATCGTTATTTTTCATTCTTCTTGAGCTATTGCTTCAATCTAATCTAAGCATTTTTTACTTTGGTTTTTTAAAATGAATGTCCTATTTTATTTCTGTATTCCTGTAACTGTTATTGGGCCCTATTTTGTAACTTATCCGTTAATTTTTAACAGCTGGTTAAAAACTTTAGCGAATCAAGTAGCTTAACATAACAAAAACTTGGTTTTTTTGTTGTCAAATCTATATCTATTGGATAAAAAATTTAACCAGCCGTTAAAAATTAACGGTTGAGTTTTAGAAAGTTCCCATTACATGGTAACGTTTACTACCATTTCCAACTATGTTTAAGGCTTAATGCTCGACTTAATGCTTAAGTAAGTACTAAAAGCAATGCGTAAAAATGAAAGATTGCAAACTAAAAGCTTTAAGGTGTAATGCCTACTGTCTATTTTATTTATATAACTGTCAACTGTTAGTCTACTTCATAATTAATTTTTTTCAGCTCGTTTCATAATTAAACTCAATATTATTGACATGTAGCGTAGCAGCTTGCGATAATAAAAATGAAACAGATCAAGTGACATTTGTATTAATGGTTTTTGTGTATAGTTAATGACAGATCGCCCAAATTGTTGCGTGTTGACAATGATAGATATTTTAATCAATAAAGTATAGGTTTCGTCATCATTTGAGCGTAGAAATGCAATTCACATTTTATGAATCGAATAATTAAAAACGTATTTACTACTAAAAATAACTTCCAAGTCACGAATTTCACAGTTTCAGGTTTCAGTAACCCTTGAAGGTAACGACCTCTTAATCGTTTGCACTCTGAAGTTCACTTCTCATGTTACCATATGGGAATGTTTCATTTTCTTTTTGCGTTCAGGTGAAATTGTTTTAAATTTTGAAAATATTATCCAATTAAAAATTGCAAAAACACATTCTGTGTACAATAAGAACAACAAAAAGGGGGCATTTATGACCTCACAGTCGCTTATCTTTTAGAACTTGGAGTATCTCAATCTCATCCATCTATTGTACAAAGTTGCCAAAATTGTCCTATAGCAAAACAAAGAAATAGCAAAACTGTCAAATAACAGAACTGTCTTGTAGCAAAATCTGTTGTGGCCAGCACAATATCTCTCGCCATTTCCATTTTTTTACATAAATAACGAATTTAACATTTCTTGTCCACACAAATTCTTCTGATTCTAACTATTCTTTCATTCTATAAGGAATCTTGTCCTATTCTTCTAAAATTTTCAAGATGGTTCCAGTTTATTGACGGGATTAGCGATATTTCTTAAAGATATATGTACTATATTACTATTAATACACGTACCTACCTACAGTTTTAAATGTTTAATTAGTAATTCAATAAGAAATATTAAATGCACTTCCCAGAAAGAGTTTCCTGTAATGTCAGTAAAATTGTTGTTTTTGACACTGCCGTTTATCTGTCATTTACAAACATTTGAATTTGACAACTGGTTTCCTTGGTGTAGTCTGGACTGTGCGATTTATTGCAACAGATTATTGTATATATTATTTCTTTTATCTCTAAGTCTATAGAAGATATAATAAAAAAATTAAGTGTTAGGTGAAGAATTTTATGTTTGTCAATATTTGTAATTACAAAAATTTTCAAAAAAATTATGTTTAGAAGATTTTTTAAGAAACTATTATTTCCGGTTGTCCATTTGTTACCTTAAAGTCAGAATGAGAAATACGTAGTTAAACAGGTCTTCAGTATTATAGTTCTTAAGGTATCCCTCCAACATCCACAAATCCACACATATACATACACACGCACACACACACATTCACATACATACACACATATCATCGTAAAATCAGATTCTAAAGGCCTTCACTAAAATCTGCATATGCGATTTTTATCATAACTCCAATAGCTCTCTTAGCGAGAGATAAAAAATGGCAAAATTGTTTGTGTATTGTATTTATGTAAAATTTGCACATTTTACGAAATATTATAAATTAAATTATTATTAATTAATAGGGGCCTCGTGGCCGCGTGCCTGAGAGTCTGGTGGCGAACCTGGGGAACCGGGTTCGATCCCGACCGATGCCACATATTTCAAATTTTAAATGGCACAAAAGTGACCCCTGTGGTGCACTCTACACGCCAGCAATGAGTGCCCGTGAGGTGACGCCCTGTACAAATATGACATCATCGTTACCGATATCTGTGACAAAGCAGATTGGCACACTCAGAAATGGGTAATATGCCGTGATGATATATTTATTTAAAAATTAAAAATCTGTTGTGGCCAGCACAAAACCTCTCGCCATCTCCACATTAGGCTATATAAGTATTGTATTGCACTTCACTTTCAAACCGTCGTTTTATTACAAAAAAATACAGAACTTTACTCAAATATTGTTTTTTATTGTATTTAACATGTCTTCTGCAAACATATATTTCTAATTATATCTATATTTCATTGTATGAGGAAGTTCCTAAATGTCACAGATTCTTCCAATTAATTAACCAGATTGGCGGTATTTCTGATGGATATATGCATTTTACCACAATTTAATTTATAATTTGAAATATTTAATTAATAAAACAATAAGAAAAGTTAAATATACTTCCCAGAGAAAGCTATCAGAATGTCACTAAAACTGTTGATATTTAACAATGACATGTGTCATGTTATAAACATTGGAATTTGTCAACTGGTTTCCTTAGTGTCTTGGCCTCTGCGATTAGTTTACTCTATAAATTATAGTGTCTTTATCTCTAAATCTATGCAAGATATAATAAAAATTTTAAATTTATTAGATGGAGAATTTTAAGTTATTCAGTATTTAAAAACAAAAACTCCCAAAAAATTATATTTAGAAGATTTTTTTTTAGAAACTACTACTTTTGGTTGTTCAATTGTTACCAAAACCTTTTCAGCTCTTCCCAGGAATATCAGATTGAAGAAACTGCAGTTAAATATTTTTTAAGTCTTATAGTTTTTGAGGAATCGTCCCTCCAACATCCATACATATACATACACACACACACACACACACACACACACACACACACATACACACACACACACATAGACATCATTTTAAAAATGGTATAATCGGATTCTAGGGACCTGAAATCGTGCTTATTCAATAAAATCTGGGTATGCGAATTTTAGCATGAATCCAATACCTCTCTTAGCGAGAGGTAAAAAATGTCTAGTGATTGTCACTATAGTAAACAAAAAATTACATGTAATTTTTCTTATGATTACGTCACTCTCTTTTGTTACAATTTTTGTTGAGTTAAAGAAAAATGTTAAATTCTTTCCAATGTCTTTTTTTTATCCGTGATCGAGTACATATCGAAAACACGCCTTCAGATCCTGTCTGATCTTCAGCTACCACGTTCAAACCGGTGTCATTGGACGTGTTACTACAAACACCGACAGATAAGAAGCAAAACCAGAGTTTATATGGCATCTTCGATTCGCGGCCACTGGTCGTAATGCAATTCTTACATAACATATCGTCTGCAGTCAGCAGAAGAATGTTGATTCCAAACCAGATAGTTGTAAAAATGTGAACAACTTGGAGCTTGCAATAAAAATCGGATTGTTACGCTTTCCTGATTTTATTATGACGAGATATGCTTAATAAAATAAGCAGTATAGTGAGAGAAAAATAATAAAGTATGCAATAAACAGATTAATTATGGTTTTCACAATAATTGCAAAGCAAGAAAAATTTAAAGGTGTATGTTTGTAAATAAAATAATAAGAACCAAACTAGTCTCCTTCTCTATTTGAAAAAAAAATATTGTAATGAGTTTGAAATTTTGTTTGAATAAAAATAAAAGTTGAAAGTTACTTGTATATTGTTTTTCTTATAGTTTATATTGTTATATTATTCTAATATTAATGTATTATTATATTGTCTATGTATATATTTAGCATTTTTGCTAATAAATAAACATTATTATATTATCTATTTTTAATTTTACCTCGCAACAGGCTTGTTTTAGAAATACAAAATGTTCATAAATGCATTTGCTAGTACATGATTTAGAGTTGTAAATTAGATTTACAAATTTTTATATTTGAAATTTTATTTCAAAATTTTTAAATCAGACCAATCAGAATACAGTTTTCTTTTAAATTCATAGCAGAAAGTAACTAAATAAACAAAATGATATGACAGTTGTTGACAGTATCAAAAATTCGTCAAAAAAATAAGTAATTTATATAATAAATATAATTCATAATTGATATATTGTACATAAATTAGGTATGTAAATGATTTTTGATGTAGAATTGCACTGTAATTTGTATGACAAGATAATTATAAATTTCAATTCATAAATCTAAATTTATAAATGAAATCCATTATAAACAAGCCTTGGACAACCGGAAAATCTTCTAAATATTATTTTTTTAAATTTATGTTATTACAAACAATAAAGAATATTAAATTCTAAATCTATTAAATTTAAATTTTTTGTTATATCTTTTACAGATTTAGAGATAAAATAATATAATATATAGAATAATCTCACGTAATAAATCGTACAGTCCAAACTATACCAAGGAAACCAGTTGGCAAATTCAAATGTTTGTAATTGACAGATGTCAATGTCAAAAATCAGCAATTTTAGTAACATTACTAAAAGCTTTTTCTAGGAAGTACATTTAAAATTTCTTATTATTTTCTTAATTAAATATATCAAATTATAGGATAAAATCATTAATATCCATTTATATAAGAAATATCGCCAATCCCGTCAATGAATTAGAAGAATCTCTATCATTTAGAAACTTCCTCGTGGAATGAAAGAATAGATATAATTAGAATGTTTTGTGTGTACAAGAAACTTTAAATACAATATCTACTCACACATGTATCATAAAATGGAAATAGCGAGAGGTATTGTGTTGGCCACAACAAATTTTTATACATTATTTTCTTCTTTATTTTCATAATTTCATAAAAGCCACCTTTTTCCAACTTCTTACTGAAGAACTTAACTTGCATTTTAATGGTCAAACCTTTCAAACTTCAACATTTACACTTTAACAGATCTTCTCCAACATTACATTTTTCAACCCACATAAAAATTTTATTTCGTATTGTGCCATTCATTCTTTATACATTATTGCTCATATTTTTCATGAACAATGGTGATATATGAAAACATGCCATCAACAAATTTCAAAATTTTATTGGCCATGAAACGAACTAACTTATTAATCACAATTTAACATCACGGCATGTTATTTATTATTCTCTCATGTAGACTTCAAAGAACCTGAAGCAAGTTAACAAAAGAATCGCGCAAGCATAAAAACCTACCACTTTTTTGCCCTGGGATTTTTTTTTTAATCTTATGACTTTGGTCCTGACATTTAAATGATAGATGTCTCTCTAACAGTGATATTTATCTCATTTCCTTTGTTTGACAGGACAGGACATCACAACCGTACAAGTTTCAAGCTCGTAGGTGGTGATTCTTTTATGTGACTTGACTTTTAATTTACTTTTTTGGATTTTTACATTCAATGCAGCATTTTCTTCGTTCGTCTCAATACATACGAAAGTTTTTGCTCAAATTACTGTACACTTTCTTTTGGAAACACGAAACCAGTCGTTTGTAATTAAAATTAGATTTATGTACTAGATTTTTTTAAAATTCCATTAAACATTATTTTTTGAATATATTAATTTTTTATTTCCAGCAAAATTACGAGCCCTAATTCATATTAGTTGGCTTATTTGTTAAATTCATTTATCGTGACTTAAATAATATTACAGTTGAGTTAGAGAAGAAGCATACTTATTGCAAACAAATTTAATTTATTAAAAAAATCATACATCTAAAACATTTTTAAACATTCTTTAAAACAAAAAATGGGTTATTGATTTTTTTTTTCATAATTCATAATAAAAAAAGTTGAATTGTTTCAAATGTATTTATCATGTCCTGGTGAGAAGGTTTCTCCATCGGTGTCACTTTCATCCAATTTTTCTTGAAGCTCATCTTATCTAACAATAGTAGCGATAATTTCTTCGTCCGTACCTTTTAACGTGCATAATATAATGCCAAAAAAAAAAAATTATTTTATATGTTATTGTAAATATATAAAATGTGCAGGGAACACAAGTAAACTTCAACTTACAGAGAGTTTCGAGTTATAGAGGTTAGAGTTATAGAGGTTAGAGTTATAGAGGTTCGACTGTATTTGTATAATGGAGGAAGTTTTTTATTTTTTATTTAAAGTAAAGATATTTCCAACTTTAAATTATATTTCTATCTAAACATAAATATTCAACATCAGTATAATAACCCAAATTTATTAGTAAAATAAATAAACAAGTATATCATCACCACGGCATACTACCCATTTCTGGGTCGGCCAATCTACTTTACAACAGATATCGGTAATGATGATGACATATTTGTATCGTGCGAGCGCTTACCAGGCGCCACCTCACGGGCCCTCATTGCTGGCGTGGAGAGTGCACCACAGGGGTCACTTCTGTGCTATTTAAAATTCGAAATATTTGGCGTCTGTTGGGATCGAACTCGGTTCCCCAGATTCGCGACCAGACACTTTCTACTATTTATCAAGATTGGATAATTCGCCGATTATTCTTAAAAATTGCCGTCATTTTTTATGGTGCCTTATTTCTAAACTCTGACAAACAAATGACGTCAATTCTTTTCAAACTTTATTTGTTTTTCTTGTATTGTTAGTAAAGCTATGAATTATTTCGTTTGACATTAAAACAACAAAATATTTCAGAAAATATATCTTGCTATGTAGCACAAGAACCATAAAATATCTATAATATTACAAAAATACCGATAATTATTAATAGTTATTATTTGAATAATAGGTATATGTGCTTAATAAAAAAAAAATTTAGCAACTCGGCGAACTAATATGGATAATTTGTATTTGTTTTCGAGAAAAATTTGTCATGAAATACAAGAAATGCTCTATTAATCTTATTTCCATTGGATAATCGCTAATGATGAATTCAGTTGCAATGAGCGTAACTTAAACCGAAGATGTATGTGTTATTTAATGTTGTTACTAATTTTAAATACTTCTCTAGTTAGTTATTACTCTGGTTTATCAATTACATTACATTTTAAGAATTTTAATTTAGAAAATTTTTTTACAGAAGGTGAATAAGAAATATTTCAATAATAAATAAGCAGCTAGTTATGGTCTAATAATTTAATAATGTAAAATTAATTTAAAAATCTTTATTAAATAAAGATTTTGATATTGCAATAATATATTAAGTATTACGTAAAAGCCCGAAAATGGGTTAATTCCAGGATTTTTGAGCTAAAAAACTTTAACATGATCTCATTTCGGACAGAAATTGGTTGTAATTGTAAGTGATACTCAGTTTATATGATAGCATAACTTTCGTATTGTCTCTACAAAGAGACGGCAGTTACATCACACTGATGAGCTACAATAACAGCGAAACGCGTCTGTGGCTAGTAACACAGCCGGCATCTGACGATGACCGAAATGTTGTAGTCGAAGATCCAAACCCTCATAGCGTTCACTTACATAGGACTTTTGGTTATAAAGTTGAAACATACATATTCTTATAGGAAATTTTCCGACGGATTTAATGGTGGTAGTCTCCATTATAGATCTGGGTGCAAACAGTCAAAAATCCATATTTTACATAAAAAACGGGACTCAGATGCTCGCACTCTTTTTTAAACTTTAACTCGTTGTATCTTTTTAGTTTCTAAAGATATAATAATAATTCTTTCGCATTTCGAATTCTACATGTTTTCTGAATGTAACAATGTTTGAATTAATTATATATTTTATTTATAAATATTGAAAATTAATTAAAAACAATAAAATGAAAACGCAATTTTTGCATTTTATAGAGAAATTTTCAGTCAGCGACAAACTTTTTGTTCTTAAAAGATAGACCCCAACATGCAGCGACACATATGTTGTACACATATCAAAGATGTTTTTTTCAAGAGACATTTTTTTTCTGAAAATGCTCCAGATCAGAGTAAATCGAAGGTAAAGTTAAAGAATGTTTTACGTCGCCGCACGCGTTTTATATATTGGCAAGCTAGCTTACAGCGAGATGCGGAAATAGTAATAAATTATAATATTTATTTATATTTTTCATGTACTTACCCCAGAAAGACTGCAAGAAAAAGTGTTTCCTAATTCTGCTATATATAGATAATATTTCTTGGAATAAATGCATGTGATTTCTTTAAATATCTCGCAAGTTTTATCTAAATATGTATTTCATATGGAAGTAAAACATTAAATAAAAATTTCAATTATTTACACATTTACCCATACATTTAAAATACAAATTTTTACTACTAAGTGGTGGTTTTGGCACCTTATCCATTGTAATTGGCAATAAAATATTATTTATTAATTCCCATCCCGAATTTAGTGGATCTCTTGTTATAAAATTGAAATTAAATGCACCTTTAAATATTTGAATTTGGTGTAGTGATCTTAAATGATATTTAAATGCATTTTCTGTGGGGTAAATGCCTAAAAGTTTTAATCAAATTATTATTTAGAAATTTTATATAAATATATTTTACCTTATGTCTTGTTTACAATCTGCAAAAAGATGGGCGCGAAGATTATTTAAATTTCCCTCAAAAGTTGGTCTGTTGTAAAACATTTTAAAAAAATAATCTGGCATTTTCTACTGCATTTTCTACATTTATATTTGGGAACATTGCAATTACAATATTTCATACATATTTTAATGTTAATTGAATGGATAACTAACAGTATCGCATCTTCGCATCCAGTAAGTACGTAAGTAGAAACTATAAATTACCAATGTCACAATTAATTATATACCTATGATATTTTTGATATAGTTAAATAGTTTTTTTTAATCCATTCCTGATTGAATTCAATTTTGTCCTCGATTTTGTCATTAATTACATTTTTTCTTATGTCTTGTATGTCAGAGGCAATAGATTTACCAAGATGATATAATTTGTTGGTAGATTTTACTGGAGAAAACTGTTTGCTAGAACATTCATCCTCTGAACCCAAGTCACTTTTGTCAGTTATTGATTATTCTATACATTTTATAATTATTCAGTACTTACAGATAAGTGTATATTAATTAAATTTATTTTTTCTTTAAATGTACTGATTAAAGTATTCTTAACAAGAAAAAAATTAGCGTAATTATCACTCCAAGATTTTTTTATCTTTAGCTTTATCACACAATAATTTTTTAATGTTCATTAAAGATAAAACTGGTTCATTTACAAATAAAAGCTTACTTAAATTTGGCAATATCTCATCAAATATATATATTTAAAAGTTATTTTTGGAGAATCAGATACTGTAACTTTTTTATTGATATAATTATCCATACACTTTTTTATTGTTCTGAAATAATTTGCAATCATATCAATATGGGCTGAGCCAAAATCCTTAATTTTATGCAGCATTTTTATATCATAAAGATTTTTAGCTTTCTCCCAAATTATATTTTCCCTTTCTTTTGTTGTAATTAAATATAATTTTCTATCACGTTTGAAACGTTCTTTTTCGCCAATGAAACAGATCTTTTTAAAATTTATTTTATATTTTTTGTCTAGTAATTTTCTTGATACTAAAATATGTAAAATTTTAAATCAATTTACAACTATAAAATAAAACATACCTTCCATAATACAGAATAAAAGGCAATAATTTCTTTGTATATTTCTCATAAAACACTGTTGACTGTTGAAAACATTCTTCTGTACACTGTAACTGAATAAAGACTAACAAGGGCAGATTTGGTAAATACAGTGTAGGGTAAATTTTAAAAGTGTCACTCTGTTTTTAAGATTGTTTATACGTATAGGAATCAAGTGATAATTGATGAGAAACGTATGCTATAGTAATGCGCGCGCGCGACGACGTAAAACATCCTTTAACTTTATCTTCGATTTACTCTGATCTGGTGCATTTTCAGAAAAAAATATGTCTCTTGAAAAAAACATCTTTGATATGTGTACAACAAATGTGTCGCTGCATGTTGGGGTCTATCTCTTAAGAACAAAAAGTTTGTCGCTGACTGAAAATTTCTCTACAAAATGTAAAAATTGCGTTTTCATTTTATTGTTTTAAATTAATTTTCAATATTTATAAATAAAATATATAATTAATGTAAACATTGTTACATTCAGAAAACATGTAGAATTCGAAATGTGAAAGAATTATTATTATATTTTTAGAAACTAAAAAGATACAACGAGTTAAAGTTTAAAAAAGAGTGCGAGCATCTGAGTTCCGTTTTTTATGTAAAATATGGATTTTTGACTGTTTGCACCCAGATTTATAATCGAGACTACCACCATTAAATCCGTCGGAAAATTTCCTATAAGAATATGTATGTTTTAACTTTATAACCAAAAGTCCTATGTACCTCGAAAAATAAGCGAGTTAGAGAGCTCTAGATCTCGGACTATTGACTCAAATGCTGAAATCTTGTGAAACGTAGCGAGTGTTTTCTAGTTTTTTATTAAACATAGTTTCATCAAGAGTTCGCTATTGTACTTTATTTTTCAATAGCTGCCAGTTCTTTACGGCGACTTGTCGACAGATGGCTCTGTATGTGGTTGGTTACCCCTTAAGCCATTTATCTTATATAAAATGAATATCTCTTGTCGTGCCCAGTTAGTGGATTGTCAGTTAACCATACTGATGAGCTGCAACAACAGCGAAACACGTCTATGGTTACTAGCTGGACACGGACGGCATCTAACGATGACTGAAAAGTTGATTCAGATACTGAAATCTTGTGAAACATGGCGAGTGTTTTCTAATTCTTTATAACATTTCAAGTAAAAAAATAGGCCCATAAACCTTAACAAAAAATAATAAAATGTACACTTTATCCTCAAAGTACTACTCAATAAATAACGATTAAGATTTTTTTAATAATTACTTTGCGAGATATTTGAATTTATTTGTAGGGCCACAGATGACGTCACACTATTGGTATCTTTCTCGCGCAGCCTACTACAGAAACTGGTGTGAGAAAGACAGCTATAGGTTTCTTCAAAATCAAATGCAGCTATACAAAAAACAATTATGACTTTGATACCACGAATTGCTTCAAAATTAAACGAACTTTCATTTAAAAATATTTTTAAAAAATTGGTTCATGGGCCCATTGTGATATTAATCTCATATAAATTATCATCACATTATTAATTCAATAACTGCATTATCATTTATGTAATTAATGGGGTATGTGACCATAATCGAATATCAATATATAAGTCATAATATATAAAAACTAACCACTATAGCTTGTCATTATAATAATAAAAACTGAACATTAGTTTGTAATAATATTGGCTGGTAGCACAAGCCCTGTTTTAACTAAAACGCTGTTTTAAGAAATGTCAGATTTCATTATTTAATAACAAAAATAAATAGTATCAAATTTATCAAAATATGATTTTAAAGCAGAACATAGTTTGTATTCAAATAAATATTTTTAAAAAAATCGTTCTTTAAACATAAAGGTGAAATTAAATATTGAAATTTGAATTTGACATTTCTTAAAACAGTGTTTTAGTTAAAACAGGGCTTGTGCTACCAGCCATTGTTATTAGCAATTTAATGTTTTCGAGAAGGGAACTGTGACGTCAGTAGGGTAGAATGGTAGAAGAAGACAGTTAGACTGAGATACACGACGTACACGATCACGTGATATCTGTCACCGTAGGCCAGCTGTCACATTCGCCATTCTATAACCTACCACAGTATATCTATCTCAGTCTAACTGTCTTCTATCATTCTACCCTACTGACGTCACAGATCCCTTCTCCAATGTTTTAATAATTATTTTCTCGTAAACTACGAACAATTAATCAATTTAAAAAATACGGGTATTTTATTTTTTGGTCTAGTATCATATATGTAAAAACCAAAATTTTGTCACATACCCCATTCATAAGTGATTCATTTTAATTTTATAATAGTGTCAAGAAATATGTGTTGAAACATTAAAATAATTTTTGGGTGCCATCCAAACTCAAAGTTTATTGTCACGAACATAAAAGCTTGTTTGTAATTCCATCCATTTCGCTAAAATATCGCAAAGATGAAATCTATTTGAAATATAGCATGTAAGAATGTCTAAATAATGTTAAGAATTTTTCCTAATCAGCATAAATTCCTTTCTAGTTCCACGATTTTCTATATTGGTAACAATTGCCACCTATTAACTTCATATAAATGCTCTATGATCTTGTTTATTTTCCAGTTCACATTATATAACCACCGCCCATTAGTTATAAGTACTTAATATAACTTTTAATTACAAACCATGAAAAAACTCATTTAAAAATAACCTTATTTCACTTTCAATTTCAGTTTATAATTAAATTTAATATGCGTGAAAACCTTAACATATTCAAAGAATGAGAGTTGATTACTGTGTTTGAGATCGACAGAAAGTTGCTGGGTTCATCAGTGCAAGGTAATGTAATGTAATACCCAACATAAAAGTTATTGTTTTCAAGGCCGATTCAATCAATATTCAATGTAATATATGCACTGTAATGACACACATATGGTATAAACAAGAAAATAAATAAGGGGATACTATCAGGACATGGCAAATATTAAACGTTGTTTCACATTTACATTATAATTTTTTATACAATCTGGCTAAAATAGAATTATTGAGAAAAATCAGATAGAAAATAAAGTTTTAAATTTGAAATTATATTGCAAAGGTTCAGTTAATTACAGAACTTAGTTAATCAATTTTGAAAATATCGTTGTGTTGTGAGCGAAAATATAAAATTAACCAGAGCGCATTTTCGAATCATGATTTAACAGATTTTAAGTCAGCCTGAAATCAATTTGACAGTTTTCAAGTCCCTTAATTATTAGTTTGACAGCTTTTGCAGTTTTTAATTCTGTTGCAAAATGAGGGCATAACAATAACAAGCAAATAACTTTATTGTAAACTATTTTAAATTGTAAGTCAAAATTTTCCCACATCTCTCTCTACTTATAGTCTGGACACAGAATAAACATTTATACAGAAGCGACAGTCAGAGAGAGAAACGAAAATTAAAGAGAGAAAGAGTATGTCAACAAATTTAAAGGGCTAATCGGATAAAATCGTATTGTTTCGGCATATCTCGGTATCTTACGTTTGTTTTTTTCATTATCTCGACGTGAACATCTTCCGTTAGGGGTTAATAATAAAAGTATATTGAGAAACACAAATTGATTTCTAATAAGAACATATATGTTATTTTTTCAACAAACGATAGGAAAAATCGTTATCATAAGGAAAATCATTATATTTCACATATCCTGGAAGAGCTGTTGTCTCAGTTTGTCACGCCCATGTATTTTAGGGTTATGGCTAATTCAAGCAAACCAAACACGTCTTCTCACTTTTGACATATTATGTCATTTTGTGAACTGTTTGTGAATTTTAGAAGTGGTGTTAGTTTCTAATGAAATGGATAAAATGAAGAAACTAGAATCGGGAGGACTTGTTTGTTCATATAAAGATTGTATAAATAGATTTTAAAAAATGGAGAAAGGGAAATGTAAGCTTTTTTGTTTCCGAAAGATCCAGAAATGTAAGTTATGTAAAACGACTACCACATCATGTAAAATATATATTCATTTAATAAATATAGATGTAAAATGTGGCTCAAGGCCTGTGGTATAGAAGATTTGATGGAGAAGGATATATGGGACATATTCATCGAGTCTGACGTTTGTGGTTCTCACATCAAAGATATTGTAAAATTCAGGTATTTGTTTAATAAAAATATAATTATATGATTATTTTATCTGATTTATTTTTAATTCGTTAATAAAAGTACTTTTATGTTCTAATTTTTCTTTTACCATTTAAAAAAAACTAAATTTCGCGCGTAAATTTGCCAACAAATTTAAAGTTCAAGGTCATAAACGTAAAATCGCAACAACAATGGTGCCGAAAAGGAGTGTCGCTTCTGTATAAATGTATTCTGTGGTCTGGATCTGGATGTCAGCCGCTTAGACATTTATTATATTGGTAAGTTTGTAAGTTATTGCCAGCCTACGCGTAGGGTTGTATTTAGCTCTGGATGCTGTATGATAATCTTTCACCCTGCACCCCTCAGATATGCTTTCCTGAAGATTAAAAATGGAGCGTTATAATCTTCAGGAAAGAGAGAGATTCATACTGGAAAGACAAAGACTTTGTGTTGATCTTTCATGTCCATGCAACGTATACAGTTTTAATTTCGACATTTTGGCCTAGGGATGCATCGGCGTCTTTAGGATTTAGTTTTGTTTAATGTAGTCATTAATAATAAGTTGTAAAAAAATACGTAAATAAAATATATACTGTATGTCTTCATCCTCAAAGAAGTGGTCCAACAAGTCATCGTCGGTAAGACTATCTAGATAAATTATTCGAAATGTATTATTTGAATGAAAAAGGTTTATAACAGGCAAGAAAATAAAATACTCGTTTAAATTTTGCTTTTGTTGGCAGCACTGTCGTGCGCAACATCACTATGCGTGATTTCCGCCCTATTATTTCCGTAGATTGATGTTGCTAAATCACTTATATCGTTACATCGTTTTCGTGTCAAGACAAGAACTGTGTGATGTTACAAAACAAGTGCAGTGTGTTTTCACAACGAATGAATTAGAAATTAAAAATAGGATATTAAAGAGCGAAAATATCTACCCATTTTTGAATTATTACCCCAAAAGTCAATATACCCCATATTTAGATAAAAACTTCAAAATTTTAAAAAATCTAATTCTTATGTGTCTAGATACTTCTCAATACGTTGATTCCAGATTTTGAAACCGCAGGTCGATATCTCTTTTCGTTCTCGGGATATTTAGATTCAAAGTTTTGCTCAAAACTGCCCATTTTTTGGTAGTAACCCAAAAATGGGTTAAGATATGAATTTGGCGACACGACCATTCGATTCTACGGGAAAAATTACATAAGTGTACCAATTTTCATAATTTTTGTCCAACCGGTTCATTGTTTTTGAATAAAAGTTTGAAAACCGCTGAAAATGGCCAAAATCTTGAAAAATTGTAAGGGGTACACCTTAGATTTTTGCGATTTTTGGCCATTTTCTGTTATTTTGCTATAGAGATTGTATGCGGTGTTCAAAAATTATGAAAATTGGTGTACTTATGTAATTATGCCCGTAGGATCGAATGATGATATCGCCAAATTCATATCTCGACCCATTTTTGGGTTACTACCCAAAAAAAGGCAGTTTTGAGCAAAATTTTGAATCTAAATATCCCGAGAACGAAAAGAGATATCGACCTGTGGTTTCAAAATCTGGAATCAGCGCATTGAGAAGTATCTAGACAAATTAGATTTTTGAAAATTTTGAAGTTTTTATCTAAATATGGGGTATATTGACTTTTGGGGCAATAATTCAAAAGTAGGTAGAGATATAAACTTGGTAGTAACATTATTTGATTGTAACGGATTATTTTATATTTATGAGTCTATCTCTAAATCTATAGTGACTGTATATAAGTACATAGTGTGGCCAATAGGGGGATCGATTTTGATTGGTCGGCGCGAATTTGCCTAAATATGGCGGATATTATGCCGACAAAGTGACATTTTCAGATTTATTACGTGAATTATACGTGAATTGAAGGTAATTATATTATATTTATATTTTAGATAGTGCAAATAATTAAATTACACGTGTATTTCTATATTTATAACTCAAAGTAATATATACATATTTTTTAACATCACATCTTTTTTAGGTTAACTGTCAAGATTACTAAAAATGTCTAATATTAAGGTATATATTTTAGATGCCTGGTGGCGTGGCGGTTGGTTGTGAAAACAGTTCTTCGAAAGAATTTAAAATGAAAATAAATATTTTGTTTCCATTTAATATGCTCTTTCATTAATTGTTTATCGAATTTTGTTTAGTTATCACATCATATGAATTCAAATTTCCCGCACATTTTGCCTAAATATGGCGGCGGTTGGCCACACTATGTATATACAGTCACTATATCTCAATCTATAGAAGATATAACAAAAAAGTTCATTGTATTTGATAGAGAATGATCTTTAATATTTGTAATTATATAAATTTCAAAAAAATAAAATTAAAAATTTTTTTTAAGAAACTTCTACTTCCGGTTGTCCAATTGTTACCAAAAAAAATCCTGACTAAATGTTCCATTAAGAATGTATTTTGTGAGAAGGAAATTTGGATCATGTTAGTTATCCAACACTTCGAACAAAATGATCGACAATTATGACAAGAGTTCTTTATACTATTTTTTCTATTTTGCACTTCCTATGCCCTTTTTTAAATGAAAAATAGTAATGTTAAAATTTATGTAATTTTCTCAGTTGGCGGTATTAATATGACGTTTAAAAATTCATTTGACAACTTTAACCTTATTTTTGTAACATCGTACGATATTTTCTGTTTTATGCTAAATTCACTACTTTATGTCTTCTTCTTAATCTTATGCCGCAATTCTGACCAAATCTGTAAGTCTTACAGATCTGTAAATCTGTAAAAAACTGACAATAACGCATCTATTTTTGTTGATAAATATAAAGTTATACATAAGAGTTGCAGCTTTCGTTGCGATTTTGTTCATTTTTTACAGATTTACAAAACTGTAAGACTTACAGATTTGTTCAGAATTGCGGCATTAATTTAAATTCAAAATTATATAAAAATAAAATTCTTAACAATCGTTTGGGTTCGTTTATTTATTTGCCATTTGATATTTTTGAAATTTTTAGCCAACCTTATAAAAATGTACTAGTCTATTTCATTACTCGAATGAGCTATTAACAAATTCCTTTGGGTGCTGTAATAGCTTTGTTACAGATGCAAAATATAAAAATGACTTTTGTACAATTTTACAATCTCTCATTCTGATATTCTTATTGTATACATCTTTTCTAGATAAATAACATAATCGTAAATAATTCAGCTATCCCTATGTCTGGGATTAATCGAGAAGTTACTCAAATTAAATAAATCATCATGAGTAATTCTAATCGATATTATCAGCCATCTGATCAGTTACAATTCTCATTATTCGAATGTCATTGTGATTGGTCGGGCAGCAATGTCGCGCTCAAATTCAATTTGCATGTAATAAACAAGCTCGTGTCGTGCTCGTGTTACTTATAGAGATAGGCTTCGGCCTTGTCATTGCGACAATAAAGCTTTTCTTTTCTGCTCATGTCGCACAAGGAGGTTAATTGGGTGAAAACGGATATGAAACGCAAGCAAGTCAAAGGAATAGGTATCTTTGTAAACGTTGCAACAATATAATGATGTTCTGTTACATTTAAACACAAACCCTTTCGCAAAATTATTCTTCGAGTGCGTTTCGGACTTTATAACCATCCTACAGTTTCTAAATAATGCGCCACATATATGTCATGTCTCCTTAATTTCACAAATAATGTTATACTCGCCATTAGACATAGAGTTCAAGCAGCCTAATCTTACAATCTCTTGTTAAACACGTGTAATTTTTACAATTTAGGCTATTGGGCTTCCAATATTACAATGCGCCACTGGTGGCAGATTTCTGAACTGAGTGAAGTGTACATGTACAAAGGAGTTTGTTTTGTTCAGGAATTGTATTTACTTGTATACGAATTTTAATACGCTTTTATCTTCGGCTATTATTGTTTTATTCTTAGTAGGATCTGAATTACTGCTAATATAACAGGTAAGTTTTTGATTTTTAAAAAATTAATGAACAAATTAGGAGATATGCAATTTATCGGTTAAAGTTACGATGGAATTTTCTCCGAAAATATTTACCACATAATATTATGTGGCCACTATTTATTACTTGCTGGCCTTCCACCATATTTCTAGATGATACACCACAATTCCCAAATCTACAAATAGTATCTAAATCTAAGCAAAGAAAATTGTTCATTATGAAAGACAATTAAATAAAAGTAAAGCTATGAAGATAGAAATTAATATATGTACAACTACGACAATGAAATACAATCTAAATAAAGGAAATCAAATGTTTCTTTATTAAAAAACTAATATACTGTTAATTAAAATATGACTAAAATACTCTTAACCTACAAATACTTACTAAAATTAACCCTATTAACTAAAATATTATTAAAACTATCGCTAAATTGTTACTACAAGAAAGATCAAACACAATTCTACCGAAATTAACAAAAAACACTATACTAAATCCGAAATTAAATTAAAAACTACGAAAATTAGTCTCACACCAATTGTACTCTTCTGGAAGCCAGCGAAAAATGTACCATTCGTTTGAATTTTGACGTTTGACGTCAGCGCCATCTCTTGATAATTTGGAAGCCCAATAATATCGATGCTGTGTTTTTCTTTTAACTGACAGTTAAATTAACAGGCTGTTTAACCAGAGATGAAAATATCGGGCCTTCGAATAACGTATTCTAGCATGCATATTGATGCTAGAAGGAGCGAATTTTGGTGATATTTTGTTATTTGGTTGGTAACCAAGATATTTTGCATACCAAATTTGGTATGGCCGCACTATATTTATAAAGAAATAATGTACAGTGTGTTCATAAAAAATCCTAATTCGGAGTAGGCTATGAACACAAAAACGTATGTCTGATCATCATTCAATTTAAAAGACAAGTTGTCAAAATTGATCGTAAAATGTAAGTAGAAAAGATAATAAAGAATGATACAAAATATTGCCATTCACCGTTTTCCAATTTACTTCTATTTCTAAAATAAGGATTTCTGTAGAAAACATTTTGACAATATCTCATGTCAAATTCACATTTAATTAAATACTTTCAAATTGACATAGGTTTTTTTGTTCATAGCCTACTTAGGATTTTTTTTGAACACACTGTAAATGAAAGCCGAAACAAAAAAAAATAGTATAAAAACACTTGTTACAGAAGGCTATTCAAGCATTCGTTTATTCGCACACCCGCTTCTACGCGTTCGTGTTAGAAATTCAAACTCCTGCTTGAAAAGGAATTCTTCTGCAACTTGTGTTTTAATATACTATTCTCTATATGGTTCATACTAATTCAGTCATAATGGAATTCAAACCACAAGTACCTACCTATATCTTCTACTAAACTACGAATATAGATGGATGTATTTTTTTTTATACTACTAATTCTGAAATGTGATGTTTTTTAATTAATTTAAATATTTTTTTGATATTTCACTTTTGTCACCCTAATATCTAAATCCTAATTTTATATGCCCTAAATAATGTCACTATTTAAATTTTGCAAGAGCACACTACGGCTTGAAGTTGACGCGCACTAATTAAACAAATCATGTTCGTTGCTATACTTTATGCAAAACGTTAAATTTACTGTCAAATAATGGCTTGTTATCTTATATTTTATGAAATATAATATTAACATTTAATCTGAAGTAGGTATAAAATTAAATCGAATTGCACAATTCATTTTTGTTATTCTAAAGTGTTGCCACGCAACGCCATTTTTTTTTTATAATTGCATCTGAAAATATTAGGAAAACTGAGACTATTGATGAAAATCCGGTGAAAAAATTCCTATTAACAAGCGAGTTATGGTCTCCCGAATTTTGAAAAGATTGACGTGACGTCACATTTATGTGTTTTTATATCAAACTGTTTTCATCATGGACCGAAATGTTCTTGAAATATATGCTATTTTAAGTTATATTTACATAAAAATAAATGAATATTATAACACTGTATAAGTATACATACTTTATAATTACAGGTGTATTTAAATTATTAAGTTTAATGCAAGAAATTTATGTTAAAATAAAAACTGTTTGGAAACTGTAGTACAGGAATGTTAGCTCCTCCTTTCGAATTTGAATTTCTTAACTTCCATTGGTAGTAATCCCACCTCCTAACACGCTATTTGTAATGCACGTATAGGCGGTTTCTCGGTCGCCAATCAAAATATTTTCATATTAGTGTCGAAGCGTTATAACAAAAAACCCTTTATTTCCGAAATATCTCAATTATACCATTTCATTTTTTTTATTAATATTCGTTATTCAGCATATACATTCGTATTCTTTTACTATTTTCCTTTAATTCGATTGAGCCGTAATCCCCCATTGTATTTATGTGAAGAAGACCTAAATCCTAAAATGTAAATGCCAAAATGCAACATCGGACACAGCCTAAGTATATGCATGCAGGCAGACTGTAAATTTTTCTAAACGTATTAACACAGCCTGGGTTAGGTTATGTTTCGGTTTGTTTAAAAAAATAATAAATAAATAATAATAATAATAATAATAATAAATGTTAAATTAACTAAATGGGGTATTCCACTCATTTTTTTTTATTATTTTAAATAAAACTTCATTCAGTCTTGAAGCAATTCATAGTATTAAAAAATCTTAATTGTTCTTAGTTTAACAGTATTTTATTTTCGAGAAATCAGTGTAACGTCACATTTCCCCTATACTTGTCTTTCTCACACACACTGCTCTGAGTACGCTGCGAGAGAAAGATAACAATTGTATGACGTCAATTTTCCCTTTTAGCAAATGTGAAATATCTCGTAAAGTAATTATTTACAAAATGTTTTCATTGTTTTAACTATTATTTATTGAGCCATACTTTATGTTAAATTGATTTTTTTTCAATTTTTTGTTATGGTGGAATACCCCATTCACATATGGCTGTTTTTCAGGTTTGATAATTTTCAGTAGTTCAAAACCTGTTCTTTTCGGATAATGCTGGATATTCGGATATGGAGTGATTATACATTAATACATCACAAATTTCTACTTTCTTGAAATAATGTGTCACACTTTTGTTTTTGAAAATGATTACACCACTGTCAACTCCACAAAAGCCTCTTACATGTGTCTCGTTACATTAAATACAAGTAATTAATTTATAATTAACTTTTGACAAACATCCGCCGGCTTGTTACATTTATTTCGTTTTTCTTTTCCGTTTGCAGCGCTTATTTTTTACATTGGAGTGATGAAACTGAGTAATTAGAAGTAGACAGATTCTCTGGATAAAGAATTGCAATAATGCCTTTGTATATAAAGTTCGCAGTGGATTGAAAAACCAGTTGAAGATGTGAAGGGATGTTACTTAAAGATTGCCAAGGGGAGTAATATAAAACAAACTGGTTTCATTATGAAAAGCTGTAAAGGTGAAGGTGATCCGCTTGAAACAAAATGGAACATTTTCAATTAGAATTTGTGCAGCCGGGCAAACTTAATATCTTTCATTTTTTTTGTTTTTCTTATTAGAGATATTAGAATATTATCTGAATTTCGTATCTGTTCGTCCCCTAAGATAATTTTTTTTATTCTTTTACATTTTTGAAATCACTCTCACAAATCGCATCGAAATGCACATATGAGGAGCAACATTTCAAAAGGAATAATATCCACTTTTATAAAAATTTGAGAAAAATAACATTTTTTATTACATAAAAAAAAACAGATAAAAGAACAGATATTTGGGATAGGTATTCTTCAACAGTAACTTTAGGTAAAAGAATATAAAAAAAGGTTCTTTATCTGTTTTTATGTAATAAAAAATGTTATTTTTCTCAAATTTTTTTAAAGTGGATATTATTCCTTTGGAAATGTTGCTCCTCATATCTTATTTTATTAAAATTATAGACGATTGATCGCGAAAATTTACTTCAAATTAAGTACAGGTTGGAACAAATTCGAGTTCCTTATATGAAAAACTTTCTTATTACGCAAGCAACAGAAAATTGATGTAGATCTTTATGGGCAAACTTTTTGAGACAACTTTAATACGCACCACAGGAATTTTCGATCGTCTTTTGTTTTTGAGCTACAGGCTGAAACTTAATTTTCGCTTATTTTGAAGATACCTCATTTCTCGCTTATAAAAAATAAAGAAAAAATGTTAAGATAATTATTATACTGTTATTTACGCAATGGCGTATTAAGGTATTTTGGCGCCAGAAGCCCTTGAAATTTTTGCGCCCCCCACCCTTGTTTTTTGGTTAACATAAATGAAAAAACAAATAATTATAACAAGTAATTAAATATAATAACTGACATAAAAAGAGTAATAACCAATGATTCGAATGGGAGGGCTTTTTTATTAGTAAAATTCAGCAAACATTGAAACTAAACTTTTATTTTAATTAAAATAGTGTAATGACAAAAATATAATTAAAATAACGTTTTTCTTGCTTTGGCACTGGTAAAAATATTCACAGTGTCGTCAAAATTAATTTCATTTAGGACCGGTTTTTCAATATCTGGTTAAAATTTGAACTAAGAGTTAAATAAACAAAATTGAAACGAAATGTACGGTCAAATGACAGATTTATCATTGCTGTCAACAAACGACAATATTGTTTACTTAACTAGAAGATAAAATTTTAACCAGAGATTGAAAAACCGGCCCTTAAAAGAATTTTTCGATGCACATAACAACCAAAGCGTTTAATTTTACGTAAAGAATCTCTAGCCAGTACAGTTAGTCACTGCTTTGCAAACAAACACCCGTAATAAAATTACAATGTTAGGAAAAACATTTGCAATGTTCTTGTCTTTTAATAGTTTCAGAAATTTCAGCAATCCGTTTGCTAATTTATATTTTATAAAAAAAAAATATATTTTCCCTTTTTTTCAATTCCTGACATAATTTTGCGCCCCCTATAATTTTGCGCCAGAAGCCCGGGCTTCTCGGGCTTTTGCGATAATACGCCACTGTATTTACGTAGAATAACGTGATGTAATTATATTTTTTAATAATTCTCAAGATATAGCACAAACATAATATTTTTAAATGGGAACATACATATATTGAAGAGTCTCATCTTTTTCTTATTTTATATGTTTTTCAACGATGTAAAACAAGTTCACATACTTTTGTTTTAAACATGAGTAAAACATGAATTATTATTTTTAGGGGTGAAAAAATTAAATTTATTAAGAAAATTGAAAAAATCAATTACAGATCATTTGTTTTCTTTTTTATTAATTAAATTCTCAAATTTCTTTTCAATCAATTATTTTCGGATTAATTTTTTATTTTTGACACAATTCGAAATATGTGGTACAATATTATCTCTGAAGTTTACAGGAAAATTGAATAGAAATAATGAAAATAACATTAAAAATAAACGAATGATGATATGTAATTAATTTTTTCAATTGTATCTTAATAAATTTAATTTTTTTCACCCCAAAAAATGAACTCATGTTTTACTCATGTTTAAAACAAATGAATATAGACCTGTCATACATCGTTGAAAAGCTTATAGAAGAAAGGAAAAGATGAGACTATTTTCAACGTATGTTCCCATTTAAACAATATTATGTATGAACTATATCTCGAGAAATATTAAGATTTAAAAAAAAAATCTAATCGCATCACGTTATTCTACATAAAAAGATAAGATGGGGTCCCGTGGCCGCGTGCCTGAGTGTTTGGTCGCGAACCTGGGGGACCGGGTTCGATCCCGACAGACGCCAAATATTTCCAATTTTAAATGGCACAAAAGTGGCCCCCTTGTGGTGCACTCTCCACACCAGCTATAAGTGCCCGTGAGGTGACGCCTGGTAAGCGCCCACACGGTAAAATATATCGTCATCATTACCGATGTCTACATGTGTTGTAGATTCTGGCAAACTCAGAAATGGGTAATATGATATATTTATTTATTTATTTATTTATTTATTTATTTGTTCTACATAAAAAAAACAGTATAAAAATTATCTAGACGTTTATCCTTTATCTTTTATAATAAACTAGTTATGAAGTATTTTCAAAATAAGCGAAAATTAAGTTTTAGGCTGTTGCTCACAAACAAAAGACGATCGAAAATTCCAGTGGTACCTATTAAAGTTGTCTAAAAAAGTTGGCCCATAAAGTCCTACATCAATTTTCTGTAGCGTGCTTAATAAGAAAGTTTTTCATATAAGGAACTCTAATTTGTTCCACCTTGTACATTTAAAATATAAAAATTATTTTGGGATCCTTAGTTTAATTTTTCATCCGTCCCAGTTTAGCACTTGTGAGATTAGGCTATCTGTACTGTATGAATGACAGGTTCGTGCTAACACACATTATGGGAAATGCCAAGAATATGTAAGCATTTTCAAAAACTTTTAATTAAACATATTTCACCACTCTTCATTGTGCTTCTTTACACTTTCTTTATACAACACATTATGTATTGTTATTTACTTGGTAGCACCTTTACCAAAACCTCATTTCGCAACTTTAAATTCCAATGCAATCTTCCTCAATGTCTTCCAATTTCAGAGCTGGCTACGATAATATAACATGAAAGTGTAAAACCTTAGATGCCCGTGGCGTAATCTCGGTAGCGATTTGATTGCAGTTGAACGGACATGTTCAGCGTCCAGTTTCACGAGATTTATTATCCAAGTTCTAATACGCTGGTTGCTGGCTGGAATCCTACCAGAAGGCCAACTTATCGGGATGAGGTTCTCACAAGGTGAGATACGAGGAATACGTGGTTGAAATGGAAAATTTGTGGAAAAGAAAGAAGTGTTTATACAACATACTGCAATATATTTTTGTTCCGTAAAGTATGTGCTAAAATGTACAAAGATACAAATAAAAATTCAAGCTGCTTCCGCAATTTATTGGGTTCTTCCGAGGATTCTTCGCTGTATTCTTGATATTTCATTTTGGAGATAGCGATGTAGAATTCAAAATTCTTGAAACGAAATTTGAGAAAATTCAAATTTGTTTATATTATTATTGTTATAATATTTATTCTTGCCTAATTGGCTTAGAATCTACATTTTATGTTGATTGTTTTTTACATGTTCGATTTCTTTTTATGTTCATCCAAACGTATCTGTATCTGTTTGTTTGTCCGGTATATTGTTTGTTACAATGAGCCTGTTTCACATTTTTCAAAAACTATTTTAAATGAAAGTTTATGGACTGATTTTCTTAGTAATAATTTTTATTTTAATAATTTGTTGTTATTTGTGGAAATAATTAAATAAAAAGATTGGCGTCCTGAAAAACTACCCCCCACTCCTGTGACGTAGAAGCACATACATTACAACATTAAAAGCCAATAGGAAAATAGTTTTTCCATCACTTGTGTTTATTCATATTATTTATATAAACGTAGGCTAAAAGTAATAATGGCTAATTCAAATTACACTCAAGCTAAATCGGACAATTAACCGAAGGTCGATAGCTAGATGATGGCTGAATTTATATCAGAACGGTTGTTTTACTGCTACCGAAATAAGGGGTGTTAAAGAGTTGAGGTAAAATAAAATATAAAAACTGAATTTATTATATAAATTGATAATATATTTTACTTTAAAATTCTGGTCGTTATTCTTATTTGACACTTGTTTGACAACTTTGACAATACACTTGACACCTTAGAACCGCTGAAGATGTATGTACTCTGACGTCACATTCTGTCTCAGATCACGTGACTTATTCAAAATTTTATGCAAATTTCAAAAATTAATTGTAAAATATCTAAAGGATATTTCGTGATATTATCAAATTTGAGGCTCTTTCAAGAACAATATCTTTTCAAATTTAATACTTAGAAGTCATATAAAAATTCTTGGAACAGCCCTATTCTTACATGGTATTTTGTCATCAAGTTTGATTTTTGTTCTTTATATTTTACAATTGAATTATGGTAATACATCAAATTAGCTTAAATTAACCCAATTTTTTGATGACTTCTTTCAGCCAGTCTTGTCCTGACCCTAAATCGTCTAACAGTACATTTTTTTTGTTTTCCTGCACGATATCCTAAATGTTTCCTTTTCTGTCCCGCATACACCTCTCATCACTTGATAAACAGTATTTATTGTTTCTCTTTTCTTTACCACATCTGAATCTGGCAATCATATTGATGTTTTCCTTTTCATCCAATAAATCCAATATTAACGTCGTTTGTATTAATTTATATCGTTTGTTGTAGTTTTTACTATTGATGTTCTTGCTGATATAGTTCATAATGTATGTTTTCTCCATTAATGCGTAGCCTCTCTATTTGTTCCGTAGAATATCCATTTCTTTCGTAATAGGTAAGCTTTTCTTAATTTTCCCATTTTGTTAGATTTTGTTTTCCTCTCCTTGTCTTATTACCCGCCAGTATTCTTGCAGAATTGAGTTTTGATTATTTCTTACTCGTTCTTCATATTTTACTGCTCTTCTTCCTCTTTCTACTCTAATTTTTAATGCTTTCATCTCTTCCATTACTACATATTCTGGTGTGCATCTTTCCAGGCCCAAAATCCATTTTACATATTGTACTTCTATGTCTTCTATTTGTTTATATTATGTCCAGCCAAATTTGTTTATAATAAAAGTTTGTATTGTTCCAAAAGAGTTAAAAAAAACTAATTTCTTAAATTCATTGAATTGTCGAAGATGACAGTCGAATTAGTCACAAGCTTTTTATTTATAAAAAATTGGATTTTTTTTTCTTCCTTGATGTATAATGCAGGGTTGGGGAGAAAGGACGGACATCACAAAATTGATACTTTTTACTGAAGAAAATATTTATTGACAGATTTGAGTTCATAATGAAGTAGCATATGACAAAATCAAATGTGGAAAACAGCATCGTGCATGTGGTGTCCGTTATCATTAATGCATTTCTGGAGGCGTTCTACGAAGTTTACAAACACTCTGTCCAACATCGCTATGTCATTTTGGGCTTCTTTCAGTTCTTCCAATGTGCGGGGTTTGTGTTCGTGTTCGTATGTACGTATCTTGAGGTGACCCCTCGCACATGGACAAATGCCGAGGAGGCCAATGAATGTCACCAAACCTGGAAACGATCGGGAAAAAGAGGGCGAATAACGTCCTTTGAAGCTCTGACTGTAGGGGCAGGCACCCCATCCTGCTGAAACTACACACGTCGAATAGGAACACGATTTCTTCGTAATTCAGGCAAAAATAAGTTGTCTATCATTTCGATATAGCGATCCGAGTTCACGGTAACAGCAGTCCCATTAATGATAACGGACACCACATGTAAAGCTGGGTCCAGACTAGTAACAGAACATTGTAACGTAACAAGTTACAGTAACAATATAGACGGGATTTTGTAACATGTTCCTGTAACAAATCGTGTTACAATGTTCTGTTCGGGCTTGACCCATCATTTGTCGGTCTTTGCCGTCACATCAAAGGATGTTACGTTACGATGTTCGGGAAAGTTCGGACGCGTTTCTAGTAGTTGAGAACAGTTCAAGTTAGCATCTGCATCAGTAGTGACGAAGATTTTAAATTTAGCAAAAACTCAAAATCAGACGGATGCCTTCTTGTGAAATTTTTATATAATCCACTGATTTGCTGAAATTTTAAATCTGTCAATAGGCTGGATCCACTATAAACATTTCGACTTTCATATAATTTTAGCATCCACCATCTACGCGACTTTGGTATTTTTCTTTTAATACTATAATGTATATAAATATATGCAAGCGCTGCTATCTACATTGAACTCATGGCTGTCAAATTAATACTGATGCGAACAATTGAACATTTATGGGAACTAACGAACATTCGCTGTTAAGTCTGGATGCTTGCCGTACATCGGACTAGTGTGCATGTTACTGTAACATGTTACGTTACAATGTTCTGTTACTAGTCTGGACCCGGCTTAAGATATTGTTTTCCACACTTGATTTTGTCAAATTCTATGTCATTATGAACTCAATTATGTCAATAAATTTTACCTGAAGCAAAAAGTATCAATTTTGTGATGTTTTAAAAAACATCCATCTTTTCTGCCTAACCCTGTAGAATTTCTAAAAATATTAAATATGTAAATAAATATGACATTAATCTATGTTGCGATTCTTATCTAAGTAGGTACTTGTAAAAGTGTAAGGAAATACGAAAAAATCTTATCTTAATCTTTAAATTCCAACGAAGATATCTTTAAATATTACTCAACATATCAAGTGTATCAGAAACTCTTACAAAGACAGGACTGAAAACCACTTCATGGAGAAGTGGCAGCTACTTATTAACACTCTTCAGAGTGTGAAATGATGAGCAACTCTCAAGACCTGTCATCGAAGCTTTAATTAAAAATGAATAAGCCAACCTTCAGTCTTTCATGCCAGATATAATACACTAGTGCCCGGTTTCATCAAATAAATCTTCGAATAGCTTATTCATTTGAATAAGAGATAAATATCGCGTCGAAACCATAACACAAATAATGGTACTTATTTTACCTGTCATATTTTGATGCGATATTTTTTACTTATTCGAAGATCATTCAGAAAATTCTGAAACCTTGTATTTCTAACCTATTCTAATATAAAAAGAAGCCATTAGATTTTGGTGTAAATCGGATAACCGGAAATGGCACTTTACCTAAAGCTCATCTTCAAAAAATACCATTAAATGCCATTTTTTCGCATTTTATGTCATTATGAAAATAAAGATTATTCAATTTTCTACAGGAATACATTAATACTTTCTCTATATATTTTACAGATAAATTTAAAAATATTTTTTTTTATGTCCCGAAGCCTAAGATAAACACAATTCCTTTGTTATACAGTTCATATTTCAAATGAATGTAACTGACAGTAAATGTCACTGTCAAAAAATTAATCACTTCAAAATAAAAATAGTGACATTTTAGAAAGAAAATAGTAAATAAAGCAATAGTTTTATGCAATGGAACAGTTTGCAGCGTTAGTAAATACGTAGGTAAGTATTTAAATTAATAAAAATTAAATAGCGGGAGGTTTCGTGTTGGCCACATTAGATTTTTATTTTACACGTTTTGTAATTATAATAATAAATAAGACTTTATGGTTGGTGTTTGCAGCTTCGAAAATAAAATTTAAATTAACATCAACTGTCATTTAATACGTTCATAATTAAAAGCAATAATATTAACTACATACATTTTAAAGCACTGTACGCAATCATAAATGCGAACATTAAGACTTCTTTTTAAAATTATATCTAAATTGAATTTTTTTTGCCAGAGCGTAAATTGACATCTCAAATGACAGTTGTTATGTATGTATGTCCTTATTTTTGTATAAAATATTTAACATTTGCCAATCCTTGTGTTTATGTCTTATGTTTAATTTTATTTTCGAGAGCTGTGAACACTTTCATAAGAATCTAGTGCTCGATCTAGTGTTTATATCGCTATTTTTATTTTTATGTACATTTTTATTTTCGGAGCTGTGAATGAGGCTATAGTTGATGTAATAATCTGTCAATGAATTGATCGACCTTATAATATATTAACGAGTTTATTCGTGAAGAATATAGGAAATGTTATGTAATTATATGGTTATTTATTACATAGAGCATAAATGACGATGTATTATATTCCCTCGGGTAATGTAAACGTCAATTAAACTATTCAAAACTATCGTATTACATTGTAACATAAATGAAACTTGTTATACCTAATTTGCAAAAGGGAACAATACCTATTGTGTAAGTCTGTTTATCAACAGTTTGATAAAATAACATATAGCGGTATAATTATTGTGTGTAATTTATTTTCAATAAATATTCATCAATAGATAAATAGGTATTAGCGGTTTATCAATAGGTATGAAACATATGGTATGCCTGATTCGTTTGATTCAAGAATGAGAATGAGGTAAGGAAGGTATTGTCTTTGGTCAAAAAATTCGGTGTTGGGTTTTTAATGAATTTAATGTCTGGGTGTGTATTTGTCTCTGTGAAAAAAATTTCTCCAACGATAAATCCAATACCACAATTCTAAAAATTATATTCATCTTCTTTACATCCACATAAAGAGCTGATTAGATTTTGGTTATTATTGATCACCCAAAAACTTTCCCTATTTGAAGTTCTTAACAGTTTTTGTTGAAAAAACGCAGTTAAATATCATTTTTTATCAATATGAAAGAATATCTTATTGTCTATACGGTTTGATTATACATTTTTCTTCATATTCAATAGATATAGAGTTAAAGAATTATAAAGAGATTAACTTTCATAAATCAGCCAGCTTTGCTATAATCATGGAAACAGCTGATATATTCAAGTAATTCTAAATGACAGATGTCAGTGTCAAGTGCAATTTACATAGTGTATGTTCGTGTTATAATTTTATTGGTTTTATAGAATCTTTTCCAAGGAACTTTTGGTATGGAATTTGCAGAAAATAGTATATGTTCGTGTTACAATTTTACTGGATATATAGAATCTTTTCCAAGGAATTTTTGGTATGGAATTTGTACACAATACATACAGTGAATATTTTTTAACGTGAAACATTGGGTTTGTCATATCCATGGTCACGACTTGACATTTGATTGACAGCAATGTATTTGCCCGTTCCATTTAAAATGAAACATAGGGAACGAATTTAACATTTAATAAGACGTCAATAGAGGTTAATTTTGTTTAAATAATTAAACCTGTTTTCTAAATTAAAATTAGTTTTAGAAAAAATATGGTGTGCACCTTGTGCCCGAGTGGTTTTATGACTCGGTTAAATTTTTTAAATTAATTCCCCATGTGTCAAATCATAACTTATAGGAAAATTCAACGGTTATCTGTCATATTGACAAGATGTCATTGGAGGTTAATTTTGTTTAAATAATTATACCTGTTTTCTAAAAATTAAATTTAGATGTAGAAAAAATACTGTGTGCGCTTGTGCCCGAAATATATTTAGTTCTCTCGAGTGGTTTTCTGACTCCGCTAAATTTCTTCCAATATTTAAATATAATATTTCTGTCAGATTCGTTCCGTATGTTTATTTTAAATGGAACGGGCAAATACATTGCTGTCAATCAAATATCAAGTCGTAACCATGGTTATGACAAACCCAATGTTTCACGTTAAAAAATACTCACGGTAGAACTGACAGAAGGTAATGTGCTGGCCACATCAGATTTTTTTTTACTAATTGCTTTTAATTCGATTGAGCTGTATATAATGGGGGGTCCAATTATATATTTTCTCGGTATAATAATATTGTCTAAAAATCTACGTCATTTTTCTTCATACTTAGTCTTATAGTCAAACAATAACAAAATAGTTAAAACGACGCCATATTAACATACGAAAACGAGAACACTTTTTATTCAAAAAACATAATTAAACGAAGATAATTAAATTATTTCAGTATATTATTTCTTTTCCGTATTTGAGCTCTTATGCCAAATTTCCCTTCTACTCCTTTTATTTAACTTTCACAGCCACAAACATTTCCCGCAATAAAATCTCCACGCTCAACAAACCATAACTAACAACTCACCTCTGTCAAATTAAACCCAGCAGAAATCTTGTTAAAAAATTGTCAAGTGCATTCATTTTACTGTGCTCTGTCACTATGTCCCGGCATTTATCGCGGCTGGCGTTTGTTTCCGGTGGGTAGTTGACTGTGCTGCCACGTGGGGCGCTGACGACCACGTCAATAGTCACCACGCAGGGATTTACATTGTAGATCGGTCGCCCACGCTGATTAAGGGTGGAATCTGTAAGCAAAAAGGACAGATAAAAACATGTCTGGGAAATAATAGGATGGAGATGTTTTTTGCTTATTGTTACTTCAAAAAGAGTAGAAGAATGGGAGTTGATTGTAATTATATTACAGATCTAGATGGTTCAAAGAAAAAATTGCTGACTTTCAGTCTCACACTATAAAGATTTTAATTTGAGGAATGACTGTTACCATGGAAACAGTGATACAAAAATTCTAATTCCACTCATCCAACGAATTCAAAAGTTATTTGAGATGAATTTTAAATAACTTTAAAATTTATTAAAATATCTTTCAGAACTCATATTAATAATTGGAATAATACTACCTTTTTTTAGTTTAAGTTCTGTTTTTATTTATTATTAAAACCCAACGTTTCGGCACCATAAACTGGTGCCTTCTTCAGGGGAAAACATTGACATAAATATGTGAAATAACAAAAACAACAAGTAACCAAGGTAACAAGACAAGTTCGTAAATGTTACCTTTTTTATGTATACAATTTTCTAGACAATATATGCATGCCCGGCAATAACTTGGACGGCGAACATGCATCTTCTCAGTAAAAAATATCCTTTTGCCAGAGGAAAAACTGTCCCAAAAACTGGCAGAGAAGTAATCTGTATAACTCAGAGACGCTTTATCGGTAGCGAGATACCGCAGCCGTACCCTTTATCAACAGATGTTAGAAAAAGTGTAGAAAAAATTGTATACATATGTATACAATTTTATCTCTTTTTTTATCAAATTTATAACTGCCAATTTTTGGGATGGTTTTTCCTTTGGCAAAAGGAGATTTTTTTACTGAGAAGATGCATGTTCGCCGTCCAAGTTATTGCCGGGCATGAATATATTGTCTAGTAAATTGTTTTTATTATTATTATTATTATTATTATTATTATTTTGCATATCTAAAAATCTGTTATGGCCAGCACAAGACCTCTCGCCATTTCCATATTAGGCTATATAAGTACATATTGTACTCACATTCATGGTACATACACAAAAATTCTAATTACATTTATTATTAATATATTTTTATATTTTTTAATTCATTCTATAAATAAGTTTCCTCGTACTCTTCTATACGTTCGAGATTCTTCAAATTCATTGACGAGATTGGCGATATTTCTGATGCGTATATGCAATATACTCGTAATAACAATGCTCAGCTCTCCAGGCCGTGTACGACCATGTCTTCTATTGTAATATTCTTCCACTGTATTCTGTCCTGTGTTCTTTCTTTTCAGTTTTTTAACCCTAACACTTGTAAGTCTTTTTGCACTGATATGTAATATATGTATCTATGATTTTAAATATTTAATTAATAATAAAATAAGAAATATTTCATACACTTTCCAGAAAAAGCCTTCAGTAATCTATCTGGCTTTTTGACAATGACATTTTTCTGTCCATTACAGACATTTTTTAACTTTTTTCCATGGAATTATTTGGGCTGTGAGATTCATTACAACGGATTATTTTATATATGCATAATTCTCTATCTCTAAATAGAAGATATAATAAAAATGTTCATTGTATCGGATAGAGAATTTTATATTCTTTAACATTTGTAATAAGTTAAATTTCCAAAAAATAATATAATAACTGCTACCTCCGGTTGTCCAATTGTTAAAAAACTCTTTTCAGCTCTTCCCAATAATGTCAGATTAAGGAATACGTACTTAAATTGGTCTTTTAGTCATATAAAATTTGAGAAACCGTCCCTTCAACATCCACTCATACACAAACGCGCACAAGCACACATCATTGTAAAAATGTTGAAATCGGAAACTAGTAACTTTAAAACGTGCTTATCACTAAAATCTGAACATGCGATTTTTAGCATGAATCCAATACCCTCTCAGCGTGAGGCAAAAATCGTAAATCCAATTTTAATCAATTTTCGTTTATAGAAGTTCGAAAACGATATTTCACATTTAATCGGTACTATTGGGTTAATTTTTCACAAATGATTAAAAAAAAATCTAAAAAATATTGATTTGACAACTAAAAATCCAATTTTTTGTTATATGTCAACATACCTGGGGTGGGATTCCATAACTTCGGTTTGAACTTGTTATATCAATTGCAAATATCAACTACAAAGTGAACTTGCGATTTTATAACAATAATAGGTAACTTGTAGCTGGTACGTAACAAGACAAATTAGGTTTTAATGTACAAAAAATTTCGAAATATTAAGTAGAAGATTATTATTATTATTATCTAAATATAATATAACCAATTTAAATAAGTAAATTATTTTGTTAATTTATCATAAAAACTGTTTGTACTTACTGTTTTCTTTCAAATAAATTGCCGACTGAGTAATGTCAGATTTGACAATTCAATATGGCTGCCGAACGGCTGCTATTTTGCAGTCGTTATTTATCAATGGGCTACTTGCGTACCTTTCTTTATTTCATATTTTTGAAGAGCAGGTAAAAACTTGCTACCCATATTTTTTCTTTTGACAAAATTTTTGTTAATTAGCCAGAAAAAAAATAATGAAATTTGATTATTTGAATTCCCGCCATGTATGACGTAGAATTACGCCGCACCAATGAATGGTCGTAAAGCCATTGCGTTTGGTTGTACAAGGTTTGTACAGGTAATGTAGATCTCCTGTTTGACGTTTCCACAATAGTTTGGAGGTTAGTATTTTAATTTATTTTTTGGTATCGATATTTTAAATTACATGTAACTACCTATGTGTTTATTTATGAAGTAATTAATATATTTGAGAGACCAGAGAGAGAGAGAAAAATGAACTAATGTCAAATTCAAATTAAAACTTTCTCGCATGCCATCTATACATTACATTTTTAAACATGGTTCTCCAGTTAAATATAATTACGTCACAGAAAATTTTCTTTCTTAATTTATTAAAAAACAAATAATTTTTTTAAAATAAAATTTATATTTTTATATTTGTTTTCAACATAACATTACATTTCGCCGTTCAAAAGACGTAAAGGCGTATCTCATTTTTTACAAGTTTACAGTAGAGCAGTTTAAAGAAAAGTGATGCTCTCATCTGTTTAAAGGCGTATCTAACTCATTTTAGCCAAATTTTGAGATACGCCTTTACGTTTTGTCAACGGCGATTTATAGTGATAGAAATCGAATTTTCAGTACCACGCAAGTAGCCCATTGGAAAATAAAGTAAGCAACTGTTATCTACAGTTGCTATTGATATTTAACAAGAGCAATGGTTATTTGTAGTTATTACGAGTTATGGAATCCCATCCCTGATTGGTTATAATTTTTAACCAGTTGTTAAAAATTAACCACTGAGTAACAAAATAGGCCCGATGCTGGTAAATTTCGTATTTACTCGCATCTATTTCATAACTACGGGAATTACGTATGTCAAATTAAAACTAAGTCAATTTATCTTCCAAAAACCACAAATGAATATAAATCTCTATCCATTGTCATCTAACTTATCTCCAAGTTGGTCCATAAATTACAGACTCATCCACATCTCCGGTTAATTATAACAAAATGCGTCCACTATTCGTGTCATTAGTCATATTAAGCGTAGCTGGACAGAAAACATCGGCTGCGTAGAGTGGCAAGTGACCTGGAATGCTCGATACGCGAGCTGTTCACGTTTACGGTTTACGTCTACGTTACGGACACGCTACGAGGTGTGACAACACAGCGAAAGTTTACACAGCGGAGGGTAAAAATAAAGTCATAGTTGGAGCTAACGGGAAAGTGATCATTTGCAAATGAAAGGGACAATGAGAATAGTTTGCATACGGCATTCATAAATAATGCAGATTTACTAGTTATTGATGTTCTAGGAGTGGTAGGTAAAGCATTTCATAAATAGGACTTGATAAATTATTGAAATGGTGTAAGCAACACACAGACAATTCATAAAATAGATACTACAGATTCTTTTCTGATTACATATTTATTAAAAATAACTTTTGCCATAAGATTTAAAGTGTCTTTATTTTTATTTACAAACATATTTTAATATTTCATATTGTTAAGTAAATATTTCTCATATCTTCTGCTAAGTGATGGAATGAAAACCCGAATTTGATATTAAATCCAGCCATAGAACCGGGATTATCAGTTCCGGTCGATTTTTTGAAAAATTCACCAGGAACTGAAATCAATAAAAATGGAAATCTGTCAAATTTTGTTGAATAATAGAATAATATCGACCTAGACCTAGCTCACTACAAAACATTGTTAAAACTGTTAACAAAAGAAAAAATCTGTTGTGGCTAACACAAGACCTCTCGCCATTTCCATATTAGGCTATATAAGTACATATTGGATGGTAGTGAGAGCTCGGTTTTAACTAAAACATTGTTTTTAGAAATGTCAAATTCAAATTTCAATATTTAATTTCACCCTTATGTTTAAAGAATGATTTTTTAAAAATATATTTGTTTGAATACAAACTATGTTCTCCTTAAAAATCATATTTTGATAAATTAAATATTATATATTTTTATTATTAAATAATGAAATTTGACATTTCTTAAAACAGGGTTTTAGTTAAAACCGAGCTCGCACTACCAGCCATTGAGTTTAACATTTCTGGGACATACACAAAAATTCTAATTATTATTATATTTTTATATTTTTTAATTCATTCTATAATAAGTTTCCTCCTACTCTTCTAAATGTTTGAGATTCTTCAAATTCATTGACGAGTTTGGCGGTATTTCTGATGTGTATATATGTATATATGTACCTATAATTTTAACTATTTAATTAATAATACAATAAGAAATATTAAATGTACTTCCAAAAAAATGCTTTCAGTAATTGAAATGGATTTTTGACACTGACAGCTCATATTTTTCTGTCAATTACAAATGTCTATGAATACAAACATTTTAATTTTTTAACATTGTCTTTACAAGCAAATAATATTACTACCAAGTTTATATATCTACCCATTTTTGAATTGTTGCCCCAAAAGTCAATATACCCCATATTTAGATAAAAACTTCAAAATTTTCAAAAAATCTAATTTTTATGTTTCTATATACTTCTTAATGATCTGATTCCAGATTTTGAAACAGCAGGTAGATTTCTCTTTTCGTTATCGATATATTTAGATTCAAAGTTTTACTCAAAGCTGCACACTTTTGGGTAGTAACCCAAAAATGGGTCGAGACATGGATTTGGCGCCACGACCATTCGATTCTACAGGCAAAATTACATAAGTGTACCAATTTGCATAATTTTTGTCCAACCGGTTCAATTTTTATCAATAAAAGTTTGATAACCCCCGAAAATGGCCAAAATCTGAAAAAATGGTAAGGGGTACACCTTAGATTTTTGAGATTTTTGGCCATTTTCAGTTATTTTGCTATAGGGATTGTGTGCGGTGTTCAAAAATTATGAAAATTGGTGTACTTACGTATTTTTTCCCGTAGAATCGAATGATGATATCGCCAAATCCATATCTCGACCCATTTTTGAGCTACTACCCAAAAATGGGCAGTTTTGAGCAAAATTTTGATTCTAAATATCTCGAGAACGAAAAGAGATATCGACCTGCGGTTTCAAAATCTGTAATCAGCGCATTGAGATACATAAAAATTAGATTTTTGAAAATTTCGAAGTTTTTATCTAAATATGGGGTGTATTGACTTTTGGGGCAATAATTCAAAAGCAGAATTGAGTTTTCTATTTTTCGCACACTTTCTTGAAATTTAAGAACTCCTTTTCGTCTCTTGTTTTGTAAATTCTCCGAAATTAGAGCAGGGTGATAAATTGGTCTACTCTACATTTCTGAATTTTTGGGTCGCAAACCAAGATCCTGTTATTTGACATGAAGCCTGTTGTGAGTTGATTTACATTACAAGAGTATTTAGGAAGTAGATTACTTTATTCTTTTATTCTAGTATTTACTGGAAATAAAAATAAGACATTGTTATACGTTAAGTGGCAAACGGCTGTCCGTTTAATAAAATCCTTTTTAAAGCAATATGAACATAAAAACTTATGGCGCACAGTTTTTGTGCTTCTCCCAAGAACTTCGTAAGAAGTTAATGCAGAACGATAGAATTACAAGCGAAACAAAAACTTAAGGTAATAAGATTTCTCAACCATTGATTTTTTAATTGTTTTAGTAGCCTAGAAGCTTGTTCAAGCAATTTGCATGTTTATGTCCTAGAAGTGGATATTTTTATCCTTTTTTCTTTCCTTTGACAGCATAATGGAATTACATGCCAGAGAAATTTATAAGTGACATTAAAATTTCTAATAAATGCAAGCCGGTTGAATTAATGGGAAATTGCATTTTAACACATATGAAATATGGAATATTTTATGTTTATACACGAAGAATTAAAAGATAGCAATAAATAATTTTATGCCATATAAAAGCAGTAAATTATATTCCTACTTATAAATATTATTTTGATATACAGTAAGAGAAAATGAAAGAGGAACATGTGCAAGGCAAATTACAGATTTACAAGAAAAAAAAAAACAGAAACTTACATTTATAATTTTTTTTCCTAGATAAGTAAAATAAATAAATATATCATCACGGCATATTACCCATTTCTGGGTGTGCCAATCTGCTTTATCGCAGATATCGGTAATGATGATGACATATTTGTACCGTGCGGGCGCTTAACAGGCGTCACCTCACGGGCACTCATTGCTGGCGTGGAGAGTGCACCACAGGGGTCACTTTTGTGCCATTTATAATTCGAAATATTTGGCGTCGGTCGGGATCGAATCCGGTACCCCCAGGTTCGCGACCAGACACTCAGACACGAGGCCACGGGACCCCATTCCTAGATAAGTACATATACATAATATACACAGGTAAAACAAGGTGTTCGGTTTGAAATTTTATTTTGTACATTAATCGTTTTTGTCTCGTATAAAACAAATCTGTTGTGGCCAGCACAAGACCTCTCACCATGTCCATATTAGGCTAAGTACATATTGTATTTAACATTTCTGGTACACACAAACATTCTAATTACATATATTATTGTTTTTATATTTTTTAATTCATTCTATAACTTTCTTCCTACTTTTCTAAATATTCGAGATTCTTCAAATTCGTTGACGACATTGACGAGATTTCTAAAGCGTAAATGAAATATATGTATCTATCATTAAATATTCAATTAATAATAAAAAAGAATATTAAATGTACTTCCCAGAAAAAGGCTGAATTTTTGACACTAACATTTTTCTGTCAATTACAAACATTTTAATTTTTCAACTGGAGTTATTTGGGCTGTGAGATTCATTAAAACGGATTATTTTAATTATTTATAACTCTCTATCTCTAAATCTATAGAAGATTGAGAATTTTATATTCTTTAATATTTGTAATAACATAAATGTCCAAAAAAAATTTTAAGAAACTACTTTCCATGGAATTATTTGAGCTGTGAGATTCATTACAGCGGATTATTTTATATATGCATAATTCTCTATCTCTAAATAGAAGATATAATAAAAATGTTCAATGTATTGGATAGAGAATTTTATATTATTTAATATTTGTAATAACATAAATTTCCAAAAACTATCTAATAACTACTACTTCCGGTTGTCCAGTTTTTACCAAAACCTTTTCAGCTCTTCCCATTAATGTCAGATTAAAGAATACGTAGTTTAATTGGTATTTAGTCTTATAGAAATTGAGAAACCATTTCTTCAACATCCATACACACATATACACACATCCACACACACCATTGTAAAAAGGTTAAAATCGGATTCTAGTTACCTTAAAAAGTGCTTATTCTCTAAAATCTGGATATGCGATGTTTAGCATGAATCCAATACCTCTCTTAGCGAGAGGTAAAAATAAATAAAAAAAAAAACAAAATAACTTCAAAATTGACAACTAATTTTATAATGAAGAAATCTTTATAATTACAGTAGAGTCGCGATTTAGTGAACTAATTACGGCCAAGCCAGTTCACTCTTTAGGGGTGTTTACTTTTTCGGGGTTCTTGTTTAGATGACTTTTATACAGGAAAAAAACATTTATTTTAGCTAAAT
Source organism: Ophonus ardosiacus (assembly GCA_943142095.1). NCBI lineage: Eukaryota > Metazoa > Arthropoda > Insecta > Coleoptera > Carabidae > Ophonus > Ophonus ardosiacus. Next base: position 38,840,967 of record OW964829.1, on the reverse strand, counting down.
CAACAGAGTTATGTAGTACGTATATAGTACTTAATACATTTAGATGGAATAAGAGAATATGTATTTATATAAAGGGTTATTTAGGCAAGAAAAATGAAGTTATTTTGGATTGCTTGCGCTTTTTGTTCAAACTCAAACATTTTAGCACTTCATTTTTCTCTTTTAAACTCAAACATTTTCGTTTTTGTGACATCTTGATCGAAAAAACTGGAAAATAAAAATTAACGTCTCTCTGTGTCGAAATTTACCACTGAAATATGGATGTAATACTACGTAACTTACCGATGATGTGAATGTACAATCGGCAATATGAAAACCAGATATTTAGGGGCATCCCTGGACAAATAAGAAACGGAAATACCAGTTTACTGTATCGGGGTTTACTGCTGTTCACAATATCGCGATGCAATAATAAAATTTGAGTGTTCACTCTATCGGATAGTTCACTCAATAGAGTATTCACTAAATCGCGACTCTACTGTATATGTTTTCAACAACACAGCAATCTTACAAATTGAAAAATGAGAGTATAATAGCAAAATAATTATTTAAAATGTTTTCTTAATCGCTTTTATGATGCTTGAAGAAGAAAAAAAATAAAACAGTTCGTTATTACTGATGAATGTATGATATAAAAAATTAAAAGAAAATTACTAACCGGATATATATCTAGAATGAAAAATATCTACTATCTAAATATCGTTACGCCTGTAGTAATCCTAAAAAAATATGTTGAAATAATATCTTAATATCACCTTCTTGAGTATCAGTTCTTTAGCGGAACGTTACAATAAGATTAACAAAGCGTAATCTAAAGTCAGGCTTTAAATCATTCTTCGCTGAGTGCTTAAAGTGCACTGTCATTAAGCAGTCAAGAAAAAATATTTCACTTATCTCTTGTGCTGGAAGATATAATATTCGAATCAAAGCCGACCTTGACCATACTTCATTGTCAGACTAAAGTGAAGAAAGTTACTTTCAAATTGATAAGCCTTCGGGAGCCAGATTTTTGGTTACCTACAAGTATATTGTAAAGTATAACGTATGTCCCATAAGTTTTGGCACAACAATTTTTACCTCTCTTAGAGAGATTTTGGATTCATGCTAAAAATCACATTGTAGTAAATAAGCACGTTTCAAGGTCTTTAAATCTATAGAAGATATAGTAAAGTTTTTAATGCCCGGTTTCTCCAGAGGAACTTACGACTTAAGTCGTTGCTTATTCCTAAGTTCCACCTTAAACTGTTGCACCACGCAAAAATGTCAAAATGTGAGCCGTAAGTAGCACTTAAATGTAAGTTGAAAAAATCGGTGACTTATGTGGTCATATGTCAATTGACATATCGGTAAGTCGCGGTAAATTTGTTTCGTTTTGGTCTGTTACGGCAAAAAAATTAGATGATATAAAGAAGAAACGATTAAATTATAGCAAAGAGGAAGAAAATTGGTCTGTGAGATTGTAGAAACAAAGATTTAAAGAGAATATTGAAAATTAAAAAATCATTGCGGTGTCCATGTCCAATATTCAAAAAGATAACGCCTGGAAATTAATTGCCGCAGCATTGGCAATAAAATGTGTGCAAATATGGAGACTGACGCAAGGAAGATGACATCGAAGAAAAAGGCTTCAGTTTATAAGACTGGCGGTGGTCCACATAAAAATATTAAAAATAAATAATATATTTGGAACAAATCAATTCTGTTACTTATTTGTCGCGAAGTCCTACCATTTTCGACAATATCGACTTCCATCACAGTATCCACGACGTTAACGTCGTCAAAATTAGGGAAATCCTGTAAATCCATATCGAATATTGTTGAATGAATACAAATATAAACCCTGTTAAACACATTGACAGCTTTGACATTTGACAGCCGGTATTTTATTTTGAATCGCTAAATTTCAAATTGACCAATCATAGAATAACATTACGCTGTTGCCAATGTAATTTGTGACATAAGTTAAGTTCGCATTTGAATTTGCTGGTGCAACGCAATTGAGATATAAGTCCTACTTACAATTAAGTAGCACTTTAATAATCAAAACTTAAGTTGCTGTGGAGAAACCGGGCATTAGTGTATTACATGGAAAATTTTATATTTGTAATAGCAAAAATTTTCAAAAAATAATATGTGGAAGAATTTTTTTAAGAAACTACTACTTTCGGTTGTATAATGGGGTATTCAGACATTTTTTAAAAATATTTTTTTACATTAGTACAGACCAATAGAACTCTGAATATCTAAGTTTCAGTAAGAAAATTTATATATGAGATATGAATTTTAAAAAATTTCATCGAAATTCAAATTTTCTTATCCTGGCGCTCTTATGACGTCAACTCGATGGTGACATCTGCAACGAACTTCAGCGCCTAAATCCACATGTTCATGACAGCTATTTGCTTGTTTACATATGATTTAAGTAGCAGCGTGTATTTCGGTGTTTGTCCTGTGTTTGTTTATGGTAAAAATAGGAGTAATAATTATAAAGTGGACGAAACGTCAAACAAGAAATATACCCGCTCGTGTTAACTACTGGCACCATATGTGTTTTTAAACGAAAATATTTACTTTGAAATGAGCAACAGATTATTAACTTGACGTCACAAATTTCAAGGACGTTTCTAGAGCTGTAAAAATTTTGTAACATTAAATTATGAATTAAAACTTTTTATTAAACATGTTTTATTATATTTTCCAACTATATGAAGATGAAAACCATAGAAAAAAATTATTATTTTGCATTAATTCCATGTCACCGGAATACCCCATTGTTATCAACCCTTTTCAGCTCTTTCTATTAATGTCATATTGAGGAATATGTAGTTAAACATGTCTTAAGTACTATAATTTTTGAGGAATCGCCCTTCCAACATCCAAACACACACACACACACACATACAGACACATACATACATACATACATACATACATACATACATACATACATACATACAGACATCATCTTAAAAATTGCAAATTCGTATAGTAGGGACCCTAAAACGTGCTTATTAATTAAAAACTCACCACCGATTTTTTTGACCAAAGACAATACCTTCCTTACCTAAAGGTGGTCGAAGGTAAGAATAATGACATTCTCAGGGATTTGAACCTAGATCTTCGTTTTTCCGAAGTAATATTCAATCAAACTGAGCTATGAAGATCAGATAGCTGTATTTTATACATTATTTATGTGCATATCGTACCTTGTTGCAGATATTTAAATAATAAATGAATTGCTGCAGAGAGAAACATCTAATGAATATGTAATTTTAAACCTAGAACATGTGAGATGAAAACATAACAAAATTTGTGAATCCCACAACTACAAATGTACGTGCGGTTACTATTTTTGTTTACTGAAAGAATACCTCAAAACTAACCATTTTCAGTGACAGCTACTCCCCTAGGTATCATGAAACGCAACTAGACAATTTCATCTGAACGAGTAATTCAAACACATCTGCGGTACATACCTATTTTTTGCCTCCACAAAAACCATTACTCCGCCACTGGTACCCGGAACTAGTGCACTGCGGCATACATAGGCGCACTACGGGAAGGTAAAATGGGCACATGCCCTCGTACTCATACAGTAATTTACATTATAATACAATGACACGACAAGTATGATTGATTGTCAGTTGCTTTTTTGTTGTTGTGAGAAACAATTGTTGTTTTGTTTGTTTGGCATAAAAATTGGAAAATTTGAATATGATTATTAGTTCTTGATATAGAAATTTGATAATAAATTTACAGACATATTTTTACCTACCGGCACCTTTAGGTAAGGAAGGTATTGTCTTTGGTCAAAAAATTCGGTGGTGAGCTTTTAATGAATAAGTCCCCAGAAAACGATTTTATTACTTTTACGATGATGTCTGTATGTGTGTGTGTCCGTGTGTGACAAATTTTTCTCCGAATAACAAAAACTCCAATGCTACAATTCTAAAAATTATAATTCTTTCGTATTCCTCTTCTTTACATTCATATGAAGACCTGATTAGATTTTGGCTATAATTGATCAACCGGAAGTTCCCTTATTTGAAGTTCTTAACAGTTTTTCTTGAAAAAAACGCAGTTAAATATCATTTTTTGACATTTTATTAATATAAAATAATATCTTCTTCTCTATACGGTTTAATTACAGTGAAAGTTCCCTTTGCGGACACCTCCCATAAGCGGACATCTCTCATAACAGGACAGTTTTTCTGGAACCATTTTTTTGAGTATCAATTCCTATATAAAACACGCTCTCATAAGCGCACTCTCTACCGGACGGACACGGACAACACAGTTTTTCCCGACAGGCCCGAAACGCTCTCATGAGCGGACGCGAAACTCCGAAAACGACATAAACAGCCTCCTCAGTATTTTCTCTGAAGGTAACATTAACACAGGGGGTTCCCCTATTTTACAGAAATGCAATGTTTTACGTGTCTCCGAGATTCATAGTTTGAAACTTGTGTGATAATGGCATTCAGGAAAACGTTTTTTACATTTAGGCAGAAAATGGAGGTGAAAAAGAAGATTTTATTGCGTTTGAACATCTAAAAAATATTAAGTCGCATTATTAACATTATTTTTTAAAAGAAAAATGTAGAAAGTTGAAGCAGTTAAAAATATCAGATTTTTTTAAAAAATAATCTTTTTCGATATGTTCAAATATGTTGTTTTGTTTTGTGTTCAATCTTAAGTTTTTAGTACGTACATATTATCATTATTATTATTTTTAGATATATTTTAACTATTTTAAAGTATGTACATATACATACTCTACAAGTGCATATTTTTCAATAAAAAAGTTCATAGTAAATTTGTACTTCATTTATTAATTTTTTCATATCTTTAAATAGAGCTTTCTTGTAAGCGGACACCTCCCATAAGGGGACAAAAAAGTTGGAACCATCGGTGTCCGCTTATGAGAGCTTTCACTGTATACACTTTCTTTCATATTCAAAAGATATAAAGTTAAAGAATTATAAAGAGATTAACTTTCAAAAATCAACCAGCTTTGCTATAATTATGGAAACAGCTGATATATTCAAAAAAATTTAATTGACAGATGTCAGTGACAAGTGCAATTTACATAATGTACGTGTTTTAATTTTATTGGATTTATAGGAACTTTCTGTATGGAATTTGTAAAAAATAGTATTCGTTCGTGTTAGAATTTTACTGGATATATAGAATCTTTTCCAAGGAACTTTTGGTATGCGGTTAGTACAAAATATATAATTTATATGTTCGTTATTTATAGGATCTTTCGGTATTGAATTTGTAAAAAATAATATATATGTTCGTGTTACAATTTTACTGGATATATAGAATCTTTTCCAAGGGACTTTTGATATGGGATTTTCACAAAATATATAGAATTGACGGAAGGTCTTGTGCTATATGCGGAACAACCAATTTCAGCGCCAATTAAAACAGTTTAAAACGAGATTAGTGTTCAATTCTCGTTAAGTGATATCCGTTGAAATGGTAAAATTCGGATATAAAATGTAGCACACACATTAAATTCTTCGAGAGTTACCATTAACGTTAGTTTTTAATTTTGATTTTACATACTCCATGTCTTAGTGAATTTGGTAACGTCTGCTACTGTAATTCTCTTCTCTCGGTGCTCCTATCTGTCTTCCGAGCGATCGGTCTTTGTCATTGGAAAGCGAAACGGCTCAGTGTGAAGTTGTTGAATATTCAATACGTTATCTCTCTTACATTAGCCTCAGATTAACGACGAATTTACACAGAATTACAAGAACAAGCGAATGCCGCCCTACACACTCGTTATTCATTACTCTTCATTTGAGTAATTTATCTATGACACAAATAAGAAATTATAGATACGTAAATCAGATTGTGACAAACTTCGTTTATAGATTTTAATTATTGATATTGTTATTGTTGCAAAAACATCTTCTTATTGTTATAATCACCACATGATGATATACATACATATTTTCAAATAATGGGGTCATTTAAAAAAAATGTAATTTTTTATAAAATCATGAAATCCATCTCATTTAATAAATATGGTATTATAAAATAATTTGAAAGATGCGACTTTTTATTCGAAAATTTACGAATAAACTTTCGCGGTTGTAAACACGGACTAAATTTGTGACGTCGGACAAAGACATTTCTTTCTCCCACACACACATACACATTTACGCTCCACAACAAGGAACAGTAATCTAACCTAAAATTGTGACGCTGACAGCAAAATATTCAAGAGAGAAGATTATTATTACTTTCTATAAATATAATAAATATATCATCACGAAATATTACCCATTTCTGAGAGTGCCACAAAGTGCTTTATCGCAGATATCGGTAATGATGATGACATAGTGTACCGTACGGGCGCTTACCATGCGTCACTTCACGGGCACTCATTGCTGGAGTGGAGAGTGCACCACAGGAGTCACTTTTTTGCCATTTAAAATTTGAAATATTTGGCGTTGGTCGGGATCGAACCCGGTTCCCCAAGATTCGCGACCAGACACTCAGACACGCGGCCACGAGACCCCATTACTTTCTATTTCTTTAAAAATACTAGTGCAGTATATGGTATGGAAATAAAACATTAAGGTAAATAAATAAATACCAAACAATCATAGTTCTAAATTTAACCGGTAGAGCTCAACTGTCGTATCCGGAAACTGTGTCGTCAGCCATTGAAATATTTGAAATTAAACGCAACTTTTAAAAAATCATATTTCTGATTCTAAAAACTTGTAAGGTGAAAAACATTCACCTACATATTTAATTTGACCTATTCTTTCTAAAAAAAAACTAAATCAGAAAATGTGAAATGACCCCATTCAATTATTTAAAAATGGCATTAGTTACCCGTTTACACTAAAGTTTCTAGTTCATTTTTCGCCCTTGGTTGGACAGAGATGGTATATACCCCTCTATAACACTGACGGTAATGAGCAAATAAAAGTATCGTATATGCTATGTGTGTACGACGAAGATGCTATAGATAAAAGTTTAGTAATGTATCAACTCGTGGAAACAGAGTGTATATTTCACCAGTTAAAATTGTATTAGATGACCGGTTGTTATTCTAACGGCCAAAGATCAGATCAAACTTGAAAACTGAAATTGATTCCAATTTTCGAAAAACTCAGGAGTGAACTCTATGGTGCTCTCTCCACGATTGCTTAACGATGTACTCGTATATAGCCATAATCGAAATCTGTGAATAAAACAATAAAAGTAGCTTGACACACCCAGAAATGGGTCAAGTCAAGATGATATACAGAGTTAGTTAAAAGTATGGAGACGGCGATTTAATGTCGTTAATATTCATTTTAGGAAATTATGTTCACTGCAAAAGTTTTTTAAGAAATTTTGATCTACATTTGAGAATACTTGAATTTTTTACTAATTTTACTCTACCACTCGATAGAGTGTTTTTTCTCTTTACAAGCGTATGTTTGTTTTTTTGTTTTTCAATTTATTTTAATAACATTTTTATAATTAAAAACACCTGTTCAAGTATTTACGAATAGTAGGTACATCTCAGATAGACAAAAGCAAAGCGATAAACAAACTCGAACGATGTAATTTACTTAGTTATTAATTTGTTTTTAATGATAAGATTATGACCGACAACTTTATTGAAAATAATTTTGTCTATCTTAGATGAACCTACTATTCGTAAATACTTGAATAGGTGTTTTTCCTTGTAAAAATGTTATTAAAATAAATTAAAAAACAAAAAAAAGAGAAAAAAACACTCTATCGTAGAGTAAAATTAATAGGTTCCCATTTAAAAAAATTACACGGACAAGCGTAACTCAAAAACAATTAAAGAAAAAAAAAATTCAAGTATTCTCAAATGTAGATCAAAATTCCTTAAAAAACTTTTATATTGAACATAATTTCCTAAAATGAATATTAACGACAATAAATCGCCGTCTCCATACTTTTAACTCACCCTGTATGCATGTATTACTTTTCATTTACAAGTATGTTACCATATTCAATATTTATAGATTTCATAAAATCAATGTGAAATGTGAAATCTAGAATGAAGTATTTCTATCTGAAAAATGTATGTGAGATTTATAGTATATTAGTGCAGTATTTTCGCATTTTCAGTATTCAAATTAGATTTTGTTTATTTTGATTTGTGTATAGAAGAAAATGGCGTGTTTCTCATTTCAACATCTGGGTCAAATACTGCACCTTTTGTTAATATATAGGTTATTTAGTTGCAAATCAAGTTTATAGAAAAAACTCAATAAACATTAAATTAATTCTTCTAGATATATTGAAAGTTATTGGACCTTGTAATTTTATTACTACATTTTATAGCAGAAACTTAACTTTAATATCGCTACTCTACATGTTTATTGTTTTCAGTAAAAAATAAAATTTTAGTATGTATACATTTGAACCAAACTTTTGATGATTTTATACTGGTGTGGTGCATTGTTAATATACTAATGATAATATTATTTCATGGAAATTTGGTGTTAGTGTAGATAAAATATAAACAAACGTGCGTTTCACATTTATTTACATTATAAATATGTCTGGCGCCATCATTTTTGATAAATAAATTATGAGTTTTAAATGAGAATTAAAGAAAAATTAAATTAAAATCAACATATTTATACATATAAATATATTATGTCTACATAAGCATTGATTTCTGTTTAATTCCTAATTAAAATATTGGTGCAACCGGGCATAGATGTCTAACCTATTTTTAATTAATTCATTCATTAAAAAAAAAAAAAAATCTATTGTGGCCAGCACAAGACCTCTCTCCATTTCCATATTAGGCTATATATGTATTGGATTGCACTTCGCTTTCGAACCGTCGTTTTTTAACAAAATATTACAGAACTTTACCCAAATATTGTTTTTTATTGTATTTAACATGTCTTCTGCACACATATAATTCTAATTATATTTATTTTATATCATTTCATGTCAGAGATTGTTCCAATTCATTAACCAGATTGGCGGTATTTCTGATGGATATATGCATTTTACCACAATTTTACCTATAATTTCAAATATTTAATTAATAAAACAATAAGAAAAATTAAATATACTTCCCAGAAAAAGCTATCAGAATGTCACTAAAAATGTTGATATTTGACAATGACATTGTGTCATGTTATAAACATTGGAATTTGTCAACAGGTTCCTTAGTGCCTTAGCATCTGCGATTAGTTTACTCTATAAATTATAGTGTCTTTATCTCTAAATCTATGCAAGATATAATAAAAATTTTAAGTGTATTAGATGGAGAATTTTATGTTCTTCAATATTTAATAAAAAAACTCCAAAAAATTATATTTAGAAGAATTTTTCTAAGAAACTACTACTTCCGGTTGTTCAATTGTTACCAAAACCTTTTCAGCTCTTCCCAGGAATGTCAGATTGAGGAAACTGCAGTTAAATATTTTTTAAGTTTTTGAGGAATCGTGTCTACAACATCCAGACATACATACATACACACACACACACATCCACACACACACACACACACACACACACACACACACACACACACACATCATTTTTAAAATGTTATGATCGCATTCTAGGGATCTTAAATCGTGTTTATTCAATAAAATCTGGATATGCGAATTTTAGCATGAATCCAATACCTCTCTTAGCGAGAGGTAAAAAAACTTACCTCATAATTAAGGCCTTATTCAGTTTTTAGTACTATTTCAATATAAGTAAATATTCACTTGATAACGATTGGAGCTTTTATCAATCGAAACGTTGTGTAACTTAAAAAATAAAGACAATGAAAATTCAAAATACTTCTATTCTTCATGAAATGTTTCCATTTTACGTAGTTTTCCAAACGTATTATTTACTGCCAATTACTTTCATCATTATAAATATTATTACATTCTATTTATTATTTTGATATATGATAATGTTTTCAATAATATTTTTGTTTTACTTATGAAAGTTATCTTATGTAACGAAAAATGCATGTCACTAATATTAAAGCAATGCCTTTTTTTATACAATTTGTAACAATGTGAATTAACGATTTGAATTTTCTATACCTCCCATTTCCATGTCATCGTCATCACATAACCGGGTGACAAAAAAGAAGCGTGTTGATAATATAATCAGAGAGTAAATTGTTTACCAACATCGACGTTCAGTTGTCAATACACGTCAACTGTTTCCGTGTAACGGTTATACTAGATAGACAGAGAGTTTGTTCATCCGCGGCCAAGCCCTCGACCACCCTCGACAAAAGAGGGTTTTGTAATCAACCACTGATTGTTTTGTTTCGTCTTTTGTTCAGTTTTTAGATCTGTCACTTTGATTTCTTTTGACACCATATTGTGTGAAATTCATCCAAAAAATGATCATTCCATTTTCAAAATTTTGGCACAAATTTCAACTTTTTTATAACAGTTTGCGATTACGCTAACACGGTGTTAATGTACAGCAGCACAAGAAATTCAAACAAATCATTGCGTTTTTGAACAAAAAGGTATCAAAATAAAATAATAATAATAATAATAATAATAATAATAATAATATGTACAGTATGTCCCCGGATTGAGTTTACAAGAGGAAAAAAAATTTTATTTTTGATTTTACGAAAAAAATGCCAAAGGAAGAAAAATTTTTGCTTGAATTAAAACGCATGTTTCAGTTATTAAAACTTTTAATTAATGTAAGGTTCTTTTATTATAACGTTTTTTCGTATTTTGTCCTCCTAATAATACAGTTATTACATTGAATCTAACATGATTTTAGTTAGCTTTGAAATATTGACAAATGATTATTAATTCTAATTTCAGATAAAAAAGGAGTTAACTGAATAAACTACAAGTATTTTGATTTTCGCCGTTTTTTTTTTCTGAAATTAGAATTAATAATCATTTGTCAATATTTCAAAGCTAACTAAAATCATGTTAGATTCAATGTAATTACTGTATTATTAGGACAAAATACGAGAAAACGTTTTAATAAAAGAACCTTACATTAATCAAAAGTTTTAATAACTGAAACATGCGTTTTAATTCAATTTTTTCGTAAAATCAAAAATAAATTTTTTTTCCCTCTTGTAAACTTAATCCGGGGACATACTATATATATATATATATATATATATATATATATATATATATATATATATATATATATAAATAATTTTAAACAATAATTATAACACGTATTAGAAAAATGAATAATTATTTAAAAAATTCAATGCTAGAAGTTAAATAAACAAAATAATAACTGAAGTGATGTCACACGCATTTCCGGATATGAGTATTAGTAAAAGTTATACCCGAAATATACTACAAAAATTAATGATCATTAACAGCTAGTTACAGTATGAACACGTGAAGTTAAGACTGATTGTACTCGTGCAGTACAAAACAATAAGTAGCATGTGCTTATTACAGTCAATATTTTCTGGTTCATACTATAACTAAACGTTAATGATCATTAATTTTTGTAGTGTAGCTGGCTGATTTATGAAAGTTAACCTTTTTATAATTCTTTAACTCTATATCTACTGAATGTGAAGGAAAATGTATAATCAAACCGTAGACAATATTCTTTCGTATTGATAATCACATAAAATGTCAAAAAAAAAAGATGTTTAACTGCGTTTTTTCAAGAAAAACTGTTAAGAACTTCAAATAAGGGAACTCCCGGTTGGCCAATTATAACCAAAATCTAATTAGCTCTTCATGTGGATGTGAAGAAGAGGAATATGAAAGAATTATAATTTTTAGAATTGTAGTATTGGAGTTATTTGTCACACACGCACGCACGCACACACACACACACACACACACACACACACACACACACACACACACACACACACACACACACACACACACACACACACACTGAGAGAGAGAGAGAGAGAGAGAGAGAGAGAGAGAGAGAGAGAGACATACAGGTATCATCATAAAACTAGTAAAATCATGCTTATTCATTAAAAAATCACCACCGAATTTTTAACCAGACAATACCTTCCTTACCTAAAGGTGACAGAAGGTAAAAACAAAACAAAAATATGTTCTCATTAATTTATTTTTTTCACTACTAGCCTAGGAACCCACTATTATTTACCTTTATTTGACAGGAGAAATTGTTTTTCACTACCGCTTGCTTGTAACCATAGTAACCTAGGTCAATAATAATTTATTATTAACCTTAGTCTATAATGCAAACTGTCACTTTTCAATCAAACTCAAGCCTCCAAATCCAAATATTATTTAACTCATTAAACTCAAGAAAGGTGTTAAGTATATAATTTAAATTTGCCACTATAATTTTAAATTGACCTACGCTGTCGTCTCGCCTGGCCACTGTGCTGTGGTGAAAATGTGAAATATTTGTAGATGTAGGATTGAACAAATCATTATTTTTTTGTATTTGTAGGTAAATACATTTCAATAGATTTATTTAAAAATAATAATAAACTAATAAGACTGCTGACTGTAACAGCACAAAGTGTTTTTATTAAATAATTAAATCAAATACAAATCAAGGCCCATAAGTGAGGTTATCAAACCAGCGAAATGAGCAAAACGTCAGATAAAAACAAATGCAGCCTACTTTGTTTTTGTGAATATTAACAAATAAGTAACGTTATTATTCATGTCAAAATTATTGTTATTATCAATAAAAAAAAATTCAAAGAGAATTTATGTGCTAGTAGTGAAAAAAATAGCATATAAACCACGGTTGAGAAGATCATTATTGACCAGGCGCCTTATATCCCTCGGGTTTCGCCCTCGGGTTACAATAGGCGCTGGGTCAATAATGATTATCTTCTCAACCTTGGCGTATAATATACTATTATAAATATATTCTTTTTGAATTCAAGAAATGTAAATTAAAAACAGAAACTGTATACAGAAGATAATAACAAAATGGAAACAGATAATTTGAAACGTCAGAACCCAGTAACCGAGTTTAAAATTTTCCATGTTAACATTAAAAGTTGAAAAAGAGATGAAAATTCGAATGAAAATTGGTCCCAAGGCACAAAAGTTCCGCGTAGCAGCTAACACAATTACAAGTAAATGAGAAAATAATACAAAATGAAATTCACAATTTGGGATTACTTTACCAAGTGATAATAATAGTAGTAATTCGGTTACCGAACCAAAAGGGTATAGAAGTGTGTACACATTACACTTATAATTTCATTTTCAATTTCATTTTACATTACCACAAATTCTTACAGAATTTAAAATGAGCTTATTCACTATCACTATAGAAATTATGAAATTATAAAAATTATAGTGTAGTGAATAACTCCGCAATCATTTTAGATCTCATTCTATTTTCTTCTTTGATAAATATTTTTTTAATTATTGTTCACCCTACCATTTTAATACCCTAATATCTCAATTAATTCTACCCTACAATAAAAAAAATCCCTTGCGTCTGACAGAGACAAAATATCGACCCCCGTGCTGTGGATGTGTTGAAACGAGAAAGAAATAGGGCACGTTGGGCACGTGGTGACGTCACATAGTCGGGGACGCATTGCGAACCGACGCCAGTGGCGGGCGTCGCCTACAGTGGCGTACGTGATCGATGATTTATTGAAATGGAGAAATAAATTTGTTAGTCTGACAGACGACAGAATTGAGAATATTGATATGTATGATTATGACATGTGTTATTGGTTGTGGATTTAATCTTTAAATGATTTTGCTTTTTAGGTTACCTATATTTAGGGTGGTACTGAATGGTAGACGAAATTAGGTTTATTACTTAATTATTATCAAACTTTTTTAATATTATTTGACTGCTTTGTACTCATATCAAACCTAGAAAATAAAATATATGTGAGAATTTAATAATCAGGATTTTTAAGAAAACGTCATTTTAAAAGATGGGTATTGTATTTTTATTGTAGCCGTAAGAAGGTTGTAATTAAAGTAAGAAGTAAGGTTTAATTACCTATAAGGTATTTAATTAAAAAAGTGAAATTAAAAATTATGTATTTTCAACAAATTTAATTTTTTTATTGCAACAAAATAATACCGGCGGATTTCAAAAGCAACGTCTTTTTAGAAAATGTGCGTTTCATAGCAATCTTAGGCTTAAGTATGTTGCAATTAAACTAAGATAATATTAAATTATAAAGTCATTTATTAAAAAAGTGAAATTTTCTGGCATCATAGCCCACAAACCTTAGCTTCATGCATGTACATACTTGGGTAAGTCTATTGTTGATTTAATTTGCCGTGAATCTATTTGTTTTACGTTTATACGCTTGCAACATATGGTCCTTCGAGCCGGATACGTACCCCCTTTTGTAATAGGCCTGCACTTTTTCAAAATAACTAAACGAATTACTAAATAGTTTGGATGTTTCTCTAAATTAATATCTTAACGTAACCTAACCTAACGCAAACACTCGACCCGAAAACGCCTGCCTAAAAAGACATAATAGTAATTTACGTAACAAGACCTGAAAGTGATACTTTACTGGGTGAGCAAGCATATTCCAGAGCGAGACTTTCAGGTCATGTTTGGTACAATATTTTTTTTGCGATCCTGAAAAAAGAATAAAAAAGTATTATTTTATTTTTACTGCGAGCAAATAAGAAATAAATAAACAACTGATCTCCATGGAAACATTTAGCTTTACCGGTCCCGGGATCGGTAAAGTACTTTCCGATCCCTTATAGACAACTTTCCGAGCTAGCTCAGCAAAGAAGGACTATCCGGTGTAAATAGTGATCACAAAGAGCTCATTTTCTGCGCGATCGCGAAAAAACATTTTTACGTACACAAATTTACAAAAAATTTTAAGTCTCGAGAAAATATAAAATATTTCTTAGCAAATTATGGGGCATTCAATTTTGAAAGAAAAATAGCCACTCTGAAATATAATTAAATTTTAACAATATCCCCATAAATGATTGCACTAATTTGTATAAATGAGATCTGGGTAACAAACAGAAGGAACCTAATGTACCTTGGTATATCGAGGTAGATATAATGTACTCAATCTTATGCTGTAAAATCATTCAGAAGTTAAAATTTCTTGTATATAATAAAAACAGTAACACAGTTCTTACTAAACCTGTAGGAGCGTTACCTACCTAAACGTTTTAGGAAATTAAATATTGTTTTGAAAATTTATCTTAAACAGTAAATTAAAAATTTTTAAGTGAAATAAAAATGATTAATAGTCTAATATATTAAAGTTAAGGGTTTTAGGCTTACACAAGACCTGTCCCAAAAGTTTGGAGAATTCTCAAGTTTGTACATTGAATAGGTGGACCTGACATCTTCACAACAAAGTTCCAACTTTGATTTACTGCACAACCCTGAATTAATTTAGTTTGCACGCAATTTAAATAACAAGTAAATATATCAATATTTTTACCTCCCGCTACCCTTGATAAGGGAGGTATAGGGATCATGATAAAAATCTCGATATGTGATTTTTCTTGAATCCGATTTTAACATTTTCACGATGATGTCCGTGTGTGTGTGTGTATGTGTGTGTGTGTGTGTGTATGTGTGTGTGTGTGTGTGTGTGTGTGTGTGTCCTCTAAAAGCTAACTCTAATACTATAAATCGAAAAATTTTGAAACCTTGTATTTCGATCTTATTCTAATTTGGAAAAAAACATTAGATTTTGGTGTAAATCGGATAACCGGAAATGGCACTTTATTTGAAGCTCAAAATGGGGTTTCTTCGAAAAATACATTTAAATGTTATTTTTTCGCAATTTATGTTATTATAAAAATTAAAGATTATTAAATTTTAGATATACATTTATACGTTTTCTACATATTTTATATATAAATTTATCAAATAATCTAATTTATAAGTCCAGGACCCTATATGTATCAAAGATATACGCAATTCCTTTGTTACACAGTTCATATTTCAAATGTATGTAATTGACAGATAAATGTCGCTGTCAAAAAACTAATCATTTCAAATTAATAATGGTGACGTTTTAAAAAGAAAATAGTAAATAAAATAAAAGAACTTAATATAATTTGTAGCATTAGTAAATATGTAGGTACTTATATAAATTAATAAAAAAAAGATGGAAAGACTGTATCGCAGAAGACTTGAGAGAAGAAGAACCGTGTGAAGAAGATGCGTTGGACAGGAATGAGCAGAAGCAAAATAGGGAAAAGCTGAAGAAGTGCAAATGTGTACGTTCGTGTTATAATTTTATTGGATTTATAGAATCTTTTCAACGGAACTTTCGGCATGGAATTTGTAAAACATAGTGTGTTCGTGTTACAATTTTACATGATATATAAAAAAAAAATTAAGGAACTTTTGGTATGGGATTTGTACAAAACACATCGTATTGACGGAAGGTTTTGTGCTGACCACAACAGATTTTTTTATTTTTATCAGTTTTAGTATTTGAACATTGTACCTATATATTTCCTCTAATGAAAACATATTGATCACTCTCCTCATTTTAATTTAAACCTCGTATCCGAGAAACAATTCCCGCAAACCATTTTATCTAATCTGCACTTTCGGAAAACAATTTTATCGTCAGTAAACACAAACGCAATTTCGAAGCTGCGATTGTTTCTCGTTGTCCATACTGCCTGCGACCAGTTTTTCTCATTAGCACTAAACAAGCGAGCATCATCTGATTGGTTCCACGGCGAGAAAGCTCAACAGAAAGCTCAGTAAGTGTGACCATAGCTATGAGAGCCGAGGGCTCGAATTACCGCTCGGGAAGAATACTACATAGATGGCGTTAGGAGAGTATAAAACTCAAGTTGTTGGAGCTTTTTTCTTTGCGTATTTAATTATTCCTGACCTAGATACGTAATACTCTCATGATTTTAAAATGAAGTTTAAAAGAAATTTTATTAAGCTACTTCGTTTTCGTAAAATAATTTACTGCTGGAATTTATTAGCCTTTGTCCTATTTATTTAATTATTATTCCAATATAATTTCAATTTGTTACTATTTTCCAATGTTACTAAAACGTTTTTAACAAAACACACTAAATTCCCCGTAAGAATGAACTTGGTGGCGCTGCGGAGTATAACTCCAGTTGACAGCTGACAACTGAATAAAACATTTTGTTACAAATTTACAAATTTTTCGCTATTATAAATTTGGTTCTCATTTAGAACAAACAGAAAGCTGGAATCATAATCCGTATCTTACTCCAAACACTATTCTTACGGGGATATACCGTATGTCCACGGATCGAGTTCCAAAGAGGAAAAACTTTAAACTAAAATTTTGAGTATTGGAGCAAGCAATATTTTGCTTTTTATTTACTGTCAATAAATTTTAAATCTCGAAATATGAGTCGTTATATTTTATTGTCATGGGAAGTAAAACAAAGTATGAACTAATTTTAATTTGTAAATTCACTTTAAAATTTTTAC
Organism: Ophonus ardosiacus; assembly: GCA_943142095.1. Lineage (NCBI taxonomy): Eukaryota > Metazoa > Arthropoda > Insecta > Coleoptera > Carabidae > Ophonus > Ophonus ardosiacus. The sequence goes on along the minus strand of OW964829.1, from coordinate 38,823,573 downwards.
TCACACAATGTGAAAATAGTTGGCTAACCTGTTTTATGTATCAGGTAATAAGTTAAAACGGCGCCATATTAATTTGGATGAAACTAATATGCTTTCTAACAAAAAAATTCTAGGTAGATAAAATAATTATAAATTAAGTAGTTTTAAATGTGTAGATTCCTAATTCCAAAACCGCAAGTTGATATCTAAACGTTTTGTAAATATATTAAATTAAAGTTACTTTAATGTACTCGAGGATGTAAAAGTATCCAGAATAACGTTCCCAAAAGAAATATACCGTATGTCCACGGATCGAGTTCCAAAGAGAAAAAACATTTTTATTTTTTATTTTACAAAAATGTATTCTTGATAAAAGTTTTTGAATGTCCCGAAACGGCCAATTCAGTTTTAACATTTTCAAATTTTCTTTTAGTTTCAGATAAAAGTCGAAAGTTGGTCGTTTTAGTTGAAAATTAGTCCCAAAATAATAAGTTTGCGTTGTCATGGTAATTGCCGTTATTTATTTATTTTCATTAACTGTCAGTTATAAAAATTAACCATAATCATTGTTAAATTCTTTGACAACTCGACGGATCGCTTTATTACCTTTGCTATAGCATTGAATTAGGTAAATTCGTTTGTCTTTTGACATTTTCAAATGGTGGTTTTAGTTGAAAATTATTCTAAGTCCCAAAATAATAACTTTGCGTTGTCATGGTAATTGCCGTTATTTATTTATTTTCATTAACTGTCAGTTATAAAAATCAACCATAATCGTTGAAAATATTGTCAAAAGACGAACGAATTTACCTAATTCAATGCTATAGCAAAGGTAATAAAGCGATACGTCGAGTTGTCGAAGAATTTAACAACGATTATGGTTGATTTTTATAACTGACAGTTAATGAAAAGAAATAAATAACGGCAATTACCATGACAACGCAAACTTATTATTTTTGGACTTAAAATAATTTTCAAATAAAACGACCAACTTTCGACTTTTATCTGAAACTAAAAGAAAATTTGGAAATGTTAAAACTGAATTGGCCGTTTCGGGACATTCAAAAACTTTTATCAAGAATACATTTTTTTGTAAAATAAAAAATAAAAATGTTTTTACTCTTTGGAACTCGATCCGTGGACATACGGTATATTTCTTCTGGGAACGTTATTCTGGATACATTTACATCCTCGAGTACAATAAAGTAACTTTAATTTAATATATTTAGAAAACGTTTAGATATCAACTTGCGGTTTTGGAATTAGGAATCTACACATTTAAAACTACTTAATTTATAATTATTTTATCTAGCTAGAATTTTTTTGTTAGAAAACATATTAGTTTCATCCAAATTAATATGGCGCCGTTTTAACTTATTACCTGATACATAAAACAGGTTAGCCAACTATTTTCACATTGTGGGAGTAAAAATTTTAAAGTGAATTTACAAATTAAAATTAGTTTGTACTTTGTTTTACTTCCCATGACAATAAAAATAACGACTCATATTTCCAGATTTAAAATTTATTGACAGTAATGCTGGATTTATACAGCGTAAGCCGTAACGTAACGTATCGTGCTCTAACGTAACGTAAAAAATAAAACAATGCAAACAAATGTGATAATTTATACAGCCGTAAGCCGTAACGTAACGTATCGTGCTCTAACGTATTAAAATCCCAAAGATCGCCAACTTTTATCTTTCTACGTTACGGCACGTTAAGATACGTTGTGGTATTACGAAAATTATTACTTCCCTGTGCTACAGTTTGTTTTTATGTGGCTAATATATGTTAAAGTTTAGCTTAATATATTAAATGGAAATAAATATAGAAAATACTGCATTACGAATAGGCTTTTCTTGTGGACAGACTGACATTAGTGACATGTGTCATGTGTCAAAGTTTATATTAATATTTTAAATGGAAATATATACAAAATATAGTGCATTACGAATAAACTAACCTGTTAAATACAAATTTGTCGTACAATTATATCGACTGAGCATGAGCATACTTTTTCGACAAATCATCGTAAAAGGTCTGTATAAAATAGCTTAAAAAATCACACGTTACCATACGTTACAATATGCCAAGGCACTGTACGTTACGTTACGGCTTACGCTGTATAAATCCAGCATAAACAAAAAGCAAAATATAGTCTGCTCCAATACTCAAAATTTTAGTTTAAGGTTTAGTTTAACGTCATACATATAACCAACAGAAAATTACCTAAAATAAATTAGAGATATTTTGCATCTTTAGCGTACATATTAAGACAATCAATTTTTATATCAAAAGTTAAAGAACTTGCAAAATTAAACAGTCAGTAAGGGAAATAATTATTTACTTATCAAGGCAGGGAAGTTCGTCTTTCTGAACTCGTATAAGAATTCAAAATTACTGACCGATACATTTTCAATTAACAAGTAATCACATTGAAAACGAGCTCTATAGCTTACAGAGCGTATAGAGTTACAGTGTTATAGAGCAAAGTTACAGAATAGCGAAATTATAGGAAAGTCTATTTAAAATTGTACAAGAATTTAAAACAAATGTATACTGGACATTATTTATTTTAATGTTATAATTGTATTTCATATTAAAATGTAAAATGTGTTTGGAAAATAAATATGGCAACGTTGCATTTTACTTCCTTGCCTAGGCAGGCCGATTTTGCGGCAGGGAAGTAGTAAACATGACGATTTCAGGAAATATTTAATAATTTACAGCCCGATTCACAAAAAAGTTTAAGCTAATCCTCATTTTTGGATTAGCGAATTCTACTCCAATTTTGACAGTTTATATTTTAAAATATAGTCTAATCTATTCCTTGTATCCGTCTTTATTGATAATATCATGAAAATTAAATTTTAAATACTGGAATAGAATAGAATTCACTAATCCAAAAATGAGGATTAGCTTAAACTTTTTTGTGATCGGGCTGTTAATGTTTTATGTAGTTTTGTTACAAATTATAGTAGCGCTAAGTTCTAATTTGGGGATTACGCCATTTTTTTTTATAATTTCATCTGAAAATATTATGAAAACTAAGACTATTGATGAAAATCCGGTGAAAAAATTCCTATTAATAAGCGAGTTATGGTCTCCCGAATTTTGAAAAGATTGACGTGACGTCACATTTATGTGTTTTTATATCAAACTGTTTTCATCACGGACCTAAATGTTCTTGAAATATATGCTATTTTAAGTTATATTTACATAAAAATAAATGAATATTATAACACTGTATAAGTATACATACTTTATAATTACAGGTGTATTTAAATTATTAAGTTTAATGCAAGAAATTTATGTTAAAATAAAAACTGTTTGAAAACTGCGGTACAAGAATGTTAGCCCCTCCTTTCGAATTTGAATTTCTTAACTTCCATTGGTAGTAATCCCCACCTCCTAACATGCTATTTGTAATGCATGTATAGGTGGTCTGTCGGTCGCCAATCAAAATATTTTCATATTAGTGTCGAAGCGCTATAACAAAAAACTTTTATTTCTGAAATATCTCAATTATACCATTTCATTTTTTTATTAATATTCGTTATTCAGCATATACATTCGTATTTTTTTACTATTTTCCTTCAATTCGATTGAGCCGTAATCCCCCATTGTCTTGTATTACTTTCTATGAAAAACAGGTGAATCTTTTAATTGTACTTCTACCATGCCGACTTAAATTTTTATTTGTGTGTCAAACGTCAAAATTTTTGTTTTCTGTCATTTTAAATATCCATTTTCATTAAAATGTCCTTATCACGCCGAATCATGGTAGAAACAGTAAATTTGGCTAAAGATCCCCCACCAGGAATAACTGCAACTCCTGATCAAAAAAACCAACGATACTTCCACATCCAAATGGCTGGCCCAAAGAATTCTCCTTACGAAGGAGGTACCTTTCGCTTGGAACTTTTTCTCCCTGATGGGTACCCAATGAAGCCCCCAACCGTAAGGTTCCTGACAAAGATATTCCACCCTAACATTGACAATCTAGGGAGAATCTGTTTGGATATTTTGAAATATCATTGGAGTCCAGCTTTACAAATACGAACAATTTTGTTGTCTATCCAAGCACTGTTAGGTTCGCCGAATTTGGATGATCCATTATCAAATGATGTTGCTAAAATATGGAGGTCTAATGAAGAACAAGCATGGACCACAGCAAAAGAATGGACAAAATGTTATGCCCTGCGTCAAGATTCAAACCATAGTATAAGTGATTAATAATATTTTGTGATATGGACATTTATTTTTTAAGACTTTCTATTTTACTGTTCAAGAGGATACTAGCAGGTTTCTCATACAATTTGTGCATGGAAAATGAAAGCTATTCCATTTTAAAATATGGAAATAGTTTACAGGAAATATATAAATATAATTTTACTATTTTACTTGTTGAATTATTTGGGCATTATTTAGGTTAAACTAAGTTACCAACTTATTCTTGTGGTCTCCTGTGCCTGAGTGTCTAATAGCGAACCTAGGGAACCAGATTAAATCTCTATAAATGAATGTAACCATCCGAGTTCAGTCAAATATACCATATAAAAATACCTGCTTCCGCGCTCTAATTTTGTGTTTCTTTGTTATATTTTTGCTAACAGAACGCATTGCAACAAAAAAATTGGAATTTCAATGAGGGGTGGATATTCAGCCAAAAAATAATATACTATACAGTGTCCCACACTCTATCTTCAGTGTAGCAGAGATAGCTAATGTTATTCTTATGGAGGTTTTCTGTACCATGTTGCCAATTTTTCAATGTAATGTAATATTGAAACATTCATAAATTTTCATTGCTATACCAAAATTAGTTAACACTGTACAATTTAAGTTTTATGAGGGTCTCTTATTTACCCAAGGGCTTATTGGAATCACCCGAAATTTATCTGCAGTTCTAAATAGTTTTATTTACAGGGGCGCGAAAAGATGCATTGGAACCGGGGTGTAAAAAACATGCTGAAGCTATTTATAAATGTAATAAGTAATATTTCAATACAATATTTTAAAACCGCCCGTCATACTAATCGCGATCAAATGCATTAGAGATTAAAATATTATAAATTCAAATTGAAGATTATAAAGAAAGAAAAAAGACTTATGAACTATGTAAAATATATGCAGTATTTCTATCAAGCCTAAATATTAGTAAATTATCAAATAAGAAGATATAAATTAAATAAAAAATAATGCTTAATAATTTTAACTCTTTATGAGTTCATCATATAGTATGTCGACATAAATAGCATAAAACATAAAAAAAAATTCTTCAACAATATGACATTGAAATAATGTAGGTATCGTAGGAGGAACACAAAAAATTAGGGATTTCAATTCATCATATCTATCTTCTCTAATCGGCAAGTGTAGTGTTACAAAAATGCGCTGTAGAAAATATAGTGTTAATTAATTCATGTAGCTCTATATCTTTTCGTATAATGTAAATATGTAACATAGGGAATTTATATTGTTGACGAAGATTGTAAAATGTCCAATTAAGTACAAAAATGTTTTATATTATTTACTTTAAATTGAAGAGTTAAATGTTAATTATTTTAATTTACCTACGCTTGTTATGTTTTTATACCTTACTTATATTTTGTGTTTGTATTATTTTATATTTTTTGTAAATTGTTAAACTGACCAGTTTATTATTTATTTATTTTTTCTTTTCACCCACCTGTTTAGCTGTTTAGATACACTGAAAGTACACCAGTCATAAATACAATCAATGAATTACCCAGAATATTTCATCTCTTTTTGGGCATATAATTTGCTCTTTCTATCTTGTAGACTAACAGCAGGTAAATTTGCCAACATGGTACTCCATAAGACCCTATACTGAACATAGAGTGTGGGACACTGTATAGTAAATGTCGGCATGATAATAAATCATTAACCGGCATTTTCTTTCTTAAAATTTTGTCAATCATAAAATATCATTTTATTTAAGAATGTTGTCATATTGTGGTATAGAACGTGAGTACAGTAAACAAATTAATCCCGCAACAACAAAATCTGAAAATCTTCTTCGCCTAACATTCTGTTACGTGTGGGATCTAAAAGTCTTAAAATCTGATGATGACATCACGGAATCCTTCCGGCACAGTCATACCCACTTCAGTTGTGTTCCAGCGTGGAAGGCGAGTGAGCTATGCAGTTGGCAATCATGTTGTCAACTCTTGAACGTGCCTCGGTCAATTTTAGCAGGATCACTGCACGCCCTAATTATTCAGGTCACTATAAGTGAAGATTATCGCTCTCATTTATTTTATTGCTCTTATTGAAAAGCAGAGCAATGAAGATAGCTCTCGTTTCGCTTATTATGTTTACATTTTGACACTTGCTCCAGTTTCTTTTATACGTAATAGACGGAAATTTATTTGCAGGAAATATTACTATTAACATTGTAAAACGGTTTTTTCAAGGTTTGCAATAACATTAACCTGTCAAACCTGTTTTCCATTTGTTAAGTTTTCTGTCAATTTTAATAAATTGAACTTAAAATTGTCAATATATTCACCAATTTGTAAATGTTTACATTATCATTTTTTTACCTCCCACTACCCTTGGTAAGGGAGGTATAGGGATATATCCAGATTTTAGTAAATGATCACGTTTTAAGGTTCGTAGAATCCAATTTTAACATTTTCACAATAATGTGTGTGTGTGTATGTGTGTGTGTGTGTGTGTGTGTGTGTGTATGCGTGTGTGTGTGTGTAAGTGTTTGGATTTTGGCAACGCTCTAACTCAAATACTATCATTCAGAAAATTCTGAAATCTTGTATTTCTACCTTATTCTATAATATGAAAAGAAACCATTATATTTTGGTGTAAATCAGGTAACCAGAAATGGCGCTTTACTTGAAGCTCAAAATAGTGTTTCTTCGAGAAATAATCTAAACGTCATTTTTTGGCAATAAATGTTATTATAAAAATTAAAAATTATTAAATTTTCTACAGATATACATTCATACATTTTCTATATAAATTTATAAAATAATCTAATTTATAAATCCAGGACCCTATGTATCAAAAAATAAACATAATTCCTTTGTAACACAGTTCATATTCCAAATGTATATGTAACTGTCAAAAAACTAATCATTTCAAAATAATAATGGTGGCATTTTAAAAAGAAAATAGTAAATAAAGCAATAGTTACATGCAAAGGATCTTGAATAATCAAAAGTCACTGACAGTCATACATATAACCAAATTGACATATTGATGTGTTACTAAATTACTACAAAGCACTAAAATATTGTCGTCGGAAAAATAGTCCAGCTTATCCAGCGGTTTAAAATTGTCGCAAAATTGACAAGTGTAATGCAATTGTTTTGTTTTAAGCTCAATTTCTAGAACTTGGCCAAGTTCTTAAAATTGACGAAAAAACTAACAAATGTAAAACAGGCATTAGGGCTGAAATTAGAACAAAAAAATTAATATCATAAATAATTTTGCATTTGTTTACTAGTGCAAGTTTTCACATATAAATTTCATTACTTAAGTCACGATTTACCATTATTACTATTCCCGTTAAACAATAATTCCATAAATAATAAAAGCACTTAATACATGACAAATTACTATCAGTAGAAAGCAAAACATAAAACTTGAGTGTATATTTTTGAAAAACTCCGTCCGATTTCGTGTTCAGCTGACAGCTAAAGAAACAGAATTGTTGTGGTTGCCCAAACACTATTGCTGACAGCAGCAACAGCGTGATTAATGCATTTTTGCGTCCACTACTCAGGTAACACTTGAGAATCTGTCAATGATTATACAATATTTACATTTTGTCATTACTAATTACTATTAAATATTAAGATATGGAATCTAGATCATCTTTTGTTAAAACGTTCAACAGATAAAAGCAGGTTATAATATAAAAAAGCAATAATAGTTTGTAATAATTTATTTAACCTAAAAACACATTTAAAATGAGCAAATCGAAGATTGTAAATAATATTTAGTTTCGGATCAGAATTTCACTTACACTTGTTTGTTAACGATTAGTATTGGTGTGTTTATTTTATTTCACTATCTATGTCAATATTATTTGTCTATTAATCATCAATACAACAAAAATTAAATCTTATTTTTCTGACTTAAATCTTTTGTTTAAATAGAAACAATCAATATGTGCATATTTATTCATGGTACACACTGGCTGTCCCAAAATCCTTGACATAAACTTTAATTCGGAAAAACATTTTTTTTTCAAATATCTGTCCCGTAATATTTTATGGGGTGTTTCATACATAGAATTTTGAAACTTAGAATTCTGAATATTTAGAAGCCAAAATTTTTAAATTTACATCTTTCGTAATCGATTAAACTTAATTTAAATTTGCGGTAAAAATAAATCTAGTATGTTATTATTTCAAAAAATTAACATCAAATTAACTGCCAAACACCACTTCCATTATTAGTTTGACAGATAAGCAACATTCATTTTTTTTTAAATAATGGCATACTAGATTTATTTTTACAGTGACTTTAAATTAAATTTACTGGGTTATCAAAGACGTAAATCAAAATATTTAGAATTCTATGCTTTAAAATTACATGTATAAAACACTACGGGTCAGATTATATTTCAATAAAAATGTTAAACGTCATTGATGATTGCTTGGGACATCATACAAGATATCGCATTATATATTCATTTATTTATAATTTGATGTTATTTTCACAATTTACATATTTTGTTTTAATAGACTCAACAATTACTAATATTTCTAATTATTTAAAATAGATTATTACAAGTTGGAAATTATAAAAAAGCAGTCATACAAAATCGATTTTAAAACAGTAATTTTCACATAAAATTATATTCGTTTTATATGTCAATCATATATTTTACATTCAATATAAAACTCAAATTATTTAATACATAAAAATCAGTATAATAATGTAATTACAACAAATAAAAATTACCTTCTGGTAAAAGTCTCTTCCTCCCTTATGGCAAAATCCACCCCAAAAACAAAACACTCACAAAATACACTCGACACTGTTTTTTGTTCACTACATTCACTTTGTGAATTAAAAATGAAATGATCCGGGCTGTCACTTACATTATACATGAATTTTCATTCAATGGACTTGTTAGAGCGACTTGCGATTTCGAAAACAAGTGAAGAACATACTTCTGCGCGCGTCTATCCGTTTTCCCGGGTCCGGCTCGAAACCAGACTGAGCTTTATCGTTCTACAGTTCCAGGCAACCTACAGCTGATCACGCTATAATGGTACACATTCGGGAAACATCGGTGCTACTCGTAAATTCATATATTTATACATGTTTTTGTTAATTTTGTACATATAAAATAATATTTGAATTATAATATCTGCTAGATTTTTGGTTCCTATGTTACTATATCTTTTCTAAGTGTAATTTTAAATGACAATTCAGAAAATTAAATTGATTATTCTAAATTATAATTGACTGTTTTGAATTAGGTTTGACGAGTTCTCAAATTGAATTGATTATGCTGAATTACAAGTAACGCTTTCAATTACAAGTTGAAATGTACATAAAGATCCGTTTTTGAAATTTGTAATATATATAATTTTACTTGTTAATTGTGGATTCATTTTAGGTAAATCTTATCCAAAGCGAGTCAGGTCGTTAGAAAAAACAATAATAATGTGATATACGTTGAATGAGATGGAAAAAAAATATCCTGCCACTGGATACAAAGAAACTATCGTTTGAAATAAGCGCGTATGTTGAAGTTTATCACAGATGGCACCACCTTGCAGTTACTCTACTGTTTCGTATGAACAATCGAGCATCGCATAGTGTACCTATATTCCGAAAGGGGTCTTAACACATCAGTTTTGTGAACTTTGGAATAGTAACTTTTTAAATTAAGAAATATATTTTTATTTTTAACTCAATATACATATAAAATAATTTTTTACAAATAATAATAAATATGTCGATACTTCCCTTGAAGAATTCATATTTTAGTAGTCACAAAATTCATGAAATCTTTATAGCTTCTACAAAAAAATTGTTACACGGAATGCTGCAAATGGAAAATATTTTAAAAATATATGTTATGAGTTAATACTGAATATATATTTCAAGAATTTTGTATTATAAATATGAATTCATTATCTAAAACATTTATTTATTTATTAATTTCTTTCTTTGGCTGAGATTTTGAAAAATACGCATCCAAAAATAATCCTGTAAATACAATAGTAGCACCAATCCATTGACGAATAGACAAATTATTTCCAAATAACAAAACAGACGCGAGAACAGTGAAAAATTTCCTAGTCGTTGTTATTACAGAACACGGTAAAGGTCCAAAGTCGGATACCTGAAATAATATAAAATAATTGCTACCCAATATATTATGTACCAAAAATTACCGTTAAAAATATGAATAATTGTCCTAGAGCCCCTGTCACTGCCAGTGCACCAATTTGAACTAGAGCCATTGGGTGCCTCGATATGAAATGAATAAACTGTATCCCTTCTCCATTCAGAAGTAAAACAAGACCACAACCTATACAAGACCAAAAATTCATTCCTAACATCATATGCTGGGCTGTGGGGGCAGATTCAGCCCGCATTCTTTCCTGAAATAAAATTAATTTAAAATATTCTCAATATTAAAATTAATTATAAATACTTGAACTGCACCCGTTAGTCCATCCATAGTTAAAGACAACAAAAGTAACACTTCCCCTATTCCAAATGAATTATCAAATTGACTACTGCCTGGTTTATCTTTAAACATGAATAAAACAACCCCTATTACTATAAGAAGTACGAAGAGATATTTTCTTAACGGATATGATTTTCGTCCCACTAACACTCCTAATATCATTACTGGAATAGGTTTTGCTGATTTACCAACTACCTACACACAAAAAATAATCAAATATATCATCTACTAGAAAATATTGAATATTTTGTCAAACCTGAGTTGGATAAGGCACCCATTGCAGTGCCATATTCGAACAGACCATCGCAAGTAAATAAGTCAATGCAGAACTTGCTAGATAAAAATTAGGAGTTTTGTCTTCACCCTTAGGCCATACTGTTAACATTGCCTTAGCAAATGCATAATTTACTACACATTGTGCGAAAACTAACGCAAACATGTACGTATATTTTTCCGAAGAAGATACCACGATACCTTGCTCATTTGTAACATCTGTTCCATATTTTCCTCTAGTTATTTTTTCTTGTAGAATTCCAAAATAAAAGTAGCATACAAATATTCCCGTAGCACATATCAAAAATTTGGTATTCATTTGTGTTTTAATTTATAAAACCTATTTGAAACAATAAATTTTAAAGGTTATAAAAGTTTGTGCATATAAATATTCTATTTTAAGATAAATAATTGTACATTGGCTCACGATTACACTAAATACTTTTACAATTTAATAATTTTGTCAACGTGTAAAAACATATTAAAATAACGACTAAAAAGTGTAAAGCCAGCTGTTTTCAGTCAATTTTGACACGCGCTAAATTTGAGGACACGTCACATGAAGATCTTAATTTGATTGGTCCGTTATATTAAAAACATATTCTTATTGGTTTATAATTTTCGCCCTAGGTATTCTGTACATTTGGGTCTGGGTTTTTACATTTAGAATAACATTGTATTTTTTTTTATGTGATAAAAAACAGGTACAGAATGTGACTGTCAAGCTATATTTCTTTCAACATTCAAATCAAAATAAGCACTTTTAGTTCAAATAAACACTGAAAAGCATTATTGGAGTGCATTATACTTTTCTAGATGTATAATTGGGGATAAAGTGATAACTGCAGACAGATCAAGTTATTTTTATAGTGTTATCAGTTAGGATTTAATTTGCAATTTTAGCCTTGAAAGTGAGTGATTCATAATCATAATGGGTTCTATGTTATCAATTTATGAAAATGAAGAACAAGCAAATGTAAAACAAATGGTAAAGAACGACGACGAATTTCACGACGCAATTGATGAGATAAATAAAGCAGGTAAATTACTTTAAACTTTTAATTTCGTAAACACTATTTTAATCTTTTAGACGACATGAATCCGAGTAATCCAAAATATGAACACCAAGAGTTTTTGGTTACCGATGCAGTAGAAAGTAAATATGCTCATTCTCACATCATGACTTCGAAGATTACTTATGAGACAGTTTCGGAAATAGAGAACGACTTAAAATACTATGAAAAGGTACATAAGAACTCAATAAGTTGAATAAAAAAATTTAAATGTTATATTTATTAGGTTTCAATGGTCTTTCTGTTGTATGATCATGAGGATAAAGCACTGCAATCTTTACTAGTTGAACAAGCAAATATGAATCGGGGTATGTCAATAAATGTACTCTCAAAGTGGGCTCAATCTAAGACCAGTTTTTGGCAAAATAAGTTTGTAGAAGCTTTATGCATCATACAAAACTATGCTGCACTTCGCCGGTTAGGTAAGCAATTTTCATGGTACGATTCTTTGACCATGAATACTATTAGTGCATTATGGGTAGCATGATAGAGACATTAAACCTAAGCACAATTATTCTATTAAAATAGGTTTAAATAAACACAACTAATGTCAAAAACACAAATCTGTAAGTAAAAAGTATACATAAAATTTCGCTTCATATGACGCAAACTAAATTATTGAGAATTCCGCGTTTTTTAATTCTTACAGTAAACCAAAGTTTGCAACCAACAATATTCTAAGGGTACAATCCATTCATCCATCAAAATATTGTTTACTGTACCATGGTATTCTTTTTAATATTTTCTTCTGTTGTATAGAAATTTAGGGGTATTGTTGAAAACTCGATCTTAAATTCGCAATAAGAAGCGAGATGTGAATTTTCGAATGTCCCAAATTAGTTGTGACATCATAGTGTCAGAGGACCTATATTTAGGGTGACCATAATTTTTTTAGAAAAAAAAAAGAATTGAAAATAAAAATGAGAAATTTATTTCGTTTTAGTTCAATTTTGATGTAAAAAGTAATTAATAATAAGCATATATAAGTCAAGTAAAACATAATGTTTCATAAAATATAACAAAATAATACAAAAATTGATTGTTACAAAAAAAATCCTATTACGTTCCGCATCAAGTTTGTACCAGTCTTTTGATACCAGTAGTTTTGGGAATTTAAAATCGCCTTTAAAATTTGAGGACTGCTCTGGAGTAAATAGAACATTTCAGTATTTCAGCATTTGATGCGCTTGTCCCAGGTAAACAAAAAATTAACTCTAGATTGAAATAAAACTTTTGTCGAGACACTGACATGTTAAAACAATTTTTTTTTGTTGTTTTAAAATTTTAATCAAGTCAGATATGAATAAAATACTTAAATAATTAATGTTAGAACTAATATTTGGTGATAAGGAGGAAGAACGAAAAATACTTTACTCGATCGACGCCGAATCTGACCAGTGTAAGACGCAACATATATATTTACAAATACATAGCTAATTACGTTGTTTGACTCGATCAAACTATTGTTCTAAAAAAAAGTACATTTACGTGTACTTAATGGACCTTTTAAGTACAGTAGGACATCATTCAAAAAGAAAGTTCTGTCCTATTAAAATAAGTACATATGGTCAGCCTACCTATATTGGATATGTTTTTCAAACAGTCAATTCTAAGGATATCTAGATATTATTCATTTGTTTTTATCAAAACTTTTTTTCGGTATCAAATTATTTATAAACAAAGAAATAAAGGGGCATACAAATTTTAAAATGAACACATACCACTCTGTACTTATCTTACATATACATTTCCCTATCATACAAATTTGTCCCATGACATTTATTATCTTGTACATTTGTAGTGTACAAATCTATACTATGAAGTTGCTGTGCTTCAAAGAATTCAAACTTGGCGCGTTCACTGAATCCTCGAATTACACTTCAAAAACAAAACGTATTTTAATTTAAATTTGTGCAATATTTGCATTTTGTTTTCGATTAGGTTACGTATTGTATTTTTATTATTGAAAGGAATAAAATACGTTTTATTTCTGGAGTGTACTGGGGGATGTACATAACGCGCCAAGTTCGAATTCACTGATATGCAGCAACTTCTTGGTATATATTTGCACACAGCAACTGTTTAAAATGAAAAGTGTACAAGGCAATATCTATAACTTTAAGGGACTCTTTGCAACGGTATAATACCCCATTTTATGTACATAGTATTCATGGTCGACTATGGTTCGAAAGAAAATTTAAAAAATATACAATGCTAACATTTACACATAAATTCAGGCTTTAATAAAGACGAAATGAGAGTAATTTACCTTCCGACTCAATCATATACATGTCTTCATTTAAATCCAGTCATGAAAGCTTTATATTGCGTATGCGAGCAATTAACTGGTAACGAAACCACACATTTAATAAATAATTTAAAAAAAGAATTCGTTGAATTAAAATTACAATTCAATGATTATGGTGACCAGTTAGAATTATATTTATTACATTGTTTTTCAATGAAATATATCAAACACAATGATCTTTCCAAGTTAATTGGGCTTTTGAAAAGATTGCAACATATCCGACAAGCAGATATTCTTGAATCCATAGTTAACAGAACAACTACAAATTCAGTGCAGAAAACTGTAAAAAATGCCACAGATGAAACAAAAAAATGCAACTTTGATTTGACTGAACGAACAGAAAATTATGCGAATACTTCTACGCCAATTTGTTCAGAAAATAGTGTTATTGGCGATAACAGTATTGTTAAAAAAGTTTCAAGTGGATCCCGTTACGATATTGATCCAAATAATGTTGGAATTTGTTTGATTATTAATCAAAGGCAGTTTCATAAAGAAAAAAGAAAAGACACTGCGGTAAGTGTAATTGAATTAGAAAAGAACATACAAATATTTTCAACAAGGTGTGGGGACTTTCAGGAAGAAAAAATGAAATATTTAGTATTAGGAGAACCAAAATATAACCTTGAAGAAAGACATGGAACTGATGTCGATCGCGATTCTTTGTCATCTCTATTCAAAAAATTTGGATTTAGAATTATTGTTAAAGATAATCTAACACATAAAGAAATAATTCCGACTATTCAGCAAAACATGAAACAATTTTCGAAAAAAGATTCTTGTTTTATAGTTTGTATTTTGT
Source organism: Ophonus ardosiacus (assembly GCA_943142095.1). Taxonomy (NCBI): domain Eukaryota; kingdom Metazoa; phylum Arthropoda; class Insecta; order Coleoptera; family Carabidae; genus Ophonus; species Ophonus ardosiacus. The sequence continues at coordinate 38,808,433 of OW964829.1, read as the reverse complement.
CTCATGGCGTCGAAAGTAAGTTATTACAAATAACAACTAAGCCGCATTCACAGCCCGAAATTCGATGAAATTAATTTGACCGTTCACAGCTCGAAATTTATTCCATAGTGCCATCTAGCCAAAAAATACAAATGGTGTTAAAAAAAACCTAAGTAGGAGTAGGCTGTGATATGATCAAAAAAACGTCTGAAAGTATTTAATTAAATGTCATTTTGGCACGAGATGTCAAAAATGTTATCTAGAGAAATCAAAGCTGTTCTTCTTGAATCTTCAATTTTAACGGTGAATGGCAGTATTCTGTATCCTTCTTTATTATCTTTTGGCCTTAAAATACATTTCACAACTTGACTTTTGAATGAGCTACTTGCGTGGTACGGAAAATCCGTTATCTATCACCCCTGTCTATCACTATATACCGAGAGTTTTTTTTTATCAGTGAACATGGGCGTATGTCATTACCATAGTTACATTTAAAATGATTGACAGCAATGTATTATCGCGTTTTTTTTTTTAAAACTGGACATAGGACGTGACATTTAGTATATCTGTCAATGTCATCAAATTGTCATATTTCAAAATGTATACAGTTGAAGAAAAAGTTCAAATTGTATGATATAATTCTATACTCTGACATAAGCCTAAGGCAAGAAATAATTAATATAAATTATATTTTATCCCTATTTTTTAATTGATCAATATTAATTTTGTCACCATTGTAAATACAATTTTTTAAATGGCCCCAAAGAAAAAAAAAATCGTTTGGTACAAGATCTGGTGGCATTGCAGGCCACTCCACTTCTCCACCACGTCCTATCCAGCGTTGGGGGAATACCTGGTGCAGATATAAGTGAAAATTTTGACGACTCCAATACCTGCAATTTTGTGAATTTACTTCCCGATTAATATAAAATGTCGCTTCATCCGTAAATAAAATTCGATCCAGTAATATTTCCCCACTATTAATTTTGTTCATCATATCTTCGCAAAAGATATTTCTTTGTTCTATATCGTTGTGTAATAACTCTTGGTGATTTTGATATTTAAAACTCTTAAAATGTTCTTGTCTTAAAACCTTGTATACTAGTATTCTTAATTTCAGAAAAAAAATTGTTGACAGGGTGTTGTCACTTTCAATTAATTGCATAATTTCTTGTTTCTTACTATTAACTACAGTACTTCGTCTGATTTTCTTCTTGTGCTGTTTATTGACGTATCCTTTAGTTCTGCAGTCATTGTAAATTTTTCTTATAGTTGTTGGACTGGGTCGCTTATTAAAAGGTAATGCACATAAGTCAGAAACTTGTTGTAGACTCGTTATAATTACTCCAATTTACAATTTGAACTTTTCTTTAACTGTATACATTTTGAAGTATGACAATTTGATGACATTGACAGATATACTAAATGTCACGTCCTATGTCCAGTTTAAAAAAAAAAACGCGATAATGCATTGCTGTCAATCATTTTAACTGTAACTATGGTAATGACATACGCCCATGTTCACTGATAAAAAAAACTCTCGGTACCTATGTAATGTTATGTTGAAAACATACCTATATAAAAATATAAATTTTATTTAAAAAAAATATTTGTTTTTTAGTAAATTAAGAAAGAAAATTTTCTGTGACGCCATTATATTGAACTGGAGAAGGGAACCATGTTTAAACATGTAAGAATGTAACGTATAGATGGCATGCCGTGCGAGAAAGTTTTAATTTAAATTTGATATTAGTTCATTTTTCTCTCTTACTGGTCTCTCAAATACATTAATTACTATACAAATAAACTCATAGGTAGTTACATATAATTTAAAATATCGATACCAAAAAGACAAAATAAAATACTAACCTTCAAACTATTGTTGAAACGTCAAATAGGAGATGTACATTATCCGCACAAAAATCCCGTTGCTATGGGACGGTACCAAGCTATGGCGTTACGGCCAATCATTTGTGCGGCGTAAATATATGTCATACATGGCGGTAATTTAAATAATCAAATTTCATTATTTTTTTTTCTGGCTAATAAAAATTTTGTCAAAAGAAAAAATATGGGTAGCAAGTTTTTACCTTCCCTTCAAAAATATTAAATAAAAAAGGTATAGGCCATCCAGCGAATCAAGCGGTTTACGTCATCGTTTAGGGATTTTTGAAATTTTCTTTATTTTTTAAATATATTTTATTAACGGTATTTTATTGTTTTTTTTTTTTATTATTATTATGTATTTGACACCTTTAATAGAAATAATTATATTTGGATATATTATTATTAAGTAAAATTTTGTAATTTTTTGCAAAATGACGTTTGATTATATTTTTTTAATATTGGTAATTCTGAACATGTATATTACTAAATATTATGTCCGGTAGTATTTACTCAAAATTTTACTCACCCTGACTAACTAATTACCATGACTACCATTTAAAAATACATTGGGGTGATTAAAAAACAACTGAATTTGTTACTTTAGTCAACGCTTAATCACCCCTGTTTAAGAGTAAATACTACCGTTCTATATGTCTATATTATACTTTCCAACGTGTATTGTGATTTCATTTTGTTTTTGGTTTCGTTGTTCATTGTCAAAATGTCAAATGCTCTGTCATGTCAAATTCAAGAGCTTGTAGTTAATTTATTGACTTATTTTGAAAGTGAAAAATAGATTGGTGGGTTTTTACTTTCACTGAAATCTAATATTGAGGTAATATTTGGTTCTATTTGTTAGTAATAATTTGAAAATTAAATCTATATGTACAGCGTGTGGCAAACGCTATACGCAATGTATAGAAACAGTGAGAAATTGTATGATATGCAGTATTCTGTATTTTTTTAAGGATCTCACATAATACTAGATAGTTTGTTGCATATACTACAAGAATGAAGTATTTATAACGGCGTAAGCAGTATCGTTCAGAATATTTTAAATAAAATTGGATTTCGCTGGAAAAATATTATACCAGACGTGTTTTTAAGAAAAATTTGGGTTTATGAAGGCAACCCACAGATTTTAATCCGTTTTACATGCTCATGTAAACTTTTTAACATATGACGTCATTGTTTCTAGTGATATTGTATTTATGACGTAAACCGCTTGATTCGCTGGATGGCCCATACGCATGTAGCCCATTGAATAATAATCAGACATTCGTTTATGTGTTCATAGCCTACTCCGAATTAGTTTTTTTTTCTGAACACACTGTACTTGTTGCCATAGGACACACTTCACGAATTTCGGGCTGTGAATGCGGCTTTATAAAATTCTTTTCACTCCATAATGTTCCTTAGATAAAATTTACGGTGCTAACAGCCTTCCAGTGGACATGGACCTAATAAAAGATGCATTACATGACAGAGATTATCCTGCTCTCTTAGGAAAACCAAAAATTTTAATAATCCAGTCATGTCAGGGTACCGCAATTCAGAAAGGTAGATTTGTCCATCACTCAAAATGTATTATTTAATAATAATTATTGGGATAGTATATCGACCACTGCCTCAAGACGACAACGAAACCGACGGACCAAAGAAATGCGAAACTGAATATAATTTGATAAATGACAATTCAGGAATACCAGAAAAACGTGATTTGTTAGTATGCATGAGTACTGTTTCTGGTTTTGCATCTATTCGAAACAGGACTACTGGATCGTGGTATATTCAAGAAATATGTAAAACTATTGAAGAAAACCACAAAGAGTAAGTTTAAGATTATATCATTTATATGAGTATAAATAAATTATTCGAAAAATATATAAATTTTTAGAGAGCATTTTCTTGATATGATGACTACAGTTACACAAGAAGTAAGTAGTAAGAGATGGGAGAAGGCAAATGAAGGTATCGTTACAATGGTACCACAAATCATTACTACATTGGAAAAAAAATTGTTTTTGAAAAAAGTAAATACCTAAGGGAATTTGTACTTATTTTCAAGTATTTATATTTTTTAAAAGTATTTTATAATGTAATATTAGATATAAATTAAGTTTTACAGTGTTCTTATATTAATTACATATTTTAAATATTTAAAATATCAATAAGACTGTTAAAATGATGAGATTTTGCAGAGATTTACGTTTGTTTTATTAACATGTTATAATAAATTTTCATTTATTCTTTCAAAGGTTTATTTTATCTCAAACAAGCGACCTATCTTGGTTTTGCGCGAGGGAAATTTTGAATTTACCGCCACGGTTTAGACAGGCAATGCCATGAAGTTGCTGCACATCAGTGAATTCAAACTAGGCGCGTTATCTTCACCTCAAAATAAAATATTTATTCCTTTTCATAATAATAATAATAATAATAAAAAAAAATATATAAGCGTAATCTAACTTTGAACATAATGCAAATATTACACAAGTTTAAATTTAAATACGTTTAGTTTTTGAAGTGCAAATCATGATGGAGTGAACGCACCAAGTTTGAAATCTTTGATGCGTTGCAATTTTATGGTATGAGGTGCGGGAGGCCACGTGACTTTGACAAGTGCTTGTGGGGCCCATCATGGTTGCCAAGGATACGGCTTGTATACGTCGCCTGTGTTGCCAAATACATTTGAGTGTAAAATTAATAAATAAAATTATAAAGCTAGTTATTATTAATGAATATCATGTTGTTTTACTTTCTAACATATAAACTTAATTTTTAAAATATACAAGACGTTCAACGTTCATCTAATGGTTTTCCTTAAATTTAGCGCGCCAAGAAATCTTTGTGCCATAGATGGCAGCACAAGTCGCATAATTTTTTAAAAAATATTTTAAAAATTAGGTTTATGTGTTAAAAAGTAAAACAACATTATATTCATTAATAATAACTAGCTTTACAATTTAAATTATTAATTTTACACTCAAATGTATTTGGCAACACAGGCAACGTATACAAGCCGTATTCTTGGCAACCATGATGGGCCCCACAAGCACTTGTCAAAGTCACGTGGCCTCCCGCACCTCATAGATTTGTACACGGTAAAAAATGTACATAGTGAAAAACATAGAACTCAAAATCTAATGAGAAATAAACAGGGAAATAACTTCAAGGGACATAAACGTACGTTAGGAAAATGAATGTCTCATTTTCGATGTTTTTTTTTACCTCCCGCTACCCTTGGTAAGGGAGGTATAGGGATCGTGCTAAAAATCACATATCGAGATTTTAGTAAATGACCTCGTTTTAAGGTCCCTAGAATCCAATTTTAACATTTTCACGATGATGTCTGTATGTGTGTGTGTGTGTGTGTGTGTGTGTGTGTGTATGTGTACGAATTTTGTTTGCATTCTAACTCAAATACTATCATTCAGAAAAGTCTGAAACCTTGTATTTTTACCCTATTCTAATAGGAATAGAAGCCATTAGATTTTGGTGTAAATCGGATAAACGGAAATGATACTTTACTTGAAGCTCATAATGGTTTTTCTTCAAAAATACCATTAAATGCCATTTTTTCGCATTTAATGTCATTGGAAAATTATAGATTATTGAATTTTGTACAGATATACATTAATACTTTTTCTATATATTTTACAGATAAATTTAAAAATCATTTTTCTTTTTTTAATCCCGAAACCTAAGATAAACACAATTCCTTTGTTACACAGTTTATTTTTCATATGAATGTAACTGACAGGTAAACGTCATTGTCAAAAAACTAATCACTTCAAATTAATAATACTGACATATTAAATAATAAAGAAAATCGTAAATAAAGCAATAGTTATATGCAATGGAACATAATATAGTTTGAAGCATTACTAAATACGTAGGTATGTATTTAAATTAATAAAAATTAAATAGCGGGAGGTTTTGTGTTGGCCACATCAGATTTTTTATTTTTAAGGTGTCTCAGGTAATATTAACGATAGAGCAAAACCGTTCGCACATTCCAGGGTCAACTTTTCGAAAAAAGTGTAATAGTCAATACAGGAATTTTCGATCTTCTTTTGTTTCTGAGCTAGAGGCAAAAACTCGTTTTCGCTCATTTCGAACGTATCCCATTTCTTATGATAGAGAAAAATTGTTTATACAAATTTTGTACCTATGTTGAAAATAGTTTCATCTTTATATTATAAGCTTTTCAGTGATATATAACAAGTCTACATTCTTTTGTTTTAAACATGAATTAATGGGCGCGTTCAGCACCTCTCATCGCTGACCTCCGAAGTTTGACGAACACAATGAATGGACGAATGTAATTAGTCCAGCAATTGCAATCGGAAATCATCGGCGCGCAGCGGTGCTCATCGCTGCCGGGGTGTTGAACGCGCCCATTAATTTTTTGGGATGAAAATGAAAATGATTAAGAAACAAACGACAAAATATATTACAGGTTAATCAGGTTATAGATTAGATTCAAAGCGATGCTTTAAAAAAGTAAAAACCTCGTTGGAAATTCCTCCGGTATGCTCCTGAAATTTGCGTTGAGATACATAGACGCCTGTGCGCTCTATGTAGACATTAACATAATGAAAAACAAATTTTCATATACTCTTAATAAACTTTATTTTATCTTATAATGCAGACTAGTACAAAAATAAAATATGAAACATTTCTACAATTTAAAGTAATTGTTCACTGATTTTTCTAATGTTTTTTCATGTGTTTCGACAGACTCCCATTGTGTCCAAATTTCTTTTTACACAGTTTACACTCATAGGGCTTCGCCCCACTATGAGACCTCATATGAACTTTTAAACTCTCTCTTCTTGCAAACGATTTATTACATTCTTCACAGAAAAACGGCCGTTCTCCACTATGCGTCCGTAAATGTTTCTTTAAATCACTAGTTGAGTTACATCCTTTCCCGCAAATGGAACAAATATGGGGTCTTACTCCGGTATGTGATCTCATGTGTTCGTTTAGATTTGTTTTAGTTGCAAATCGTTTAGAACACACGTAACAAAGAAAAGGTTTTACTCCTCCATGTCGGAGTTTATGCTGATTTAGACTAACGTTAGTGGTAAAACTTTTTTGACAAGTATCACAATGAAATGGTTTTTCATTTGTATGTTTACGTGAATGGCGAGTAAATTCCCCCATAGTTAAAAACTTCTTTCCACATATCGGACATAAATGAGGATATTCTTTGGCGTGTCTCTTTTTATGGAGTACAAGATTTGCATGAGCGACAAATCTTTTTTCACAAATATCACAACTGTAGTTTTTGTTTTCTATATGAACATTTTTATGGTAACTTAAACCACTACTAGAATTGAAAGTTTTCTGGCAGACCTCACAAGTATATTTTTGGTGTAATCCATCGATATGTTTTGATTCATGTCTTTTTAAATTATCACGAGTTGAAAATTTTGCTAGACATGTTTTACAAGAATATGGTTTGTCACCAGTGTGTGATCTTAAATGTCGAGTTAGAGTCGAAGCTTGTATGAATTTTTTTGAACAAAAAGGACAACGATGTCGTCGATCATTAGTGTGCGTTTTTATATGTAATGTGAGATTAGCAGTTTTATTAAATAATTTTAAACAATATGGACACTGCTTAGAATTAAATTTATTTTCATTTTTAATACTTACTATATCTTCAATGTCACCTATTTTTACGGAATCATTTATTTCGCATGTACTTTCAATATCTATATTATTAATACAATTTTCACTTGGTGTTTCAATATTTTTTATAGGCTCGTTTTTGCTTTTTATAATTAATTCGCGTAAATTTATATCCGAATTTTCGCATTGTAGCTTGAAGGCGTAAGATTTAGTTAATTGGTGAATACAAGGAAGACAAAGTGTTAAAGGTAAGCCATCTTCTTGTAGTATCTGTAACAATAAACAATAATGATTAATAAACATATTATATAATGTCACATTTATCAAAATTAATAATTTTATCTATTCGAGTTACAAAAAGTTAACGTGTATTATGGGCTATTTTCTTCATAAACTTTATCTTCATTTTAACACTAAGATAAAATTAAAGTTGTTTTCATTTTCACAATACAACTTTAGCACTAATCATAATGTTCTTTTTTACCTCCCGCTACCTTTGGTAAGGGAGGTATAGGGATCGTGCTAAAAATCACCTATCGAGATTTTAGTAAATGACCACGTTTTAAGGTCCCTAGAATCCAATTTTAACATTTTCACGATGATGTGTGTGTGTGTATGTGTACGAATTTTGTTTGCACTCTAACTCAAATACTATCATTCAGAAAATTCTGAAACCTTGTATTTCTGCTCTATTCTAATAGGGATAGATGCCATTAGATTTTGGTGTAAATCGGATAACCGGAAATGGCACTTTATTTGAAGCTCATATTGGTTTTTCTTCAATAAATACCATTAAATGCCATTTTTTCGCATTTAATGTCATTGTAAAATCATAGATTATTGAATTTTGTACAGGTATACATTAATACTTTTTCTACATATATTTACAGATAAATTTCTTTGTTACACAGTTTATTTTTCAAATGAATGTAACTGACAGGTAAACGTCATTGTCAAAAAACTAATCACTTCAAATTAATAATAGTGACATATTAAATAATAAAGAAAATCGTAAATAAAGCAATAGTTATATGCAATGGAACATACTATAGTTTGAAGCATTACTAAATACGTAGGTATGTATTTAAATTAATAAAAATTAAATAGCGGGAGGTTTTGTGTTGGCCACATCAGATTTTTTATTTTATTTCTTCATTAAAAATTCAGTTCAATCCGTTCAATCATATTTTACGTACGTAGATTCCAAATATACCGAGTGTCCCATTTTAAACCGAAATCGCTACAATTATACCAAATACCATGATTTGTGAGCCCCTAAGAGTAATTTACAAATATGCCAAGAAAGTTAAAAAATAATTACAAAGTTATTTGAGTGGCCTGTTTCTCAGTGTCACAATTAGGCATGAAATATCGGAAGAAAGTATCGGTACTTTTACTAAAATCAAGTAGTGAAACAAGTTATCGCTACTACAGAAATATCGGCAAAATTTTGCTGATATTGGTAAGTGTCGAAAATAAAGAAATTTTAATTTAACTTGTAACTCAACCTGACCATAGACAATACTGGGTTATGAAAAGTAATGAGAATGATTTTTTTTACATCTTTGCTACCAAAGACCGTATTAAATTTTGGTCCTTCCACTACCTATTTTAATAAACATAAATCATTATTTCTTTATTAGATTACTGTTCTACTAATACCGCATTCTAAATAATGATATTAGTAAAAATATCCAACGAATAATAGCGATAAAAAAAATATGAGTATCGCAAGTATCGATACTTATATCGGTACATCGCTTTCATCCGTAGTATAATTAAATCGTATACAAGTAGATGGAGTTTGCTGTCCGTTTTCGTACAAATTTTGAATTATTTCAAGGAGCTACAATAAATACTCGGTTAGTTAAAAAAAATCAATTTATGTTAAACGTATTTCAGCTTACGAGGCCATCATCATTAATCAAGTAAAAAAAATTTTGAAACCAATCGAGTATTTATTGTATTGTAACTGCATCAAATAATTTGTATACCTTAATGTTAGTGCAACTCTCAAACATATCTGAAATTGTGTAGAATTTGCCATATACTTCTTCAGAATTAAATATTGACTGCATATCTTCGCTATTTTCTAGGCAAGATCTGCATATCTTCTCGACGTTAGAAATATTTGTTATAGTACTGTCCATTTTTCAATACATTGCAATATTTTTTCTTTCAAAAATTTATTATTTGTTTTGATCTTATTTCTTGTCAATTTGACACTCGTCATAAACTTTGACAGTCCTCATTTGTGTTTGTATTTTACGTGTTTTATACTCCACATTCTAGGGACATTATATTTTCTCTCCGCTTTATTACCTAGATTTGGTTACATTGAATTCTTAAAGCGGAATACATATTTATACATAGTATTGTGATATTTACGTTGCACGATCAAGAATAAATTTCAACACAACTCGTTATCACTTTACAAATATCCCGTCAAATTTTTGGTGAGAATCTGAGAATGCAAACTGTTTTCCGTTCATAACCTAGTATAATAAAGGGGCGAGGCGTAAGTAACTCAAATTATTATGTTATAGTATAAATTAGCAGTATGAGCACACAGCCAAGTCCAGCAAGCCAACCGGTTGATCGTGAAAAGATATATCAATGGATCTTGGAACTTACTAATCCTGATACTAGAGAAAATGCGTTGTTAGAATTAAGGTAGGCGTACCTATTTGAAACGTATATAGAATGTGATTATAATCTTATTTATCTTGTAGTAAAAAACGAGAAGTCGTACCTGATTTAGCTCCTATGTTATGGCATAGTTTTGGTACAACGGCAGCGTTGTTACAAGAAATTATAAACATATATCCAGCGATAAACCCGGCTACTTTGACAGCACATCAGTCAAATAGGTAACCACTCTTTTCACAACATTTATCAAAATGTTCGTTATAAATATCACACTTATAATTTAAATGCTTACAAACTTGATTGGATAATTATTTATTTATATTTCGAATCTGCAGACGATACTAGCGACATCTAGTAACACACTTCCAAAGCTTGTTCTTTTGTTTGAAACAAAACACTGAGAATCTTCCTTTACGTGAAAACAAATGAAAAATTACAAAAACACTTCAAATAACTGTCTTATTCATTACAAATAATAATTTATTAAAATTAACGCGAGTTTAATGGACAGTTTTATTTTTCCAAATTATATTAGATAGTACTTTTTTTAGTTTTGAAAAAAGCTTAACTTTTTATAAATTCTAAAAAATTATATTGAAAAATAATAATGCTTTATTTAAAGATTTATTTTTAAACATTTCATTGAAGAATTATTAATCATAAAAAGTTCTACAAGAAAGTTTGCGGGGAATCCACAATGCGTTTTTGAATTTTCAGAAAAACACATTCAACTTACAATTTTTTTTATAGCTATCACTTAATTATTAACATAATAAATTGTATACTTAATACTTACTCGTATATCTGCTACTGCTATAAAATATGTCTTTCATATACTATTTAGTTTAGTAGAGTAGGAGATGTCGTTTTCTAAATGCTCATGATTTCCGGCTGCTAATGTCAATTTTTTGGCGGTTATTTCAAAATTGCTCCTGCATTCACATATACGCCCATTATTATTGTTATTATTATTGCAGGGTATGCAATGCATTAGCATTACTACAATGCGTTGCTTCACATCCAGAAACAAGATCTGCATTCTTATTAGCACATATTCCATTATTTTTGTATCCATTTCTTCATACTGTATCCAAAACACGACCGTTTGAATATTTACGGTTAACTAGCCTTGGTGTCATCGGAGCTCTTGTTAAGGTAACAATTTCTATAACAAGATTTGGCAACAAATAAAATATTATTTATATTAATATTTATTTCAGACTGACGAGCAAGAAGTTATCACATTTTTGCTCACTACAGAAATTATTCCATTATGTTTACGCATTATGGAGTCCGGCTCAGAATTGAGCAAAACGGTAGCTACTTTCATCTTACAGAAAATTTTGTTGGATGATAGTGGATTATCTTATATTTGCCAAACGTATGACCGATTTAGTCATGTAGCCATGATATTGGTAAATAAAATAGGATATTATACACACTGATCTCTATACACGTCTGGATACTGTACCCAATATTTAATTTTTGCAATGTTGGCGCATTTCGGCACAATTGCCTAGCATTAATAAAATTTGTGGTTTCGTTTTGGGTTTAGTTTCGGTTCGACCTATTGAAAATTGAATTGTTTTTTGAATAAGAATTTTGACAAAGAAATAATTTAAAATTCGAGCAGGAATTAATAATGCAACACAATTACACGAACAGTTAACAGAGGCATCAATGCAGAACGATTGTATTTCGTTACGCTTGCGTTTCGAACTGAAAATCAACCTGAACCCGAATTTTAATACCCGGCTCGGTTCCGACTTGGGTTTTATTGAAAAATATATCTGAAGTTCGGTTCGGGGTTTGTGTTCGCTAAATATGTTACGGTTTGGTTCTAGTTTTGGTTCGGTTCAGGTTATGATAAGAAATAGCTATTTGTGTATTAAGAGCGCAAAATTTGACATTGTCGATTGAGAGGTTGTTGCCGCGCGACGAAGGAGCGCGGCATTCTTTCGAAATCGACAATGTCCATTTGCGCTCGAAACACACACAAGATTTTTTCTACAGTCGCCACAATGGGGTCCTCCACCATAACAAAAAATAATAAAATGTACACTTTATACTTACAGTACTGCTCAATAAATAACGATTGGCTAATACAAAAGATACGGTTTAAACTTAAAAAGGCTTTTAAATGATTACGTCGTTACATTAGCCATCTATTCCATAAAAAAAAAAACAAAATTAGAGCGTGGAAGCAAGGATTTGTGATGATTTGATGAGTTTTTGTAGCAAAATGTGTGGTTAGTTGTCACGCCTGTCACACTGAAAAAATTAACAAATATTTCAAGGAATTTGTGATTATAGACATGTATGTGCATTGACTGACTTCTCGCAATTATTTAAGTAACGAAATAACTAATAACTTTATTGTAATCAAAATAAATAGTTAACTAGAGATCAGATGTCAGTACGACTCGCAACTATCCTACCGCCATCTGTGTACAATCATTCCTATTACTAAACATAACTGTTAACACAATTTATTTTATATTTAATTTTATTTTATCGTTATTTTCCATTCTTCTTGAGTTTTTATTCAATCTAATCTAAGCATTTTCTACTTTCGTTTTTGTAAATGAATGCCCTATTTCATTTTCACAGCAGTGTGGCATTTTGTTAGGTTATGTTAAATACCGACAGAACATATGTCAAATTGACTTGTGAACGTGATAAATGTGTAATTACAGTGCCATTAGTTCCTAACTAAACATTTTCATTAAGAATGTAGACAAGTGACATTTCTCAACATGGTATACTTAGAAATTTGGACAGCGAGCGTTTTTCTGCTTTGTCGCGCATGAGCGGCAAAGTGACATTTTACGTTGACAAAAGAGAGCGCAAATGGCTACTTTCTATAGTGCCTGTAGAAAAAATAATAAAAACCAATATTCGAACACGTTTGTTTTGGATTTTGCAGCACAAAAAACACTAAGCGAGAAAATTTTCGTACTTACGAGATAGACCATAATATACAATAACAGAGTTGTACTAAATAAATTAAAGAAGTTATTTTATTCGAATTTTTTTTCCAATATCTTCACCGGTTTCAAAAAAAACTTGGCGCTCTACCCAGAAGTGTTGCAGTCAGTTTCCTCTATCTATATACTTTAGGCTGTATTTAACATGACCGCTATAAACTATCCAGATATGTATAGAGATCAGTGACACCAGTTAAAAATTAAATATTTTTAGGGAAAAATGGTTCTTTCTCTCGCGAAAGATCCATCTGCTCGTTTATTGAAACATGTTGTACGGTGTTATCTGAGATTATCAGACAATCCCAGGTAATTTTTAAAATAAAATCATGAAGTATATTTTATAAATTTATACTATTTTCAGGGCTCGTGAAGCACTGCGACAGTGTTTACCAGATCAGTTACGAGATGCAACATTTAATATATGTTTACAAGAAGATAAGTCTACAAAACACTGGTTATCCCAGTTGTTAAAAAATCTGGAATCTCCTGGAGCTATAACGGATCCAAGACAAGTTGGGATGTCTCCGCTGAATGCACAGTAACTAAATTGATTCTTCCATCGTGTCTAATTTGTGCTTAAATTTTATTTCAGATCATTAGGTAAAGTTATTTACTTACTGATCTCAATAGACGTAAATATGTTTCAATTTAATCAAAATTTGATTATTTGTAAAGCGTTAAGCTAATCAAGATGAATTTTATCTTAATTGTGATTGCATATTTATATTCTTGATCGACAATTATTAAGTTAATTTTTGTTTATGTATATATTTATAACTTATGTAAACTAATATTTTATAATTTTCGTGCTTCATTTCACATTGAAAACTAGATTCAGAATTGTGCAATTTTTTTTAATTTAGGATATTTGGTTTCCTTATTTTTGTGCTTTGTATTTTATTGTACGTTTGGTTTTATTTAATTCATTTCTAGTTGTAAAACAGGCTGTGTTTTCTGATGCTATATCTGAAATATTGATATTTTTAATCTAAATTCTTTAAAGGGTTTACATTAATAACAAACTTTAAAAGACTGCGAGAACAGTTTCTGATGACATTTAAATAGTATTTGGTTTTACTGGAAGTATTGTACTGTATTTAGGATAAAACTGCTTTAAATAAATGTATTTTGAATGACTAAAATTTAATATTGTTTTCCCTTTATATTATTTTCACATAGATTTTAATTATTTTCAAACCAGATATAAGATCAGGTAGGATAGTTTTCTTTTTTTGTACAGGTGGAACAAATTCGATTCCCTTTTTAAAATTTAACTCTAGACAAAAGTTATTATATTGTTTACGTTTTTTGTTCGTAACTCACAAACAAATGAAATTATCTGAAATGTCTTTGCACTATTGAATTTGTCGCATAAAGTTGGTCCATAAAGACTTACATCAATTTTCTGTAGCGTGGTAGTTTTGCATAAATAATCCCAGTCAATCTAGCAATAATTTTTGTTTTACATGCTTTCTGTATGAACTGGAGCCCCTTAAAACTGACCAATTACGCCATAGTTCAAAATTTAGTAAAAAAATAAAATAAAAATCAATGACTGGTAGTATTTACTCTTAATCTGGGGTGAAGCTATGACTAAAATAACAAATTCAGTTGTTTTTTACTCATTCAAATGTATTTTTAAATGGTAGCCATGGTAATTTGTTTTGACCTCTGGCATGGTTTACATGCTGAGTAATCTTAACTACTCTATCTTATTATTTTGTAGTTTCTACTGATGATAAGAACGTAGTTCTCGAAATATGTATATCCATAGTTTTTTTTAAATATTTGATAAAGTGATTTTTCCTTGTTTAGTTCTAATTTAACTTTAAGACTCCAGTTTTTAATTAGTTAGGTGATTAAAATTTTAAGAAATTATTACCGATCTATGTGTTTTGTGGAAAAAATATCATACCTGTCACAATTGACATGTAAGATCATTGTCATCATGGTATGACTAATATTGCTTTTTGCAAAAATATACCTGCCTATACGACATTTCAAAAAATCTTTTAATTTTTCAGGGCTTTAGCCCCCTCTGCCCCCGCTGCTCCGCAGGCCCTGCTTACTTTAAATAACATCCTGTATTGTCTATATGTTTAAAACTAAAAAGAATATTACATTAATTAGAAGTTTTAATAACTGAAACATGCGTTTTAATTCAAGCAAAAATTTTTCTTCCCTTGGCATTTTTTCGTAAAATCAAAAATGAAAATTTTTTTCCTCTTGTAAACTCAATCCGGGGACATACTGTATATTAAATCCACAGAATAAAAGTTTCTATTGTTTTTACCTCAATAACCAATCAAGGAGTGTGGAGTGATGCAAAAAAATAATGTTCTTATATAACGTAGCAAATGTTCCAAGATTCATAATTCGATCTATAACCGTCTTCAATTTAGAAACTAAATAAATAAATATATCATCACGGCATATTACCCATTTCTGGGTGTACCAGTATCTACAACACATCGGTAATGATGACGATATATTTTACCGTGTGGGTGCTTACCAGGCGTCACCTCACGGGCACTCATAGCTGGCGTGGAGAGTGCACCACTAAATAATTAGAAAACACTAGCACAAGATTTCAGCATCTGAATCAACCTCTCGGTCATCATCAGATGCTGAAATCTTGTGGAACATGGCGAGCGTTTTCTAATTATTTATTAGACATTGTTTCGCCTAGAATTCACTATTGTACTTTTGTTTTTTAAAAAATACACTTCTGTGGTATCTTCAAGACAAGAGGTTGGTATTGTGATTTTTGTATGGGAAGAGATCATATGTTTATATGACAGTTTTCACTCAAAATGACCATAACAAAATGTTTAAAAAATTACGCTAGTTTTGAATTAGTCTGTATACATAATAAATTTAATAGAATTTATAAAATAAAATTTCGACTGGACAGGCAATAAAAATATTACACTTTTTTATTTGAAACATTTTTTTCATTTATTGATAATTTAAAAATTATTTGAAAAAGAAAATATTCACCAGAATCAATTTTTCATCATTACATTATCTAGCAGCCTATGAGAATTTTTAGGAAACAAAAACACATTTGCTGTGGCCTCCCAAAGGTGCACAAAAAGTCTCATTTAACTAAGGCTATAGTATTCGAGATCCCAGTTACGTCAGTTTTTAATAAATCATGTTGTATACTTATAATAATTTTTGCAAGTATTATTTTCGCCAAACATGTTATAAAAACTCAATAAAATCATTTTATTACTCATTATTATTCTTTTTTGTGCAAATTTCGAAAATGCGGTCATGCCCTTATAAGGCAGTGACAGCCGATTATTGCGAATATAAGCGTTTCATACTCATACTATGACGCACACATGCGAATTTTGTTCGGCCAATACAATTGCGCGTAATTCATGGGCGGGGTTTAGGGTATTCGTAATTGCGCAACGGGCCAGTGGGAGGCGGCAAAGTTCGCCGATAGTGCACTGTTTGCGATTTATATGTATAGGTGATGTGCATCTGTGGTAGTTAGTGAATCCCTGCTGACGTCATTTTTGGCACGATTTCCGCCAAAATTAATATTTTCTATTCGGCATATGAAATTATTTTGGGCGACAGAAACATTCATTTGTTAGTTGCGTTTATCTTAAAATTATAGGCTGCAGGATTTTTAAAAATTGATTGTTTTATAAATTTATATTAATTAAAATATGTAATGTCCGATATTTTAATCCCTGGTTAAACTGTTTGTTATCTTATGTCCTGTCAGTTAAAAAGAAAAATGTCGCATCGAAAAATTGACATATGTAAGAATGTAAGAAAGTTGCTATGTCTTAGCAACAAAATAGGCAATAGAAACAAATGTAAAGACTGTCATTATTTTCATAATTTCTTCAGTACTTGCAATTAATATAGGTTAATTACTATAGTAATGTTACGAAAAGTTTAACTTATATGTAGTTAAACAAAAGTATCAATGCAAACTTATAGAAATTTCAATAATTTTTGTTTATCGTAAAAATGAATTAAAAAGTATAGACGTACATGCACGCATACACACACTCACTAACATATGCACACACTCACACATATACAAAAGGGCCCGATAAAATTTTTCAAAACAAAAAGAAAACACCAATCTAATATAAAAAAAAACTCATGCCCAGTTGCACCAATTAGTCTAGACTAATTATTATCATTAGGTAGAAAAATAAGGGTTTATTCCACAAAAGGTCGGGTATTTTTGATTTTTGGATATATGTATTTAGGGGTCTAAATAATAAATGCAAGTTTTCGACCTTGGGGGCCTTCGGGAAGCACAGACGACTTGGAAAAAAGATGTAAAAAGCAGATTTTTCAAAATATCTCTTCATCTTTTTTGCATTAGGGAAAAGTTGTTATTTTTCAATAAAATTCCCTATAACTTTCATCTAAAACATTTTTTTTCTATAACCAATAGATAGCGATCTACAGCGCCTCAAACAAAGCAAATTTTTGAAAATTTCCTTAATGCTTCAGTTACATCATATTTTATTATATAGTTTTTCAATTTTTATACTAATTACTTTTTATTATTATTAATTAAAAAAATCTGATGTGGCCAACACAAAACCTCCCGCAATTTAATTTTTATTAATTAAAATACCTACGTATTTATTAACGCTATAGACTGTTCCGTTGCATATAACTACTGCTTTATTTACTATTTTCTTTTTAATATGTCACTATTATTAATTTGAAGTGATTAGTTTTTTAACAGTCACATACAGCCTGATTCACAAAAGAGTTTAAGCTAATCCTCATTTTTGCATTAGTGAATTCTATTCTATTCCGGTATTTAAAATTTAATTTTCATGTTATTATCAATAAAGGTAGATACTAGGAATAGGTTAGACTATATTTTAAGTTATAAACTGTCAAAATTAGAGTAGAATTCGCTAATCCAAAAATGAGGATTAGCTTAAACTTGTTTGTGAATCGGGCTGTTAATTTTAATTAATTTAAATACAAACCTACATATTTACTAATGCTGCAAACTATATAAGTTCTTTTGCATATAACATATATAACTATTGCTTTATTTACGATTTTCATTATTATTTAATGTCACTATTATTAATTTGAAGTGATTCGTTTTTTGACAATGAAGTTTACCTGTCAGTTACATTCATTTGAAAAATAAACTGTGTAACAAAGGAATTTTGTTTATCTTAGGCTTTGGGATTAAAAAAAGAAAAATGATTTTTAAATTTATCTGTAAAATATATAGAAAAAGTATTAATGTATACCTGTACAAAATTCAATAATCTATAATTTTCCAATGACATAAAATGCGAAAAAATAGCATTTAATGGTATTTTTTAAAGAAAAACCATTATGAGCTTCAAGTAAAGTGCCATTTCCGTTTATCATATTTACACCACACACATATCATTGTGAAAATGTTAAAATTGGATTCTAGGGACCTTAAAACGTGGTCATTTACTAAAATCTCGATATGTGTTTTTTAGCACGATCCCTATACCTCCCTTACCAAGGGTAGCGGGAGGTAAAAATGTAAATCAAAATTTTGACAGCAATAAATTATAATTCATTTGACATTTCATTTTGATGCAATTGTCAATTTAAAGCAAGTTACATTGGTGCAACCGGCCATCAATAATTTTTAGAGAATATGAATATCAGTATAATAAAAAGTTTTCAAATCAGTTTAATATGTACATATAAATAGAAAACGCATATTCTTGTTCTTATTCTGAAGTAGCACATGCTGAATACATACATGGCGTATTATATAGGGAGCGTGTGTGTTCCCATAAGGGGTAAGGGGTAGGTAGTACAAGGGGTAACGCAAGCTGCACACCGGAAGTCATAACTTCAGTCGGTCGGCCATTTTTCTCCACAAAAACAACATGCAGATAAGGATACTGCTAAATATTAGACATAATTTTATAAATATAATATAAAATACATGAAAATATAATTTTAAAAATCTGATATGACCAGCACATTAATGTATTTTGTACAAATTCCATTCAGAAAGTTTCCTGCAAAAGATTATATATTTCTAGTAAAAATATTTCACGAACATACTATGTAAATTGTGCTTTGCACTTGCTATACATAGATTTCATCATACACCCTTTAGAAATACCGTCAATCTTGTCAATGAATTAGAAGAAACTAGAACATTTAGAAGAGTAGGACTTGTGTATAAAATGAATTGAAAAATAAAGAATAATTGTAATTACATTTTTTTGTGTGTACCAGAAATGTTAAATATAATACTTATATAGCCTGATATGAAAATGGCGAGAGGTACTGTACTAGCCACAACAGATTTTTAAATATTAAAATACAGGGTTATTCCACAAATATATATTTTATTAGATTACTAGTTTCTCTATAACATTTGCACCATCAGATCTAACAAAACTTAAAACATGTATATAATAATAGATATTTACACACCAAGTGAGCTAAGGTAATGTTTATTCATGAGAAGAAAGTTTAGCTCACGAGCCCGTAAGGGCGAGTCACTTAATTTCTTCGAATGAATAAACATTCTTAGCTCACGTGGTTTGTACAATATTTTATTCAATTTTGAGGAAATAGTAATAAAAACCATTATAATATTTAATTTTGACAAAACAAAAAACTAATCAGTTAGAAGACTGTGCATCTATTTAAAAAGCTTTATTGTCTGTCATTTGTGCCTTGAAAATTAATGAAAATGGCTGATAATGTCTGATAAATACTATGGTAAGTGTTAATTTCGTGCCTGGTTATTTTAAATGCATTATTTGTTGCAGAATGAATTAAAAAAATGTGAGAGTGATTTAAAACATTTTAATTCACTTGTGAAAAGTGTTACTTATAGTTGTTGCTATGGAGTTAATAATGACAGTTTAACACGTCAAAATTAAATGTCAATATGACCAAAGGACCAAAATTAGATATTTTAGAAGCCACTGAAATTGGAAAAGAATAATGAAAATAGTGTAAATGAACAGACAAGCCTTAATAATAATTCAACTTTAAACTGCCTTTAATGAAGTTTCTAGAAACATAAATCTTTTTTGTGTAATAATAATTTATTTATTTATATTTTGGTTACTTACTTTCTTTACAAAAAATCAAGTTAGTAAAACAATTATTGACAAATTGATATTGATATATTTATCTCATTTATATGTGTTATTTTTATCTATAATGTTTTAAGTTTTGTTAGATCTGATGATGCTAATAAACTAGTAATCTAATAAAAAATGTATTTGTGAAACTAAAAACCTTGTATTTAATTCTTAAAAAAAAAATTAGGAAAATTAAATGGCGGCAGTTTGTTACAATATTTTCCATAAATCCATTATTACACATTTAAATTTATTCCATTCCTTGCATTTCCTATTTATCTACCCCAAAATTCATAAATTGCACAGCAATCCATAAATCATTCTCCTATTCATCAATATTTCATATTTCACAGTTTCCTTTGCTGGCCTGTGCTAGAGCAATATGGGATCTATTTGACAATTTCACAGTGCGGAGTGCAGTAGTGCAGTTGCATTTGAGTGCACCCTATGCTAGGCTAGATGAAAAGAGAACTTCAGCCCTTTGCCCCTTGCTCAACACAAACCCCCACACACCCCGGCCGCCTAGCCTAGTCCTAGTGCTAGGGGGTGGCACAGAGATGCATCTAGGGGGAGGAATAGATACATGAAACTAAAAATGGATTTGGAAGAAAATCTGCAAAAAATTATTCTTCTAATTGTAATGTTTTTTAAAAAGGGGGATTCCACCTTAACCGAAATAAGAGAAATTAGTAAAAAAAAAAAAAAAAACGAAAGTATATGCTTAATAATGAATATTAATAAAGTGATATAATTGAAATACTTCGGAAATAAGAAGTCTTTTGTTATAGCAAAATAAAATTTGCGGTTTTGTTTCGGGTTCAGGTTCGGTTCGACTTGATGAAAATTGAATTAATGTTTTATGAATGAAATAATTTAAAATGCAGCAACGCAGACGTCGATAATCGGCTATATTACGATTACGTTTCCGATTCCAACTGAAAGTGAACCTAAATCGGAGTTGAACCCTGAACCCAAATTTTAATAACCGGTTCAATTGAAAAATATATCTGAGGTTCGGTTCTGGGTTTGGGTTCGCTAAAATGTTACGGTTTGGTTTCGGTTTTGTTTCGTTTCAAGTTCGAGTTCGATGCCCTGGTTTTTACTAAATTAAAACAAAAAGAATAAGGGACAGTGCAATAAAAGATCATTAGTTTCAAAAATTCATATCATATGTGCATTCTTTTTAAACATATTAGAAATCTACTTAACTTCGAAATATCAATAAAACATTGCATATTACATATACCTAAATTTATGAAAGTATAAGTTTCAACATCCTAGATTATTTAATTTGAAAATATTGGCTTGTATTTGTTAAATGTAGATCCAGTTAGTTAAAGAAGTTTATTTTCTAATACACTGACTTTACTCAATACATTAATAATTAATACACGAAAAAGCTAAAATAACTATTATTATTTCATATTTTTCTCTCTTCAACAAAATATAGAACACCTCTTTTATTTATTTCTATATAATAAATAATATTTTTAAATATATTTTACGTAAACGAAAAGACAGAATATATGATATTCATTTCATTTAAACAAACTCAGACTAGTTTAATTCTGTTGTTCACATGTTATAAACAATGGAAAATATAATAGCTGCTCTAAATATTATTGAAGTCAGTATCTTCCGTGAGTTTGTGGTGAAAAAGTGTGTGACTTTGTGGTGAATAAGGTGTGACAAAAATCAGGATAAAGGAGAAGAAATTATTTAAGGTAAGTGAATAAAATACTTTATATTGTTATAATATTTATTATTTGAAATTATTATTAGATGTTATTCGTTTATCTGCCATTTTATTAGTATTAAATATAATATAAACTATTCGTCGAATTAAATACCATATTTTTCTTTCACTCACGATTAAATAATCTTTTTAAATATTTTGGTTGGCGAAAAGAATTTTGAATTAGCATTGAATAAAATTTGTTTGATGGATACATCTCGTACCTATTTGTGAATGGTGAAACCGGGCATAAAGAAGTTATTATTGTTATTAATAATATTTCGGACATGGGCAAACAGTATTACATTATTATATGAAACAAATAAATAAACAAATGCAATGTGATTATTTTTGTAATATTATAATATAGGAAATGTAACTACTAAAAATCGCACATCCAGATTATAAAGAATAAGCACGTTTTAAGACCCCTAGAATCCGATTTTAACAATTTTACGATGATGTCTGTGTGTATGTGGATGTGTGTCTACGTTAGATAAACAATTTCTCAAATTCTAAGACTTAAGATCTATTTAACTACGGATCCCTCAATTTGACAATAATGGGAAGAGCTAATTAGGTTTTGGTAACAACTGGACAACCGGAAGTAGTAGTTCCTTAAAAAAATCTTCTATATATTATTTTTTAAATTTATTTTATTACAAATATTAAAGATTATACAATTCTATATACGATACACTTAAAAAAATTATTATATTTTCTATAGATTTACAAATAAAGAAATATAAATAAATATATAAAATATTCTGTTCTAATGAATCTCATAGCCCAAACAACTCCATGGAAACCAGTTGAAAAATTTAAGTATTTGTAATTAACGGATAAATGTCAGTGTCAAAAATGCAGAGATATTTCAGAACTTTTTCTGAGAAGTACATTAAATATTTCTTAATTTATTATTAATAAAATATCCACAATACAGATCAAATATTAATATAATTGAAACTGTTCAAAAAAAGTTTATTAATCTACTATGCTATAAATTTAAAGTAAACTGTTCGAATTATATTAACAAATTAGAAAGGTTCAATTTGAATAGCTTAGAAAGTAGACGAACTTATTTTGATATGTTATTCCTCTTCAAGATTTTCAACAATTTGTTGTATTCTGACAATATTCTTTCTTTATTCCTTATAAATGTTCCAGCAAAATGTACAAGAACTTATAATTTGTTTAAGCTTCCTGCAAGTAACACTAATAATTATTAATTTTCTTGCATAAATAGAATAATGGCAGTTTACAACAATCAATTTAGTCATCTTGAATTTTGATTTGTTTAGTTTATCTCTTAATAGTTTTAAAAAATGTGTCAAAACTACTTTATGATGAGCTTTACTAGTGTAATTATTTTGTTTATTTCTACTAACTTTATTACTGTTTTGCTATTTTTTTCTTTTCTTGTAATATTGTGTTTAATACGCGAGAACCTTTATTTGGTCTCTGTTTGAGCTGTTGGTTCTCCTATTTTCTTAAATAAATAAATAAATAAATAAATTTAAAAGATATATAATATGTATAATATATACCATTTAGATATACTACCAATTTCGTGAATGAATTGGTAGAAACTCGAACATTTAGAACAGTAGGAGAAAAAGAATAGATATAAGTATATTTTTTTGATATGTTAAATACAACTTAAGTATGTAGCCTAAAATGGATATGCGAGAAGACAGATCCATTCTCGCATTAATTCACGGAAAATGTATCTTTCTGTCCTATTCCGCCTCTGGAGAGCCTGCGGTCGTCACGTAAGCCCCTTTTCTCGGGGTGCGACAGCCCTAGCCCTAGCCTAGATGAATTTCTTTCTAGTACAGCACTGCTGAAGAGTTTATTTTTCTAGTTTGCGTGAAGTGTGTGAGTCACTTTGCTATGGTGTAGTTATTGTCGTATTTTAAAAGTTCTAATTCCTACCTGAAATGTCCTGGTCTCAAGGTATTAGCAGGAATAACTGACAAGTAAATTTTGGTAAGATTTATGTTGTCAATTGTGATAATTTAATTTACTCAGGGAATAGAACAGAAAAGAATTATAGAGCATATAGGGAAGAATTTGCCAGCAAATCGATTTTAATTATGTTTAATTTCTTATATATTCACTGTCTACAAATATGGATATACCTAATGATTGTTCGAATATCATGCAATGAAACACTAACTTATTTTGTTATTTGTCCCAAACTTATTACCTTCTTCTCTCAAACTAATATTTTTCACACGAATACGAGGATTATGAAGAATTTTTTTATTAGTACCATTTTTTTCATTTTTTACCTCCCGCTACCCTTGGTAAGGGAGGTATAGGGATCGTGCTAAAAATCACATATTGAGATTTTAGTAAATGACCACGTTTTAAGGTCTCTAGAATCCAATTTTAACATTTTCACGATGATGTCTGTATGTGTGTATGTGTGTGTGTGTGTATGTAAGTGTGTGTGTGTGTGTGTGTGTGTGTATGTGTAGGGATTTTGTCTTCGCTCTAACTCAAATACTATCATTCAGAAAATTCTGACACCTTGTATTTCTATGCTATTCTAATATGAAAAGAAGCCATTAGATTTTGGTGTAAATTGGATAACCGGAAATGGCACTTTACCTGAAGCTCATAATGGTTTTTCTTCAAAAAATACCATTAAATGCCATTTTTTCGCATTTTGTCGTTATGAAAATTAAAGATTATTGAATTTTCTACAGGAATACATTAATACTTTTTCTATATATTTTACAGATAAATTTAAAAATAATTTTTTTTACAAGTCCCGAAGCCTAAGAAAAATACAATTCCTTTGTTACACAGTTCATATTTCAAATGAATGTAACTGACAGTAAATGTCACTGTCAAAAAATTAATCACTTCAAATTAATAATAGTGACATTTTAAAAAGAAAATAGTAAATAAAGCAATAGTTTTATGCAATGGAACAGTTTGCAGCGTTAGTAAATACGTAAGTATGTATTTAAATTAATAAAAATAGGATAGGAATGTGTGGCGAAGGATGATTGTTGCGTAACTATTATTGTGATCCGGATGTGGTTGTTCGCTACCGAAAATCGGTCACTTTAATATGTTCTTATGTATGAATGCTATGATGATTGTGGACAAGGCGAAAGAAGAATGTTGTTAAAGAGTGAAGTGAGTCAGCTGAGCTCTTACTCCTATCCCTTTTCTTATTGTTACTATTGTTTCCGGGTTTTTGCTAACCCACTAAGTGGGAAACGCGTAATTTTATGTATGTATGTAAAAATTAAATAGCGGGAGGTTTTGTGTTGGGCACTTAAAATTTTTTTTATAATTTTCAATAGATTCAGTCCTTATAGTAATTAACTACTTATATGAATATATTTTTTATCAAAAAATGATTATCGTAATAATAATGGTTTCCATAAATTTTCCGTTTCTGTCATATTTTGTTTTATATTTTGAACATGTTTAAGATTGAAATCGAAATTTTGTGGGAATTCATGGTAAAATAGAAAAATAGTAACATTATTTTTTAGTAAAATTTCTTCACAATAGGGCTATTGCAAGAATTTTTATATGACTTCTAAATACTAAATTTTAAAAGATATGTTTTTTAAAAGAGCCTCAAATTTGAAAATATCACGAAATATCCATTATTTATTATTGAAATTTGTTTAATATTTTGAGAAAGTCACACGATTTGAAGCAGAATGTGATGTCAGTGCACATGTAGTTTAACATGTGACAAACTATCGCCTCCTTTGATTTATATGTATACATAACATAAACTATTTTCCTATTGAATATGAATGACGTAGGTACGTACTGTATGTACTTCGACGTTATAGGAGTGGGGGCATGTTTTTCAGTAGTGATTCGGTCGAGACGAGACGAGACGAGACGAGACGAGAAATTCATTGTCTCGTCTCGTCTCGTTTTAAATTCATAAATTTATGTCTCGTCTCGAAATTTTTCTCGTCTCGGCCGAGATTTCTCGATGGAAATTTAATATGTATATTTTGGTCCTATAAACTAATTATTAAATTTATACAATTTTGTATTAATAGTAATTTGAACAAAAAGATAAATATTTGTCGTTTTATTTGTCAAAATTTGATATAACCTAAAACTTGTGCAAATTTTATTATGTTATAATTTTATTAATTTAATATTTATCTAGCATTTTCTAATCTGTTATAAAACACTAAAAAAAAATAACGCTAAAAATATTAGCTAAAGCCTGGATTACACGATGAAGTTTTTATTTTCAAGTGACTTGAAAAGTGTCTTTGTCACCTTACAAGTACATTTACACGATCATGTTTTGCAGGAATTAAAATATCCAAGTGTCAAAATTTAAGTTACACTTACATTAAGATTTCAATTACTTCTATATCCCATTTTGCCATTTTTCAGTTTAATATCGATCATTTATTTGTATACATCAAAAATATAACCACAAATGACATTTGACAGTTACTTGACAGTTAAAATTTGTACGGACTTTTAAGAAAAAGTAGCGCATGTTCCAGTTTTTCTTTACAAGTTTTTCGTTAAAAGTCTATTCATGTCATTCTGACAGATAAAATATCAAATACTTTATTATCTTTTTGTTTAAAAAAGCCTTAGCTAAA
This sequence comes from Ophonus ardosiacus, assembly GCA_943142095.1. Classification (NCBI taxonomy): domain Eukaryota; kingdom Metazoa; phylum Arthropoda; class Insecta; order Coleoptera; family Carabidae; genus Ophonus; species Ophonus ardosiacus. The sequence continues at coordinate 38,781,828 of OW964829.1, read as the reverse complement.
TAGAGACAGATATCACTAAAAATATCATCAATTTTACACGTTTGCAAATATAACTCATGAGAAAAATAAAAACCGAGAAATCTCGAAACAATTTTCGAGAATCGAGATCTCGGCAAATATATCTCGTCTCGTAAAATATTTTTTACAGTTTTGTCTCGTCTCGTCGAGACGAGAAATCTCGAGTACGAGACGAGACGAGAATCGAGAAATATCTCGTCTCGACAGAATCACTATTTTTCAGGACTATTTCTGGCGCCAATTCTTTTATTTAATTATTTACGAAAGAACAATAAATTATTATTATTTCTTTTGTTACTATGAAAAATATTGCATAAACTTTCATTTAAAATTGTAGGTATGCCAACTTATTACCACATGTCTATTTGAAATCTGATGTAAAGAGAATACAATGTTCATTTTTTTTTTACTTACTTTTAGTTACGTTTACGTACCAATTAATTTTGGAAGAATGTAAATACAAAATTTGTTCATAATTAAAGGCCCGAATTATGAGCGCACTTTTATAATAAAAGCGCTATTATGGAGTACATTTCTCATAAAATATAATGTAAAGCGCCGTCCATAAATGCGCTTTTATTATAAAACTTCACATGATTTTTATTTTACGAAAAAAATTCGAAATAAAATTTAGAAATTATAGTATTTCAGAATATCATGGAACTAGCGATTGTTTTCAATTATTACTTTGACAAATTTAATGAGCAATATAACATTTATACTTCATTTCAAGTATGAAAATAGCGTTGATTTAGTTAGGGATATAAATTCTGCCCTTTATTTTATTAACATATAAAATCGATACAGTTAAAAAAATATACCGACTCCACTGTATATTCAGAACAACCGCATCAATTAATATATAGTTAATAAAATTGATTAATGAAATAAATTACTTACCTATCTCTCATCTATTGCTAATGACAGTAGCTAATTTACTTTAAACAAAATTCACCGCTAACTCTTATTAATAATGTAATTGTTAATATTTGTTTTTTTGTGAGCGTGTATTCCCCTCTTGATCCCCACCTAGTGCTCCTCCTCCGGGCGGTCTTGACACGAAGTGGGGCCCCTCTTTCCCAGGGCCGTAACTAGCTATTCTTGCGCCTGGGGCAGAATGTAAAATTGCGCCCCCCCCCCCCCCATTTTTTGGAAATTATTATTAAAAACTTATTTAAATAAAATGTTTTTTATTAACCATATATTAAATATTACATTTATTTATACATGTATCTAAACAGTACTTTAAATTAATTCTGATCAGATCTCATGTAATGACAACATTTATAATTAATCATTAAATAGATAAACAATTTTTTAGCGAAATATGAGAAAATTATTAGTAGTTTAAAATGGATTATGTAAAAGTAGAGTTCTGTAACAGAAATTTCAAAAAAGTATATATGTATGGTAAAAATATCTTTTTATTTTACATTTTATGATTTACAAATGAAAAGTAACAGATGAATCCTTTTTAATTCTTTCTGGAGGAGCTACACACGAGCGAACAATTTTTATTTTCATTATTATAATTGTTTTTATAATAAATTAAAAAACTAAAATATAGTCAAAAAAGCACAAATAAATAATATTGAAGATAAAGACAACTATTAAATAACTATAAAAAAACACTAAAATAGTCCAAAACACAAATGTACAATTAAATACACAGAACTATTCTCAAATGACATAAATAAAATGGTTGAGTACTCGTTGTATCTTGCAATTTTACCACAATACCCTTTCCCCGGAATACAGACCATTCGCTTCACAACAAATGCCCGTATTACGTGTCAAAGAATCGTACTGTCAAGCGGTGGGGCGCCTCACGCGCTAATTTTGAAAGTCAATGCAATACAGTGCATAGAAATACAATATTAATTCGCAAAGTGTACATTAAGAAATATAAGAGTCTGATTGATTTATATTTATTTATTTATTATTATTATTTTGGAGAATTAACAAATGAAGAATTTATTTCTGCGCCCTAGCAACATCTGCGCCCGGGGCAAGTGCCCCGCTCGCCCCACCCTAGTTACGGCCCTGCTCTTTCCTTTCCCCACAAGTTTTTGTTCATTTGTTCGCTGCTGACGTGTTTTGGCGCGTCTCGATAATGCATTTGGAATTCAATATGGCGGTGGAAAATTTTAATGTAGTACCTACCTATAATATTTTTTAAAAACAATAATGCATTCAAATAATAATAGGTATGTGAGAGTATTTTTCGCGAAAATTATTAGAATTTTTATATATTTTCAGCTATGATAAACATTTCTATTATAATTGAAATTAAAATTTAATAAAAATAAAAATAAAAATATTCATATCCGATTTTATCTAATCAATTTAAATTTATAATTTAGCTCATCAATCAAAATTACTTTTTGAAAATCTTTTCAAATTGTTATAACACGAAGACAAGACTAGAACAAAAATAATGGAGGAAGGGAAAGTGGAAGAAACAATGGGAAATAATTAAAAACAATATTAGAATATCATTTATTGACCCAAATCATTTTTATATCATTTGTTACTCACAAATTTTTCATGACAGAGCTTGAAATAAGTATTTTTCAACTGTCATTATTCCGAAAACGAGATTCATGCTGCCATCTTTCATGATGTCGGTTAAATGGTATAGAAATTAATATATTTTGAAGGATCAAAACTGTTAATTATTATTTTAATGTACCTACATTTTCGTTGTTAATGTAAATTGAATTAAGAGTTTTACTTTCTTCTGAAAACATTTAATTTTCTAAGTTTTGATTTACCGAAGCTCTGATAGATGGCAGTACGAGTCTCGTTTTAGAATAACATTAAATAACTTATTTGAAGTGTCAAAGTGAAAAAAAAATATTAGAAATGTTTTTTTAATAAAATAAAAAGAAATTTCATAATCTTATTTTAATAAAATAATATTTTAGTATTTTTATTTAATTTTTAAGGTTTCTGTACATTTCTAATCTTAATGACCGGTAGTATTTACTCTTAAACAGGGATGATTAAGCGTTGACTAAAGTAACAAATTCAGTTGTTTTATAATTATCCCAATGTATTTCTAAATGGTAGTCATGGTAATTAGTTAGTCAGGGTGACTAAAATTTTGAGTAAATACTACCGGTCATTGTTTTTGTTTTAAATTTGAAATATGTACATAGTTCGTTGGATATGAGCTACGAAACACATTTCAAATTTTGACGTTTGATGATTAACCACCGGCTTAAAAGATGGCAGCATAAGTCTCGTTTCTGAAGTAAATCTGTTCAAAACTGTTTTATAGATCTGTAAATCTATAAATACTGATTAAAGTCGCCACGAAAACTAATAAAACTATCACTTTAATGTATAATTTTTCATTAATTAGCAAAAGTTGTAGCAGATTTAGAGATTTGTTAAATGGATTTAATTTATTCATTTTGATTCATTTAATGCACTGGTTCATGATAAATTTTGATGCTCTTATTCATATGGATGTAAAGAAGAGGAATACGAAAAAATTATAATTTTTAGAATTGTAGTATTGGAGTTATCGTCGGAGAAAAATTTGTCACACAGGCACACACACACACACACACACACACACAACACACACATACAGACATCATCTTAAAAATAGTATTTTAGAGGTCATCAAACGTGCTTATTCATTTAAAATTCACCAACGAATTTTTGGACCAAAGACAATGGCCGGTATTCTCTCATCTTGAAGTAGCGCTACTTCCGAAAAATCGTTACTTCAAATGTCAAATGTCAACTTTAATATAAAAATAAGAGAAATAAAAATAAATTAAATTGTAAATATCATTTATTTCAAATATTATAGGCTTCATTTACAAAAATGTCAAACCTATTCTTGTCTACTCGTTAAATAAAATTAAATTTAAAAAATCGAAATAACGCTGCCTCCGAAGTAGCGCTACTACAAGATGTGAGAATACGAACAAATATCTTCCTTACCTAAAGGTGACGGAAGGTAAAAATATAAATCCACATTTTTTACAAAATGAATCAAGTCACCTATACTACTCTTTCCTTCTCTCTACGAGAGTGAGAAATGTTCTCTCCAGAATGAAGCCTCTTGTCACTCTCCTCTCTTCTCGGTTGCCAGGCGGGGGTGTTGCTTTAAGGGTGCAGCAAGTGTCGTTGAACTTGAGAGCAGAATCGGGATCGGAACTTGAGCTGATCAACGATCAACCAAGCGGGGAGAAAACGGAAACAGAAAAGAAGGGAGGATGGAAGATGAAAGCTAAAGGAGAATAGTTTTTATTGCAAGTTTTACCGTTGGAAGATAATAAAAAAAGATATACATATATATTTTCATTGATATTGGAATACATGTTTGTATATTTACAATAATTAATATTAGATTTTTTTTTATAAATAATAAATACAGGATGTAACAGGACTACTTTAAAATTAATAGCGTATTCTTGAGATCATTTTGAGTACAAAATGTGATATGGATATAGTAATCTTATTCTTTTAGGGTACGGAATTACAAGGGAGCATAGTTTTATAAATAGCAAGATAAAAACAAGATACATACTTTTAAAACAAAAGAACAAAATATGAAAACATTAAATACATTCATTTTATTTCTTATACCCCTTGAGCTCTAATTCAAGCTAATATCGACGAATCACAGAATTATGAAATTATGCAAAAAAAAAAATAATTGCACCTTTTTTCTGTTTAAATCGAAGAAGGATAGTCTAATTTATCGTTCAGTATGATTAAATTACTTTTTATTTACATTTTTTGTTGTATAAAATCGTTTTAAAGTATGATATTTTTAAAAAGTTGCAAAAACCAGCCATGTTTTATTGTCACAACGTTCCGAACGAAGTTCAGACTCATTTCAAACAGCCATTTTATATGGACACAATTTCTAAAAGAAAAATATATGTAAACTATAAATTGAGGATTACATATCTGAATATGCTATAATATATTAATATAACATCGTTCTATTTATTTTTATAAATATAATTTTCATTTGGCGTGAAGTTATCTGCACGTTACATCAAATGATTCTTTCACTTTTGTATTGAGATTAGATGGCAGAAGGTTATAAACGCATGTGAGACATTGAATATATTGCAGAATATTATTTTATTTTTTATTTTGGCACGAAACAACATTCCATCGACATGTTTACTTTCATAAGTTTTAGGTTATCTTTAAATGTTACTTTGACGTTTAGATTAGTGTGAAAATCAAAATGGTCGTGCCTCTCACTTTGTTACGTCATTGGACAAGGGACGAAGCGGGGGTTTAGCAGCCTCATTTTAAAGAATGTCATTTTCAATTACAATTTTTTCATGATTAAAGATCGATTTGAGGAAAAATAAAAAATACGGGTATATTATTTTTCATTACTCTATCGATTAAAGTTATAAAAAAAAGTCGTGCATGACCTCATTGTATCCATTTTACAATAAATTTTTAAAAATCTGTTGTGGCCAGTACAATACCTCTCGCCATTTCCGTTTTATTACATAAGTTTAGAATTTAACATTTCTGTACACACAAATAATTCTATCTGTTCTTTCATTCCATACGGACTCTTGTCCAATTCTTTTAAAATGTTCAAGATGGTTCCAATTTATTTTTTAATTTACGTACAATTTTAAATATTTAATTGATAATTCAATAAGAAATATTAAATGTACTTCCCAGAAAAAGCTTTCAATAATGCCAGTAAAATTGTTGATTTTTTACATTGACATTTATCTGTCAATTACGAAATTTGAATTTCACAACTGGTTTCCTTGGTGTAGTCTAGACTGTGCGATTTATTGCAACAGATTATCCTATATATTATATTTTCTTTATCTCTAAATCTAAGAAATTATAATAAAAATTTTAAATATATTGGATGGACAATTTTGTGTTCTTCATTATTTTATAACTAAAGAAAAAACCCCTTAACCTTAACAATAAATTTAAAAAGCTCCAGAGCTGTTTTGACCTCTGGCATGGTTTACATGCTGAGTAATCTTAACTTCTCTGTGTTTACTTTGTAGTTTCTACTGATGATGAGAACTTAGTTCTCGAAATACGTATATAGTTTTTAAATTTATTGTTAAGGTTAAGGGGTTTTTTCTTTAGTTATAACTTTACCTTAAGACTCCATTTTAGTTTTATCTTCATTATTTGTAGAAATAAAAATTTCGAAAAATAATATTTAGAAGATTTTTTTTAAGAATAGACCGCACACCAGCAGAAATAAATTTGTAGTAATATATAGGGAATTGTATCTCCCCTAAATGAAATAGAAAACATCTTAAAACTTAATATTTGTGATACAGACAGGCAAAAAATAGTAAAGAAAAGTAACAGAATACCCCATTCCAATTTACAAAACCGCCTATACGTCAACTTACTTAATTTTCTTTTGTAGTTTAATTTACTTATTCAACCCTCACCAACTTTTAAAAACTTTTTGCAAACAAAAATCTGTAAAAGTAAAAAGTAGTACTGGCTGAAGAAAAACTTTTTGTAAATTTTGTTGGAAGTGAGGTTATATTTTACGATGTGTGTTTAAAATCGAGGCCGGAGGGCTAAGACAGCTCCTGCGGGAGCTTCTTAGTGTACGTGACTGATTAGCGCTGCGTCCCAACTCAACGGAGCACCCCGTACCCCGCTAGCTACCGGCACGTGCGTACAGGATAATGTAAATATCGACAAAGGAAGTGCATGAGAATATGGATGGAATTGGGGATAAACAGGGAAAGGATTCGTAATTACCAACAAAAGGAAATAGAAGAGTGGATGAAAAAATATAGTTGAATCAGAAAAGAAATACTGTACTGTATTTTATAAATGTTAACTTAACTTTACTTCCAAGTTTATTTAATGAAATGGGCAAAATGCAAATCGATTTTTTTACAGCAATGATTCTGCTCGCTAAAGTTATATTATAAAAACGAACACAACTTTAATTTTAATTTAAAGTGTTTCAGTGAAGATAAAGTTTATTATGAAAACCGCCCTAAGAACATAAAATTCGAATAATTTTTTTCTTTACTAGCTCTAGATGTGCGATTTTTAGCATGTTCTTGAGCAATTCTTCCATTTTTCTAATCTAATTTTATTTTTACCTCTCGCTAAGAGAGGTATTGGATTCATGCTAAAATTCGCATATCCAGATTTTATTGAATAAGCACGATTTAAGGTCCCTAGAATCCGATTATAACATTTTTAAAATGATGTCTCTCTCTCTCTCTCTCTGTGTGTGTGTGTGTGTGTGTGTGTGTGTGTGTGTGTGTGTGTGTGTGTGTATGTGTGTGTGTATGTATGTATGTATGTCTGGATGTTGTAGTCACGATTCCTCAAAAACTATAAGACTTAAAAAATATTTAACTGCAGTTTCCTCAATCTGACATTCCTGGGAAGAGCTGAAAAGGTTTTGGTAACAATTGAACAACTGGAAGTAGTAGTTTCTTAGAATAATTCTTCTAAATATAATTTTTTGGGAGGTTTTTTTTTCATTAAATATTGAAGAACATAAAATTCTCCATCTAATACACTTAAAATTTTTATTACATCTTGTATAGATTTAGAGATAAAGACACTATGATTTATAGAGTGAACTAATCGCAGAGGCTACGGCACTAAGGAAACCAGTTGACAAATTCCAATGTTTATAACATAATTTGTAAATGACACATGTCAGTGTCAGTGCAATACAATACTTATATAGCCTAATATGGAAATGGCGAGAGGTCTTGTGCTGGCCACAACAATTTTTTTATAAGTGTGAACCTTTTTAAAAATCAAGTATAATTTGAAATTTAAATATGAGAGAAAAATCGGCTGATGCCGGGATATGAACCCGGGACCACCAGACCTCTAGTATTCCCGGGTTCAAATCTTAGCGTCAGCTATTTTTTTGTCTCATATTTATAATTTATCCTGTTAGTATACTAAGAAATACGAAGCTATATATTTAAAAAGTATTAATTTATAATTTCAAAAAAAGACATTCAAACATAATGCAAAATAATGAAATTGTAAATCATATAAAATTTTGACAGTAAAAATGGAAGTTTCATATAACTACCAAAAATCAAATGAAAATATATGGTATGAAAAATTCAAATAAAGTTAATATAAAGTATATTTATGAAATATATTTTTTATATTTTGTGTTCTAAATGAAGTCATTACGAAACTCAATTTTTTTCCATATGCAATTTGTAGTGAAATGTTGGTACTAGATGACATTTACTTAAATTTTCAAACGTCATGAATCAGAATTAAGGTAACAAAGGTAACCAACTACATACAACATTACACATACAAATTTCCCTAAATAAACTTGGTTAAAGATAGCTGCTTTTAAATGTTTTAGTAAGTATATTATAAAAGACGCAAAATATAAAAAATAGGATAAAGGAGTCATTGGGTGCGTTCAGCACCTCGGCAGCGCTGGCAGCGATGAGCACCGCTGCGTGCCGATGATTGCCGAATGCAATTGCTGGACCAATGACATTCGTCCATTCATTGTGTTCGTCAAACTTTGGAGGTCAGCGATGAGAGGTGCTGAACGCGACCATTGTATATTGTATTTGTCAGTTAAAAACACGCCATGGTTTGTTCGTGCGAAAAAATTCTGGTACTTTAATACACTACATTTTGACAATAAATTTTGCATAATAGTATATTAAAGAACAAGTTTTATAAGACATGTTTTTTTCGCACGCGTCAAAGTTTAGAAAACGAGCCTTGGCGAGTTTTCTAATTGACAAGTGCGAAAAAAAAGTCTTATAAAATGAGTTCTTTATACTATTTTCTAGATTTTGCGCCTTCTACATACTAAAATATTGTAAAAAACTGTTAATATTAAACCGAGTCAATTTAAGGAAATTTGCAAGTGAAATGTTGTAGTTGGTATCACTGAATTGACCACATTCAATTATTTATTTGAACATTTGAAGGTTAAATTTAAGTATTTGTAGTGTAAATGTCATCTAGTACCAACCTTCTAAAACAAAAAAATGCGTATCGAAATGAAGGCCATTACGATACGCAATTGCGTATCGTAATGACTTCATTATGAACGCAAAATCTAAAAAATAAATTGTGTACAATCTGTTTTAAATGGTTAATTCCTAGACTCATGTTGAATGAGGATCTTTTACTGTCGTTAGACGCCTATATTTTTGGGTCACTTTTTCTCAACACCTTGTATATCTGTTTACTTAACCTTACGTTAATAACTTTTTATGTTTAATAGTTTACTATAAAATTTGTAAGATATTGTACTCATCCTATATATTTTATTTTGAGTTAAATTTATTTTAAGAAAAAGTAATTATTATTATTTATTATATTTTCCATGGGCTAGAAAGGGAAATATTTTAACAACGATTTACAATATTTTATTTTATATCGTGTATTAAATTTGTTTTCCTTAAAAATATGAGAAGTTTTTCTTAAATTTTTATTATGTTGATGACTTGAGCTTTTTAATGGGCTAGAAAAGGAAAATTCTGACAATTTGAAAAATGTATTTCTTATAAATTAATTTTGTAACATATAATTACTTTTATTTTACACAAAAATAAATTATTAGTATTTCGAAATAATAATTTAGGGTACTATATTATTAATAAATTATTCTTTATTCACATATATTTTATTAACTATACAAATATCATTTTGGCGTATATATTTTGTATTTCTCGTGTTTATTTAGTAGATGAAAACCATACATATAAGTGCATAAAATATTTATGGCGATAGTTGTATCAGCATAGTACAGCAACCCCTATCATCTATCATTTCTGTTTCTTATTCCAATCAAACCTTCTTTCCAAATATCAAAACTAGTGCACTTTCACTATCTCTACGCACATACGCACTCACGCATACAAACGTCACTTTCTTTGTGTATGTGCGTTTAATAAACGCACTGAACACGAAACACTATTCCCCTTCAACCCCTTATGGAAAGGCGGGCTTGAGGCTGATTGGCTGAGGCCACGGCGGCCATTGCTCTAGGGGTGGTGCCTAGCGAATAGGGGTAGTGGTGACGTCATCTTCCCGCGTTTTTACCCCCACTGCAGAAGAGGTTTTTGATTTTAATATTGTTGTGAGCGTTAAATAAATTTAAATTTTCTGATTTTGTATTTTAATTTTGGGGCTTGTTAAAAATAAGGGTGGATCGATGGAAGTATGTTGGAGATAATTGGAGGGTGTTAATTTGGGTTTTATTTGCAGAAAGACATATTTTTTGATGAAATTTGCAGAAAGTAGGAATGGTAATGAATATTTGTTCATCTGGAAACATTCAGAAATTTTATACATATGCTGGTAATTTTATTATATATTCAAGTTCTAGTATATTGTACGAGTATATTTTTTTAAATTGGTTTTTTAAATTGGTTCATCTCATTATCAATAATTCTACGTACACCAAAAAATATCACTTTGTGTCTTCAAATCACTTGAATATGTAGAGAAGCTATAAATCAAATGTCAAATTTTATAATATTTATTGTACTATAAATATTTAAATATTTACAGGGTGATTTAAATTGCAAAGTGCAAATAATACTTCGTAAACTAATATCAATATCAATTAACTATCGAAAAAATTTTAAATAAAAATTATTCAATATCACATATTTTTTACTAAGGCATTTTTGGCGTGCCAATTAAAGTATACTTTTTTAAATAAATTATTGTTAAAACTGTAAGTTTGAATCTGTAGAAAAACTGGCAAACACATCTATTTTTGTTGATTCATATAAAATTATACATGAGTGGTAGGTACCTTTCGTTGCGATTTAGTTCACTATATACAGATTTAAGACTTACAGTTTAGATTATAATACAACCATTAGCGTGTTTAAAAAAATTAATTACTCGTTCGGCAACCCTTAACTAATGAAATTTTGTCACTAAACAACCGTTTTACAAACTTAAAACTGACAAATAAAAGTCAATCTTACGCACTATAGAGTACATAAATATTTTTTTTTGTATTTATTGGGGTTTTTGATTTTATCGTAGACGAAATATACCATATACATAAATAAAGCATCTTTTATCACTCAAGGGTTTTAAAACCCTCGCTGCCCTCGTATTTTAATTCTGACTCATCCGTGACTAAAAACTAGCTTTACGTACCTACTTGTATCGTACGAGTAAATAAATATTTTCCAATTCCAAAAGATAATAATTGTCTAATACAATGATGTGTAATTTTCATATTTTGCAACGGAATGGGGGATTACACCATTTTTTTTTTTATATTTTCATCTGAAAATATTAGGAAAACTAAGACTCCCGAATTTTGAAAAGATTGACGTGACGTCTCATTTATGTGTTTTTATATCAAACTGTTTTTATCATGGACCTAAATGTTCTTGAAATATATGCTATTTTAAGTTATATTTACATGCAAATAAATGAATATTATAACACTGTATAAGTATACATACTTTATAATTACAGGTGTATTTAAATTATTAAGTTTAATACAAGAAATTTATGTTAAAATAAAAACTGTTTGGAAACTGTAGTACAGGAATGTTAGCCCCTCCTTTCGAATTTGAATTTCTTAACTTTCATTGGTAGTAATCCCACCTCCTAACACGCTATTTGTAATGCATGTATAGGCGGTTTCTCGGTCGCCAATCAAAATATTTTCATATTAGTGTCGAAGCGTTATAACAAAAAACCCTTTATTTCCGAAATATCTCAATTATACCATTTCATTTTTTTATTAATATTCGTTACTCAGCATATACATTCGTATTTTTTTACTATTTTCCTTTAATTCGATTGAGCCGTAATCCCCCATTTAAAGGTATTTCTAAATAATAGTTATTTTTGTAACAAGTGCAAGAAATGAGTGATTATGACACCAATGCATGGTGTTTAAGAAGCAAGTTTTCCGCATGTGTTGCAAAATTTTTTTTGTGATCAAAAAATATTAAATATAATATAAATAAATAATAATAAATTTAATATAATAAATTAATTTTTATAAAATTTGATATCAAATATTTTTTTCATCTCAAGATTCATTATAAATCTGTTTGAGTCGGTCACAATTTTTTTTTTAACCAATTTGTTAAATATTGATAATGTCTGCACCATTAAAAGCGTTATCAGGGGTTCCTTACAGGCATCAAAGTGGTCAGTTTTGTACTTTTTGAAAATTGCAACAATTTTCAACTTTCAAATTTGTTGTAGGTCGAAGCCGAATCCAGGCTTTTAGAATCACAATCAGTCACTTAACTAACGTCATCATAAATAAAGAAAAAACCCCTTAGGTCAAAACAGCTCTGTTATGACCTCTGGCATGGTTTACATGCTGAGTAATCTTAACTTCTCTGTTTTTACTTTGTAGTTTCTACTGATGATGAGAACTTAGTTCTCGAAATACGTATATAGTTTTTAAATTTATTGTTAAGGTTAAGGGGTTTTTTCTTTAGTTATAACTTTACCTTAAGACTCCATTTTAGTTTTATAACGTCATCATAAATAAAATAACCGTTTTCGCTTAGCGATATTCTGACTGGTCGTTAAAACGTCACTAACTCGCTAAACAAGGAATAAGTGCAATTTACTACATATTTCAAAAAGTCCAGTAGTACATTACACCATAATTTCTATCATTATTATTACAGTTCAGTTACAACCATTTTTCAAAGAAAAGAGTTATTTTCTATTATTCTTTCATCACTTCACGTCTTCCTTGCGGTGAAGCCTAATTGAAGTTTAATGCTCTGCAAAATACGTTAGACTAATACCGTTCTTGACGTGACAATGTCAGTATCTTCTGTTGAGGAAAAAATCAGCAGCTGTTTGAAATCCTAGAAAACCAACAGTTTACGATACAAACAGGCATCAACATCACAGATGGCTAACGACTAACGACAGTTCTACCAGACCCATTTATATCCACCTAGCTAAGAAGTGTTTTCATTTTGCTGCAAAAGAAACCCTGGCATTATTCTACACTTCAGGTAGTCAGCATTTGCTACTGGCTCTGTCAAAATATTGCGGAAATTATAGAGCGAATGGCGTTGTAGTCAAAATGCACTTAATTTCTATGAATATAGTTATTTGACAGAACAATTTTGGCAGTTATATGTGGAATTGTATAATTCTGTTGTTTCATTAGTTGAAAATTGTAGTAATTATTAAATTTACTATAAGTGGACATGTCAGAAATTGTACTTCTTTATTTCATATTTATAATAGGTCTGTTGAAAAAATTTTTATATGCCTTCTAAGCACTACATTAAATAGTCTCAAATTTAAAAATATCGCTAAATGTCCATTAGGCATTTTACAATTAATTATTGAAATATAAGCTATCCAGCCAATCAAAGCGGTTTACGTCATAAATACAATATAACTAGAAACAATGACGTCATGTGTTAAAAAGTTTACATGAGCTTGTAAAACAGATTAAATAATGATCTGTGGGTTGCCTTCATAAATCCAAATCTTTCTTAAAAAGGTAACACGTCTGGTATCATTTTTTTCCAGCGAAATCCAATTTTATTTAAAATATTCTGAACGATACTCCATTTAACATTTTGTCAATGAACAACGAAACAAAAAACAAAATAAAATCACCATACAGGTTGAAAAGTATAATGTAGACATATAATATTTAGTAGTACACATGTTCAGAATTACCAATATTAAAAAAATACAATCAAACGTCATTTTGCAAAAATTAACAAAATTTTACTTAATAATAATATTTCCAAATATAATTATTTCTATTAAAGGTTTCAAATACATAATAATAATAATAATAATAATAATAATAATAATAATAATAAAACCAATAAGATACTGTTAATAAAATATATTTAAAAATATATAGAAAATTTCAAAAATCCCTAAACGATGATTATTATTATTTGTTTTATGACTATTGGTAGGTACTCTTTAGGTACTTACCATTTATCTGCAAGATCTCGACATAATTTACCTAAATTATTACATTTTTTATACTACTATAAACAAGCATTACTAAATAGAAATCTTTGCCACTAAAATTTATAAAAATTATATCTAACGAGTACCTATATATTAAGTGCGTAAAATGAAAAAAAAAATGAGAATATGTAATTACAAAACCTTTTAAGTGGAAAATGATGTATCTTGTTCATAAATTTTCTAAGGGTGAATTAGTTAATTACAAATTCTATGAGAATAATGGTCCCCATTTAATAATTTAAAATCATTAATCATACTGCCATACTATTTATTCTTCCTTCTTGTTTTATGGAGAAAAATTAGGCCATGTCATTTGTTTGTAAACAAAATTGGAATCAATATTTAAGTACATAAATAATAATAATAATAATAATAATAATAATAATAATAATAAAAAACTGGCTTACTATGAAATACAATTTATCTTCAAAAAACATATAATTCGATGCTTAATTTTAAAATTTGTTTTTGGAAAAAAATATTTGGTATTCCACTAAAATTATTCACGCTTTATTAATTGTTTTACGATCGCATTTTTTAAAATTTTAATTACATAATTTATTCTTTATCTTCAATTAGTTTCATGTTGGTCAAAATGTAAAAAATAGCCCCATACTTATATTCTTTGGATTTTTTCTACAAGAATTAGATAACAGATATGCTCCAACACTGTATAGAAAAGTATGGCTATTTTGCCACTTTTGTCCTTTACGGTAAGACCGTGTTTGTTAAAGTATAATAAATATTTTAGAGTTTTTTCAGCCGCAGAAACTGTTCAAAGTATAAGGAATATGTAACGATCTAGCTAAGATAAAATCAAGTAGCTAGGTTGCTGCGTAGCTCAAAAACACTGTATGACAAAAAAGAATCATTGTTTGTAAATAGAAAATAATAAAAGTACGAAATTTGAATTACAGCATTATATATTACATAGTTTTAAAATTTAAATGATTGAATTGAACATTACAAATATATGATAAAATAAGTCGACTTGTTGAATAGCTATATATTTTATTTCATTTTTGCACGATCATTTTTCGAGACGAAGTCGAGATCTCCAAAATCATCCTCATCGATAGGAAACACTTAGTATCCTTAATACTTAAATAACTATTGGGTATTTGACCACAGTTTATTCATAATTTTATTTGTACATATGTTACAGTAAATATATAAGGGGATAATGTGCACATTGTCGGTAAATATAGAAACTACTTTTTCTTGCAATTCAACCAAACACAAGCACACAAAAGTTACTATTGGAAAATTCGGGCTGAGTTTTGTGAGTTAGGTGAAGTTATTGCTGTTATATTTAGTTGAACTGCATAGCGAAAACAATCTCTACATTTGTCGGGCAATGTACACATCATCTCACTATCCTCATTTACTGTAACACATAATATGAATCAAATAAATAAATAAAATAAATATTTCATCACGGCATATTACCCATTTCTGAGTGTGCCATTATCTACAACACATGTAGATATCGGTAATGATGACGATATATTGTACCGTGTGGGCGCTTACCAGGCGTCACCTCACGGGCACTCATAGCTGGTGTGAAGAGTGGACCACAGGGGTCACTTTTATGCCATTTAAAATTGGAAATATATGGCGTCTGTCGGGATCGAACCAGGTTCGCGACCAGACACTTAGGCACGCGGCCACGGGACCCCATAATTTGTGTGGCATTAGCCATTACCTCCCGAAACATAATATGAATCAAATATTATAAAATTGCAACGATTACTTTTATGCATCGTCGTACTGAAGATTTCCTTGGTCTTCTTCGTCTCTTTTTTCTATTTGTATCTCCTGTTTCCACAATTTTTCGTAATAGACTGTTTTGCTCCATTTGCATTATGTGCCCGTACCAGCCAAGTTGTTTCTGTTCTATCTTTTTAACTAAGTCTGTTTCTAGACTTACTATTTGCTTGTCTTCATTTTTGAATCTATCCCATTTTGTTTTGTCTGCAATCTTCCTTAGGTATTTCATTTCTATCGCTGTTAGCTTCCCCTCGTGTTTCTTCTGCATACTAATTCTGTCGAGACGAGATATTTCTCGATTCTCGTCTCGTCTCGTACTCGAGATTTCTCGTCTCGACGAGACGAGACAGAAATGTAAAAAGATATTTTACGAGACGAGATATATTTGCCGCCATCTCAATTCTCGAAAACTGTTTCGAGATTTCTCGGTTGTTATTTTTTTCATGAGTTATATATTTGCAAACTTGTGAAATTTAACATATTTTTAGTGATATCTGTCTCTATTTAGCTATGGCATTTTTGAACAAAAAAATAATAAAGTATTTGTCATTTTATCTGTCAGAATTTGTTAAGCGTGCATTATATGATGAAGTTTTTCTTTTCAAGTGACTTGAAAAGTTTTCTTTCTCGCACAATGATATGAGTGAAAGAGAGACAAATGAATAGCTTTTAATGAAAAACTGTTAAAGAAAAACTGGAACATGCGCTACTATTCCTTAAAAGTCTACAAATTTATCAAAATATATCATTACGGCATATTACCCATTTCTGAGTGTGCCAATCTGTGCTGTACATGCACAGATTTCGGTAATGATGATGACATATTTCTACCGTGAGGCGTTTACCAGGCGTCACCTTATGGGCACTCATTGCTGGCGTGGAGAGTGTACCACAATACAATTATACAATATTGTATAAATTTAATAATTAGTTTGTGGGATCAAAATATACATATTAAATTTTCGTCGAGAAATCTCGGCGAGAATCTCGGCCGAGACGAGACTCTATTAAACGAGACGAGAAAAATTTCGAGACGGGACATAATTTTATGAATTTGAAATGAGACGAGACGAGACAATGAATTTCTCGTCTCGACCGAATCACTACTTCTGCAAATTTCACGATTCACTTCCATATATGATTGTCGGTACTGCTATTTTTGTTTCTATATCTAATTCACGTCATGCAAATATTTAAAATTCATTTTTACAAATCTGCAGTAGTACTATCAATATTCTAAAACCTTTCTAATTGCAGATCTAACAACCGAATGATAGTTTTCGTTTTTAGTATTTAACTATCAATCTTCTACCGCAAATTCTTGCAAATAAGTATATCATATTTGTAATTTCTGTAAATCTGAATTAGTATTACCATCTTTCTACGATGCCTTTGACACTCTGTTGAAAAACCAAACGACAATTTATCTTTTCATTATTCTTGTGCTTGTCGGTGGTCACTCCGACATTTCGCATTTCGCAAATTCGCGTCGTGAGTTCGCAACGCCATTGCAATTTGGCATTACCGTACTCGCACGCCGTGTTTGCATACAAACTGGTCCCGCGTGTCATCAGGGGAGCTCGCATCTTCCGCCATCTGCACAAGACTGGCTCAGCGCTCAGACCGCATCACCCACCAAAATCCCGTATCCAGCTTCCGCATTCCGCGACAATCATTAGCAACAAAAGAGAGGAAACTCAAATAGATTCAGACAGAAAAATAGAATTTGAAATATCTTAATAACTATTTCGGAAACAGTCACCAGAAATGTACAATAAGAGATAGATTTGGCTTGTGACGAATTTAATCTATAAACTTTGAAATTTGGTTGAAAAATTTTGCAGTATTCTGTTTGCTTTATATTTAATTTTCAAATTATGAATCCGAACAATTATTAGTGTAGCAGATGACGTCATTGCTGGTCATATTTTTACATATTTAGTTCAAAATTAGGGCTATGACTTTTTATAGTCATGAATGTGTTAAATTCTAATGAACAAGACGACTTTTTTTTTTTAGTAAAACTATTTTGCCCATTTAAATAATGCTCTCTTGCGAATGGCCAGATTTGAAAACTATAAAATATCGTTATATTTTAATTTAAAATTTCTAAAAATCGCAATGGGAAGAGATAATTGGTAACAATTGGGCAACCGAAAGTAGTAGATTCTTAAAAAAATCTTCTAAATATTATATTTTGAAAATTTATATTATTACAAATATTAAAGAATATGAAATTCACTATATCTTATAGATTTAGAGATAGAGAATTATAAATATATAAAATAATCCGTTGTAATGAATCTCGCAGCTCAAACAACTCCATGGAAACCAGTTGAAAAATAATAATGTTTGTAAAAAAATGTTAGTGTCAAAAATCCAGAGACATTGCTGAAAGCTTTTTCTGGGAAGTAAATTTTTAATATTTCTTATTTTATCATTAATTAAATATTTAAAATTATAGATATATTACATATACCTACCATTCAGAAATACCACCAATCTAGTCAATGAATTACAAGAATTTAGAACATTAGAAGAGTCGGACAAAAATTGTTCATAGAATGAATTAAAAAAAATATGTAAAGAATTGATGTAACTGGAATTCCTTGAGAATATAGGTAAGATTATGTTAAATACAATGGCTGGTAGTGCGAACTCGGTTTTAACTACAACGCTGTTTTAAGAAATGTCAAATTCAAATTTCATTATTTAATTTCACCCTTATGTTTAAAGAATGATTTTTAAAAAAATATTTGTTTGAATACAAACTATGTTCTGCTTGAAAATCATATTTTGATAAATTTGATATTATTTATTTTTGTTATTAAATAATGAAATTTGACATTTCTTAAAACAGCGTTTTAGTTAAAACTGAGCTCGCACTACCAGCCAATATGTATATACCTACTTATATAGCCTAAAATGGAAATGGCGCGAGGTATTGTGCTGGCCACAACATATTTTATTTTTGTTTGAAAAGTAAACGCGGTTTTATTATGCTCATCGGTAATACATTGTAGTAAAAAATATGTAAATATTAAATTCTACATTTTGCTGCATTAATATCCAAAAGACTGGACACCCTTTTCTTTTAAGCATTGGTTAAACTTGGTTAAATTCTAGGACTTCAACTTAATACACTTGCATTACACTTGTCAATTTTTGAGTCAATTTTAACCTGCTAAATAAGCATGTTGTATTTTTCCTTCAATTTTTTAGTATTTTCTAGTAATTAGAATAATATACAAATATGTCAATTTAATTATATGACTGTTACATGTCAATGACTTTTGATATTTCAATATGAAAAAAAAAAAGATAAATGTAAGCATTTGTCTAGAAATTAGCGAATTTATAGTACAATTTTAAGTTCAATTTATTTACCTTGGTCATCTTCGTAAACTTGACAGAAAAAATTGATAAATATAAAAAAAGGCGTAAGAGTTTAATAAATAATTTTGTATAAAGTTTAAAACTAGTTTTTTTTTTATATTAAAACTAATTTTGAGTGAAATACCTCCGTCAAAACAGAAATAAATCTTCCTTTAAGATTTTCGGTAAAATATAACTCATTTTGTCCAATTTTTTTATTTTCCCCCATTGAATAACAAATATTCTGTAGTAAATTGGTTGATAAATGAAGTACTATCTTTGGGAAAACAAATCGTTAAGTGCGTGGTTGTTTGTATTCATTGGCACGTGAATAATGTTCTCATGCTTGCGTTATGAATGGAATAATAGATTCCATGCATTAATATATGCAGTTATTACCACCTTATGTAAAGTAAAATAATAAAACACATGCATATGAATGACGTATTAGTAAGTTAACACTTAACCAGGGTTATATAGTAGTAATGTGCGGCAATATATCGATATTAAGTGACAAATAACTTTCTACGGAATCGGAATAATTCAAAGGGGTTTATTTGCCGCACGTGGAGAACTGTTTATTTTTATTTTGTTTTATTGCTTTTTATAAAAGGAAAACACGAAAACAAACAAATTTAACAGGTAATATACAATAATGAGGAAAATGTGTAAAACAAATTCATAAATTATTTAAAAAAATACATTATTTTTGAATAAGGTCTAAAATCATTTATAAAAAAATAAATATAAATATATCATCACGGCATATTACCCATTTCTGAGTGTGCCACAATCTGCTTTATCGCAGATATCGGTAATAATGATGACATATTTGTACCGTGCGGGCGCTTACCAGGCGTCACCTCACGGGCACTCATTGTTGGCGTGGAGAGTGCACCACAGGGGTCACTTTTGTGCCATTTAAAATTCGAAATATTTGGCGTCGGTTGGGATCGAACCCGGTTCCCCAGGTTTGTGACCAGACACTGGCACGTGACCACGGGACCCCATAAAAGTATTTATAGTTAGGTTTAATAGCTATTTCTCTATTAACATCGTAAAATGGGATATTGTCGATTGAGATGTTGTTCTCTCGAAATCGACAATGTCCATTTGCGCTCGAAAAGTCGAAACACACATAATTCTTGTGGTATTGCTTCAATCTAATCTAAGCATTTTTCTTTCATTTTTGTAAATGAATGCCCTGTTTTATTTCTGTATTCATTTACACAGCAGTACGGTATTCTGTTTGTTTACGTAATATACTGACAGAGCAGTCATATGTCGCCATTAGTTCTTGACTAAACGTGACATTTCTCAACATTTTATTGTTAGATATTGTGACAGCGAGCGTTTTTTCTACTTTGTCGCGCATAAGCGGCAAAGTGACATTTTGTATATAGACTGTAGAAAAAATATGCGTAATGAGTGCATAACTAGTTTTTCATTTATATAATGAGTGCGCACTAGTTGAATTTTACGTGTTTCTTTTATTCTTTTTGAGTGAACTGAATCTTACTGAGTACACACTTTCTTGCACTTAGTACGACCGTTATACTCGCCGTCAAATGATTATGGACTGATGTTCAACTTTTATCCCTTTCCGCACCCTGTCCCTTGTCCAGCGGTGTTGCTGCTTGTAACTTGACATGACCAGGAATGAACGCAAATGTCATATAATACATTTAAAACTAATTAAAATTTTTAATACATCGTAAATGAAGAAAAAAATATTATAACAAGTAAGGTAAGGCAGTAATACGTAATATAAAATATAAAAATTGTCTCTAAAATTTATATTTATATTTTGACCACAGTTTCCACACATCAATGCTAAGGTCGCGTTTGCGTTAAAATACGATAACTGGTGAAATTTAAATAAAAGATAAGAATAACTGATTATTAGGTGAACAGTAGATCTGCCAACACAATATGCTTCTGCAGTCAAATCCAAAGTTTTCTTATTGTTATTTAATAAATTTTAATTTTTTTCAGAATATTATGCCAATTTTTTGAAAAAATTGTGTACATTGGCAATAATTGTTTTTACCTGCCCATTTAAATCTTGTTTTCCTAAACATTTTTTTTTTTATAAGAACCAGGACTATTTAATTCATGAGTTTCACTCATTTTCTTTTCGAAATTGTAAATATAATGCAATTTATAGGATTGGGAATAAAAAGCTCATGCAAGTACTAACGAAAATGTCAGAATATAAAATGACATTGACAGAATACAGATATTTGTTTAGGTTGACACTTAATAAATTTGGCATCAGTGTAGAAATCTCCAGTCCATAATTATTTGACGGCAAGTATAGTTCTTGCCAGTGCAGTCTGCCAAATTAATATAATTTGAATTGTCAAAAGTATCTATGTGTAAGTATAGTACAATGGACGAAAAAAAAAATTAAATCTTCGCACTCCGAATTTTGTGTAGTGATATCCATTGCTACGTAACATCTCTATTTGACAGTGACAGATGACAAACTTGCACTTGACTTTTCTTACATGTTTCATTTAAAAAGCACAAAGCACAACGCATTTGTTGTAACTGGTGTTGGGCATAATCGATATATTTTAATAATTGAATGTATCGAAATAATCGTATTATATACATATAAATAATATCATTCATAATCGCCTAACACAACTTGTAACTACAACTAGTTCCGGGCATGACGTCATTAGCTGAACTATATGCAAAACTAAATGTCACTAAATATATATAAATAGAAAACGCTATTATTCTAGTATATACAAAATTGTAAAATTTGATTCATGTAAAATATCCTATTGTAATTCAGGATTCGGTATAGGTCTTGAAATACTTATTATAGTCAGAAAAATTGACTCTGTCGGGTCCAGTAATAAAACTATAAATAACGTAATTATGACCAAGCGGCATATCGCTTATTGTTTGCTTTATAATATTGGATAAAACAGGCCATTATTTGTGCCGCTTTTTTGGAATGAAGACATGCATCGCCTGGTACTTCTACCTGGTCCAAGTGTTCTGCATAGTAAAATAATTTTACTATTCCTTTTACATAAATGCCATTTTTGTTTGAAATAATTTTTGGAACTACAGTTTTCATTCTCATGAAAATTATTTCAAACAAAAATAGCATTTATGCACGGACGAATCATAATTTGACAATTATACACGAATTTCTTTGACATAAACGTCATTTTATAACTCGCGGGCCTCATTATAGCCCTCCGGGCTATAATGAAACGTCAAACCAAATTATAACCTACAACATAAACAATTTAAACAGGCAACATTAAAATTTTTATATTCTTTAATGAAAAATGAAAATTAATTTTGTGATATTTATATGGAAAGCACGGAGATACACAAAATAAAACTCAAGCAACGAAATAACATAACTAATAAACAAACAATAAACTGTTGTTCTCCGCTTTCATAGCAACACTAGATACTGACGACAAATTCTTTTCAATACAATTTTTCTAACACTCATAATTTGAAAATTTTCGTCCGAGCAAAAAGTTTTGTATGTACCACGAGCGTAACTTGCTTTTATGGCCTTTGGCGTGCTTTTATCCCTCGGCTTACGCCTCGGGCTCAAAATCCTGCCGCAGGCCATAAAAGCCCCTTTACGCTCTTAATACATAAATAACTATTATGTCAAAGGAACAGTAAGATTATTTTACTGAATTTTACTATACAGAGCATGTCTTCATATCGACGGAGCGGCGCAAATAATAGCCCGTTGACAGCCAATGTTATAATGCAAGCAGTGAGCGATATGCCGCTTTATTATAATTACGATATTTATAATTTTATAGCTGGGCCCGACAGAATAAATTTTTCTGACTATATCCATAATTTACTCAAGAACCATAAGGAAACTATTTTGCTAACTAATTAATTTGACCCTTTCTGAAATACAATTGACCAAAACACTAATTTAACATCGCTTTTTCTTTGTCATTAATAGAAACACTTCTTGAATTCATTCGCCCTTAATTTATTCAGTTTCCACGTGTAACTCACCGCCACCCACACTTAGTCATTCTGGTCATGACGCACATGCGAGGTGACAGCCAATCAGATCGCGTGTACGATGCACGGCTGCATCGCTGCGAATGCATTGGCGCAATGAGATTGCACTTGCATGTGCTCGGTACTCATTGCACCGCGAGTGCAAGTTGCACTCTACATGCAATGGGTTCCCGACAATGGAATATTGCAGACACTGTATGTGGTGGAGGATGAATTGTTTGCGGAATAGTGTGTTGAAGGAAATGTAAAAAATGGGAGGAGTTGTTGTTGAAAACTGTAATTGAATTAAGATGTTTTTCTCTGAAGACTATATTTAGTTTTTCTTAAAATAAATGAATATGTTTTTGTACTGTAGTGTAAAACAAAAAAATATCCTTTTATGGACTCTCAAATATATCAATTATGTATGCAGATTCAGAGGCTTCAATAAATCCAAGATTAGCCAAGCCTATAGCAATAAAAAATCTGATGTGGCCAGCACATTACCTTCCGTCAATTCTATGTATTTTCTATAAATCCCATACCAAATGTTCCTTGGAAAAGATTCCATATATACAATCAAATGAGGCCATACAAAAAAAATTGTACCTTTCATTCAGTATGATTAAATAATTTTTTGTTGTACAAAATCGTTTTAAAGTATGATATTTTTAAAAAGTTGCAAAAACCAGCCATGTTGTGACGTCACAGGTTTCAAACCTAAGTTCAGACTCATTTCAAACCGACATTTTCTATGTAATATGATCACAGAATTTTATTTCTAAAGAAATATATATATATATAAAATAAATATATCATCACGGCATATTACCCATTTCTGGGTGTGCCAGTACCTACAACACATGTAGACATCGGTAATGATGACGATATATTTTACCGTGTGGGCGCTTACCAGGCGTCACCTCACGGGCACTCATAGTTGGTGTGGGGAGTGCACCACAGGGGTCACTTTCGTGCCATTTAAAATTGGAAATATTTGGCTTCTGTCGGGATCGAACCCGGTTCCCCCAGATTCGCGACCAGACACTCAGGCACGCGGCCACGGGACCCCATATATATATAGGTACAGTGTGTTAATTAAGATCCTGGCCATAGGCGTTTAACATGGGAAAACAGTTTTTCTTTGCGCAAAAGTCCCCGATTAATTTTAGACAAAAATGATTAAAATAAAAGCTGTAGATAATTATATTCTACGTCTAAATCGTTAAACAGATTTAATTTTGCACTTTTGGTAACTTGTAAAATCTAATTTGAAAGTGCACAAATATTGCTCATTTGTAACAATACCTAAGAAATTGAAATAAAATTATAAAGAAATTCATATCGTTTGAACTGTCAGAAATTTAATTCTAAAGGTTACAAAATATGAAAAAAATAATACCCATAGCCAGATTTTTAAATAACACAATATATTAATCCAATAAAATTGTAACACGAACATACACTATATGTAAATTGACACTGACATCTGTCAATTAGAATTATTTGAATATATCAACTGTTTCCATGATTATAGCAAAGCAGGCTGATTTATGAAAGTTAATCTCTTTATAATTCTTTAACTCTATTTCTTTTCTGTTGAATATGATGGTAATGTATAATCAAACCGTATAGACGATAAGATATTCTTTCCTATTGATAAATAAAAAATAAATTAAATATATCATCACGGCATATTACCCATTTCTGAGTGTGCCATAATCTGCTTTATCGCAGATATCGGTAATGATGATATATTTGTACCGTGCGGGCGCTTACCAGGTGTCACCTCATGGTCACTCATTGCTGGCGTGGAGAGTGCACCACAGGGGTCACTTTTGTGCCATTTAAAATTCGAAATATTTGGCGTCGGTCGGGATCGAACCCGGTTCCCCCAGGTTCGCGATCAGACACTCGCACCGATGTTTAACTGCGTTTTTTTCAATAAAAATTGTTAAGAACTTGAAATAAGGAAATTTCCGGTTTATCAATTATATAACCAAAATCTAATCTGCTCTTCATATGGATGTAAAGAAGAGCAAAATAAAAGAATAATAATTTTTAGAATTATCCCGTCTGTTGATAAATTTTCTATAAATTTATGTAAGGGGCACGAATTTGACTGATGTTTAGTTTGTATAATATTATCTACTTTTAATGAAAAACTTAAAAGAAGGATGTCCATGATGCTATCAATTTTTAAATTAATACATTAAAATTCTAGTAGGGTGAATTAATTATAAATGAAATAAATTGCATTAGTAAATCAGGTGTTTAGAAGTGTTACACTTAATTGGGTATTAAGCAACAGAAATTTATGTATTTATGACAATAAGAAGACGTCTCCGATATCTGTTTGTCTATTTGTATAGATAGATTGACGCAGGTGTCTCTTTATCATGGGCATCCTTGGAAAAAAGAAACGCACAGAAACTAATAGTAGCTAATCGCTCTATCTCTTATAGATTTCTTTGGTTAGGACATTTCATTAATATTTCATGAAATGTCGATTTTTCATTGGAGATATAAATTGTTTTTGAGATTGAAGAAATTAATTGATGGCTTGATTTGCACGCGAAGAAGTTTTATTTTTTCTAGAGCTGTGTCCGATGTCGAATATTGGTATTTAGTTTTTAGGATTAAGGGCCGTTTTCATAATCAGGCTTACTTTAAGACTTTAATTAAATTTACTTTAAGACTTTATCTTTAATTTAAATTTGTCGGTTCGAAATCCATAGTTACTTGGTATACTTGAACGAATAAAAATTCAAAGTTTGATGTTTGACATCTGAACTTTTCGAATTTATTGTCTTCAATAATGTGTACAAAATACAAAATTATAGCTGCAAACATCACAAAATCAGAGAAATATTAAAAATTTGTATAATTTTCAAAATAAAAATATAATATAATCAAATAAAGAGAAAATTCCATATTCTAATCTTGTGAAAAAAAGCGCGAAAATAGATTGACGCCAAATGCGAAAATTTGAAGAAAACACTATAAATAAAAGGCAGAGAATTATTCGCATATTAGCAGAATATTTCAATGATATATCTGCATTATCATTCCGATGAAAACTATTCTCGATATTTCATTTCATTATTTCAAACCAACAATGACAAGAATTGATTACAATAATCAAACATTCATACAACAAAAATTCATTATATTTTCAATTAATAATAAAAAATTACTGATATAATAAATATACGAGTATGTACGTATTGTAATTTTAGTATATAGAAAGTTTAATAGGTAGTATATTTTAAGTTCTTGCTTTTATGGGATAACTGAGTACTTCCATTGAAATTAATATTTATCTCGAAATTATGATCAGAATCTATTTGTAATTTAACTAATTCATTCATTTTATGGTCTTATAATCTGCAATATATTTAATAAAATTCGTGGTTAATCCATATACCTATCAAAATTAGTACCTAACAAAATATTCATGAATTATTGATTCTTAAAATAGAATATTCACTTTTGGATGAAGAGAAACAAATTTATTTCGAAATTCAAAAATGAAAGATAAAAGTAAACTAACCTAACAAGGGAGAGTTAAAGTCTTAAAGTACAGCTAAATTGATGAATGATTTCACTTTATCTTAAAGTACTGCTAAAGTGTTAAAGTTGTATTATGAAAACGAACGCAGGTGTAATTTAATTTAAAGTGTTAAAGTGAAGATAAAATTTATTATGAAAACGGCCCTTAGGTCTTCTTCACAAAAGTAAAGTAAAAAAAATAAAAAGTAAACTTCGTAATGACATAGCATTTGACAAAATCAAGTATGAATCTAACATCTCTCTTAGCGAGAGGTAAACATGGATATATTCAGTGTTTTTGATTAAAAATTGATTGTCTTATATGAACCACATTCAATTATTTATTTATAATATACAAACATAAACTAATCAATTAATAATTATATCGTGACAATTTTTTATTTATTTATATTAAAAATCAATGGCTGGTAGCACAAGCCCTGTTCTAACTAAAACGCTGTTTTAAGAAATGTCAAATTCAAATTTCAATGTTTAATTTCACCCTTATGTGTAAAGAACGATTTTTTAAAAAATATTTGATTGAATACAAACTATGTGCTGCTTCAAAATCATATTTTAATATATTTGATGTTATTTATTTTTGTTATTAAATAATGAAATTTGACATTTCTTAAAACATTGTTTTAGTTAAAACAAGGCTTGTGCTACCAGCCAATGTGTCTATGTAACATTACTTTTTCAATATTTTCCCATTAATATTTTTTTATGATGGCGCCTATGTCATTTTAATATACAATGAAGGTAGGTACATTAGTAGATACAAATCATGCATGCAACTAAATTTAGTTTTTAATGTGTTTCATGAATACAAACGCAACCATTCCATAAATTTTTTGTCAACTTCACTATATTAGTTCAACAAAATGACGAACTCTTCGCCATAATGATTTTATAATAGGAAATGACTGAGTTTTCCTTAATGTTGTCTATTGAACGCATTTGTGGTTGTTGCCTTCTGAATATTTTACGTTCTAGGGACACTTTGTTTAAATGGGCCGAATATTGGCTATTGTAGATAATGACGGAGGACAACAGGAAAAGGAATGGTGTGTATTTGTTCTATTTAATGGTCTAGAGAATGGATTATTTGCTTGGAAAATTATGGCAAAGGAAATTGTAAATGTAAGTTGTAACGATTTTGTTTGACTTTAATTTGTTTTATTTTATTCAACATTAATGCAATGAAGATCAACTGTTGGTTTTCTTAATGGTACAGGTTTTCTGTTAGTTTTATTTGATTTGGACTGTCTGATAAATAAACAATATTAAATGAGATTATTGACAGCAATTATGATACATTTGTTATTTAATAGTTATTTTGCATTTGGTTTGGTAAAAAGCAATAATGTAACCAAATAGACAGCGGCCCAGTTTGAGTGACAATTGTAGGGCATTAAAGAGCCAACATTTAATTGGCTGATTGAAGACTTTTGGGCATTTCTTAGCAGAAAAATATAGAATAATGGCTGGGAATAAAAAAAAAACTGTGCCGCACTGAAGATAATGGCCCCTTATTAGTGTTGCAAAATTAGATTTCTTATCTCCTTAGTTTATAGGAACTTTCTCTTATATCAACGTTTCAACAAAAAAAAAAAAATGTTGTGGCCAGCACAATACCTCTCGCCATTTCCATATTATGTTATATAAGTATTGTATTGCACTTCGCTATCGAACCGTCGTTTTATAACAAAAAGAATTACAGAACTTTACCCAAATATTGTTTTTTATTGTATTTAACATGTCTTCTGCACACATATAATTCTAATTATATCTATTTTTCATTGTATGAGGAAGTTCCTAAATGTCAGAGATTCTTCCAATTCATTAACAAGATTGGTGGTATTTCTGATGGATATATACATTTTACCTATAATTTTAAATATTTAATTATAATAAAAATTTGAAGTGTATTAGATGGAGAATTTTGTTCTTCAATATTTTTAATAACAAAAATTTCTAAAAAAATGATTTATAATAATTTTTTAAGAAACTACTACTTCCGGTTGTCCAATTGTTACCAAAACCTTTTCAGCTTTTCCCTGGAATGTTAGATTGAGGAATTTATAGTTAAACAGGTCCGAAGTCTTATAGTTTTTGGGGAATCGTCCTTCCAATATCCACACGTACACACACATACACACACACACACACACACACACACACACACACACACACACACACACAGATAGACATCATCGTAAAAAATGTTAAAATCGGATTCTAGGGACCTTAAAACTTGCTAATTCACTAAAATCTGGATATGCAATTTTTTTTTACCTTCTCTTAGCGAGAGGTAAAAATCGTTCAACTTGATGAAAAGTTCAAAATTTTTCTCAAAACTTTTGTAACTTTAATTGCTTTTCTCTGTTTGACTTAAGAAAAGTGTCGCATGAAACGCTTCTGCAAAACGAAGGATACCTACCTATAAAAAATAATGATATATTTGTTATTTTTTAATAAATCCTTGTGTGAACAATTCTCTGTACTTGTTTTTATCTTATTATAAAATTCTCCCATCTTCTCGTTATCCAGTTATTCAAGTCTGCTCGTTTAACGAACGTCCTTTTCTTTAATTCCCACTCCATCTAATATCTGATTGTTAGCTCTGTTTAATAACATAACGAATCTCTGTCTCCCATGCATTGTCACCGTATTTGAACATCCCCAAACGGGGCGATCTACGTTACCCAGTTCCCATGCGGGCCGGTCCTAACACCGTCCATCAACTTCAACACGCTGGACTTGTCTGATTTTTATACGGGGCTTGATTTCACGAGAGAAATTGATAACGAATTTGTGGATTAAAAAGGTGAGGGATGATTTAGGATGACCTTAACGGATAGTCTACTGAAGCTGGAAATTCTGGAAATGCTAGAAGGTGATGAAGAAAAAATCGTAACGAATTTTGTACGTTACTGAAAATGAGATAGGATGTGAACTCCTTTTTGGATTAACCTGATTAGTGTTTACAAGAGTCTTGCATTTTTCTTGTTCTTGTCTTGTTCTTGCATAAAATGCAAGACAAGAACAAGACAAGAGTTATACAGTTCGTTGCAAGAAAAGTGCAAGAATAGCAAGATTTTTTAGTATTTTCTTGCATTCTTGCACTCTTGCAATATTATATTATAATTCAATATATCAACATTTTATTATAGGTTTTACCTCTAGCTAAGCTGACATTAATCAGAAAAGCTAAAAAGGTTTTGGTAACAATTGACAACCGGAAGTAGTAGATTCTTAAAAAATCTTCTAAATATTATATTTTGAAAATTTATAGTACAAAAAATAATAAAGAGCATTAAGTACTCAATCTGATTTAAATTTTCTTATTATATCTTCTATAGATTTAGAGATAAAAAATCTTAATGGCCAGCACATGTCCTCCCGCTAATTCGATGTTTAAAATTGCATTGAGCTTGGAGTTAAATATCACTTGTAAACAAAATCTAATTTGTTGTTCCAATAAATAGAAAAGTCTTTAATAAGAAATTTTGTATTATATTTTATCAAGTTTTTTTTTTTTTTTTTTTGAAAATCTGCTAAGGAGCTCTTAGTTAAGAACCACATCCGACTTATCATATATACTCAAAATCTAATGTTGTTTTCAATCATATACGAGTATTAAAACCAAATTTAAGAATTTTTTTTTTATCATATTTTAATATATTTCTTCAAGGAAATCAGTTCAGAGCTTCAAGTAAAATACCACTTTAGGTTTACTAATATTAACAAGAATCTAATATGTCGGTCTCATTAATATAAAAGTGTTAAATACAAGATTTGAAAAGTTTTCAATTATAGCATAATACATTTTTTCAGGAAAATCTCTTCACAGCTTCAAGTAAAATATCACTTCCGATTTAAATATGTTGTTCCATGTTCCTATTGATATGAAATTGCAAGACAAGAAATATGCAAGAGTCTTGCAAGCAAGACAAGATTTTTGCTTGCAAGAGTAACACAAGACAAGAGTTATTTAAATTTCTTGTCTTGTTTTCCGAGACAAGACAAGAAATAGCCTAACAAGACAAGAAATCTTGTCTTGTGAAACATTAAACCTGATATGATTTTTTTTAACTTCTGTTACTTTCGGGAAAGAAGGTGTAGGGGTCGAGCTAAAATGCACATATCGAGATTTTGGTAAATAAGTACGTTTTAAGGACACTAGAAATAGATTTTTTTGCACGATCGGAATTTTTATGTTTACTGATAGGGTTTCCAAAGTAGTAGGCTTTATTTACAAATTAATGATTTACTTACAACCTCCGCCTCCTGATCGGTAAGTGATTCACATCTAATACTGTCTTGGAAACAACGATCAAATCTTACTTTAAAATCTGTTTTGGCCAGCACAATACCACTCGCCATTTCCGTTTTGTTACATAAGTATCGAATTAAACATTTCTTGTACACACAAATAATTCTAATTATATCTATTATTTCTTTTTATAAGGACTCTTGTACTACTCTTTTAAAATGTTCAAGATGGTTCCAATTCATTGACGTATATTTCTTAAGAATATATATATACCTATACCTACAATTTTAAATGTTTAATTAATAAATCAATAAGAAATATAAACTGTACTTCCCAGAAAAAGATTTCAGTAATGTCAGTAAAACTGTTGATTTTTGACACTGACATTTATCTGTCAAATTAAATTTGACATCTGGTTCCCTTGGTGTGTCTGGACTATACAATTTATTGCAACATATTATTCTATATATTATATTTTCATCTCTAAATTTTTAAGTGTATTAGATGGAGAATTTTATGATCGTCAATATTTGTAATAACAAAAATTTCCAAAAAATAATATTTAGAAGATTTTTTTTATGAAACTACTATTTCCAGTTATTCAATTGTTATTAAAACCTTTTCAACTCTTCCCATTAATGTTAGATTGAAGGATACGTAGTTGAACAGGTCCTAAGTATTATAGTTTTCCAGGATTTGTCTGTTTCACATCCAGACACACACATCCACACACACACACACACACACACACATACACACACACACACACACATACACACACAGACATCATCGTAAAAATGATATAGTCGAATTCTAGGGACCTTAAAACGTGTTTATTTCCCAAAATCTGGATAAGCAATTTTTAGCATGAATCTAATGCCTCTCTTAGCGAGAGGTAAAAAATGACAACCAAAAATTTTTAATATGACAAAACAATTTTTAAATTTTGTATATCGATTGTGCAAAAAACACAATAAGCATTGCGGTCAGTATGTGCTTTTGTGCCGGTATCGGATATATTGGAGGCATCGACTTCGTCTCGTTTTCCAA
Source organism: Ophonus ardosiacus (assembly GCA_943142095.1). NCBI lineage: Eukaryota > Metazoa > Arthropoda > Insecta > Coleoptera > Carabidae > Ophonus > Ophonus ardosiacus. The sequence continues at coordinate 38,749,793 of OW964829.1, read as the reverse complement.
AATCATTCTCAACTGGTTTCGGAAGCACTTACTGCCCTTAATACTTAAATAGGTATAACATGTTCAAATCTAATTCTGGTAACATTAAAACGTGCTTATTCACTAAAATCTTAATCGATTTTGTGCAGTACTATTGTTCAAAGTGTTTTGTATTGATTTTCATTTCACCATCAAATTTCAACTTCATCTACAACTCCGTCCTTTTGCAATCTATCACGAGAAAACCAATCTTCAAAATCTGACATCTCAACCGTTACCTGGGTATCTGGGTAAGAAAACATCCCATTGGCGTTGCCTAGCATCTGCCATGGCTTTATTCTGAAACGGGCCGAACTGCAATCCTAGATCCTAGATCCCACAGCTGCATTTCCAATCGGCGGACGGTGTGTCAAAGGTTATATACAACGCTCTGTTGACACAGACTTGAGAAAACGGTATAAGGGAAGAACCATCCCCATACGGGCTGGTGAGGATGTCATAGGTTATGGGATTCTCATACGGGACCCCTTTGGTGTTACATGAATAGATTAATAGATAGTGGTTTAATAACGGTTTGGATAACTTGTTCATCGTGGACTAGTTTGTCTAGTTAGAAACTATTTTTTAAATAAAACAATTCGATTAATCTCCTAGCGTTTTTAAATCAAATTACGTTGCATTCGTTAACAATCAACAATTTTTACCTCCCATTACCTTTGGTAAGGGAGATATAGGGATCGTGCTAAAAATTACTTATCAAGATTTTAGTAAATGACCACGTTTTAAGGTCCCTAGAATCCAATTTTAACATTTTCACGATGATGTGTGTATGTGTGTGTGTATGTGTGTGTATGTGTAGGGATTTTGTCTTCACTCTAACTCAAATACTATAATTCAGAAAATTCTGAAACCTTGTATTTCCATCCCGTTCTAATATGAAAAGCAGCCATTAGATTTTGGTGTAAATCGGATGACCGGAAATGGCACTTTACCTGAAGCTCATAATGGTTTTTCTTCAAAATATACCATTAAATGCCATTTTTTCGCATTTTATGTCTTATAAAAATTAAAGATTATTGAATTTTCTACTGGAATACATTAATACTTTTTCTATATATTTTACAGATTAATTTAAAAATATTTTTTTTTATTAGTCGCGAAGCCTAAGATAAACACAATTCCTTTGTTACACAGTTCATATTTCAAATGAATGTAACTGACAGTAAATGTCACTGTCAAAAAACTAATTACTTCAAATTAATAATAGTGACATTTTAAAAAGAAAATAGTAAATAAATCAATAGTTTTCTGCAATGGAACAGTTTGCAGCGTTAGTAAATACGTAAGTATGTATTTAAATTAATAAAAATTCAATAGCGGGAGGTTTTGTGTTGGCCACATCAGATTTTTTTTTAAGAAATGAAACCTTTATTCAAAGGGATCTAATTGTCATTTTGTCCTATAGTTATTTACAAACTAATTGCGAAATAGTATATTACATCCGAGGTGGGAGATGTTTCATTACAGCCAAGAGCTTATATATATTACCGAGAGGCGAAGTCTCGAGGTGAGATAATGAGCGAGGCTGTTATGAAACTCCCACCGTGGTTATGTATACTATTTTATTCACAATCATCCTCATTTTAAATCAATCATTTTGAAAATAAATCAATGAATTATAACCTTTAATTTTATTAATATTTTGACAGCTGTCTTAAAATTTGTTTAGCCTATGTTGCTAGGCAACCCCTACATAAACATTTCCAACCCAAGAGATGGAAGTGAAATTTGTTATTTCCAACCCAAGAAATTGTCATTAAAGTTAGGAATGACGTATTTTCCAACCTCCAAAAGGTTAGGAATCTGTATATTACTATAATGATTGTGAATAAAAAATGATTCTCGCATGAGAGCTGTTTTGTGCAAAAACTTTCGTATTGAATATATTTTAAAAAATCTGATCTATGTATTTTGTACAAACCCCATACCAAACGTTCCTTTGAAAAGATTCTATAAATCCATTAAAATTATAACATGAACATACATTATGTAAATTGTACTGGACACTGAGATCTGTCAATTAGAATTATTTAATATATCAGCTGTAACCATGTTTATAGCAAAGCTGCCTGATTTATGAAAGTTAATCTCTTTATAATTCTTTAACATGAAGGAAAATGTATAATAAAACCATATAGACAATAAGATATTCTTTCATATTGATAATCACACAAAATGTCAAAAAATTATATTTAACTGCGTTTTTCAATAACAACAACTGTTAAGAACTTCAAATAAAAGTAGTAGGATTTAAAGAAGAAAAATATGAAAGAATTATCATTTTTAGAATTGTAGTGTTGGAGTTACCGTCGGACAAATTTTTGTCACACACCCACACGTACATACACACATACACATACATAAAGGCAACATTGTAAAAATAATAATAAAAAAATATAACAAAAACAATACCTTCCTTCCCTAAAGGTGACGGAAGTAATCTGATATGGCCAGCACATTACATCCAGCCATTTTTGATAATACATCATGCAATATTAATTTTATTTTCATGTGTTTTCATTCCATATTCATTTAAATTTATTTATTTTTAACAGACATTTATTTGTCAATTTCATTTAAATGTCAAATATGCCACCAAGGATGCAAAATTATTAAACAGGTATTTATGAGATAAGAGTTAAAAGTGTACCTAGATAATATTTTTTTCCAGTTATTAAGTTTACTTTTTTACAGAGAAAAATTAATCAAGAACAGAATATTTTTAATGAAATTTTATTGTTTTTTCTATCAAAAAAAATGAAGTCCTAAGAAAAATAGAAATATTTTTATAATTAAATAAAAATTCAATTTGTTTTTCCCAAAAAACAACTAAATTGTTTTCTCCGAAATAAGTTTTGTTTATTTTCAAAACAATACTCATTTAAAATAAAAATCTCCCCTTTGCCTTACAACATTTCGCTTTTAAAAACATAAAAATATATCATTCTAATGTTCTCATACGGGCCGAAGGAAGGAGCATGCATAACCAAACAAGTTCGTTGACCTTTAACCCCGTTGACCACATAGGGGTGTAAGCTGCATCCCGTGACCTTCTAAGTGGTACAACTTTTTGGGTACATGACACTGGATCTTTATTTGGGACTGGACAAAAATCCAGATTTTAATTTTGGGATAGTAAAGGGGTTAGGATTCTCAAACGGGACGGGACAGGACTCTAATTCAAGGGCAAAGGTCGTGGGACGAACGCAAAGGTCACAGTGGAATGATTGAAAATAAAACATATGGTACATATGTTTTAGATTTTTTTTTACATTTGTACAGAGAAGTTCTTCTCAACAACATTTTGCTTTTGTATTAAAATGGCTGTTGTTTCCTTTACCTACGTACTTTTATTTCTTACATTACCCATAGAGAAATAATCTAAAGTATTTCAATCACTCAAAATCTTATTAGCTGTCAGGCTCCTGCTCTGACATAACCTTTTTGTATTTATTGTCAAAATAGTATTTCCGCCTTCACTTGGTGTTGTGTAAACTGGGGAATAAAAAGATGCCCGCAGAATATGGGATTCTACTCATATCGATTTTTTATATAAATTATATACACAATTATTTCTTCCCATAAAACTGTGTTTTGACGGATTTTTTTTTACCTCCCGCTACCCTTGGTAAGGGAAGTATAGGGATCGTGATAAAAATCTAATATCAAGATTTTAGTAAATGACCACGTTTTAAGCTCCCTAGAATCCATTTTTAACATTTTCACGATGATGTCTGTATGTGTGTGTGTGTGTGTGTGTGTGTGTGTGTGTGTGTGTGTGTGTGTGTGTGTGTGTATGTGTGTATGTATACTATCGTTCAGAAAATTCTGAAACCTTGTATTTTTACCCTATTCTAATAGGAATAGAAGCCATTAGATTTTGGTGTAAATCGGATAAACGGAAATGGTATTTTACTTGAAGCTCATAATGGTTTTTCTTCAAAAAATACCATTAAATGCCATTTTTTCGAATTTTATGTCTTATGAAAATTAAAGATTATTGAATTTTCTACAGGAATACATTAATACTTTTTCTATATATTTTACAGATAAATTTAAAAATAATTTTTTTTATTAGTCGCGAAGCCTAAGATAAAAACTATTCCTTTGTTACGCAGTTCATATTTCAAATGAATGTTACTGACAGTAAATGTCACTGTCAGAAAACTTATCACTTCAAATTAATAATAGTGACATTTTAAAAAGAAAATAGTAAATAAAGCAATAGTTTTCTGCAATGGAACAGTTTGCAGCGTTAGTAAATACGTAGGTATCAATTTTTTTATAAATGCTAAAATATATCACACACTTTCAAAACGCGCGGATTTTTCCGGGCTTAATGACGCAACCGAACCCGGCTCTTTTATTGGCCGAAATTGTAAGTAGGCGTTCCCATCATCAAACCAGCGACGGCCAGACAGTTCCATTGAGTATTTGGTTATGGTGGTTATGCGGCTACACGCTATTATTTTTACAAATACTTAAATACTAATAAACTATAACTACAATATACTAAATTTGAGATAAGTTAAAGAAAAGAAACTAAGAAAAAAAATGAAATTTTCAAAGTTAACAGCCGCACAACATTGACAAATGGTTTAGAACCTCTGATAACAACAGCCAAGACAGTAATTGCTGAGAGAGAAAGCACGATATAATGTCATTGCTTTCCACCACTGGGCTCGCTACGTCATAAGGCGGGAAACGCTGGATACCAAATATTTGCCATTTTTTTCTTCCATAAGAAGCCGAATTTTCAAAGAAGAAAAATTAGGGAATTTCAGTCATTTGTGATTAGTTTGTAGCAATATTTTAATTCAGATTATATTTCATAATTTCAGACCTTTAAAATACCGGCTGTTTACTTATAAGTACCCTGAATATTATTAATGGATTAACCGTAACGAAATATGAAAGTCATGTTACATCTATGAGAATTTTACATGTAGTGTATACAACTAATCTTCTCACAAGACACAAGACAAAGTGTGAACCTGAGAACCCAAATGCTTATATAGTTCCGGTGAGGTTAAAAATCCAACAAAAAAAAAAGAAATCAAATATACATAGGCGTACATAAACTACCCTTATCTACACGTTTCCACCCTGTGAAACTATTTCAGGTATATAAATATACAGGTAAAAATATAAAAGTCCCGGGACCTTGGCGAACTATTACACACCCCGAATTATGAGGGTATATATATACAAAGATTTTTTGTTCTGGTAACGGGACCATTTCCACAGGTAACCAGCGCCACCTTTGTTCACTATTGGAGGAATTCCAAATTATCCATGTCTAACTGTCAAAGGGGGCAGCGCAGACAAAAAATTTATGAGCCGTTATAAAACAAAATGACGCTTAAAGGCACAAAAGTAAAGGTTGTAAAATTGTTCATAAATTAATCATTAAAATGGCTTAATTTCGGTGATTGTGACTTTTTTTGCTACTTTGTTTTTAATGCTACTTATATATACCTCTTTCAAAATTTCGAATTTGGGATTTTAGCAAACAAGAGATATTTGGAAAGAAACTGACTTTTATAGTCAGAAAAATTGAGTCTGTCGGGTTCAGCAATAAAACTACAAATATCGTAATGGGGAAGTTTAGCATGGTAAAATTTCTACATAACATACTATTTTCTCACAAATATAACACAAATGACTGCTGAAATTGAAATTAGAAATTAAAATTATTGCTCCATTTATTTATAATTAATATTTTTTGGGTAAACTCTAAGTACGTCACAAGTCAGTTATGCGCAAACTCAGACAGAACGGTGAAAGCGAGCCACTTGAACGTAGGTCGAACAACACCTCAGTCTCAAGTGACTGGTAACCGCAACCGCGTGCGTCAGTGTATAAGCGACATACGTTGTACCAAGCCTCTACCGACGTCATCACATCGGCTTTTCAGAAAAATCTGAGCATTTTTGAAAAAAATAAAACATGTTACATCATTTTTCAAGTCATTTCCCATGGAGTAAAAGAATAAAAAAAAATCGCTAAACTTCCCCATTATGACAAAGCGGCATACTATTTCCTTTATAATATTGAATACCAACAGGCCATTATTTGAGCCGCTCTATTGGAATGAAGACATGCATTGCCTGGTACATCTTCCTGCTCTGTGTGCTCTATATCATAAAATAATTTACTGTTACCTTAACATAAATGCTGTTTTTGTTTAAAATATTTTTTGAAACTACAATTTTTATTCTCTTAAAAAATACATTACATACATTAAAGTAAAGCAATTCTCAACAGGATGGCGTAAATAATAGCCCGTTAACATGCAATGTTATAATGCAAGCTGTGAGCGATATGCCGCTTCGTCATAATTATGATACTTATAGTTTTATTGCCAGTCCCAAAAGAGTCAATTTTTCTGACTATAGCTAGTTATATTGATGAGTAATTCATTCAATTCATTTCTAATAATATCTTCATTCAATCTATATAATTATTTAGGAAGTATTTATCAATGTTTACTCTGCCATTTTATTCTCTTTGAATATTCACTGACGTTTATTGAATTTTATTTACCTCTTGAAAGTGAATTTAAAAGTTATATTTATGCGGTGAATCTTCTTTATTCCGGATTTGATTTGAACGTAAATTGATATTTGATGTCAATTTATTTCGTTTATAAGGATGACAGAGAGTACGAAGACAGTTGATTGATTTGATTTAGAGCCATTACTGTCGTTTTAGATATTTAACCAATGAAGGGATCCTTCAATATGTAAATGACAGTTCTACATTCGTATTTTCACGATTTTTTTAACAATCAGCACAATTTTGTAACAAAGATACAGCTACATTGATATTACAAATAACCAATAATAATTGCGAATACTGGATAAAACTTGAAAATGAAAGGCTTAATTTATTAATTAACACTTAGTAAACAATATAAAAGAAATGTTTTTGAAAGCATGGCCTGTATTACAAGCGCACTTTTACAATAAAAGAGCTTTTATGGAGCACATTTCTTGTAAGAATATATATAAAAGTGAGATTTATTTTCCAAAAGTTCGGTTCAGTTAGGTTGATGTTTGATCTTTATAAATAATATACTAGCGTTTTATAAAAACTTTTTGATTGTCATTTTCGTTGCAAAATAAAATACTTTTAAGCACTAGTACTTAAAAATGACAGTTTAATCTTAAATGCGTAAAAGTGACAGTTTAATGCGTAAAATTTTTAAGCACTAGTACTTAAAAGTATTTCATTTAGCAGCGAATAGATGAACCTGATGTTTGCCTACTATTTAATTTTAAAAAATTCAAAATGTAGATATTTTAGAATAAATGGTCTGTTGCGAAATAAAAGTGTTTTAGGCACTTGACGTGTTGTATTACTCGCTTACGCTCGTGCGTACAAATTTCAAGTCGCGTGCCTAAAACACTTTTATTTCGCAACTTATTACATAAATAGCTATTTACCTTCCGTCACCTTTAGGTCTTTGGTAAAATAATTCGGAGGTGAGTTTTTAATGAATAAGTACGTTTTCGGGTCCCTAGAATACGATTATACAATAGCAAGTGCGTGTTATAAATGAATCCCTTTCCTTTTGAACCTACTTTAGAAGTTGACGGAGTCTTTTCCTCGTTATAACAATAGCATTTTATATTACTATTATATTTTGACTTGTCCATGTACGAATATTAGGTTTTCCGCATTCAAGACAGTGTCAATTTTATCGTGCGGCAACTAATGATAAAATAAGAAATATTAAATGTACTTTTTAAAAAAAAGTCTTCAGGTAATGTCTAGATTTTTGACACTGAAATTTATGTCAATTACAAACATAATTTTTCAAATGGTTTCCATGGGCTCTTTGATTCATTATTATTTTATATATTTATAATTCTCTATCTCTAAATCTGTACAAGATATAATAAAAATGTTCAATGTATTGGGTAGAGAATTTTATACATATTCCTTGATATTTGTAATAACATAAATTTGCAAAAAATTATATTTAAAAATCTTTTTTAAGACACTACTACTTCCGGTTGATCATTTGTTACTAAAACCTTTTCAGCTCTTCCCATTACTGTCAGATTAAAGAATATGTAGTTAAATTGATCTTTAGTCTTATAGAATTTGACTGTGAGAAACCGTGTCTACAACATCCACAGATACACACACACACACACACACACACACACATACACACACACACACACATCATTGTAAAATATTATAATCGAATTCTAGGGATCTTAAAACGTGCTTATCAACTAAAATCTGGATATGCGATTTTTAGCATGACTCCAATACCTCTCTTAGCGAGAGGTAAAAATATTTGAAACACTTTTTAATATTACCACTCAGAAAAAAGTTAGGTATAGCTAAACGTTAAAATTTGTTACTTGAAAACAAATGAAAATATCTGAAATGTCTTTAAGTTCCTTGTAGAATTTATCTCAAAAGTTGGTCCTTAAAGACCTATAGCGTGCAAAATAAGAAAGTATATGATCTTTGTTAATAATTTTGTAACTATCTTAAACCACGTTTATATGTATTTAATGATCATCGTCTCCCATTTGTTGCAATAACACTTAATTTCTAAATACAAAACATAAGCTTGTCTATCAATTATTTGCTCACGTACATCGGATTACATGAAACAAGTGTTCAAAATTCAAACATAATATCATTTCTCTTTACTCCATTCTATTTCTCTCAAAATACCTTGGGCGTTCGCTAAACCTTAAAGAACAATACATCTGTCAAAATTTCCAAAACATTACCTTATATTATCACAATAAATTCCAGTGGAAAATATAGGCAGTTATCGCTTCAACTTAACAGAGCTCGAACGCAACATGGAGGAAGGCTCGAAAAGGACAAAGAAGGATATGTGGCAAGTGACAGGACAATTACGGAGGATAACCGATTACGTCTAGATCTCTACCATTAAAGTAAAGCAATCCTAAACCACGTTCTTTCACAAGGTAGAGGTGGAAGAACATCTCCATGGACACGTAGGTTTTTGTTTTCAAAATAAACAATTTTATTTAATAATGATATAATACATGTGTCTGCAATTTACGAATTACGAATAAAAAATCTGTTGTGGCCAGCACAAAACTTCTCGCATATCCATATTAGGCTACTTAAGTATTATATTTAACATTTCTGGCATTCTCAAAAAATTCTAATTACAATTATTATTTTTTTCCTGCTGTTTTAAATGTTCTAGTTTCTTCCAATTAATTGACGAAATTGGCGGTATTTTTAAATGGTATATATTATACAAATTAAATTATTAAAATATCTTTCAGAACTCATATTAATAATTGGAATAATACTACCTTTTTAGTTTAAGTTCTGTATTTATTTATTATTAAAACCCAACGTTTCGGCACCATAAACTGGTGCCTTCTTTAGGGGAAATTGACATAAAAATGTGAAAAAACATAAACAACAAATAACCAAGGTAACAAGAAAAGTTCATAAATGTTACCTTTTTACCTCCCGCTATCCTTGGTAAGGAAGGTGTATGTACGTATGTATGTATGTATGTATGTATGTATGTATGTATGTATGTATGTATGTATGTATGTATGTGTGTATGTGTAGGGATTTTGTCTTCGCTCTAACTCAAATACTATCATTCAGAAAACTCTGAAACTTTCTATCCTATTCTAATATGAAAAGAAGCCATTCGATTTTGGTGTAAATCGGATAACCGAAAATGGCACTTTACCTGAAGTTCATAATGGTTTTTCTTCAAAAAATATCATTAAATGCCATTTTTTCGCAATTTATATCTTATAAAAATCAAAGATTATTGAATTTTCTACAGGAATACATTAATACTTTCCCTACTTATTTTGCAGATAAATTTAAAAATAATTTTTTTTATTAGTTCCGAAGCCTAAGATAAACACAATTCCTTTGTTACACAGTTCATATTTCAAATGAATGTAACTGACAGTAAATGTCACTGTCAAAAAACTAATCACTTCAAATTAATAATAGTGACATTTTAAAAATAAAATAGTAAATAAAACAATAGTTTTATGCAATGGAACAGTTTGCAGCGTTAGTAAATACGTAAGTATGTATTTAAATTAATAAAAATGGGCTAGGAATGTGTGGCGAAGGATGATTGTTGCGTAACTATTATTGTGGTCCGGATGCGGTTATTCGCTACCGAAAAACGGTCACTTTAATATGTTCTTATGTATGAATGCTATGATGATTGTGGACACGGCGAAAGAAGAATGTTAAAGAGTGAAGTGAGTCAGCTGAGCTCTTACTCTTATCCCTTGTCTTATTGTTACTATTGTTTCCGGGTTTTTGCTAACCCACTAAGTGGGAAACGCGTGATTTTACGTATGTATGTAAAAATTAAATAGCGGGAGGTTTTGTGTTGGCCACGTCAGATTTTTTATGTATACAATTTTCTAGACAATATATGCATGCTCGGCGATAACTTGGACGACGAACATGCATCTTCTCAGGAAAACTCTTCTTTTGCCAGAGGAAAAACCGTCCCAAAAACTGTCAGAGAAGTGATCTGTAAAACTCAGAGACGCTTTATCGGTAGCGAAATACCGCAGCCGTACTCTTTATTAACAGATGTTAGAAAAAGTCTAGAAAAAATTGTATACATATTACAAATTACAACATATTTAGTATTGGAAGCCATGCGCGACTAAGTTCTAATCCGTCACAATGATTGAGATTGATATTTCTTGTTTTATAAATCTCAATGGCTTCTCTAATTAATCTGTTATTAAGTCGGGTAGGTCTTGCAATAATTTTAGTATCTTCAAATTTAATTTGGTGGAATTCTTCCAAGGCATGTTCTGCAACGGACGATTTCTCAGGCTGGTTCAATCTGATCGATCGATGATGTTCACTCAATCTTGTACGAAGAACATAAAGATTTCATTTTCTCCATATGTTAAACTTCGTCATATGTTGAAACAAGTGAAAGACGTCATCCCTCTTCCATCACAATTTATAGTGATTAAAGTAAAATAACATTTCGTGTTTTTTTTTTTTTTTTTGTTGTCTTCTATATCTTTCCATGATTTACGAATCTAAACAATACTTTAATAACTCTGTTATTTCACAACTGGGAAACTGAAAAACTCGAAAATCGTTTTACTTTCCACGTTTCCACGGCATACCAAACTAGAAAATTAAATCCCTATTTTATTCCTATAACAAAACCATGGTAACAATATAACGTAATTAATTGCAACAAGTCTCTAAATTGAATTAAAATTGGCTTCTTGAACGCCTTAGATTGTTGTATTTGAATTATCGATGTTTTACTGCAGTCTACTTTTAAAACAGATCCATAAGTTTCATTACTGCCCTTTAATAATATCAATAAATCCAATTACGTTCTGTATCACATAATTGAATCTTAATCTGCCCAAGATTTGTGCACAGTTTTATCCGTGCAACAGGCTAGCAGAAGGCGGGAAACTTAACTAAGTATAAACCGTAATTTATCCGCATATTATGTCCAACCTGATGCTGACAAAGGCATTGTGACACGGTCCTAACGTTCATCCAGCTTCCGAATGATGTTATTGTACTCGTATAGCTATAGCTACACAGCATCTTCGGCAACAATGCTGCTGATCAGCACACAACTCTCACCTCTATGGTGTAGCGAGCTACAGAGCTGGGAAGAAAGAAATTGGGGCGAAACGGATTTTTTCTCATTCGGATTTTCGGTGATACTGTTGCTGTATTGTCACCTCCAGTTCCGGTTCCGCATTTTTGACCCCGTGAACTTGCCAGGGCATGTCATTGTGATCTCCAGGCGTGTACACTGTAACGGAGAAATTTTGGGAATGGACATATATTACTGTCAAATGGTTGGACGGTGAGAGTTTTCTGGACGCCAAAATTAATTTTGCTTTCACTTTGGGGGACTATAAAAAGTCAAATAATATTGTCAGTAATACTGAGATTATAATATTGACAGTACTCATTTCAAAAATATCATAATGTATTCAAAGATATAGGCCGTGGTCACACTGAACAATCAACATCGATCGAGCACGATCGAGTAAAAAAAAAATCTGTTGTGGCCAGCACAAGACCTCTCGCCATTTCCATATTAGGCTATATAAGTATTGTACTGCACTTCGCTTTCGAACCGTCGTTTTATAACAAAATATTACAGAACTTTACCCAAATATTGTTTTTTTATTGTATTTAACATGTCTTCTGCACACATATAATTCTAATTATATATATATTTTTCATTGTATGACGAAGTTTCTAAATGTCAGAGATTGTTCCAATTCATTAACCAGATTGGCGGTATTTCTTATGGATATATGCATTTTACCACAATTTTACCTATAATTTCAAATATTTAATTAATAAAACAATAATGCCCGTATTCATAAACACTCGTAAAAATTTTAAACGGTTCGTTATAATATTTATCCAATAAAAACAGTAGACATTGAAAGAAAAATCAATATTTTATTTGTCAAGTTTGATTCTATTTGTCAAAAATTATAACGAGCCGTTTTGAAACTTTACGAGTGTTTATGAATATGGGCATTAATTAAATATACTTCCCAGAAAAAGCCATAATTTTACCTATAATTTCAAATATTTAATTAGTAAAACAATAAGAAACGTTAAATATACTTCCCAGAAAAAGCTATCAGAATGTCACTAAAACTGTTGATATTTGACAATGACATGTGTCATGTTATAAACATTGGAATTTGTCAACTGGTTTCCTTAGTGCCTTAGCCTCTGCGATTAGTGTACTCTATAAATTATAGTGTCTTTATCTCTAAATCTATGCAAGATATAATAAAATTTTTAAGTGTATTAGATGGAGAATTTTATGTTCTTCAATATTTAATAAAAAAAACTCCCCAAAAATTATATTTAGAAGAATTTTTCTTAGAAACTACTACTTCCGGTTGTTCAATTGTTACCAAAACCTTTTCAGCTCTTCCCACGAATGTCAGATTGAGGAAACTGCAGTTAAATATTTTTTAAGTCTTATAGTTTTTGAGGAATCGTGTCTACAACATCCAGACATACATACACACATCCACACACACACACAGACATTATTTTTAAAATGTTATAATCGGATTGTAGGGACCTTAAATCGTGCTTATTCAATAAAACCCGGATATGCGAATTTCAGCATGAATCCAATACCTCTCTTAGCGAGAGGTAAAAAAACAAACCTGAGTTTATCAATGCACATGGTCACAATGCATGCATCCATGACAATCGAGTTAGATCATACCGTCGACTTGTTTGATATATCATACTTGTTTGATATTTCGCACCGCGGTCGAGGCTACTCGATAATAACAGACATGCGCAGTGCTCTTTCTCAGTGAATGAATAGATTCTGACAGATTGTAACATTTAATATTCTAACCTGTTGAGTTGTTTTTCTTACCAAAATAACAGAACAGTGCACTGTTAACGAGATTGACCAGTTAATAAATTTGGTTCGCTGCTATGAAAATCTCTATGATCAAAGCAGAGCGGAGTACAGTAATGTCAATAATATTGACAAGTTATAGATGTTATTAGCAACAAAAATAGGAATTAAAAGTTGTAAGTTGACATGACAACCAACGACTTACATAGAAATACCGCCATCATTTATAGGGCACCTGCACCTACGTCACAACATGGCGGATGATCAGCTGATCTCGGGCAACCAAGCTTCAGTTTAACATTGCGTCTTATGCAGCGAATGTGTTTTCTGTACAAGAAATTCAGTTTTTCCTAAATTTATACATGCTATTTTAAAATGTAATTAGCCATAATTAAAGATAAGTGTATGAATTATTTACTAGTAAAACAAAGCAGTCCTATTTATAAATATATTTTAAAAAATATTAAATTGAAATAAGTAGCTTGTAGTATCAGGTTATATTATATTCATTTGAGTTTGTATAAGTTTTTTTTATGTATATTTTTAAATGAAAACATGAATATTGAAATTAAAATAAATTGAATTATTAGATTTTTTTAATTTATAAAGAAAATTAAATTTGAGATATATATATACATATTTATCTTCAAATTCATTTTTCTTATTGTCATATTGTGTATTTTTATTGTATATAAATGAGCTTATTGAGTTTATACGATAAAAATTTATATTTGGAAGCCAAAGTACGTTAAATCGATAAATTTAAGTGGATACATAATGTGGATCCTTATACATTGACATTTTTTTGACGAGGATTATAAATGCCTTTTAAAAATCAATGTGAAATCAATAATAACCTATCTAGTTTTTAAACCTTTGTGAGAAACAGACACAAATATATATATTTTTTCTGTTACTAAAAAAAAACTTCATTCAAAATTTGTAATTTTGTCATTTAAAAAATATTTTTTCATGTTTTTTGTATATATATATATATATATTATTAAAGAAAATTACATATATTTAAACATTCATACAATATGTTCCTATCCGATTATGTTTAAATTATTTTATATGCAATAAAAGTATACATAAAAAATAGGATTGGGTTAGTTTAATTTAATAACCTGGAACTCTTTAAATAATAAGAATGTCCTGACTTATTTTTTACGGAAAACACTCCTCATATACTCACTTTTACACACTCTAATCAGTTCTTCCCAAATAAAACAATAAGTGCCGTAAAAACACAATAAAAGCTTACGGCACGATATTTCTCCGTAAGACACAATGCAAACTGAAGGTTTGGTTGTCCAAGATCAGCTGGTGGCCGCCATGTTGAAACGTCACGTGCAGGTGCCCTATTGGAAAAGCTGACATTTTATTTCTTGCCACTCGATGCAGCAGTGTGACCACTCACAAGAAAAAACGTGTCGATCGATGTTGATCGATGCAGTATGACCGTTTATTTTTATTATTTGTTTATTTAACTGGCAGTTAACATTTTAACAAGAAATTGTAATATTGGCCCTTCTCTTAGAACATTAGATAATCGATAATGCATCAAACTATTTTTTTTTTTTTTAAGTAGGTAGTAATCCTATTGCTAGAATGTAATATAATTTAGCTGCAATTTTAATATTGGAAGAAATGGAAAGATTCTAAGTTTCCACGTGCAGAACTAATTTAAATTGGATAAAGTACAATTTTGATCACTCGGAAATCGTAAAAGCAGATAGGCAAAGGATTCTTTTGAACGCAGATTGGTTTAGATTTAGAACAATATGATACTTGAATAATTTAATCTGCAAAAAGTACTTAGGTAACTCCCGAAAAAACCTCTTTTAGTTTATATGAAAATTTCAATGTTTAAAGTCTTAGGCCCGATATATTCATATCTGGTTAACGGTTATAAGAACAATGTGACATCGAAATATTGACACAAGACACATGTTTAATTTCGATGCTGTGTTTTTATTTTAACTGACACTTAAATTAACAAACTATTTAACTGGAGATGAAAATACCGGGCCTTAATTTAAATAAGTTATTTTATTTCATTTTAAGAGCTAATCTTACAATGTTCGGTAAAAATTTTTACTGTCAATTAAATAAAACTGAAACGAAATCAACTCTCAAATGACAAATTTATAATTGCTATTAATAATCTGATTGAATTTTTTACCTGAAAGTAAATCTAGATAAATATAATTATTGTTATTTTACATTTTATTTTTTCTGACAAATGCATTCAAAATTACTATTGGTTGAATTATTAAACATACATTTTCTATATTATGGTAAAAGTAAAGATTTTATTAATTTGAAAATCAATACATAAATAGTTCCTGTATCATAAACAAGGAGAAATTATTCAAGATTGATTTTACAGTGTACGAGCTGGTGCACAAACGGTTAAGAATCCCCTAAATTTGCACAGAACTTGTTCTTTTTGCAGAGCCCTTTCTCTTCCCTTACATCCCATAATGTTCTCACCTGTGTTCCGAACGTTTAGTTTGAAATATAATAAATCACTTATATTACATACTCCTATGATAAATAAAAACATTTACATATTGACGTTACACGTACATAAATTTTCTATAAGATATATGATCCCAAAACTACTTAATTCAGTGACCAAAATTAATAGAAAAATAGGCGAACGTTATTTACTTAATAATAGGGTAAATTATTATCGCAGGTCAGGTGGGGATCTATTAAATAGTTTTTGTAATCTATAATAGGCCCTTTTCTATTATGAGAATGAGGACATTTGGTCAAAAATTGGATAGATGTAATAGATGAGCAATTTGTATCGCATGACCCGGATGGTGAATTTTCAACCTAACCTACTATTTACGAACTATTTCTTTGGTCACAGTTGCCAACTTGTCATGTCACAGGGAATTTAATGTAAAGTGTTTTGCTTATTATACCGTAGTTAACATTTTTTTATTGTGTTAATGTTTCCGGCACTTATTTTTACAATCAATTTTTACGAGCATTCAAACGATCATTTTTAAAGTTGCTTATGATCTAGTATTTTTAATTAAAATTAAGAAATATTATAAGTATTTGATAAAATAGTTGATTTGTACAAATAAAAAAATATAAAAAATGAAACCACGTAGGCCCCGGGGGGATTCGAACCCCCGATCTCCTGTTTACTAGACAGGCGCTTTAACCAACTAAGCCACGGCGCCGATGTATACGATTGGTTTACAGGTATATTGTTAATGTAGGCAGATCGGACAATTTCTTAGTATTTATTTTTAATTTTTATTATAATATATTACAATAATCAAATGGCTCCTTAAAAGAATATTCAAAAATTCTTACATATATGTAAGTAAATTTTCTTTTTACTTTATAAGATTATAAGTATCAGTATCATTTTGATTTTTCAATATTTTTAGTGTCAAACTTATTCTTGAGTTATGATTGTAATTATTCCGTAAAAAACACATTGACATGTAATTAAAATGTCAATTTCTCATTGAGTTCTAGATTGTTAATCATATTTTTATTATTAGCACCAATCATCGTGAGAGGTGGGCGAGTACTGTCACGTGTATCGTAGTGACCAATGGAAAACCGGTTAAGTTTTTCAATCTTCCCGGCGTCTAGAGTGTGTAATGCGCATGTCGAAAAAGTTGCAAGCACTTTGGTAAACGTGTGCTGTGTAAACGACAGGTTTAAGTTTTCTTGTTTTTTTAGTGATTAATTGATTTATTAATTAGTGTCTATGAATAAGTCGACCGGTAAAATACCTCCAATTACAATGAGCAAACTATATATTGGGAATTTACCGCAAGACACAGACGAAACAACTATACGGCAATTGTTCGCAGAGCAGAGTCTGACATGTACAAATGTATTAGTAAAGCGAGGAGGATATGCATTTGTGGACTGTCCAGATCAGTCATCAGCTGACAAAGCTATTGACAAGCTAAATGGTAAGTCCCTTTACAACTTCAATATGTTTCCGGCGAACTGTGACACGTATTATCACAAATATGTTTGTGGGAACATCTTATCAGGTTAGACTAGATTCAGTGACTGGCGCCATGCTGTGCTCTTGCGTAGAACTCGCATAGCGCATATAATTTTTATACAGAACCAGCTTTAGGCAGTGTTGCCAAGCTCTTTTTCTAAAACTTGCCCCTTCTACGCAGGCTCTACCACTCAGAATTTGAAATGACAGACCGGCAATATGATTCTACTAGTTGTTTTATAATCCTTTGCTTTTAGAGATAGCAGTACGCGAAATGTCAGATAGTTTATTGACATTTATATGTTAAACTGAAATATAACTCCTTTCTGTAGGAATGACATCTACAATGAATTCCTTTACTATTTACGAGCAATAATTAGATTCCAAGTATTATTTTTTATTAATGTAATTTATACGTCTAATGAATAATGGAATTTGACGAGTGTCCTAATCAAACTTCTTTCTAACATGTAAGTAACAAATACGTGCGGCAACATAGTTGGGGCTCTTGACAGTTTTTCTAATACAAGGTCATAAAATTAACATTTAAATGAACTACAATACTTTTAGTCAATTAAAAATGTATGTTTGTACTAATTTTGTAATATATTGTATAAAATAATTTTGTTGATGTTAAATTTGAATCTGAAAGTTTGGATTAGTTTTTCCATGTGTATCTAAATTTTGTTGGTCATTGGCCGGGGGGTTACGACGTGCGGGAGGGTCCAGCGTTAGCTAAACTTGCTGCTGTCTTCTGGCCGGTTTCTACCAGTTTTTTTCCTAGTTTTACCAACCTTTGTTGATCGAAAATTCTTTTCCCGCGTAATTTAAAAGTTGCGCTCAGAAAATCATCCTATATTCTACAATTTAAATTAGCACCATTTGTATTATATTGTATCAATTTACTGTGAATATGCAACATTCGATATAATTGAATGTTTATTGTTTCTGTGAATAGAGTACCAAAAAAGTTACGATTTATTTAAATTGTACGTAGTAAAGTTTTTGTTAAAATTGTGCGTCACACCAGACCTTCTAGAAGGTTTTTGTTAATAATATTAGTTCTTTGTTGCAAATTATAAAAAAACTATAGCTGTTTTCTTTATAGTGATTTGATGCAAAACTCTTCGCTCTCTATATATAGTCTCTGGAACAAAATAAGTATGGTTGGGTATTATTTGCAAAGCTTTGTTGGTTTTGATGACCAGCTAAAGGAAAAGATGAGGCACATTGTTCTGTTTGACTTTTCAAAGACAGAACCTGAGGTATTTGCCTCAACGAAGCCTGGCGAATATTTCAACATTAGTCAACAGGAAATGCCATTGTGCGTAGTGAATTTGCCTTTTAGCATTTTGTACATTCGAGGTGGTCTTGCGTGAATTCCGTGCATTATTTGCCTATAGATTCTTTAAATATGTGAAAATTTATTTTGAGATTCTCTGCGCCTTTTTAAAACTGTTGGACATTAATTTCGGGCGGATAATTTATTGCAGCCACAATGCAAACTAGACTTTTTTGTGCGCTTAAACATTTTGCGAACATCAAGAAAGTTTTAAATTTATTTAAAAGGTTAGTCTTCAAGATAAATTTGTCAATCTTTGTCTATTTTTTACATCCTCAATATTTATCTTGGAATATAGGTATAATATTTTTCTATAATACCATTTTTGTAATACCAAAGTTTCTTGAATACCCATTGCCTTCTTTTGGATTTTCTTTAATGAGTGAGTGTTTCCCTCAATTTATTGCAATTTTCATTCAAGTGATTTTCTTTTATTTCCAAGAAGGCTGCTTCGTGCGAGTGGGCAACGCACAAAGGCGCCTGATCATGAGGGGCGCTATTTCAAGACGGTAAAAAAATAAAAGTATTTTTTATAAAATGCTCTTATTCGTAAAGAAAAAATTAATACTATACAACTCTTTACCAAACGAATATTTTGTGGCATTATTATATTAAATTAAATAATAACTGTGAAGATGTTGATTACAACAAAGAATATTTTGATTATAGCTCAAGAATATAAATTACAAGAATGAATCCGGCAATGACAATGAATCCAATTTTATACTAACATTTTACGAAAAATGCTTGCCTATTTATTGTTTTTCAATTCTGAAATCTAATGCCCAGTTGCACCAACAAGATTTAAATTTTAATCTACGTTTAAACAAATAAATGCAAATCAAAATTTTGACAGCAGTGTATTATAATTTATTTGACATTTCATTTCGATGCAATATTGTCAATTTAAACCATGTTTAATATTTAAGATACGTTGGTACAATCGACCATAAATAAATAAATAAATAAATTAATATATCATCACGGCATATTACCCATTTCTGGGTGTGCCAGTATCTACAACACATGTAGACATCGGTAATGATGACGATATATTTTACCGTTTTCGGCGCTTACCAGGCATCACCTCACGGGCACTCATAGCTGGTGTGAGATAATTTTATTTTCCTTTTCTGCCGATATTGAATTTCCCTGATTTACTATTAAAATTTAGTAGAAAAGAGTAAAAGAAATATCCTGCCAAACGGCATTGTTCTGTTGCAAACTATAACTGTAAAATTGTTGATTACATCAAACGATTTTGATTATAACCTAATAATATTGATTACAAGAATTAATTTGACAAAGTAAATTTCATAAATATTTTAAAACTAAAATTATTCGAAGATTCAAAGTATAATTTAAACTTGAAAGTGTGTGTTAAATGAAAATTATATATTATATGAAGTGCTGAAATATAATTTTGCACAAAGGCGCCTTTTACCCATGGAGCGGCACTGATTTCTAATATTAAAGAAAAATAATGAAGCTGTTTCTGTGAAACACCGTGTATAATAGTGAATTATTTTTCGCGAATCGATAATTTAATTTTATCGTCTTGTATAAAATTCTATTTTTTTCCATAGCAGACAATGTTGCCAATATTAGGGAAATTTCCCTATTTTAGGGAATTTTAAACCCATATAGGGACATAGGGAAATTTCCGTCATTCTAGGGAATTTTAAATAATTAATTTTAATCTTAAAATTAGATTAATTCCAAGGCAATTTTTTGTACCTTACAATACACTTGTGTGATTACTACCTACTAAACGACTTTTTGAAAATGCATCTTGTTTTGATTTTAAAATTACTTCTGAGATGATAAACAATATGAAAACAAACATCTTGTTTGATCATAAAAAAGAATTTAGTGATAGCGATTAATTGTAGCCAGAATCAGCATATGTACATTATTTTTGTTTTTTTAAATTATTTTTCAATGTATTCTTGTTCTTATAAATACCTATACTTAAAAAGAAATTGTATTTTTTAAACCTATTTTTTGTTGTTTCCTTCCAAAAACGAATATATTAACGCTGTTGATAGATTTAGGGAAAAAATAATCAATCTAGGGAAATTGTCTTGGCAGCGTAGGGATTTTACACATCTAGAAGTTGGCAACGCTGATAGCAGATGTTAAAGAAAAGAATAAAAAATACCAATTATATGTTTTTATTAATTGAACACAATTTTAAAATCACAGTATGTATGTGGGTTGTTATGGATTTTGTACGTAAATAAATAAGAATTGAAGTATTTTATCTACCCTTGCTGTTAAAGTGTTACTTTGTCTACCCTTGCGGTTAAAGTGCTACTTTATCTACTATTTTGAGTAGATAAAGCACAGTTTAACATCTGCTATAGAAAAAAACAATATTATATACACGTGCATTTTGAAAGAGTGCGGAAAATTAGATTATCTTTTAGTAAAAGTACCTAATACATATCCTAACTCATGAAAATTGAAACACTTTTCCAAACGAAAGGAAAATGTTATTTGCTCTGAATTTCAGACAATAATCTGTTGAGATGAATAATAATAATAATAGATCCCATAATTGAAGGAAATGATGAAGCACATTGTTCTGTTTGACTTGTTCCAATCTTGAAGATAACTGCCCATTCTTGAGCATCAGTTTTTTATGATTCAATTAGTAAAATCGGTGCTCAGCACCGTAAAAAACTTCTTTGCAATCAAGTGAAGTTGATTACAACAATGACGAAAATGCAAATGCGTCCATAAAAGCATTATCCCAACAATCAAAGCAAAGCAAATTCATCGAAGTTTGAAAACAAACCTCTGGCCCGTAGCTCTAGCTCTAGCGTTTGAGTTTCCTTTCCTTTCCTCGGCGTGGAGCGTGGAATGTTAGTATAGCGATAAAGCTATGCGCGGGCGAGAGGAAAGGAGAGCGGAAGTAATTCGTCATTCGGTTCCACGAATTCCGTCAAGGTGGGCCATGGCCGCGTGCGAACCGACCAAATTTTATGTCAGACCTAGGATGGTACAGCTTTTCATAATGTTATGCATCCAGCATTGCTTTTCGCGCCAAATTTAAAATGCTAGAATAAATCTAATGAATTTCCTACAAAATTATTTTACTGGTACATGTTCGTTTTGTTTAAACATATTATTAGGAGATATATGTATTTATTATTGAATGAAAAATTATATTAATATGTAGTTATATGTTATTTAAATATATTTTAAACTACATATTGAAAAATATACGAGTTTGCAGTATAAGTATATGACTACGGCCCGGGTTTTTCGACCTCTTGATAAAGTGCATGTTAACTTACCAGAGACGTCGGAAGTGTTTTCGCTTAGGCGGGGCGAAAAAGATGAAATTTTTTTTTTTTCTGTAAATCGGGATGTAAATAAATAGGGAGAATTGGTGGGGGGAGGGGGGTTTAGTATATTGGCGATTCAAATTAAATTTTCCCGCCATTATTTATCAGTGTTTATGACATCATAACACTGTGTACGAGCTGTCAATCTGTCATTGATATAATGAATTTTACGCTATTGAAAAAGTTTCAAAACATGAAACTTGTGTTAAAGGATATTTTAAATAGCTTACAATCTCTAGAAAATTTCTGTGAAGGAAAGGAAATACTATATTATGGACGTATTTTTAGTTCAAATTTTGACCACCAGGTAGAGTTTGCTTAATTTGAATAGCGAATAGGCGGTATATGAAATTTACGCACAAATGCATTAAAATTGTTTGTTTACATCTTAGTTACTAGGGCGGAATATTGAACATTACGCCCGCCGGGCTATTTTTACTGTCCACCGGACTGTAAAAAAGCCGAAACGCCCGGTAATAATACTAACTTTTATTTAATTATATAAATTTTAGACATATTTTTTAATTATTTATAATATAACGACAAAATAAGGTTAACCTGGTCACGTAAAGGGAAAAGGAAAATAGTTGAGGGAGAGGGGGCGATGCCCACCCTGTTTTAAGTTAGGGGGGGCGATCCGCCCCCTCTGACCCATACTTACGACGTCCCTGTAACTTACATTTTAAAAACAGCTATACCCTGTTTTTAAATAGTACAGTACAACGTTTCAGATAAGAAAATAGCGTTAACTGATAAAATTAAAATATTTTAAAGTTATTTTGTTTTTGGTTGAGATTTTTACATTTCCAAAATTATTTGAATTAAATTAAAATTTATTCTTACTTTAAATTATGTACGCGTTACCAATGATTAGTACTATTATATATTTCAAAACAATAAATAAATAAATAAATAAATAAATAAATATACAAGCTGTTACTGAATACATATTAATAATTATCTGCCTTACTTTTATATATAATATATATATATATATATATATATATATATATATATATATATATATATATATAATATAATAGTTTAGATAGAGATACAAATTCTCCCCATTATTTGGTCAGATTGCAAACCCAAATCACAACACCGAAAGAAAGTCAGCTGTCATTTGTCAGTTGTCAAGTAGAATTGACAGTAATAACTGACATTTAACCATATTTTTGATATTGTATTAATAGTTTTTAATATTCAGGTAGCGTAAATTTTTAGAAAAAAATATGTGGTATAAAAATAATTTGGTTATATAAATTTAGATTCTCTATAATGTCGTGACTTCTACTTTATGCTTTTATTTTGTAAAATATAATATTAATATTAATCTTGAACATCAAATTGAAACAAATTGTTCCGTAAAATAAAGGTTTCCATACAAACCAATAGTTGTCATTATAGTGACTGTATATAAGTAAAAATTTTTAGGCAGAGTAGTCACGTCATCAAAGTTTGTAACTAGATAATGACGTCACGAAATTCGTAAGTTTACATGGTACACTATTTTAATTTTAGAAAATAATTGTATTTACTTGCGATGCTAATTTATGTGATCAAGTTAATTTGTTTAATAGTCGAATAATAATTGAATATTATTGTAAAATGTATATATTTCCAATTTATGGTATTGAAAATTCGGTGTAGGGCACACCGAGTCGGGTTTCAGAAGGAATACGGAGAGTGAATGAAGCACTTGATGAAAAATAAGAAAATTAATGTTAAATGACATTGAATATATTTTTAAAAAAATTGATTTGATTTTATTTAGATTTACAATTCTGTAGTGTTATAGAAAAGTAAAGAGTAGCACTATAAATCCGATTTATTGAAAATATAATTAGAATAACATTTAAAAAATATATTATATTTGATTGAAAATACTCCAATAATACAATTTACAATTATTGAAATTATCACAAACTAAAAACAGAAAAGCTCAAGATCATTCTCAAAGTAACGAACTAATGACAGCAGACGCTTGACAATTCCGGGAGAAAGATGTCATGTAAACGTTTAAATATTGAAATCCAATAGTACCAACATGTGGTGAAAAAATGAACTACAATTATTTTAAATAAATTAAAACTCATTAAAAACATTATATTCGACTTTAAAATAATTGTAAATTTAATTAAAATGTACTTTACTTATAGTATGCAAAAAATAGTATTTATTGTCTTCGTTTTCCTAAACATATACAATACTACAGTGTTTATTCATTTTGTAATGAAATGATGACGTGACTACTCTGCCTAAAAATTTTTACTATACATAGTGTGGCCAAACGCCGCCATATTTAGGCAAAATGCGCGGGAAATTTGAATTCATATGATGTGATAACTAAACAAAATTCGATAAACAATTAATGAAAGAGCATATTAAATGGAAACAATATTTATTTTCATTTTAAATCCTTTTGAAGAACTGTTTTCACAACCAACCGCCACGCAATCAGGCATCTAAAATATATACCTTAATATTAGACATTTTTAGTAATTTTGACAGTTAACCTAAAAAATATGTGATGTTAAAAAATATGTATATATTACTTTGAATTATAAATATACAAATACACGTGTAATTTAATTATTTGCACTATCTAAAATATAAATATAATATACTTACCTTCAATTCACGTGTAATTCACGTAACAATTCTGAAAATGTCACTTTGTCGGCATAATATCCGCCATATTTAGGCAAATTCGCGCCGACCAATCAAAATCGATCCCCCTATTGGCCACACTATGTATATACAGTCACTATAGTTGTCATTAGTGAGTCATTCAGAATTCGGAGTTCTATTTATTTACCTAAATCCTAAATAGTGATGCCGCGAGATCTTGCATTTTCGAGATCTCGTCTCGAATTTCTCGAATTTTCGAGACGAGATTAACCTTATTCTCGTCTCGATATTTCGAGACGAGACGAGAGTAATGCCCTCGAGATTTGCACGAGACGAGAGTAAAAATAGCAAAATATTTGTCGGTATAAATAAATATTTTTTCACTACTAGCCTAGGAACCCACTATTATTTATCTTTATTTGACATGAGAAATTGTTTTTCACTACCGCTTGCTTGTAACCATGGTAACCTAGGTCAATAATAATTTATTATTAACCTTGGTCTATAATGCAAACTGTCACTTTTCAATAAAACTCATGCCTTCAAATCCAAATATTATTTAACTCATTAAACTCAAAAAAGGTGTTAAGTATATAATTTAAACTTGCCATTTAATTTTAAATTGATCTACGCTGCCGCCTCGCCTGGCCACTGTGCTGTTTTGGTAAAAATGTGAAATATTTGTAGATGTAGAAATAAACAAATCACTATTTTTTTGTATTTGTAGGTAAATACATTTCAATAGATTTATTTAAAAATAATAATAAACTAATAAGGCTGCTGACTTTAACAGCATAAAGTGTTTTTATTAAATAATTAAATGAAATACAAATCAACGCCCATAAATGAGGTTATCAAACTAGCGAAATGAGCAAAACGTCAGTTAAAAACAAATGCAGCCTACTTTGTTTTTGTGAATATTAACAAATCAGTAACGTTATTATTCATGTCAAAATGATTGTTATTAATAAAAAAAAAAATCAAAGATGATTTATGTGCTAGTAGTGAAAAAAATAGTATATAAACCACGGTTGAGAATATCATTATTGGCCAGGCGCCTTGTATCCCTCGGTTTTCGCCCTCGGGTTACAATAGGCGCTGGGTCAATAATGATTATCTTCTCAACGTTGGTGTATAATATACTATAATTGCCTCTTCATTTACATTCATATTTATTTATTAATTTTAGATTTATTGCGTTTTAGTAAAAAAGAAAATGCTCAAAAGTGACATCTATGGTATACTCTTCATGCTAGCCTCAAGTGCCGCACTATACGAATATTATAATTATAGTTTCCAATATGAGCGTACAAAACAGATTTCTGGGTAATATAGAGTACCTACCTATTTTTTACCTACCATTCAAACACCAGACAGTAAAATAATGTTTTAATCAGTGGTACCCGTTTATTAAACACATGTTGCTTGTAATTTTAATTTATTTACTATTTCTAATTATAAATTCGATACTCTCGAGTCGAGATTGAGAGGAAGTAAGGAAAAATATGACGAGACGAGATGCAGAAATATCTCGTCTCGAATTTTCGAGAGTTGATTGTTTCTCGCCATATCTCGTCTCGCGGCATCACTAATCCTAAATGCCAAAACGCGACATCAGGCATAAAAACGATCTATAATACCAAGCAACCGAAATAATAATCTGTCCAATCTATGGTCGTACTGTTACTTTGAGCTCAAATATATCATTTTCGTGCGGGCGGACAGTTGCATTGTCTTGTAGGTGTCAAATACTCGCAATGGACAAATTTGGCAGTAGCAATCGCTACATTCCGTAACTCTAAGCGCTGACTCATCTCGAACTTTGGGCCTTGACTGTTCATTTGCATGTTTAAATAGTATTGCTTTTGCGAACTTTTATTGGTACAGTTATGCACTGAATATTTTTCCGTGTTTGGAATTCATTCTTGGAATTTGTTTACGGTTTTTTGCTTAAGAACTCTATCATAGCTTAGATGTGGACAAAAAGTAGATAAGAAAATGTTTCTAGATTTGTGAATGTAAAGAGTAAAATCGTTGCTTTAAATGTTTTCCTGTTTAGATCTAGAGATTAAATGGACAAGTTTGATTTGTGACTGTGAAATGTATAGCCATTATCGCGTGCAATACGTTCATAAATATTGTGCAGATTGCTGATTATGTAGTGATTTAAAAAATTAATTAAAACTTTCCTCCTTCTATAGTACTTCTATTTATTATTTATTTATTTAATTGATCAATTGAATACAAATACGATAGTGGTAACAATTAAATAACATATTTAACGAAGTATCCATTATAAAGCTTGAAATGTTACTTTAATGTAAAAATTTGTGCAATGGGGTCATTTAAAAAAATTGTCGATTTTATAAAATCATGAAATCCATCTCATTTAATAAATATAGTAATAAAAAATAATTTGAAATATGCGACTTTTCATTCATAAATTTGCTAATAAATTTTCGCGCTTTTAAACTCGGACTAAATTTGTGACGACACAGTTTCATACTCACACAAAGACAATTCTCTCTCTCTCTCTCTCTCTCACACACACACACACACATACACACACACATTTATGCTTCACAACATGAAACAATAATCTAACCTAAAATTGTGACAGTTGACAGCAAAATATACAAGAGAGAAGATTATTATTACTTTCTATTTCTTTAATAGTGCAGTATAAGATATGTAAATAAACCATTTATTTAAATAAATTCCAAACCAAACAATCACAGTTCCAAATTAAACCGTGTCGTCAACCGTTGAAATATTTGAAATTAAACGTGACTTTTAAAAACTCATATCTCTGATTTTAAAGACTTTAATTTGAGCTATTTTTCAAGAAAAAAATTAATCAGAAAATGTGAAATTACATAACCCTATTTAATATTTATTACTTCCATTTATATGTTTAGTAAGTACGTCATACCCGGCACTAGTTGTTGAGACTGATGACAGATGTCAAAATTGCGTCTTTTAACAAACCAGAAAATATTGAATGTAATAAGCACTTGCTACTTATTGTATTGTACTCATACAATAAACATAAACAATAAGTAACACGTGCTTACTACAGTTTATATTTTCTGGTTTGTTATAGACGCAATTTTGACATGTGTCATAAATTTTAACTTCATTATTTTTTGTGGTGTGTATCGTGTATTTCGGTTGTTCATATGAACTGTCTATATTTTTCCAAATAATAGTATTAAAAAAAAAACTAATTATCTAATTCAATATTTCTTTATTATGATCTATACTTCAAATAATTTTATTTTGACTTTTACTCATTTTAACAAAATTAATTGTTTAGTTTTTCTCTTGTGGAATTATTGCAAATGAAAATAATCAATTTTGTATGGTAACTTTGTTTATTATCATAAAATAATAGCAAGACAAACAATAATGTAATTGATAGTTGTGCCGTGCCAAACCGATATTAAATATTAATTATTTAAACATAAGTAGGTATTTCTAAAATTGTCCTCTTAATAAAATTTAATACCTCATTTAATTTAATTTGTTATGACTATGGAAATACATATTATTATTGTGTCTTTTACGGTCATATATTTGTTTATTATTAGCGAGACAGTCTATGTAAATAAATATAAAATACAGAATACAATCCATAACATTTAAATTAAGTAAATATTCCACACGTAGTGAATTTCTGTAGTAAATACCCTCCATTTTTCATTTCCCACCACAGATGTCACTTTATTCGATGAAAACACTTTTTTTATCAACACGGAAAGGTGGAAGTTATCCTCGAAGATATCACTGTTGACACAACTAACAATGTTGTCATTCTATCACGAAAGCAATGTGTTGTATGTCGTCATAATTTGACCTTTTGGGTTCAAATCCATTCATATTTTTTCTCACAATGATAATCTACTAACTACTTATCGCTCAAATGTTCAAACGATCTATTTATCTGCTGGTATTTTGGTTTGACTTCCGAAACCTGGTTGTGGGTGGGTTGAGGTCTTTATCTTGTTTGGTTGTAAGTTGTAAACAAGTAAACCTGTTTTTGATTGTGGAATTTTCGGATAGTTTACAGTTAGTTGTTTTGTTTTTACTATGGAATAGTTATTTGTGTATTAAGAGCGCAAAATTGGATATTGTCGATTGAGAGGTTGTTCTCTCGAAATCGACACAAGATTTTTTCTACAGTCGCCACAATGAGGTCCTCCAAAAAAAAAAAAAATGTACACTTTTTTTGTACAGGGTGTAAATCGAAAAACGAGACATAAGCGTTTAACACGGGAATTCAGTTTTTCTTTGCGCAAACGTTACCTAATTATTTTATGCAAAAATGCTTCAAGTAAAAGTTATAGAGATTTAAATTCTGCATCTAAATAATGTGAAACGATTATTCTAGCAAATAAACGTAAAAATTAATTATAAAGTTACAGTTTTTATGAGTTTTTAGTCTAGGCAGCCATGGATTTATGACAAAAAACAAACAAATGCATTGTTTTTAACTGTCATTTAAAACTAAATTTGGATTAGAGTAGTAAATTAATACAAGAAACGAAAAGTTAAAATGTTTTAGTTTTAATTGACAGGTAAAAACAATGCATTTGTTTGTTTTTTGTCATAAATCCATGGCTGCCTAGACTAAAAACTCATAAAAACTGTAACTTTATAATTAATTTTTACGTTTATTTGAAGAGCTAGAATAATATAAATCTCTATAACATTTACTTGAAGAATTTTTACATAAAATAATTAGGTAACGTTTGCGCAAAGAAAAACTGAATTCCCATGTTAAACTCCTATGTCTCGTTTTTCGATTTACACCCTGTATTTACAGTACTACTCAATAAATAACGAATTAATTTTTTAAATTTTAATTTATCGATATTTTCCATTCTCGAGCTGTTGCTTCAATCTAATCTAAGCATTTTTAACTGTCGCTTTTGTAAATGAATGCCCTATTTTATTTCTGTATTCCTTTACACAGGAGTGCGGCATTTTGTTTGGTTATGTAATATACCGACAGAGCAGTCATATGTCAGATTGACTTGCGGAGGTGGTAAATGTGTGTAAGTAACTACAGCGCCATTAGTTCCTGACTAAACGTTCCTATTAAGAATGTAGACAAGTGACATTTCTCAACATTTTATAGTTAGAAATTCAGACAGCGAGCGTTTTTTTTAATTTGTCGCGCATGAACGGCAAAGTAACATTTTGCGTTGATAAAAGTGAGTGCAAATGCCTACTTTGTAAATGGACTGTAGAAAACAGAATTAATTTTGATGTAAAACAGATAAGTAATAAAATGTTTTTTTTTTGCAGGTTTTACTTTTCAAGGGGCGCCGTTAGTCGTCGAACCTTCAGTAGCATCAGGGAAAAAGAGGTAAGTAACTTTACTTCTTTATTACTATTGCATAGAAACATGCGAGGCGTGTCCAGAAAATAATAGTTCTGAGCCTCTGATCCTAAAAGGGATTTTTTTGACTACTTTGGCAACAATGCTTTTAAAGGCATTTGACAAATGTAAAACGGCCATAAGATTCATCTATTTCAAGTTAATTTTTAAATATTTCTTAAGGTAGTTCATCCGTGACATCCCTAATCAAGTGAATCATTATATTAAAACTCATTAAAAAAATGTATTGTTACTTTAAAAATTGATAAAATATTTTTTATTTTCAGTTGATGAAAACCAAATGTATAGTTTACCTTTTTTTAAATTATTTTTTATTATAAGTTCTATGTATGACTTTTGTAGTAACGAAATGAAAAATCCAGCAGAGTGATATGGCAACATTGGATATTATATAAAAGCGGTTTAATTTTCTACGATTGTTACACATTTTTTTCTTATAAATATAATTTATCATATTTAGACGAGTGAAATAAATTAGTAATTATTTTTCTGATCACGCTGAATAGTTAATTGCAACATTGCCAGTTCACTTAACACTTTATTGCGCATTTGCGTAAGAGCGTCAAAAATATAATTTTATTACAATCATTATAGTAATATACCAATTTCTAACCTTTTGGAGGTTGGGAAATAAGTCATTCCTAACTTTAATGACAAATCTCTTGAGTATCCAAGTAAATAAATACAAAATTCTGTCAGTAAAAGATAGTGGTTTTTACTGCACTCCTCCAGATATATTTGAAACAGCGCAAAATACTTCCTTGAATTTATTATCTGCAAAATCAAAAGCATTATACGAAAAGAATTATAACCTCTCCATTGAATGGTGTAAGTTAAAAAAATCAAGAATTACAGTGAAAATGTCTTACTAGCTTACTTTTTGTAAAAATCTAATGAAATCGTCTTCTCTTTGGTCCATTTATTCCTTGCTAAAATCAACATTAGCAGTTAATAACTGAAAACTCTAGTGAGTGTCACAGTCACAGAGTCTAATTTATCTTCGTCAGCTGTTTTCAAGTTCTGGAATGAATATACAAAACTGCCAAAGTGCACATTCAATTTTAATATTATCCGCCAATAATTAAATCCAATAAGTTTGTTAATTACGAAATGTGTGTTATTAAATATTTAAAGTTGTAATACAATGTACATTAACCAGTAGAGTTGTTATTATATATAATTAAATACCTAACCTAACTAAATTGGTAATGTAGCTAACTTCAGGTATATTGTTTGTAGCACGTTTCTAGTGTAAAAATGAACCTAACCTATATTTTAGATTTTGTAAGTATTATTTTAATAAATTAACATTTTAGCAAAAATATGTATTTATCTAAGCGAGCAAATGGAGACGCGCGGTAAAGTATTTTTTTGCTCGTTCCTTAGTAACCATCAACTTTACGATGACAAAATAGAGCACAAATGTCAACTTTTCACGGTGGTCGTAGAAAAAATAGTATATGTAACGTCGGTGGGAATTTCATTACAGCCTCGCGCTTTATCTCAACTCTAAGCTTTGCTTCTCGGTAATATACATAAGCCCTCGGCTGTACTGAAACATCTCCCACCTCGGATGTAATGTACTACTTGAGACTGCAACTTTTACGTGCGATTTCTCAACAATGATTGTGGTGTCTCAGTTTTTAAATTTTAAATTCAATTATCTTCGTTATTTGAATGGTTATTTATGATTTCTGATTTACATCCAAATTCTACGACGATATTTATTTGTCACATTTTGATGATGAACTATCTTAAATTGGTCTTCCATATTTTTATTATTAACAGAGTATAGAAATGTAGTTAATCAAAATGAGTATTCCAGAAAATGAGTGGTCCCTTCAAATTTAAATATAATCCAATACCTTTAATTTAAGGAAATTTGAATTGCAAATCTCCCTTTAAGAAAAAAGACGTAATCTCAATATCAAATTTTAAACGTCAAGCCATCTGACGAAAAAATTAAATCATTCCTAAATTATGTCATTCGAGTCACGTAGTTTCATCTTGTTCAAAATTTCGAAACAAGGAAATTCTGCACGCAAAAAATAACAACAAGCTTGATATAAATGAGGAGATCGTCCATTACCTTGTTAATTGGTTGACCACCTTTAACAGGAATTTAAATTTACAATAAGAAGCCACGGGCCAGTCTCAATCGCTGTTCCGATACAATCGCGCAAATAATGAATAATAAGTCGAACGTGCTACACAATGTACCAATTAAAATTCCAATTAAAAATAAAACGGATTACGTTTAAGCGTAACACCTTGCGAGATTTCATGTTCTTTTAGTTTTCGCCTTATTTCACTCAAGATGGACTTACTTTATCTTAATTGTACAGTGTTTAATACTGATTAATAATTTAATTTTATAACTTGTTGAGGCAGCTAGTTGCCAATTTTCTTTGGTTTATTTTAATGAATTTTTTGATATCTCCACTTCATTTGCAACTAATGAAATTTTCATTATCTAGCACGGCTAACTGAAACACGAAATTAGTCAGAGTCGGCCTTGTTGTCGGTTTAAATCTTGCGAGGTTCAAGTTTTCACTTCAAGTATTAAACGAATGGAGGGTTACACTTCTGACGTCACTCGCAAGAAAGAGAGAGTTGATGTAAAAGTTGAGATGGACGATCATAATACAAACAAACCATCACTATTTTTAAAGTTCTGTTTTCTGTCACTTGTGTTTTGATATTTGAATTCTACATAATTCATTGTCTTCGGATGGCTGTGGAAAATTAAAGTATTTCCCGTGAAATATTTCAGATTTTCTTAATGGAAAACTAAGTACATGTTTATGAGCACTGATATACGTGATTAGAATAACAAATAAATAAAATAGATGAATACAAAATAATTCAAAATAATTTTATTGTAGGTATATGCAAAAAATATTTAACGTCAGTTTTGACAATCAATATTTTTTCCAGAGAACACATTTTACTTTTTTTTTTCCAAATTGTGACGTGATTGGTCAGTTTTAAAAGACTTCAGTTCTTGTATAAAGCATGTAAAACAAATTTTTTCTACTCCCGTGCGTGAAGTGAGTCTTGACGTATCAATTTTTATGTGTGAAGTTTGATTTTTTGCACACAGTGCGTGAAGTAACATTTCACGCACCGTTCGTTATTTTAAATATTACAAACTCAATTGTATTTTAATAAAACAAAGCTGTTAAACACCCGTAACGTTGGTAACTATGGTTACACAAGTCGATAATACAGAGGCTTTACGTTAAAAGAATGACAATGTGACGAAAAAATATATCTTATTGCAAGGTCGTAGAAAAAGTATAGTATGTAACACGTGTGTGAAGCCTATTTTACATTCGGGTGGCTCCACCCTCATGTAAAAACTTCAGCTTCACACACTTGCCACATAATATACTATTTTTGCCAGATTTACTATCTATGAGGTCAATTCTACCATGGGTTAAGCGTTGTACAATTACTTACATAACACCCTGTATACTCTACCTAGAATAATAATAAACATTGAAAGAAAAATCAAAATACAAGCAAAATAAGAGAAAAACTACTGACAGCAATCCAGCAATGATACGCTTATGGAAGTAAACCAAAAGTGCTCCCTTGACGAAGGTTTCACGTTGGTGCACAGCGCCATCTCTACCTAGTGAAATATCCCAATAGGGTAAAAAAAAACATTTTTTGAATGGTTGCTCATTTATTATTTTTGGCGCTCAAGTAAACCAATACTAAAACTTCCCTTATTTAAACACCTTTTTTGTCCTCCTGAAGTGTAATGGGAACTTTACAACTGTATACACAGCAAGTGTAACCTACATTTTACGCTTACTGTGTTGTAACTTGTCTAACTATGCGGTAAAATAATCAAAATACACTGGACGTTTATGGGCATTTAGAAAAGAAATCATCTTTACTATAATAAAGTTTATGTAAAAAAGTACTACCTACATAAGTTATTTTTTTACTTTAACATTTCCTATATTTAAAATTAATTTATATAAACCAAAACCACGGCAGTGTCTTTATTATAAAAATTCGCCGTTACCGAAATAGTCACCGATCGATATACCTGTCAAATACGCGAGGCGAACATTACTGAAATGTCAAATATCAACACGTACCTATTATTTATTACGAAGCAAACATGAGCAAATAAATATATTATCAGTCATAAACAACGTCTATTATTACAAATAAATTTTCGCTAGAAGTACTCTAATGAAGGTAAA
Source organism: Ophonus ardosiacus (assembly GCA_943142095.1). Classification (NCBI taxonomy): domain Eukaryota; kingdom Metazoa; phylum Arthropoda; class Insecta; order Coleoptera; family Carabidae; genus Ophonus; species Ophonus ardosiacus. The sequence continues at coordinate 38,715,387 of OW964829.1, read as the reverse complement.
TAAAATCAAATTTGGAAATTGACTTAACCCCATTATTTTAAACTAACTCTTTTCAGAAGTACAACCTATTTCATGAAAAAAAGTGATTTTTATTATCGTCGGTCAAAAAGTTTGATACAAGTCTAGTGCGTGGAGTATTTTACAGCGCTCCAGCTAATAAGGCCAAAAACAAAGCTATCGCGCTGTAAATACAACTTACACGCACTCGAATGTAAATAACTATTCCATTTTTTTTTTATTTCCACAATTTTACCACTATTCCCGTCCTTTTTTAATTTTTCTCCACCCTCATGGTGCATTCACCTCCCTTGCAACTTGCAATTGCATGTGCAGTGATTGAATGGGCGGTAATTGCGCACGGTGGTTGCGCTATGCACCGAGGGGTTCGCGGGGTGCAAGTGGATGTGCAATGTGCAGTTGCAGCGTGGCTCGCGAGCCATTGGCCACCGCCTGCCTCTCACCCCGCGCGCTGCAATGCACCCGGCACTTGAACGATGCAATGTTAGAGCGATAGGAATGTTGATTAATGCATATTCGAGAATGTGCACCGAATAGAAAGGGTTAATACTAATATGATTAGGGTATTTTTAAATACGAGTAAGATCGATTGTTGTAATTGGTACTCGTTTGTCCACTTAAATGTTGCTATTTATGGATAGGTTTGTGTAGGTTTAAATCAATGATGAGAATGAGGGTTTTAGCAGTTTTTACGATGTATTATAGTTTCTGTAAATTCCTGCATGATATATTCTCTATTTTACAATTAGTTTTGTCCAAAAATATGGGCAATTCAATTATAATTCAGCGCTTAGTATTATTATTAAAATTAGTACTTTTTTGCGGCATTCTGAATTAAAAACATCTAAAAAAATATAGTAGTTTGGTTCTCAGTAACCTTACAACCTCTAAACAAATTAATTTTTTGAAATCGATTTGCAAAACGATGATTTACAAAACGATGGATCTAGATGATGAAAAGAACATTGAAAACGATTAAACAATAAAAAATAAAAATAAAGAATTTCTTGTGTCAAAATGTATTTTAATGACGAAACCGCTGCCATGCAGTAACGGTTGCTATGTTGTAAAGTAATCCATTACTGAACGATTATGAGTATATTAAAATAGTACATTGCTGTACGAAATACGTAAATGGTTATTTACATTCGAGTGCATGTAAAATAATTCACGCACGAGAATTGTATAAAAATTTTTGGCCGACGATAATGAAAATCTTTTTTTTTTAATGAGATACGTTATACTTCTGAAAAGGGATAGTTTAAAATACTGGCGTTAAGTCAATTTCCAAATTTAAATTTACTTACGTTCATTAGAGTTCTTCTACTAGCGAAAATTTATTTGTAATAATAGTCGTTGTATATGACTGATAATGTATTTATTTGCTCATGTTTTCTTCGTAATACATAATAGGAAGGCGTCGATATGACATTTGAGTATTCTTCGCCTCGCGCATTTGACAGGTATATCGAACGGTAACTATGTTGGTAACGGCGGATTTTTACAATAATGACAGATGTCGCTGCCGTGATTTTGGTTTATATGAATTAGTTTTAAATACAGGAAATGTTAAAGTAAAAAAATAACTTACGTAGATAGTACTTTTTTACGTGAACTTTATTATAGTAAAGATGATTTCTTTTCTAAATGCCCATAAACGTCCAGTGTATTTTGATTATTTTACCGCATAGTTAGACAAGTTACAACACAGTAAGCGTAAAAAGTAGGTTACAATTGCTGTGCATACAATTGTAAAGTTCGCATTACACTTCAGGAGGACAAAAATTAAATTCACAATTATTTGAAAGTCGAACATAAATAAAAATAAATAAATATATAAATATATCATCACGGCATTTTACCCATTTCTAGGTGTGCCAATCTGCTTTGTCACAGATATCGGCAATGATGATGACGTATTTGATCCGTGCGGGCGTTTACCAGGCCTCACCTCACGGGCACTCATTGTTGGCGTAGAACCACAGGGGTCACTTTGTGCTATTTAAAATTGGAAATATTTGGCGTCGGTCGGGATCGAACCCGGTTCCCCAGGTTCGCGACCAGACACTCAGGCACGCGACCACTCAAAAAGTTAAAGTCGAACATAATGTTTTTAATGCATTTTTAATTTATTTCGAATAATTTACATTTGCTGTTCTTTCATTCGTTTTTATCTTTTCGTATGATAATAATGGGGTATTCCACTCATTTTTTTTTTTTATTATTTTAAATAAAACTTCATTCAGTTTTGAAGCAATTCATAGTATTAAAAAATCTTAATTGTTCCTAGTTTAATAGTATTTTCGAGAGTATTTTATTTTCGAGAAATCAGTGTCACGTCACATTTCCCTTATACTTGTCTTTCTCACACACACTGCTCTGAGTACGCTACGAGAGAAAGATAACAATTGTATGACGTCAATTTTCTCTTTTAGCAAATGTGAAATATCTCGTAAAGTAATTATTTAAAAAATGTTTTCATTGTTTTAACTATTATTTATTGAGACATTCTTTAAGTTAAATTGGAATTTTTCTTATTTTTTTGTTATGGTGGAATACCCCATCGCTGTATTTTTCTTAGATTTCATCACTGTTGCCTTGTTGCGTATCAAATTTGTATTTTTCAATCCAAACAGTAACTGTTTTTCCAGTTGTGCTTCGTTGATAAAATTAAATTAGTATACCTTGTAAACCTAGTAATTCCGTGACGTTTTTATTAGTTACAAACTTAATGACTGCATAATTTTTTTTTGCTATAATCGTACTATTAATTATTGTGGAAATCTGCTGTATCGCTTGGCGATCGCTTGACGTAAAATTGACGTCACGTGATCGCTAGGCAATATTGCAAACACTACCGAAATGGTAGAGTGACGTCATTTTTACGTCAGCACAGGTGAAATTCTTTATCAGAATAGAAATCTGTTATTTGAAGAAAACTCGATTGAAGTAATTTACTAAAGTTTATTGGAAGGAGGTACACCAGACTATTAGATTATTATATAAAGTCAACAGCATATTTACATAAGTTAACTAAATTTTACCATCGTTCGAATTTGATTTTAATATACATAGGTAAATCGAGTGATTCTTAAATTGAAATCGGAAATTATAATTTAATATTTTACAAATCCCATTCGCCGCGGCAAACAAGTTGTTAAAATTGAAGAAATTGCTTTGAACATATTAACTCTTTCATTTGTGGCAATAAGTTTGAATTCGTTTGGCTTCATTACATGAATAATTTACATCTAGTCGCCCCTGGAAATAGCCTGAGGTACCTAACACCTCTTGTTATAAAAACATGAATTTCGTCCGTACACTGCCACTTGCTTGCTTGAAATAACAGTGGACAATAACAAAAAGTAATAATTTGCGGCATTATTTCTGCTTCACTTTACGGATTCTCCACGCGTTGCCCACCTTTCGCCATACCCTATAATTTATTCACCACCGTTTCGCCGCGCTAAAATTTTCATAAAAATCCATGATCAAAATCTTGGCGCTCGGGAAACGCGCCTTGCATACATATCATCGCACAATTACACTCCCTGTCGGAGGAAAAGAACACCCAAATCGTGTTAAGGAAGCTGACTTGCACTTGCACTTGCTTATCTCAAGGGACATATGCTAATTTTCATTTTGAATAGAAGATACAATTCATGGTTCAACGATAATTTAATTAACAGTTTGTGTTTTTGTACTTTTGAAAAAATATGAATGTACATTGGCTTACAAAAAAATCGTGGACTCCTATTTTTTGATATATTGAGTCGGTTTTGATTGTCAAAATCATTAGTGTCAATGGGCTACTTGCGTACCTTTTTTTATTTAATAATTTTGAAGAGCAGGTAAAAACTTGCTACCCATATTTTTTCTTTTGACAAAATTTTTATTAATTAGCCAGAAAAAAATAATGAAATTTGATTATTTGAATTACCGCCATGTATGACGTAGAATTTCGCCCCACCAATGAGTGGTCGTAAAGCCGTAGCGTTTGTTTGTACGGGTAATGTAGATCTCCTGTTTGAAGTTTCAACAATAGTTTGGAGGTTAGTATTTTAGCTTGTCTTTTTGGTATCGATGTTTTAAATTACATGTAACTACCTATGTGTTTATTTGTGAAGTAATTAATATATTTGAGAGCCCAGAGAGAGAAAAATGTCAAATTCAAATTAAAACTTTCTCGCGCGCCATGCCATCTATACGTAACATTTTTAAACATGGTTTCCTTCTCGTGTTCAATATAATAACGTCACAGAAAATTTTCTTTCTTAATTTACCAAAAAACAAATAATTTTTTTAAAATAAAATTTATATTTTTATATATGTTTTCAACATAACATTACGTACGTATATAGTAATAGAAATCGGACTTTCAGTACCATGCAAGTAGCCCATTAAGATGTCAAAATTTTGATACTTTCTAAGCTAAAAGAGGGGTGGTTAATTAAACAGAAAGAAAAACTTGCTCTGTAATAGAAAAAAAATCTGACAGTGTGTATTTCACATATTAATCATCGTTGTTTGTTAACGGTTGTTACAAATATTTCGTTATTTTTTCAGACTTGATTTAACCCTGAAAAGGATCATAGTTATGATCAAAACGTTGGTTTGAAATCAATAAAAGTGTACAGACTGCAGTTCCGAATATTTTCTTTTCTCTCACATCAATCTTCAGTCGATCATCGTTACTCCAACATGTTATCTTAATGTTCTTAAAAAAAAAAAACTAATGAATTACCATTTAAAATTTTAATTGTAATTCGCGAGTACCATGTATGTACATAATTTTGCAAGACAAGTATATTAAAAAAAAAGTTTTTACAGAATTACATTATATCAATTAGGAATGACAAATTCCGATAATTTTGGTACCCGAATACCCGTAACAACTACCCGGATAGTACCCTTTACCCGTTAATTACCCGATACCCTTTAAATACAGGTTATCCTTTAAATACATATACATAATTCGTTCATTTGTTAATAACCAGTTACCCTTATATTAGCAGTTTACTTTTTAATAAAATTTATTATTATTGTGTACATATATTTATTAAATAAAAAGTAATACAAATAAATAATATACCTACTGTATCTCTATAAAAAACTTAACATAAATTATATTAATTAAGGTATGGTAATAAAAAGCTCTTCTTTTAGATACAATTTTTCCGGCGAGCTGAAAACTGTTCGGGTAATTGAAGGTATCGGGTAACTAACTGGCAGCGAGTATATTTCGGGTAATCGGGTAAGAAATTTTATACCCGGGTACATTATTATCGGGTAGGTTCCGAGTACCCGGGTACCCATCGTCATTCCTAATATCAATATAACGTAAAAGCAAGCGTAAAGGGTAACTTTTGAGAAAAACGCGTTCAGTATACGATGTATTATATTCTTTAATTATTATAGGTAAACAAAAGGCAAAAAACAAATAAAAATCTTTTCGGTTTTGATACAATTCCAAAACACAATTGTTCTTGTCCCCAATTAAAATCCAATATTTATTAAAACAAAATCAAATGTACAAGAAAAACAAAAACAAATCATCGATTAAAACAATTTAACTTGTTCAATCATAACTCGTTTAATATAAATATTTATCGGAAACGGAATTGTAAGCAGAGCAAAGCAAAACAAATGATTTGTTTTCGCGTGCGCTATTTGTTTCGGACGTCAGATCTCGATGGCCGATGGACGAACACATTGTACTCCATACTCCGTGTTACGATGATGGATGTCCTGATCCCGATCCCGATCCATGACTCAGATCACTTGAGTTCCGTATCCGGGATGCTTTGTGGTGTATGCCTAACAGATCTGAAAACAATAATTCATTTATAATATGTCACGGACAAAATAACTCCACTGGAAGGAAAAATCAGATTATGTACTGGTTGGTTATATATTCGACATTAATTCCAAAATGTCGAATCTTCTTCGAAAATGCCAAAAGTTTGTGTCAAATGTCGGGTGTTTAATAAGTCTTTACGTCCAGGGTGGGATCCCAAGACTAATCTATGATAGCGCATCCAAAAGTCAATATATCCCATATTTAGATAAAAACTTCAAAATTTTCAAAAATCTAATTTGTATCTAGATACTTCTCAATGCGCTGATTCCAGATTTTGAAACCGCAGATGGATATCTCTTTTCGTTTTCGAGATAGATTCAAAGTTTTGCTCAAAACTGCCCATTTTTGGGTAGTAACCCAAAAATGGGTCGAGATATGAATTTGGCGATATCATCATTCGATTCTATGGGAAAAAATACATAGGTACACCAATTTTCATAATTTTTGAACACCGCATACAATCTCTAAACAAAATAACTGAAAATGGCCAAAAATCGCAAATATCTAAGGTGTACCCCTTACGATTTTTTCAGATTTTGGCCATTTTCGGAGGTTTTCAAACTTTTATTTATAAAATATGAACCGATTGGACAAAAATTATGAAAATTGCTATACTTATGTAATTTTGCCCGTAGAATCGAATGGTCCTGTCGGCAAATTCATATCTCGACCCATTTTTGGGATATTACCAAAAAATGGGCAGTTTTGAGCAAAACTTTGAATCTAAATATCTCGAGAACGAAAAGAGATATCGACCTGCGGTTTCAAAATTTGGAATCAGAGCATTAAGGAGTATCTATATACATAAAAATTATATTTTTGAAAATTTTGAAGTTTTTATGTAAATATGGGGTACCTAAATTGACTTTTGGGGCAATAAATCAAAAAATGGGTAGGTATATAAACTTTGTAGTAATATTATTTTATTGTAAAAACAATGTTACGCAAGTGTAGTAGCCCAAATAACTTCATGGAAACCAGTTGAAAAATTAAAATGTTTGTAATTGACAGAAAAATGTGAGTTTTCAGTGTTAAAAATCCATTGACGTTTCTGAAGACTTTTTCTGGGAAGTACATTTAGTATTTCTTATTTTATTATTAATTAAATATTTAAAATTATAAACATATATGCATATTATACACATCAGAAATACCGCCAAACTCGTCAGTGAATTTGAAGAATCTCGAACATTTAGAAGAGTAGGAGGAAACTTCTTATAGAATGAATTAAAAAATATAAAAATATATTAATAATTAGAATTTTTGTGCTTGTACCAGAAATGTTAAACACAATATTGTTACCAAATATATTATTAAAGTTGTTAATAAATGTGATAATAATTTATGAAATAGGTTTAAATTTCTGAGAAATGTTGTCATACCGAAGACAGAGAATTCAAGTCGTTTTTGGTAAAAGATTATTCGTTGCTATTAGTCTCATGTGAACATAGCAGTTGATAATACTGAAGTTCAGTAAAAGAGACAGCGCTACGAATTACCGGTGTTATTCATCAGCTTTGAATCGATAACTCCTATGATACCATATAGTTAGCTCTCTTTCCGTCTGCTTGTTATACACCTATACCTGTATGACATGTATGAAAAAGATCGGCTGCGTTTACATTCGCCATCTAGTCTTACCTGAACATTCAATCTTCATTTTGACAATAAAAACCATTCATTACGATTCATAGGTTTCATTTCAAAACAGACACAACTTATCGTAAGAGAGTATAATATACATGCATGTTGTTTAAATGGCTACTATGCATTCATATGGAAATTAGGTTGGAGTGACATATGAATAGGTACTCAACACTGTCTATAAATGAATAACTGCAGTTTCATAATGCATTGTTAGCGATTGTATTCACGGATTACTGATTAGCTTAAGACAAATCAATCTACGAATACCATCTCTAGAGCTAGAGAAGTAATGATGATTTATTTCTTTCTTTCTTTCTACATCGTCCATTGAATATTTAGAGATCTTCAATTATTATACAGGGTGGTATGTAAGTAAGTGCCCCCAGGGTAGAACTGACCACATAGATGCTAATCTGGCAATAATTATTGTTTAACTTAGTTCAATTTTGATGTAAAAAGTAATTAATAATAAGCACATATAAGTCAAGTAAAACATAATGTTTCATAAAATATAACAAAATAATACAAAAATTGATTGTTACAAAAAAAAATCCTATTACGTTCCGCATCATGTTTGTACCAGTCTTTTGATACCAGTACTTTTGGGAATTTAAAATCGCCTTTAAAATTTGAGGACTGCTCTGGAGTCAATAGAACATTTCAGTATTTCAGCATTTGATGCGCTTGTCCCAGGTAAACAAAAAATGAACTCTAGATTGAAATAAAACTTTTGTCGAGACACTAACATGTTAAAACAATTTTTTATTTTGTTGCTTTAAAATTTTAAACAAGTCAGAAATGAATAAAATACTTAAATAATTAATGTTAGAACTAATATTTGGTGATAAGGGGGAAGAACGAAAAATACTTTACTCGATCGACGCCGAATCTGACCAATGTAAGACGCAACATATATATTTACAAATACATAGCTAATTACGTTGTTTGACTCGATCAAACTATTGTTCTAAAAAAGTACATTTACGTGTACTTAATGAACCTTTTAAGTACAGTAGGACATCATTCAAAAAGAAAGTACTGTCCTATTAAAATAAGTACATATGGTCACCCTAGTTATAGTTCAACATTTTGTAAAAAAAAAAGTAAAAATCAATGGGTGGTAGCATGAATGGTGATTAGATGATTAAAGAGGAGATGACTAGCAGTGTTTTAGCGTTGACAATTGTTTATGGATTATTTTAGAGAAAAATTCTTCAAATAAAAGTTGCGTAAATAAATTTTCTGTAACTGTTATTTGAAGTATTTTTCTCTAAAATTATCCATAAACGATTGACAGCGCTGAAACACTGCTAGTCATCTCCTAGCTAATCACCCTTAATCACTTCTGTATGATACCACCCAATGTGTTCTCGAAAAAAAAAAAAAAATGAATACATCTGTCATAAATGACATAAAGTCATTGGCATTTATTTGGCAATAACTCTCTGTATCGTCTTTACAGTAGTACGACTATTTTGTAATGTCTCGCCATAAACCATATGCATGTCTGCATACTCTTGATTGGTGAAGGTAAATGACATTTTGAGAACATCAAAAAATAATATGAATAGGGCTGTTGCAAGAATTTTTATATGACTTCTAATTATTAAATTTTAAAAGATATTGTTCTTTAAAAAGCTTCAAATTTCAAAATATCACGAAATATCTTTTAGATATTATACAATTAATTTGGAAATTTGGATAATATTTTGAATAAGTCACGTAATCTTAAACAGAATGTGACGTCAGAGTACATACATCTTCAGCGGTTCTAATTGGTCCGTTTATAATGTAAAAATTTTTGTGTTTGGTGTCAAGTATATTGTCAAAGTTGTCAAACAAGTGTCAAATTTTTAAGATTGGTTCAAGTTGTATAATATGTAGGTAATAAAAATGAGTCATTTACGATATTGTCTTCTTACAAAAATACTATTAGGAACAAACCTGCTATAGAGTTTATAAATTTGCCAAAAGGTGCGAAGAAAAAAAAAATAGTGGCTAGAAGCAGTAGGTCGAAGAGCTGATAATTTCTCAGAAAAATCGTGTCTTCATATTTATGAAGATCATTTCAACTTTCATCCACCTTCAAGATAACAGTATATTTTTGTTGCTTCACTTTATGTTCGGGGCAAACTTTACATCTGATTATAGTGATTATACAGATATTTTTTTCTCGACATAGATCTACATATCCTATTGCAGATTCAATGCAAGAATCACGACCAGAAATTTAAAGTAAAATATTTTATCAATTTATATAGTAAATTCAGTTTTTATATTTTATTTTACCTCAACTCTTTTAACACCCTTTATTTGAATTAGCTATTATTACTTTATTATTCATTTACAATGAGCTATGTCAGCGTCAAATGTCAAATTAAAAGATTTTCTTTATTAACATGTGACAAACTATAGCCTACGTTTATTTATGTAAATAATATAATTGGGGAATTTTTTTTATTCTTTTATTCCATGGGAAATGACTTGAAAAATGATGTAACATGTTTTATTTTATTCAAAAATGCCCAGATTTTCCGGAAAAGCCGATTTTCAGCTGTGATGACGTCGGTAGAGGCTTGGTACAACGTATGTCGCTTATACACTGACGCACGCGGTTTCGGTTACAAGTCACTTGAGACTGAGGTGTTGTTCGACCTACGTTCAAGTGGTTCGCTTTCACCGTTCTGTCTGAGTTTGCGCATAACTGACTTGTGACGTAGTTAGAGTTTACCCAAAATATATTAATTACAAATAAATGGAGCAATAATTTTAATTTTTAATTTCAATTTCAGCAGTCATTTGTGTTATATTTGTCAGAAAATAGTATGGTATGCAGAATTTTTACCATGCTAAACTTCCCCATTAAACGTGATGGAAAAACTATTTTCCTATTGGCTATTAATGATGTAATGTATGTACTTCTACGTCACAGGAGTAGGGGGTAGTTTTTCAGGACGCCAATCTTTTTATTTAATTATTTCTACAAATAATAACAAATTATTAAAATAAAAATTATTACTAAGAAAATTATTGCATAAATTTTCATTTAAAATTAGTTTTGAAAAATGTGAAACAGGCTCATTGTATGTGTATGCAAAAATCGTTTAACGTCAGTTTTGACAATCAATAGTTTTTCCAGAAAACACATTGATTTATACATTTTTACAAAAATTTTAAACATTACGTGATTGGTCAGTTTTCAAGGCCTCCAGTTCTTGTAGAAAGCATGTTAAATAAAAATTATTGCCAGATTTACTATATATGGGGTCCGTTCTACCATAGGATAAGCAAGCGTTGTACACTTACTTACATAACACCCTGTAGTCCAGTCGTGGGGTCTAAAAATGAGGCTTTATTCTACAAAAAGTCGAGTATTTTTGACAATTCACATAACCTCACAAAAAATAATTGTGCGTGTAGTAAGATCTCTTTTATTTCCTGCTAGTCCTCTTTGGGTACCATGTAAACATAGTACCGTAAGTATACCTCCCGTCCTGATATATGCTTATATGTATAGCCGCTATAATGTTCGGATCTCGGGACAGATTGCAGTGTGCAGATGTCTGCGCGCGTGCCACCTCCCCCTGGCCCCACGGAGCCCCCCGGCTCCTCAAAGGGCCCGTGAACCAATCAACCGGAGCAGGGCTGCACAAGGTTGCATTGCGAAACGGGGAAATGCGATTAGGATTCGTTTTAGGATTCGAACAGGGGGAGGGTGTGGGGTAGTGATTTATATGATGCTTCGATGATCTTACATTTGTAATATTTGTATAGGAAAGAAAGGAAATGGTTTTTGTAGTTCAGGGCCCATGGATGCAATCTTTTTTTGGCATACAAAAGAAAAAAATGTTCCACTATTAATCTTATAATAATAAAATAAAGAATCGAGGGAGGTGTACATACACAGGGTCTCTATTTTAAAGGTTAATTCTAGGGCTGTCAAAAACTGCTGAAACTGGTAACCGATTAACGGTCGGTTTACGAATCGAAAAACCGAAAGTTCTTAAACAGGCTTGGGCAGAAAGGACGGACGTTTTTTAAACGTCACAAAATTGATACTTTTTGCTTAAGAAAAAAATTATTGACAGATTTAGTTTGTAATGACAGCATTTGACAAAGTCAAGTGTGGAAAACAACATCTTGCATGTAAAATAAATATAAAATAAATATATCATCACGGCATATTACCCATTTCTGGGTGTGCCAGTATCTACAACATATGTAGACATCGGTAATGATGACGATATATTTTACCGTGTGGGCGCTTACCAGGCGTCACCTCACGGGCACTAATAGCTGGTGTGGAGAGTGCACCACAGGGGTCACTTTTGTGCCATTTAAAATTGGAAATATTTGGCGCCTGTCGGGATCGAATCCGGTTCCCCCGGGTTCGCGACCAGACACTCACGCACGCGGCCACGGGACCCCATGTGGTGTCCGTTATCATTAATATACCCAAATCATTCAAGCAGCCAATGTACGTCATCACTTAGTGTAAAAACCTTAGTGCATTAAAATCACTAATAGTGAAGAATTAAATAAAATTTTAATCATTTTGAACCATCAAAAAGTGTATAGCCTTATATAATTATTATTAAGATGAATAGTAGAGTTCATTACTTATCGTATATGACATGAATAATATATAAATAATGTACATCAACGTCATATTATTCGTTTATTTGTTACTATAGTTGGTAACATTGATAATTTGTATGTTTATACTGTCAAAGTTATTATTTGACAATTTGAAAAATATTTGTATCATGTTTGAAACAATTTTGTGCGTTGAAAAGGCCTATTTATAATAAAGTAATGTTAAACGCAACGCAACCACGCAACGTGACTGTTAATGCAAACACAAAATCTGTGAATCTGGCGAAGGTAGCACATCAGAAGAATTCGGTATATTTCTTTGAAATTCGGCTCACTTTTATTTATTGTCTTTAATATATAAGTATAAATAAGGGTAGTATTATAAAATAATTTAAATAGAAATGGACAGTGACTAAAATATAGTATTTATTTTGTAGATGTGACAGTTCATTAATATGTCGATAATACAGATTGCAATCTGTATAATTCCTTTCATAAAGATTCCAAAACCTCTGCAAACGTACCAGTACATGACGTCACACATCTAGTTAATTTTATTCAATTTTTATTAATGACGTGCATTGGCTGCTTGAATGATTTGGGTATACCTACATTTCTGGAGGCGTTCTAATAAGTTTGCAAACACTCTCTCCAACTTCGCTATAAGGAGATGATACATAACTTCTTTTTGCCTGAATTACGAAGAAACCGTGTTCCTATTCGACCTGTGTGGTTTCAGCAGCTCACACAGCCAGAGGAACTGTGGACGTTTTCGTCCTCTCTTTCCCGATCGCCTCATTTCCAGCTTTGGTGATATTCATTGGCCTTCTTGGTCCCCTGATTTGTAGGGTCACCTCAAGATACGTATATGCGAACTCATACTCCGCACAGTGGAAGAACTGAAAGAAGCTGTTCGTGTAGAGTACTCGTCAGCTAAGAAAAAGCCATTTGCGTCATCAATAGATGCGCGAAGCAATGACGTAGGCTTATAGATTTTGTAGGTAGTGGCGTGCCATTTTATTCTTTGCCAAATAGTGAAAGCGCACTTCAGTTGTTATTTTTTCTATTTATTTTAGTTGATTATCACAAATTATTGATAAATGACATGTAAATTTGCTAAAGAGACATTTTTAAATACCTATTCACTGCGTCTGCTTTGATTTTCATTTAGGAAGCGCATTAGGCCATCACCCGACGGAATTTTATGTTATTTTAGTGCGAGCCGATATTTCGGTCTCTCAACTTTTTTGAAAACTTATGAAACATCATTGCGCTGTACACAACTACATAAGACAATTAGATTCAGTAAATCTTTTGGACCTAATGGATAAGACTGTAATAACATAAGAAATCCTAAGTCGGTGTTATGTAAAATTTCAGTTGAATTACATCTTTGATCTCTTCTGGTATTAACTTTAATCTTTTTCGGGTACAACATATGGGTAAATTGTTTGTTAGAAATTAATCTGCAAAGCATAGTACAGTTTCTACATTTGTTCTTAATACATTTATATTTAAACCTAGAAATACACCTGATATGTTGATTAATCATATGATACTTCAAATGATACATTTTCATTAGAACTAAACGTCAGAACATAACACGAACGACACTGGCGTATCCATGAACAAGCTATCCCGTTGCTATGACAACCAAGGGCAATGACAAAAATTGGTTTCTGCGCTGATGACGTAAATGGCTTTTTCTTAGCTGACGAGCACTCTAGAAGTCGCTCAAACTGACAAAGCGATGTTTGCAAACTTCATAGAACGCCTCCGGAAATGCATTAATGATATCGTACACCACATGCAAGATGTTGATTTCCACACTTGATTTTGTCAAATGCTATGCCATTACAAACTGAAATCTGCCAATAATTTTTTTCTTAAGCAAAAAGTATCAACTTTGTGTCGTTTTAAAAACGTCCGTTCTTTCTGCCCAACCCTGTACAATGCAGTATTTTATGCCCGGTGTACCAACTAACGAAAGATTGTATATCCCTGAATCGTACGCACTCTTTTCTTTACTTATTTCGACCCTCTGATTCCTCAGGGCATATTCTTAATTCGTAATGGCTTGTTCTGCGTGCACTTTACAGTCATTCCTCAGAATTTTAATGGGTTCATTTCATTTACTTACAATTTTACTTTCTTCTTGCTCTTTTGTCAATTTATAGAGCAAATATACGTATATCTACAGGATGTTATGTAAGTAAGTGTACAACGCTTAACCTATGGTAGAACTGACCCCATAGATAGTAAATAACGCAATAATTTTTGTTTAAAATGCTTTCTACAAGAACTAAAGGCCTTTAACCTGACCAATCACGTCATAGTTCAAAATTTTGTAAAAAGTGTGTTCTCCGAAAAAAAAAATGTCACACCTGTCACAAATGACATATAAGATCATTGACGTTTATTTGAAAATAACTCTCTGTACCGTCTTACATAACACCAATAAATTATTGATTAATTAATTAAAAGATACGATTTGATGACAAAATAAACTTGATGGCAGATAATATTGTTCCCGATTCCAGTAATTACGTACTTCGTACATTTTTTTAATTGACCAGTATATAAGTTTTCTAGATGATTATCGGATTTTGTCGTTCGTTCAAGATAACAATTAGATCATTACTTCCCCTTTATTGTTATTATTTTTTCATCATTATCAACAAATCTTACGTGAACACATAACGCATCAATATCAAAAAATCCTTATTATGTTGTTTTTTCTGGATTTTTTTCAGGCGAGTGCATTTTCTGGAAATCATTACCAACTGAAAAGAATTCTTTACGTTTCCTATAACTTGTTTACTTTACATGGAACACCTGTTTGGATAGTGTATCAGTAGGTGCATAAAATGATATTTTTTTCCAACTATTTATTGTTCATACTTCACAATCCCTCCTGACATACCAGTACAGATTTTGCAATTGCACATATAGTTCTCGTCACCAAAAATTGAGGGACGGCCATAAACAGCTTAACCGGTTATTCACTTAAGTTCACAAAGTAACTTAATATTTATGCCTATCGTAAATAATAAGACTGAATCATTAACTGGAATGCGCGTACGAACCGTAACTGTGAGGCATATTGAAAGCCTGCTGCTGGAGTAGTCGGCAAACATCGAGACAGTTCGTGAGTAGACGGAAATTATTTCGTGTGGCGCATGTTTAAATAAATGAAGCATAATATGAAAACAAAGCGATCACCTATGATACCGAGTTATGTAATACTTGGATCCAAAAGCAAGGGGCCTATATTGAAAAACAAATTTTTGTTGCCGTTCTAATCTTTTCTTTTCATGCCTAGTCCGGGAATATAAAAACGACCCCTCGTACATCGAAGAACAAATAATTCCTTTTACCCATATCGATAAAAAAAATAAATAACAGAATGTTTTGGAAGTAAAAATGATACTCTAAATATCAGCAAATTTTGAACTGCGGTTTTAAAATTTGAAACAATTCTGCTAAGAATATAATTTGAGACACTTAGAATTCGCAAACTTCTTTTTAAAATTGAATGCTTTTTACGTTTTCACCACAAGCACGTGCCATGTTCTCTATTTTTCAAAAGAATAATAGTATTCCATCGAAAATTAGCTAGCATTTTGTAGGGCAATCATGGTGTATTCGCTAATCGAGCAGTTTTCGCTCACGATTTCAATACCTCATGTCTCATGGCAAACAACATATGGGCCACATTTGACCATTATAGGGACCGCTGGCTTGGCTGCATTATAATAGATGCAAACTGCCTAAGCTAAACTAGCATTAGAACAAAGGCGGTAAGTGCATGCCGTCAGTCGGGCTCCGCGCTGTTCCGTTTCCTTCGTTTCCTCAATGCCAAACGGTCCCCCTGCTCAAGCCCTCTGCCCCCGTGCCCCTTCGCTGGTCCTCAAGTGCGCCACTGAACCTAACACTAAACAGGCTAAACCGCAGTTTGCTTGTGTTTAGCTAAAATTGCATATTTTCTAAATATGCATGTGTCTAAATAGGAATATTAATTTCACCCCGCAATTTGCAGAAGAAATGAATATTAAATTAACCGCAGTCACAGCGAAAATTTGTGAAGAGCTTTGATGATTCTTCTATTCTTCGTGAGTGCAACATTTGCTTGTGGTTGATTTTTGCATAATTATTTGCTACTAAAACGAATGTCTATTATTAGCTATTTACAACAAAGTAATTTGAATCTACTAAATCTTTAACCAAATGCTTCCGTTTGAACACTGCAATTTCACGTAATTTACATTTCTACTTTGAAGTTTGTGCGTTGCAAATTTTTCTATTTCATTGTAAATAAATGCAGTAGGGTCCTCCACCAACTTTTCTAGGAACAAGTTAAAAAACAAATCATATTAAATAATTTTAAATAGTGTTGGCAGATTTATTGAATATAGCTGTCAATAAATGTTCAACTTGATCAATATATTGGCAACACTTGTTTTCTTAACAAACCTGAAGTATGTGTCAAGTCGTTGACATGGTTCTAGTTAACACCGGTGTTATAGTCTATTTGAGAATGACTGGCAGTAATAAATCATTATTTGCAAGAGTAGTATTGGATTTTTGCCAGCAATGCGGCAAAAAAACTACCAGAAAAATCAGTTGTAACTACACTAGGATGGTCAAAATAAGCCGCACGCTTTGTACCTGGAACGAAACTTACTTGTCGAACAATAGAAATGCCGTCCGATAATCCCAGTCGGACTGTGTCATAGACGTAGATAGGATTTGTAGAGTGATCTGTTTATACATTTACTAAAAATAAAAGTTTTTAATATTTAAAGATAACTTTCTCAGTCATTATTATTATATTGCATACATTTAATATTTACATACATACATTCAATATTTACATTTTTATTTGTTACATACTAAAGTTCTCTACCGAATTTAGTCATTTCGACTATCCCTGTGCAAACAATTATTGGCGCGCCACTGGAATGCCATTGACAGAATGATTTATTACTGCCAGTCATTTTCAAATAGACTATAGAACCACGCTTGTGCTACCAGCCATTGTGTTTTCTGGAAAAGCTATTGACTGTTAAAACTGACGTTAAACGTTTTTTACATACACGTACAATCAAGATCAAGAGTATGCAGACATGTATATGGTTTATGGCGAAACATTACAAAATAGTTTGTGACAGGTGTGACATTTTTCCAAATAATTTTTCCAGAGAACAGAGAACACATTGATTTTACAAAATT
Source organism: Ophonus ardosiacus (assembly GCA_943142095.1). Lineage (NCBI taxonomy): Eukaryota > Metazoa > Arthropoda > Insecta > Coleoptera > Carabidae > Ophonus > Ophonus ardosiacus. Next base: position 38,698,034 of record OW964829.1, on the reverse strand, counting down.
TTGAACTACGTAATAATGGGGAAGTTTAGCATGGCAAAATTCTACATAACATACTATTTTCTCATAAATATAACACAAATGACTGCTGAAATTGAAATTAAAAATAAAAATTATTGCTCCATTTATTTATAATTAATATTTTTTGGGTAAACTTTAAGTACGTCACAAGTCAGTTATGCGCAAACTCAGACAGAACTGTGAAATCGAACCACTTGAACGTAGGTCGTAACAAAGCGTAAAAGCGCTTCACTGGTAACCGCAACCGCGTGCGTCAGTGTATAAGTTGACATACGTTGCGCCAAGCCTCTACCGACGTCATCACAGCTTAAAATCGGCTTTTCCGGAAAATCTGGACATTTTTGATAAAAATAAAACATGTTACATCATTTTTCAAGTCATTTCCCATGGAATAAAAAAATAAAAAAAAATCGCTAAACTTCCCCATTGTAACAATCTTTAAGTAGGAAATTTACCTGGTATTAGTGTACCATCCTACTGTTGGTAATCCTAGGCCACCGCCTCCTAGACTGGTGTTTGTGTAATGTATGCGAGAATGCGATCGAGGCCTTCTGGGGCCCTCCGCTCACCAGCCGGCGCGCCGCCCCATAAAGTCACCGGCCCCCGATGCTATCTCGCGTCTCGCCAAGCCGGTAAACAAACGTCCGATCAAAGGAATTTGAATAATGATTGAGAAAAATATAAATAAAAAACACACGCCGACCGGTAAACAGATAAATCCATCAGCATTTTTTCCTCGTCTGTAAAAAAATCTCGCTCTATACGAGATGTGATGTGAGAATCGAAATAAATTAATTGTTTGGGAATCGCCAAAATATCTGTTTTTTGCCACAATATATTCAAATTTTGATTTTGGATTAGCAAGAACTGAATCCCGTAAGGCAATCGGTTTAAATTGTAGGTTATAATACATTCTTAAGCCAATACCTTACGTCGATTTCTGCATTCTAATTTCGTCGATAAAACTGATTAACAAACACTTTATACACTTTAACAGTCTGAAAATACTTTTATTCCTCATAAAATTTATAAATAATAGTACGAAATAGTATATTACATCCGAAGTGGGAGATGTTTCATTACAGCCAAGGGTTTATGTATATTACCGAGAGGCGAAGCCTCGAGGTGAGATAATGCGCGAGGCTGTTATGAAACTCCTACCGAGGTTATGTATACTATTTTATTCACAATCATCCTCATTTTAAATCAATAATTTTCAAAATAAATCAATGAATTATAACCTTTAATTTTATTAATGTTTTGACAGCTGTCTTAAAATTTGTTTAGCCTTCTTAATTATGGGGATCTACGGCAATGTTGCTAGGCAACCCCTACATAAACATTTCCAACCGAAGAGATGGAAGTGAAATCTGTTACTTCCAACCCAAAAGATTGTCATTAAAGTTAGAAATGACGTATTTTCCAACCTCCAAAAGGTTAGGAATCTGTATATTATTATAATGATTGTGAATAATAGTATATTACATCCGTGGAGATGTTTCATTACAACCGAGGGTTTATTTATATTACCGAAAGGCGAAGCCTCGAGATGAAATAAAGCGCGAGGCTGTGATGAAACTCCCATATGTATAATATTTTATTCACAATCAACCTCATTTTAGATCAATAAATTTCAAAATAAATCAATGAGTTATAACCTTTAATTTTATTAAAAATTTTGACAGCTCTCTTAGAAATATTTAGCCTACTATATTGTAAGGATCTATGACAATGTTGCTAGGCAACCTCTACATAAACATTTCCAACCCAAGAGATGGAAGTGAAATCTGTTTATTTCCAATACAACACATTGTCATTAAATTTAGGAATGACGTATTTCCCAATCTCCAAAAGGTTAGGAATTGGTATATTGGTATAATGAGTGTCTGGTCGCGCACCTGGGGGAACCGGGTTCAATCCCGACAGACGCTAAATATTTCCAATTTTAAATGGCACAAAAGTGACCCCTGTGGTGCACTCTCCACGCCAGCTATGAGTGCCCGTGAGGTGACGCCTGGTAAGCGCCCACACGGTAAAATATATCGTCATCATTACCGATGTCTACATGTGTTGTAGATACTGGCACACCCAGAAATGGGTAATATGCCGTGATGATATATTTATTTATATTTTATTTTATTGAGAACTTTATTGAAAAAAAGAAATAGGTAAACAAAAACCGAGCAAAACTTACGTCTTATATAGCAGATTTCAAGTACAGTATAATTTTTGAAAGAAGTCCGATCAAGGCCATCTACGAATTCCATCTATGAATTAAGATTTTATGCTGTCAAATTTAGTAGTGTCGTTTACATAGTTTTTATGAGGTACACAAGATATTATGTACCCTCATAAAAACTAAGTAAAAGACAATACTAAATTTGACAGCACAAAATCTTAATTCATAGATACAATTTGTAGATGGCCTTGATCGGACTTCTTTCAAAAATTTTACTGTACACATCTTTTATACAGAGGGTTGGACAGAAAGGACGGACTTTTTTAAAACGTCACAAAATTGATACTTTTTGCTTATGAAAAAATTTATTGACAGAATTAAGTTCGTAATGACGTAGCATTTATCAAAATGAAGTGTGGAATAGAACATCTAACAAGTTGTGTCCGTTATTATGAATCCATTTCTGGAGGCATTCTACGAAGTTTGCAAACACTCTTTTCAACATCGCTCTGTCAATTTGGGCGACTTTTACGCTAATAACTTCTGAAAATCCGAGAGAACTGCACGAAAGGCCGCTGCACAGCCCCGAAGTAACGGTTGGTGCGCTGAGAGCAAATCTGTCGTAATCGGCCCTTATTTTTGGACGACGATAATGGGACTGCTGTTACCGTGAACTGGGAGCGCTATATCGAGATGATACACAACATCTTTTTTCCTAAATTTCGAAGAAACCGTGTTCCTATCTAGAGATGCATTCGGGCCGGGTCGGACCGGGTTTTGAGATTGGATCGACTCGGCCCGAAAATAAAAATTGCCGGCCCGATTCGAAGATCGACTCGATAAAAAATTAGCTGGCCCGGTCCGAAAATTGACCCGAAATCGGGCCGGGCTTCGGGCCGGGCCGGGTTTAAGCTCGAAATTAAGTGCATCCTGGTATTCCTAATTTTGATTTTTATGTGAGGCGAAATGTTTAACTTTTTTCGTGTCAAACTTAAAAAAAACCTCTACATCCTTATAACGTTCCACATTAGTTAACAGAAGTAATTAAAAAAATACACTTCTAGTGTAAGTTTGTTATAAAAATTACAGACCTACCCGTATTTGACACTTTGTTTACCAAAGGCGTTCCAAAATTGAAACAACTTTTTCACAAATCTTATACAAAAAATATCATGTATAATGATTTTTTATCTAACTTTGTGCGCAAAAAGAAGACAAGAAATCATTATGATAGAAACAAAAATCACTTTTATTTAAGTTTACGAGTAGTAACAATAGTAATAATAACAACATCACAATATCATTATTATGCTTTACTGAATAAACTTGAATTCTTGAAGTAAAATAACATTTTTATTTGTTAAGATGTGAAGTATGATGTTATTAAATCATTTTGATCCTTTTTAACTCCATACATTTTCATTAAAATATTAAGGAAACTGTGCATTTGATTGAACAATAGGATTTTTCGGGCTGGCCCGAAAAACTAGAATTTTCGGGCCGGGCCAAAATCAAATGTCCGACTCGCCTCAACTTTTGCAAATGATTAGCCCGATTCGGCCCGATAAAAAAATTCTTCGGCTCGGCTCGATGATCGACTCAAAATCGAGATGGGCTTCGGGCCGGGCCGGGCCAAAGCTCGAAATCGAGTGCATCACTATTCCTATCTGACGTGTGTGGTTCCAGCAGGGTGGGGCGACCGCCCACACAGCCAGAGCAACAATGGACGTTATTCGCCCTCCCGATCACCTCATTTCCAAGGCACCACATGCAAGATGTTGTTTTCCACACTGGATTTTGTTAAATTCTATGTCGTTGCGAACTTAAATCCGCCAATAATTTTTTTAAGCAAAATTATCAGTTTTGTGACGTTTTAAAAAACGTCCGTATTTTCTGCCGAAACTTGTAGTATTTAAAACTCATAAGGCTAAGTTTTCGTTTTGACGCTATTTTGGGTGTGGAAGTTTATAATATGAAATATCAATAAAATTAAATAATTAGTATTCAAAACGCACCTATAATATATTTTAAGTTCTTGAGAATAATAAACTGTCATGATAAAATACGTTCCAACATTTTGAATGGTGTTTTCGTCAAAACAAAAGGTATGACTGATTACCCTGACGTCAGAAACGGTATGACTGTATACGTTTTCTGCTGTTTTACATTTTAATAAGTTTCAGTCAGAAAATTCCAGGAAACATTACGAATATTTCCTATAAGACTCGTTGGGAATATTAATTAATTAATTCAAACTCGTAAGACATTAATTTAATAATTAGCTATTAAAATTTCCATTTGGAGTTCTATCGATCATCTCAAAGGAATTCAGGAGATGACAAGCGAAATTTGTAATCTTTCTTGAAGAATGTGACACAGATTTGATTCATTCATGAGAATGGGAAAGTTTATAACAGGAAAAAAATTCCTAATGATCAAGTTGAAAAATATTCGAAAATTATGACTATGTTTTCGGTTTCATCAAACTGTAAATGAATGAAAATAGTTTATGACTCTGTAAATTCTTTTGAAAATTATGTTTATGAGTTTCTCACACTTTAAATGCCGTTTTAATGTAAAATTTATGACTTTTATAAATAACAATACTTTTTGAAATATTTTCATAATGTTTAACAATGATTTCTTGAATTGTTCTCAGATTCCTTATTTGTACAAAATTTGTAATTTAAGTGTTAATTTTATGGTTATAAAAAAGTGGAACTAATTATAATATTCCGGTTTTACTAGGATGTGATATATTTTATTTGATTTTTACAATATCATGAATGAACTAAAATATGTATTTTATGAATAAGAAAATTGTGTAATATGAATGAATACGTACTAATGATTTTTTTGCATTTACTTTTGTAACTTTTTTAATTGAAACAGTTTTTTAGATAACCAATTAAAAATTTCGACTAAAATCCATTTTTCAGTTGAAAAATTAAAATTCATTCGATTCTTAACATTGCAACATTTGCCGAGGGCACTCATTGTTGGCATGGAGAGTGCACCACCAAGATAAAACTATATATTTTTACTTCTCGAGAAGTATTGGATTCATGCTAAAAATCGCTTATCCTGATTTTTTTTTTTAGTGAAGAAGCATAGTTATAAGGACCCTAGAATTTTTGCGATAATTTTTAAAATTTAAACATTTTTTTTTCATTAATACTCATACAAGAATAACGCGATAACAATTTTCTTTTAAGACTTTAATTTCTAAAAATTCACTCAGTTGTTCAAATCCTGTAAATATGCGTACACTTACGTAACATTGTCTTTACAATTATTACAATATTTTTCCATGTCCCAAAAGTCAATATACCCCATATTCAGATAAAAACTTCAAAATTTTCAAAAATCTAATTTTAATGTATCTAGATACTTCTCAATGCGCTGATTCCAAATTTTGAAACCGCAGGTCGATATCTCTTTTCGTTCTCGAGATATTTAGATTCAAAATTTTGCTCAAAACTGCCCATTTTTGGGTAATAACCCAAAAATGGGTCGAGATATGAATTTGACGACATCACCATTCGATTCTACGGGCAAAATTACATAAGTATACCAATTTTAATAATTTTTGAACACCGCGTACAGTCTCTAAAGCAAAATAACTGAAAATGGGCAAAATTCGGAAAAATCTAAGGTGTACCCCTTAGGATTTTTTCAGATTTTGGCCGTATTCAGGGGTTTTCAAACTTTTATTCAAAAAAATGAACCGGTCAGTCAAAAATTATGAAAATTGGTAGGTATACTTATATATTTTTATCCGTAGAATCGAATGGTGGTGTCACCAAATTCGTATCATGGACCATTTTTGGGTTATTACCCAAAAATGGGCAGTTTTGAGCAAATATTTGAATCTAAATATCTCGAGAAGGAAAAGAGATATCGACTTGCTGTTTCAAAATTTGGAATCAGTGCATTGAGAAGTATCTAGATACATTAAAATTAGATTTTTGAAATTTTTAAAGTTTTTATCTGAATACGGGGTATATTGACTTTTGGGACAATAATTCAGAACTAACTAGGTAGAGATCTAGCCCAGAAATGGTTAATTTTGAGAAAATATTTGAGATTGAATATCTCCAAAAAATTATCATATATTTTAAGGGATATGGGTTTCAGAGACCTAGATCCCTGTATTAGCATTTATAATTTTGACGCCATAAACCACTATCCCAAAAGTAATTGAGCTTATTGTAGTCATTATAGTTTCTTGTGTCCCGTATGTTCGATATACCTTTACATAGCCGTGTTATCCCCCTCTAAGCATATCATTTACAAACCGGGAAAATAAAAGTAGGTCGAATATTCGGCAATACAATCATGTAGTAGGTCTTTCAAACAATGCACCTCATACAGTCCCGAACCCTTCCTCATGGGACTGTCGAGTGTCCCGCAGTTCTGGACCGACTGCGCACGCGCGCGCCTCTCTGGGTTAAGGTGAACGGGTGTCCGATCATGCCATGGGATTCTGAGGCTTATGGAGACTCTGTACAAAGGGCAGGGCCGTAATTGACGCCTTTCGTACCATTTCCGAAAAATAAATATTTAAATAAGCCTGTTTCACTATTTTTAAAAAGTATTTTAAATGAAAGTTTATGCGATATTTTTCATAGCAATAAAAATATTAATTTATTGTTATTTTAGTGAATAATTCAATAAAAAGGGTGGAACTAGAAATAGTCATGAGAAACAACCTCCTACTTCTGTGACGTCAGAGTACATATAGCACGTCATTCATAACCAATAGGAAAACAGTTTACGTTATTTATATAAATATTACAAAGTCTTAATTTGAATTTTAATATCAATATGACGTCATGGCGACACTACTTTCTCTCGCTTTGCATCAGACTATAGCAGGCTGCGAGAGAAAGATAGCAATAGTTTGACGTCACAGTGACACTGACAATAAATTCCAAATATCTCATAAAGTAGTTATTAAAAAAATGTTTCTTTTATCTTAATCGTTATTTTTTGAATAGTTACAAAGAGTCCATTTTATTATTGTTTGTTATTGCGAAGGGCCCCATTGTAAAATATCTAATGGATATTTCGTGATATTTTCAAATTTGAGGTTCTTTAAGAAACAATATCTTTTAAAATTTAGTATTTGAAAGTCATATAAAAATTCTTGCAACAGCCCCATTGTGATATGTTGTATAAATTGGGACACAACATAAATTTCTTCTGAAGATTTCTTAAAGATTTATTATAAGGTCCGACTGAGGTGGCTTGGTGGTTGCGTACTAGCTTCACGTGCAGGCGGTTCTGGGTTCGAATCCCGAGTAAGGTATCGAAGTTTGTGTGCATCCCTTTCATCAACTCATATTAATTAATGCAACGTATACAACGGAAAGGTTATATAAATCAAATATTAATTCACCCCCATTATCAGTTGTAATACATTATATACAATATAGTTATTTTCGTAACAAGTTATGAAATATACCAAATATCATGCGAGTGTAAATTGACGCACGACGCGTAGCGGAGTGCGTCAATACAGACGAGCTAAGATATTTGTATTTCATACAAGTTATGAACATTATTTTTTAGAAGAGCATAAATAAATTTTACTTTTTTTCAAAACTGAAATTTACGGACAGTTGACAAATGAATAATGTATACATATAGCCAGAAAATAATGACATAGTAACCTAGCAACCGTGTCAACTATTACGATATGAAATATATCGTAACACTAATATGATAAGTTCAACTTTCAGTGTTAGGATACTACGTTGATATGTCATACTTATCACAATAGTCGTCTAAAAAAGAATTATTGTTATTATTAATTAATTAATAATTAAGAAATATACTGGGAACAAACCGAAAAAAAAACCTGTTGTGATTCATAAATTTAGTCAAATATTGAAAAAAAAAGTAGGTGCTGGTATAAAATTTTAATAACCCTAACAATCTTTATTTACCATTATATTGACAATATTGTGCATAACAAGAAAATACAAATTTGATGCATGTGTTTGTTGACATTTGATAAATAATATCTTGACACTGTCAGCCGATATGATAAATTTATCAATGATGGAAATTGAGAATTGGGCATAATTATTTGGGATATCTGTTCAACTGAAGAATTATGTATTAATTTAAATAAATAAAATTTAGAATACATTTCGTAATTTATTTATTTATTTTTTTGGACATTTCGTATTTTTTTTTTTTTGACGATTGCAGAAAATATTCTGTTTGCAACACAAGCGGAAATCGTTATTCTTAAATTCCCTTATAATTCCAAACTCCACATTTGTTTCAGAATCACTAATTTCCAGCACTAGTTACAAAAATAACTATTTTACTACATCTCTTTTATATAATCGACCCGTAATATTTTGCAGTCAAAAAATCATATAAATGTAACTTATCAAAAATTTACATATTAAAATGTTGTGAGGTACATGAATATTTGAGACCTCTACCTGTTCATATGTGAGTACGGCTCTGAGAGATGATGTGATGTTCTGTTGCAGGGGCTCCACCACAGCGCTTCCGGACTCTCCTGTTCTCGTCGAGCAAGTCGGTAACGGATGGATGTGAGTGCTTTTTCCTCTACCTATGCTTTTTTGCTGTGCCTACAGTTTTTTTTGCTGGGCTAAATATTTTGCTTTTTTGGCTACTCTACTTCATGTTTTGTTATTATGTTTTTGATGTATTATTAATCAAAATACGGATAATGAAAAAAGACGTTAATTAGAATAGGAAATCAAGGAATAGGAAATTAATATAAGATTATATTAATTATTATTTTATTCTGAACGCATTCAGCACTCATGCTACTATAATTTTCTAAAAAAAAAAAAATAATCAAATGATAATTGATACTCATACAAATATTTGAACTTCCGTAAGGTAGAAGAGGAAGACAAAAATGAAAATGAATAAAAACGAAGGGTTTTTTGTACGAGTATACATTTTTATGTTTAAAACCATTTCGGTAGGTACTTTTATTATTTTGATGCGATTACAAGTCCTAAATTTTAATCAGAATTTTAATGATGATTTTTTTGCTTTTATTTGAATTGTTGTTCAAATTATTTACATAGATCTAAAATTTTATAATATTGTTAAGAATATCTTAAAAGTCCTTTTATATTGTAAATCAAGTTACTTACGAAAGGACTATTTTTAAATAGTATATTCAAATTCAATATATTTTGAACCGAGAATATAATTCATTAGTCACGTTACATGTTTTCCGCCAATCAACATTCAGAATATCCCTAGTTACATGTCTATCACAGCGATGATAAAAAACAAAGAAATTATCACCTTATTTACATTCGTTACTAAGGGATTTGTTTTCTTTATTTACAACATTGACAGTTAATTTTAAAAAAAAATCATTATATTCTCTTATCAAATATAAGCTCGTGCTATGATTAATAATCGAAGATATTCATCGATGATAATCATATCACTTGTTATATTACGTATGATTATATACTTTAATATTATTGGAGGAGTAAATGTATAAAAGACTCGTAGATTGAAATTAAGCACAGGTTAGTAAATAGTTATTTACATTCGAGTGCATGTAAGTTGTATTTTACAGCGCGACTGCTTTGTTTAAGGCACGAGCCCTTAAGGCGAGTGCCTTATTAGCTGGAGCGCTGTAAAATAATTCACGCACGAGGATTGTATCAAATTTTTGGCCGACGATAATGAAAATCAATGTTTTTTTAATGAGATAGGTTATACTTCTGAAAAGGGATAGTTTTAAATACTGGGGTTAAGTCAATTTCCAAATTTAAATTTACTTACCTTCATTAGAGTGCTTCTACTAGCGAAAATTTATTTGTAATAATAGTCATTGTTTATGACTGATAATGTATTTATTTGCTCATGTTTTCTTCGTAATACATAATAGGTAGGTGTATTTGACATTTGAGTATTCTTCGCCTCGCGCATTTGACAGGTATATCGATCGGTGACTATGTCGGTAACGGCGGATTTTTACAATAATGACAGATGTCGCTGCCGTGATTTTGGTTTATAAATTAGTTTTAAATACAGGAAATGTTAAAGTAAAAAAATAACTTACGTAGGTAGTACTTTTTTACGTGAACTTTATTATAGTAAAGATGATTTCTTTTCTAAATGCCCATAAACGTCTAGTGTATTTTGATTATTTTACCGCATAGCTAGACAAGTTACAACACAGTAAGCGTAAAACGTAGGTTACACTTGGTGTGCATACAATTGTAAAGTTCACATTTACACTTCAGGAGGACAAAAATGATATTTAACTCATTGCTAAATTTAACATTTTAAATTTTAACATTGTCAAATTGTAAAAAAATATGTGTTGTTATTATTATTATTATTATTATTATTATTATTATTATTATTAGTATATACCGTGAGTTAAGCAGTTTACGACTATCCCTCGATTTTTGGTGACGAGAACTACACTGTTCATGTCGGGACTATAGTTTTCGTATTAATAATAATAATAATATAATAATACTTTATTTCATAGACATATATACATGTATCGAAATCGTCAAGAATAAGAATAATATAAAAAAAATATGAATATAAACAGAGAGGCGGTATCTACATCCCGTTAGAGATCAATCATAAATTATGAGATACATTCAAAAAATTCATTTAAGTCATAAAAACAATGGTTTACCAAATATGATTTTATTTTTTTTAAAAAGATTTTTAAATTAGTACATGACTTAATTTCACATGGTAGTTTATTAAATACTTTCAGACCTTTAATAGTTTAATTAGTTAAGTAATCTAACTAAGGCGTTGTGGATAAGATTTTTTTTATTACTTTAATAAAGCTAAGTCAGCAAACATTGAGGACTCAAACATTTAAATTCTCGGTTAAATGTTTATAACAATGTTTGTTCTTAGATTAAAAATTTGAACTTATGCTATTTTGTTTTTTCTTTTTTTATTTTCCCATAATTGCTGATTAATGTGTTTCTGTTTAACAACTTATACAGAAGTATAAGTCGAGGTATAATTCGAATCTTCCTTCCATGCAATTATTTGCAATCCTGTAACGAATGGAAAAGGTACTTATAATCAAACAAAATAACTACCCCGTCGCAATTTGCTGCAAAACAATAACAGAGTCACAGCCTCCTTGTAGCTGCAACAACACAATCGCCGTAATTAATTGCAAGGAACCCCCGTTGCTCTTCTCGGCGAAAGCGAAAGCTGGGGCGCGCATGCGCGTCCCTTGCGTGGGCGGCGTCTTGCTATCGACCGCGGATGCGGACGCGGACCGTCTCTAGCGAGGTTTCTTCAGCAAGCCAGCGAAGGGTGTTCACCCCAAACGAAAGGGAAAGTCATGTTGGGAAAGTTTACAAGCTTGTTGGATTTTTCCTGAGCGTTCCCAACCAGAGTTATTATCTAACTTGCAATACTTTTACTTTCACTTTCGGGATGAGAAAAATTATAGTTTTATTTTTATTTTACAGTGATTAACTTTATCATCAAAGGAAAGGTGTTTATTGGAAATAAAATGTTGATTTTGTACAAAACGTTTTAAATAAGGAAATCTCGGATTACAATATTCAGCATATTATTCTGAAAAAATCTTATAACCCTTTTTTGAAAAAATAGTTAAAATTTAAATGCAGAGTGATCAAAAAAAAAAAATGAAAAGAAAAATTTATTTCCTGTTGTTGACAGTAACATTTGAAAATTTAAATTTGGGTCTATTTACAATTTTTTATTGAAATGATTGTTGTTTCCCTTACCCATGAACGTTTATTTCTTACATTACCCATAAGCAATAATTTAATGCATTTCATTCACTCAAAATCCTATTAGTTGTCAGGCCCCATCTCTGACATATCCTATTTGTATTTATTGTCCAAATGGCTTGTTAAATAGATCCCCAGAATTGTGTTGCCAGCAGCAACATTTCTTTTTGGTCACTCTGTAATGCAATTTTATAGTCTTAGATTTTCGATATCTCTTTTCGTTCCCGAGATATTCGAATTTAAAATTTTACCTATTTTTTGCGCATCCATAACTCAAAAATTGGCCGTGATACATACTTGGCGATAACTCCATTCAATTCGGTGACATAAGTATACCAAATTTTCATAATATTTGAACCATTGTTTCGTTATCTAAAACAAAACACCTGAAAATGGTTCAAAATCGTAAAAAATCTTAGGTGTACCTCTAGCGATTTTTTTTCGAATTTAGTCATTTTTAGATATTTTGTTCTAAAAACCAAGCAGTTATTCAATATTCTGCAAATTGGTTTGGTGTACTTATATTTTATCCACAGAATCGTTTAGTGATGTCGTCAGGCTCGTATTTACACCCATTTTATGGTTAGTGCTCTAAAATGGCTATTTTTGGGACCAACTTCGCACCATGAGAATGAAAATAGATATCAACTTCAACTCAAGAAGTATCTAATAATATAAAAACTGGCGTTTTTAATTATTTTACCTTTTTATCGAAAAATTGTTAATCTCGTGATAATTATAAGAGATACGAAGTCGGTTAAATTTGGTAATAGTTGCCCGATTAGGAGGCCATTTTAGTGGTGTATTGTATTTTTGGAAAAAAATGTAACAAATGTCGGATGTGGTTCTTAACTAAGAGCTCTTAACAGATTTTCGAAAGAAAAAAAACTTGATAAAATATAATACAAAATTTCTTATTAAAGACTTTTTTATTTATTGGAACAACAAATTAGATTTTGTTTACAAACGATAAAGTGATACTTAACTCCAAGCTCATTGCAATTTTAAACATCGAATTAGCGGGAGGTCATATGCTGGCCATATCAGATTTTTTATCTCTAAATCTATAGAAGATATAATAAGAAAATTTAAATCAGATTGAGTACTTAATGCTCTTTATTATTTTTTGTACTATAAATTTTCAAAATATAATATTTAGAAGATGTTTTAAGAAACTACTACTTCCGGTTGTCAATTGTTACCAAAACCTTTTTAGCATTTCCGATTAATGTCAGCTTAGCAATGTAATATTTGTCCATTTTAAAATGCAACATACAAAATTTATAGTTTTGTATTATCTACTATTTTCCTATAAATTAGCCTACATACTATTAACAAAAAATCAAAACTTGAATGTTGTACATCTTAAAAAACTTTAGCTTACAAAAATTCATAACTTTCATGTAATAAATGTTAAAAAATACCCCCAATCACTCTGAGGCATTATTCTAGTCGGTTGTAATAAGAATTGACACCATTTGTCATGTGTTTTGGAGGTATCTCCTGTGCTGCAATATTATTTATAATATTGCATTTTAAAATGGACAAATTTTACATTGCTGTCATTTTTTGACAATAGTGAGTAACCATGGAATTGATTCTCCATATGTTGCATGTTAAAATAAATTCTCTATATACCTATATTAATGAGTTGCATATGTCAACTAGATGTTATAATTCTCGTCACCAAAAATCGAAGGACGTTCATAAATAGCTTAACCGCCCATCATTTATGGTTTCAGAGAAACCTAAATTTTCTGCCCATCATAAATAGTAAAACTGAAGAATACTGTTACTGTTTTGCATACAAAACTAAAGCATTTTATAGGGTACCCTGCTGAACTATTCTATTCTAGTTTTATACCTAGTATTGGGGCGGTAAACTGTAGTGGTAGCACGCACTTTAGAATTCTATCAGGCATTTGTTTTCGCTTTTCGCCACGAAGCGATAATTTGGTAGCATGCATATTCGCCTGCAAGCGTACGACTCCAGGCGAAAGTGTCAAAGTAATGTCATTATTTTGCCAAAATTCCATTCAAAGCCTATTTTTATATAATTTATGTCTTACTAGTATGTTATTGTTTTATAACAACCTCAACATTAGGTCTGTTATTGAGTAAATAATACCCTAGGGCGTATTAAGTTGCTATGGTAATGTTGACAACAAACTGAGGTTAATAATACTGATACTAACATAAAGTGCAGTTAAGGTTAAGAAGCATTGTGAATTGTAGTCGTTTATAATCATATTTGTTTCATCACAAATACAAACCAACATACTTCTTATTCTTAGCAATAACAATGCTCGTCCATATTGACAGAAAAATACCACAAGAAATATATTTTTTGTTTGAAAAAATGTTTTGTTTACAGAAACAAAATATTACCTAGATACCGCATTCACAGGCTACTTTGTAAGTTGTATTAAAATTTTGTGATTTATTATTTTTGTTTGATAAATTCTAGTCAGACAAAAAGTTTATTAAGAATTTCTAGTAAGACATAAAACGTTGAAGGCACCACGGGTGTTAAACGACAATAATGCCAGAGGCCCTCGACAGTACACTGTTGACCTCAGGCATTATTGTCCTTATAACAACCCTTGGTACCTTAATTACTATTATTTTAATAGCATAAAAGCCGATAATTCCCGAAATGAAAAGTGAATATAGAATCCTAAAGTGCATGCTACCAAGATTCATAAAAGTAAAAGCGCATTCGCCTGCTTTCTATGATAGAATTCTAAAGTGCGTGCTACCACTACTGTTTATGACTATCCTTCGAGTTCTGGTGACTTGTATTATACTAGAGAAACTAGAAAATTTGGTGCACTCTCCATACATATTTTACATCGTGATTGCAACAATCCGTATTGACACTAACGATCCTCCCTTACCAAACTGCACAGAAGCCTCTTCTAAATCTAAATGAATTTATGGAAGTGCGTCCAGTGCTCGTTTACCTAGTCCCAGTCACGGTCAATGTCCGTCTCCTCGTCTGGAGTCTCGGGTCCAAGGGCAGCCTACCCCTACACAGGGCTGAGGGCTCAGGGCTGAGCTGGCAGCACGGCAGCACCCGGCTCACCCCTACGCCGCGTGTGAAGGGCGAAGGTTCACGCAGCGCGCCCCGCCCTGCCGTGTCTTCAAGGCGCCCGCGGCAATGGCGCCCGTGGTGTGGGGATCAATATCGTGCCAGAGCCAGTGTCATGGTGCCTCTCTAGATCTGCCCCCGCCAAAACGACACGACGACCAGCCAAGCTGCGAGAATACAGATGCAATGGGGCAAATTCTTCAACAAACAATATGTTAGGTTCCATTCGATTCAGATCGAGCGAAGTAGGTTCAGTTAAACTGAATATCGTACCAGTAGATTTGTTCAATGAATTTTTAAAAGTGCAGTGCCTGCGTTGAAATACTTGAACAAACAATATGTTAGGTTCCATTCGATTTATTTAGACTGTTTAGAGAATATTAGGTTCACTTAAAGCTTACTTAAGGATGCAGTTGACAATAAAATTCTGGGGATCTTTTTATCCCACAGTTTCCATAACACCACGTGAAAGAGGAAATACTATTTAACATGTCATTTTGACAATAACTACAAATAGGCTATGTTAGAGGTGGGGTGTGACATATAATAGGATTTTGAGTGATTGATATGCTTTAGATTATTGCTTGTGGGTAATGTAACAAATAAAAGTATGCGGGGAAGGGAAACAACAACCATTTAAATAAAAAATTGTAAATATACCCAGATTTAAAGTTTCAAATGTCACTGTCATCAAAAAGAAAAAAGTTTTGTATCAGTATTTCCAATTTCAAGTATTTTTTTATTATTTCCAACTGAATCAGTTTTTTTTTATCAATCTGCTGTATCTCTGACTAGTCATGTATTATCTATGACTTCGGTTCATATCGCTGACTTACTCCAGTGTGATAGCTACAAAGAAGTCAGCAATTCTATTGTCAGATACATTTGGGACCCTAGAAATAATCTATTATATCAAACAAATTTGAAATATGTTATCATTTAAGACATCATAACATAACCAACTTTAAGTATCAAAATCCACTAAACATCAGAGACAACGGATGCTTGAACTTGCACAGATCGAGTTGGTAATACAAAAAAAGTCAGCGAAAAAGAGTCAGAAATATGATCATCGTAGTAGTATTATTTTTATATTACAAATATATTACCCAATAGGCAGTCCTTAAATGCATAGGTAAGTAATAAATTTGTGTAATATCGTTTATAAAAATGTTAAAAATTAAGGGCCCTAAAATTGATCCTTGGTGCACTCCAGATTTTTGTAGGAAATATTTAGACTAACAGCCACTTATATCAAAAAATTGAAACTAATTTAAGAGATATGATGAAACCAGTTATAAAAGAGAGTCCAAAAAACTAAAGTATACGAATAAGAGGAAAGATAGAATCGAAAAGCGAATGATGTAACTTTTGAACGTGAAATAGAGTTATGTTTGGTTAGAACTAATTTAATGCCAGATTACGGTGCGTAGTCGATTTTCTTAGCTAAAACGATATACGAATAGGGTTTGAAATATTGCAACTCTTGAACAAACAATATGTTAGGTTCAATTTGGGTAAAGTTATTCGGTTATTCTTATTAATTCCTTCTGATTTGTACGGGACGAGATGGCAAGCCTCTAACCGTACTGTGCGCTGTATGACCGGGCCGGGCAACCTCCCCATCGACACGAGAGATGTAGAGCCTTTTGCCTTGTCTCTCAGGGTGTGTAGAGATTTGCACTTTAATGTGATTAGTTTACTTTAAGCATCACTGCCTCTTATAGGTACGTCTAAAATAATATTGTAACATCTTATCGGAAAAGTAATCCAATGTCAAACTGATACTCAATTATCGTGAAACACGAACTTCATAAAGATCTAATATACTTGTATAAATTCGCTTTTAAAAGTTTAAAATGTTATTAACTGCCATTCTAAATTATGTATTCCAAATTGTGATCCATCATAAATATGAACTAAGTAGTGTTGCCCTGTATAGTCTGTACGATTTAACTTGGCAAGCCTTAGGAATGCTGGTCGATTCACAATTCCTACGATGCGATATGTTAAATATATACTTTTTCTTAGATACCGCACTGCGTTAAAAGTAAAATAGTGATTTTACGACCTTTTATGGCCTAACACAATAGAAAAACATTTCGAACCGCACGATTTATGACACTTACATTCAAGCAGTTCTCTTTGCACATAGGCGTGCATAAATTTTCTTACTGGCAATAAGAAATTTACAAATGATTCAATTTTTTGAATATTTATTTCAGATATTACATATAACATGTTAGTAAACGTATTCACAAATATTTATATTTTGTAGCTAGTAGTAAACTTGTAATGTACATTAATATAAGCTAAAATCTGCTCGTAATTATAATCTAAACCTAAAGACTAAGATTTAAACACAAATTACAAGAAAAACTCTTATATAAATTATGCAATGTGATTATTATACTAATAATAATATCAATACATATTATGTATTTTATTTTTTTTTTTATTTGCATTTCGTACTTGACGTTGTTGTATTCTTTTTTTTAAATGTAAAATAAATAAATAAATAAATATATCATCACGGCATATTACCCATTTCTGGGTGTGCCATTATCTACACATGTGTAGACATCGGTAATGATGACGATATATTTTACCGTGTGGGCGCTTACCAGGCGTCACCTCACGGGCACTCATAGCTGGTGTGGAGAGTGCACCAGAGGGGTCACTTTTGTGCTATTTAAAATTGGAAATATTTGGCGCCGGTCGGGATCGAATCCGGTTCCCGCAGGTTCGCGACCAGACACTCAGGCACGCGGCCACGGGACCCCATAAATGTAATAAATAAATTATTATTTTCTGTACTGTTTGTACATTTATTAAATTGTTTTTTTTCCGGCGCGCTTATGGTGTTTATACCTTTACCGTAACCACAGAGAAATCCTTTATTACTTTAGCTCGCCAAGTAATATCGTCCAGACTATACAAGCGAATTGAGTTTTATTTACACCTCTGGAAAAATCATGCATTTTTCTCTCTTGCTAATAATAATGTGTCAAAAGGTTAATGTCATTAATCGAGCTGAATATTTAATACGTAATAATGAATAATCAAGATATCTTGATAAAAATATTTACTTTTCATTCGTTGGGTTATTGTTAAATTAACCATGGCCATGATAATTTAAATAAATAAATATATCATCACGGCATATTACCCATTTCTGGGTGTGCCTGTCTGTTTTCACAGACATCGGTAATGATGATGACATCACGGGCACTCATTGCGTGGAGAGTGCACCACAGGGGTCACTTTTGTGCCATTTAAAATTCGAAATATTTGGCGTCGGTCGGGATCGAACCCGGTTCACCAGTAGACTACAATAATTTGACAGAATGCTTGTATGAAACAGTTGGCTAGATTTAAACATTTTATCAAGGTATCTTGATTATTCATTATTATGTATTAAATGTTCAGCTCGATTTTTCTCAGAATTTTTGTTATGCTCCTTATGATTTATTTGCATGATCATAAAGCGAAGAAAAATCACTATCCGATTCAACTACTAAAAATCTATGTGTCATTTCAATTTTCTTGGGATGGTGTCATAACTGAAAAACAAATGAAAGTCGGAAGATGCATTTCAGCGTTTTAAAAAAAACCGGGTCGTTTTTTTTTCGATATTCCATACTTTAATCTCACACTGTATTCTCTAAATTAGTTGTAATATTGATGTAATTATTTACATACACCCGGATTATACATTGACAGCACGATTGACAGTTAACTTGTCATTTGTCATGTTAGTTGCAGAATATTATGTGGTACGGCATATTGTAGAGGTGCTGCGTGTAAGGTTAGAATCTGGGCCTACTAATCACCAACATCAATATATCAACAAAAATTGAGGAGTTGTAACACCTTCTATATTTACACACTAGAGATGCACTCGATTTCGAGCTTTGGCCCGGCCCGGCCCGAAGCCCGCCTCGATTTCGAGTCAATCATCGAGCCAGGCCAAAGATATTTTTATCGGGCCGAATCGGGCTAATCATTTTCAAAAATCGAGGCGAATCGGACTTTTGATTTTGGCCCGGCCCGAAAATTCGAGCTTTTCGGGCAAATCTTATAGTTCATTCAAATGCACAGTTTCCTTAATATTTTAATGAAAATGTATGAAGTTAAAAAGGATCAATATGATGTAATAACAACACAGTTCACATATTAATAAATAAAAATGTATTATTTTACTTCAAGAATTCAAGGTTATTCATTAAAGCATAATAATTATATTGTGATGATGCTATTATTATTGTTATTACTCGTGTACTTAAATAAAAGTGATTTTTGTTCCTACCATAATGGTTTCTTGTCCTATTTTGGAGCAGAAAAAAAGTTAGATAAAAAATCCTTATGTAAATTAAAATTCAATTTTTTTATATAAGATTTGTGAAAAAGTTTTTTAAATTCTTTGGTAAACAAAGTGTTAAATACTCGTAGGTCAGTAATTTTTATAACAAATTTACACTAGAAGGGTCTCTTTTTTAACTACTTATGTTAACTAATGTTGAAAGTTATAAGAATGTAGAGGTTTTTTATAAGTTTGACACGAAAAAAGTTAAACATTTTGCCTTAACATAAAAATCAACATTAGGAATGCCGGATGCACCCAATTTCGAGCTTTGGCCCGGCCCGGCCCGATTTCGAGTCAATTTTCGAGCCGGGCTAGCTAATTTTTTTGTCGAGTCGATCTTCGAGTCGGGCCGGTAATTTTTATTTTCGGGCCGAGTCGATCCAAACCTCAAAGCCCGGCCCGGCCCGCCCGAATGCATCTCTAATAGAAACAAAGGTAATTTTAATTGATGTTGGGAAATTTAATAATTGGTAAGGCATTTTAATTAGATCGAAACAAAGTTTTATTATTGGTCTTATTGAGATTCCTCTTGAAGAGCATATTTAAAATTCAGGTCGAAATACTGATATTCCCAGTCTCCCACAAATTCAATCTCTGCTGAAATCTGTTTCATATAAGAATTATTCAAATCCATCTCGCATACAAGGCCATATTACTTTACATCAAACAAAACTTTAGCGAAACCGCAGCAAGCAAAGTCTCTCTGAAACACATTTATTCCCTTCACATCGCAGGGCCCGCGAGTAGGATGGAATCCTGAATATCCCTTACGGCGCACAGTCGGGACTTGGATACAAACAAATCGCTCTTCGGCGTTCTGATCGCGATCAGCCATGGCATGGGATACTGAAAATGCGACTTTAAAAAGCTGACCCTTAAAAACACACACTATGCAGAGGAGAATGCTTTTACTTTTAAATATATATGTGCTACAAAATTTTGTAAGCGATTTAAAATTGTGAAATTGGCAACGGTTGTCGTATCTTCTTAATATTGCATTAATAGTTAAAGATAGTCGAAATATTTTATTACGCTAAATAAATGGTATAAGTAGCCCTAATAATCCCCAGTGAAATTTTTACTTCTAGATAAACAAACAATATTGATAGTAACGAAATTTGTTATTTAACAGTTCATTTTGAATCATTTTTGTTTAACTGACAGGTAAATTTTTAACCAGAAATTGTAAGATTGACTCATTTTTATCAAATCAGAAATTAGTCAGAAATAAATTAGTTATTATTTTTTTTATGACAATATTGTATTTTCAGCGGAATTACGTATGTGTGCAAAGTTTTAAGTCAGATTATGTAGAAGTGGGGTTAAAATTTGATTACAAGATTTGATTTTAAGTAACTGACTAACCAATATACAAGTTAATTTAAATAACAGCTTGTAAAATCATATTCTAGGAACCTAAAAACTTGCTTATTTACAGAACAATTCCTATTTCTGGATTGGTTTATGATGAATTTAATGTATAAAAATAATTTTGAAATTTTGATTTAAAATTTAAAATTTTCTTTCTGGTTTATGTTCGATTTTGAAATTCTGGATTTGACCAATCAGAATCTATCATGTGACGTGTCACTATTTGTCATATGCCGGATTTGTTAAACGCTAATGAACAAGATGATTTGTTTGAATAATATCGGGAATGTTTCTTACTATTGTTGATTTGTATAATGAAGAAAGAAACAAACACAAATGTAAAAAGCATTGATGGGCTGTTAGACCGTGGGTAGGTTTATGAACAGATTAAGATTTGTAAAAGGGCATTAACATAGTTTGTTTCGGAAAAAGCAACAATTTATCAAGTATACTCGTAGGTGTGTTTTTATTTTAATTTCTTGCTATTCATCGTTGCATTGAAATTATAGGAACGGATGATGACAACCGCTTTGTCACCAGAGTTATACCGCCATGTTGATGGTGCTCTCTCTGATTGGACGAATTTGAAATTTACATTTGGAAATATAAAATATAGTAATATTTCAAATCTAAATTTCAAATTTCTAAATTTGTAAAATGTTCATAAACCATTGTATAGGTTTTAAGTGTGTTTATATTTTAATATCTAAATTATAAATTGTAAATCCTTCATCAGCGGAAGATAAAAATAAGTTGCATTTATCGGTATTATTTCATTCAAAACACTTTGGCATAACAAAATTGGTGAATTCTTTTCCACAGCTTTTCTCTTGTTGTGTTTTAATTAAAATTGTAATACATTTTACTCTTTGTTTTATATATAAAAGTAATCTTGTTAACTAATTATTATTCTGGTTTCTTTGATAAAAAAATCAGTCAGATACAAAAATTCCTTTTGAAAAATTCTTATAACAAAGTTGATATTCATTTTATCTTTCCCTCTGCGTTGGTGAGAATTTGAATAGTAAATAAATTGAATTTAGTAGGTATTTTGTTACTCGTCTTTCCTATAATGGATTCCATTAGAACATTGTGCGTGTTTCATTTTTGGTCCTCTTTCGTTCTCGCTAAATTTGTATAATGAATAAGTGTATTTTGTACTTGAAAGATATGCGATCCTTTTTGGTGAAAGTTTGCAATTATTTTACAGGATTCGAAAGTTAAAAGCAACTCTTAAGGGTGCTGTGCTCACAACACCTAGAAATACAGGGTGTTATATAAGTGTACAACTCTTAACCCACGGTAGAAATGATATTATATCTGGCAACAATTTTTCTATAAAAATCTATAAAAACTGGAGGTCTTTCAAACTGACCAATTTTGTCAAAGTTCAAAATTTTGTAAAAAAGTAAAAACCAATGTGTTCTCTGAAAAAAAAATGTCACAATTGACATATAAGAGCATAGATCATTGATGTCTATTTCGAAATAACTTTCTGTACCGTCTTGGAGCAGCACGACTATTTTGTATTGTCTCGCCGTAAAGCATATGCATGTCTGCATATTCTTGACTGGTGAAGGTAAACGCCATTTTGAGAATATCAAAAAATAGTATATTATGTGGCAAGTGTGTGAAGCTGAAATTTTTACATGAGGGTGTACCCGAATGTAAAATAGGCTTCACACACATATTATACTATACTTTTTCTACGACCTTGCAATAAAATATAATTTTTTTTCTTAACATTGCCATTCTTTTAACGTAAAGCCTCTGTATTATCGACTTGTGTAACCATGGTTACCAACGTTACGGGGGTTTAACAGCTTTGTTTTATTAATTGTTTTATTAAAATACAATTCATTTTGTAATATTTAAAATAATGAACTGTGCGTGAAATGTTACTTCACGCACTGTGTACAAAAAATCAAACTTCACACATAGAAATTGATACGTGAAGTAGTCACTTCACGGATGGGAGTAGAAAAACAATATAAATTGTACGTCTATGCAAAAAAGGTTTAACGTCAGTTTTGATAATCAATAGTTTTTCCAAAGAACACATTGATCTTTACTTTTTTACAAAATTATGATTTATGGCGTGATTGATCAGTTTGAAAGGCCTCCAGTTCTTGTAGAAAGCATGTTAAACAAAAATTATTGCCAGATTTACTATCTATGGGGTTAAGCTTTGTACACTTACTTACATAACACCCTGTATAATAAAACATACAATGTAACAAACTCTTACGATGGGTACGGTTCAATATATAATTGGAGATTATATTACACATTTATAAATGATGACGTCGGGATTTGAACCCGGGACTACCACATCTCTAGTCTGGTGCTCTCATCTAGCGTCAATCGACCTCTTTAACTCTTCAAATCACGATGTCAACCGATTTTTCTCTCATATTTATAATTTATCCTGTTAGTATATTAAGAAACACGAAGTTTTATATACTTAAAAAAATATTAATTTAATACATCATTTATGTTTTACAAAATAATATTCATGTGCATACAAGCAATAATTACAGGATATCCATTGCAAATAACAAGAGTTCTATCACGAGATCCATTTGGCAATGGCTATATTACTCAGAAACCGTCTTAAATACTAAACAAATTGCTTCAGAACACGAACATATTGCTTTAAAAATCCCATTTGCCTTCGAAATTAGAAGTATATCGTCTTTTAAAGCACCTTATTAAACAAGACTTTCAAATGCAAATACACTCGTAAATATTTGCGACATTTTTCCACGCACAGAATTTTTAAGTCACCTTTCAGTTTACTACCTCAATTATATTGTGATTATACTTAAAGATCTTTAGACATGCTTTCCAATATTATGGAAATATTATAGATACTTAATTGTGTCTTTAATATGAAAATCAATGTAATTACATATTTCAAAACCGTAAATGATTTTTTGATTAGTAATGGATATTACAAGGCCACCCAAACTCGTATTAATCATGTTCACCAATCTTGGACATAAAATGGATCAATAAGTATAAATTATTATTTTTACCTCCCGCTACCCTTAGTATAAAGAGATTATCTTTCATAAATCAGCCTGCTTTACTATAATCATGGGAACAGCTAATATATTCAAATAATTGTAATTGATAGATGTCAGTGTCAAGTGCAATTTACATAGAGAATGTTCGTGTTATAATTTTATTGGATTTCTAGAATCTTTTCCAAGGAACTCTCTGTATAGAATAGGTGGTACTGAAAATCCGATCACTATATACGTAATGTTATATTGAAAACATATATAAAAGTATAAATTTTATTTTAAAAAAATTATTCGTTTTTTAGTAAATTAAAAAAGATAATTTTCTGTGACGTCATTATATTGAACTGGAGAAGGGAACCAAGTTTAAAGACGTAACTAATAGATGGCATGGTGTGCGAGGAAGTTTTAAATTGAATTTGACATTAGTTCGTTTTTCTCTCTCTCTCTGGTCTCTCAAATACATTAATTACTTTACAAATAAACACATAGGTAGTTACATGTAATTTAAAATATCGATACCAAGAAGACAACAAAAATACTATCCTCCAAACTATTGTTGAAACGTCAAACAGGAGATCTACATTACCCGCACAAACATGCCGTTGCTATGGGGCGGTACTACGCTATGGCTTTACGGCCATTCATTGGTGCGGCGTAATTCTACGTCATACATGGCGATAATTCAAATAATCAAATTTCATTAATTTTTTTCTGGCTAATTAATGAATATTTAAAAAAAAAAAAATACGGGTAGCAAGTTTTTACCTAAATAAATATATCATCACGGCATATTATCCATTTCTGGGTGTGCCAGTATCTACAACACATGTAGACATCGGTAATGATGACGATATATTTTACCGTGTGGGCGCTTACCAGGCGTCACTTCACGGGCACTCATAGCTGGCGTGGAGAGTGCACCACAGGGGTCACTTTTGTGCTATTTAAAATTGGAAATATTTGGCGTCTGACTGGATCGAACCCGGATCCCCCAGGTTCGCGACCAGACACTAAGGCACGCGGCCACGGGACCCCATAAGTTTTTACCTTCTCTTCAAAAATATTAAATAAGAAAAAGGTACGCAAGTAGCCCATTTGTAGAAAATAGTATACGTGCGTGTTACAATTTTACTGAATATATAGAATCTTTTTCAAGGAACTTTTGGTATGGGATTTCGCTTGGCCTGTTAACACAAGACATGAATCATTACCATCTTTTGCAAAAGCGCGTTAACGGGACGCCAATGGGGCAATCTTAAATAATGAGTTCATCTTTTGCGTTAGCGGGGACGATAGCGTTGCGCAAACAGGACATCAATCTATAATCCAAGCTAAATATACAGGGTGTCTCTTAAATAGGGGGACATGGCTTAACCACAGATTCCTGAGGTTAAAATAAGACGATTTAACCAAACTTGCTTTTACCGGAAAGTGTACCGTTTAGCCAGAAATCTGCTTCAAAGTTCTTCGAAAAAAAAATTAATTTGCTTATAATAATCGGACGCTTTATTCGATTTGGATGAAATTTGATATGACAGTTTATATGGTTATAGGTCATCTTTTAAGGTGATACTTGTTATTATTAGTGAACCACTAGTGTATGAAACTTAGGTGTCACAACATTAATTAGACCGTAACTTTTTAATGGCAATGCCGAAAACGTGAAATTTCTTCAGAAAGATACATTCAATAGTAAACTTTTGTCTCTCTGTGTAATTTGTGATATCTGTTACGGTTCACACAGAAAAAAATAAAATCTTAGTGTCTGCACTGCTAAATTTTTAAAATAAATTTAATCTAGCAGTCTATCCAAATGTCAAACAAGTAATTTTTAATGACAGTAACAATTGTTTTACGGGTTGTTAAAAATTTTCTTCGCAATATTCTAAAATTAGTAACATCCGTGTGTTCGGCCTAATAGTATTTTACTACCATTATTATAAATAAGACGATTACATATCTTAGCTTACTCCTAAACAAGTTGTAAAGATAGACAACTCGTTACTGTCATTAAAAATTACTTGTTTGACATTTGGATAGACTGCTAGATTAAATTTAGTTTAAAAATTTAGCAGTGCAGACACTCAGATTTTATGTTTTTCTGTGTGAACCGTAACAGATATCACAAATTACACAGAGAGAGAAAAGTTTACTATTGAATGTATCTTTCTGAAGAAAAATAATTTCACGTTTTCGGCATTGCCATTAAAAAGTTACGGTCTAATTAATGGTACACTTTCCGGTAGAAGCAAGTTTGGTTAAATCGTCTTATTTTAGCCAAGCTTAATATATTCTTTTTAAGCAGCTTTTCAAGATGCACGAAATGATCCATTAAATCAAAGTTTGTTACCACCATATACGTAGTTACGTTTTATGGTGTTTCCTCGTTAATTTCCTGTTGGCCGGTGATTGCGTCTCATCCTCATCCTGATCTGTGCATCTTGCGTTGCGTGCTGCAATTAGCATGCAGCATGCAGGTCGGCGCATGCAGGTGCAGGCGATGCGGTCAGCAGCGGCACGCGGCGCCACAGGTGAGGAAACACGTGCTCTCCGCCGCCGCCCTCGCCCCCCAACAACAACAACTGTCAACACGCGCCGTCCGCAATCTACACTCTACACCAGTGACAAATCTGACGCGATCACCACACTGATTAGCACTGATGCCAGTGCCGATGCCGGACAGGAACTGCGGATGGGGATGTGGATGTGATACAACCGATAATGGAATGGGAGAAGTTTACAGCATGTAATTTATCCAGAGAAACAAAAATTATCACTGCTATTGGTAATCTTATGCAGATAGCACCAAGTGGAAAATGGGGATTTCCAACAAATTAATACAGTTTTGAAAAAATCTTGTGACGGAACAGATCCATGAAAGTGAGATACTTATGCCCGATTTCTCCAGAGCAACTTAATACATAAGTCGTTGCTTATTTCTAAGTTCCACCTTAAACCGTTGCACCACGCAAAAAAGGATAAAATATGAGACGTACGTAACAGTTAAATGTAAGATGAGAAAACGGTGACATGTGATTATGTGTCATATGTAAGTTGCGGTTTTTTTTTTCGTTTTGAGCACAATTAAGAAATGTAAGTACAATGGGTGAGATTCAGTGGGTTGTATTAGCATGTTTTAAAGCAAAACATGAAATATTTGACAAATAAAATTTGACATATTTCTAACCTGATTTTACAATAATGACTTTCCTTTTACACCTTCCATTTACAATAATACTTATTCATTTGACTAAAGGATATCTGTATTACTTTTCCATGTGGTAAAATATCTACATCACAATTGAATCTCATTGATACATGTGGAAAATATTACAATGTTGCCATACAGTGGCGTAGCTAGAACTTTTTCCGCCCGGGGCGGTTCCTGGATTTGCCGTCTCTCTTCATACACCAAAAATACTAAAAAAAAAAGTAAAAATGAAATCAGGTATAGGGACATAAATAACAACAAAAATTTAAAAAAAAAACTAATTTTTCAACATCCTAAAATTTTATTTTCTTGTTTTTTGTTTGCAAAATTGTCAATAAAATTGTTAAAGTTTGTTTCATCACTAATTTAATTTGCAGTTCTATAGATAATATAGCAAGATTGTCCGTTTCGTTAATTTTTGAGAAACCGTAATTTCATTTTTAGAATTATTTAAAATTCTCGTACGTGCAATAATTTTTCGAAGTATTGGGGTGTTATTTTAATTATGGTTACTAATTAAATAACAATGTAATATTTGGATTCATATGTTCGGATTTTTTCTAGAATTCATTGGTGTATATAACTCAAATTCGGAAATTTTGGACATTGGTTCTTTAAGCACCAAGATACAGAAATAAGTAGCAATTACAAAGCTTATAAATCCACCTTTACCGCCTCTCTGTATATCTATTTTAGTTTTGCATCTCCGCGTAAGATGGCAAAAGTTTCGTAGAGTTAACTTTTTTTTAAATTTGCGTTTACCTGCTCAACTTGTGTGTATACATTTCAATTGTATTATTTATATGAATTTGAATTATTAGAGTATGAAAAGAAATATTACTGTATATATTTTATTTTACTTATAAATTATAAATTAAAAGTGCCTCCCCCAAAAAAGTGCCGCCCGGGGCGGACCGCCCCCTCCGCCCCACCCCCTTGCTACGCTACTGTTGCCATATACTTAATACAAGATTTAATACAGACTTAATACAACCCACTGAATTCCACCCATTGTGTTCAGAAAAAAACCTAATTCGAAGTAGGATATGAACACAGAAACGTATGTCTGATTATTATTCAAAACAAAAGTCAAGTTGTCAAAATTGAACGCGAAATGTAATTTTAAGGAGAAAAGATAATAAAGAAGGTTACAGAATATTGCCGTTCACCGTTTTTCAATTTATTTCTATTTCTAAAATAAAAATTCAAGAAGAAAAGCTTTGATTTCCTTAGATAACATTTTGACAATATCTCGTGTCAAACTGGCATACGTTTTTTTTTGTTCATGGCCTACTCCGAGTTAGGATTTTTTTGAACACGTATTATAGGGAGCCAGTTTATATCTAACGTGTTAATCATTGATTATCCAGAAAATTATAGCAGCAAATCTAGATCACAATAAAAAACAGTGGATAAGAAATACGTGTAATATGTTTCTAAATAAAATAATAGTATGATAAGGAAGTATAACAACTTACTTTTATAGTACAAGGAGTTTGATACAAAATAAAAAACAAAGCCTTGCGTAATTGGTGTAAGAAAAATTAATGATCTCGTTAAGATACGAACGACGTTATCGAAAAAAAATCGACGACCAATAATTATAGTGCTATATAAAGTATCAGTTCTGGTACTGATACTTTGGAACATACTTCAGAAAATTGAAGAAGGGTATTATTTATTTTTTATTCATTTGAAAACAAATACATAGTACTTAATTTTTGGTGGATTATAATATCTGCCATTTCTAATAAACAAAAAGTTTTATCGATTAATGTACATAATATATCCTCACATTTCATACAAAAATAGCGCAGACCTGATTAAAATATTTACTTAATTATTATTGCAATTTCTACTGGGTTAACAACTGAAAACTGTGTCACAATATACGTCACAGTTACGCAAGTAATATCTACAAATTTAGAATTGTGTGCATATCTTATCCTTATGCAGTTGTAACAAAATAACCTAATTCAGAATATGTTACGTAAAACACTAATAATTTGAAGGCAAAAAAATCCTAACTCTGAGTAGGCTATAGACAAAAAACGTATGTCAATTTTAAAGTATTTAATTAAATGTCAATTTCAAAGAAATCAAAGCTATTCTTCTTGAATCTTTATTTTATAAAGAGAAATAAATTTAAAAACAGTAAATGGCAATATTCTGTATCCTTTATTATTATTTCTCTGTAAAATTACATGTCACGATTAATTTTGACAACTTGACTTTTGAATTGAATAATAATAGCCTACTCCAAATTAAGGTTTTTTTCTTCACGCACTGCAAAGCAATGAACAAATTTTTTTGAGCAAAAAAGTAACTTACTCATTTTTTTTTGGGTTTAAGGAAGGATATACCACCCCCTGTGTCTTATTTTTAAACTGTGATTTTTTTGTGACGCGAATTTATAAAGACGCTGAACGCATGGATTATCAAAATGTGTTTATTTTTAAACGCAAGCTTAGGGGAAACCGTCTCCACCAGACAGGAAGAAACCAAAACAAAAACATTAGCTTCGTCGCCTTGCTCAGGGCCCGATTAGCTTACATTCGGTTCATTGTGCCAGAATTGCCAGCGCAGTGACATCTCAAACTTATAGCATTAACTTCATGTGTCTGACCAAATTACGCGAATTAACCCCGTTTCTGAAATGGATGCAATTTCCCATTTGCTCAGAGATTCTTGTTTCTCTTCTTGTTATTGCTGCGAAAGTTTTTACAAGAAGATAGTTAGTAAATAGTCTACTTTACACGATGATCGAAGAGTAAATTATTTTATATTATTTTTTATCGGACGAGGAATTACAAGTAGCTTTTATTCATAATTAGAAAGAATATCGTTGAAGTAATCAACAAACACGATTTGAATATACATTAGTCTTGCCTGCGATATACAGGGTGATTCTTAATTTAACAGCATATTCTGCAGGTCATTTTGAGTAAAAAAAATTAATATAAACATAGGTTCTAATCATTTCAGTGACTTACTAAAATATTGGAAATCCAGCCAGTTAAGCGGTTTACGTCATCGTCCAGGGATTTTTGAAATTTTCAATATGTTTTTAAATATATTTGATTAACGGTATTTTATTGAAAATATAAACATATCATCACGGCATATTACCCATTTCTGGGTGTGCCAATCTGCTTCTTCACATATATCGGTAATGATTATGACATATTTATACCGTGCGGGCGTAACCACAGGAGTTACTTTTGTGCCATTTATAATTCGAAATATTTGGCGTTGGTCGGGTTCGAACCCGGTTCCCCAGGTTCGCGAATAGAGATTCAGGCACGCGGCCACGAAACCCTATGTATTTTATTAGTATACTCGTGTTATTATTATTATTATTATTATTATTATTATTATTTTGTTTTTAAAGCCATTAATTTAGAAATATTAAATAAAATTATGTTAATTTTTGCAAAATGACTTTTGATTATTTTTATTATTATTGGTAATTCTGTACATATTTCTCACTAAATATTGTATGTCTACATTGTACTTTTCTACCTGTATTGTGATTTCATTTTGTTTTTTGTTTCGTTATTCATTGGCAAAATGTCAAATGCTCTGTCATGTCAAATTCAATTAAATTTATTGACTTATTTTGAAAATGAAAAATAGAATGGTGGTCTCTTACTTACGCTGAATTGTATTATTGAGGTAATGTTTTGTTCTATTTATTAGTAATAATTTGAGAATTAAATTTATTTATCAGCGTGTGGCAAACGCCTTAAAGTTGAGTAAGTACTGTTAGCAAAATTCGACTAGAAAAAAAAAACTGCATTCCAATTCAATCACTGAAGAAAATGAAGCCAAAAGTAAGCCCTATGATTGAATTTGACAGTTTCACTGAAGTTGTTATACGGAATGTACGGAAACAGTGAGAAATTATATGGTATTAATTATGCAGTAGTCTGTATTTTTTTGAGGATCTCATATAGGTACTAGTTACTAGATAGACTGTTGCATATACTATGAGAATGACGTATTTGGTATTTATAACGGCGAAAGGAGTATTTTTCAGAAAATTTTAAATAAAATTAGATTTCGGTGGAAGAAAATTATAACAGACGTGTTACATTTTAAAGAAAGATTTGGATTTTTGTAGGGAACCCGCAGATTATATTTTAATCCGTTTTACATGATCATGTAAACTTTTTAACACATGAAGTCATTGATCCTAGTGATATTGTATTTATGACCTAAACCGCTTAACTGGCTGAATACCCTTCAATTCTATGTATTTTTTTACAAATTCCATACAGAAGGTTTCTATTCTATATTTCCAGTAAAAATATTTCTTGAATATGCCATGTAAATTGCTCACGACACCGATATCTGTCAGTCAGTATTATCTTGATATAGTAGTTGCGTCCATGGTTATAGCATAGTTGCCTGATTTACGAAATTTTATTTCTTTATAATGGTTTAACTCTCCATTTTCATTGCATATGAAGTATAAAATGGATTCAAACTGTATAGAGAACAAAATAATCTTTAATATTTTGTAATAACACAAAAATTCAAAAAAAAATGATATTTAGCTGCGTTTTTTTCAAGAAAAATTGTTATAAGTTACGTTACTGCAACTGGTCATAAATGCCAAAATATTGTTTTCGATTTTTCTACGAATATAGTTATAGAAATTAAGAATCTTATTCGGTAACCCATACCCCAATACTCCGTTTCAAACAAATCCATTGAAGAAAATCAAACAAGAAAAACAAATATTCAAAACTTACACATTCCGCCTCTGAACTGTGGGATTAGAGACTTAGGTGTCATTGACCTAGTGGAAAAGTTGTTGTTTGCCTGCGTACACATCCTCGTTATGCGTACACCTATATATACATACATATCAACACATTCTTCACGGAGAGTGTAAGTTAAATTTAGTCCGGGCTACAATCGATAGCGTGTCCTCCCGCTTCAACCAGGACACCACAAACTGTTTCCAAAATTTAAATCACCCTGAAAGGAAACTACAATACCTGCAACACATTAACCTGAGAGATGGATAGAAACTTTGTCTAAATTTTATGGCTGTGACCAAAATTAGATTTATTTGGTAATCAGCCAAATAAATGCTATTTTTTACCTCTCGCTAAGAGAGATATTGGATTCATGCTAAAAATCTCGTATCCAGATTTTAGCGAATAAGCACGTTTTAAGATCCCTGCAATCATCGGATGTGTGTGTGTGTGTGTCTGTGTGTGTGTGTGTGTGCGTGCGTGCGTGCGTGCGTGTGTGTGTGTGTGTGTGTGTGTGTGTGTGTGTGTGTGTGTGTGTGGTGTGTGTGTCTGGATGTTGGAGGGATGGTTTGTCAAATTCTATAAGACTAAAGACCAATTTATCTACGTATTTCTTAATCTGACATTAATGGGAAGGGAAACAACCGGAAGAATTAGTTTTTTAATTTTTTTTTTTTTTGAAATTTATGTTTCAAAGATTAAAGAATATAAAATTCTCTATCCGATACATTGAACATTTTTATTATATCTTCTATAGATTTTGTGATTGAGAATTAGAAATACCAGTTGAAAAACTAAAATTGACAAAAAATGTCAGTGTCAAAAATCCAGATGCATTACTGAAGGCTTTTTGTGGGAAATATCATTTAATATTTCTTATTTTATTATTAATTAAATATTTAAATTTATATATATATATATATATATATATATATATATATATACCGTGAGTATTTTTTAACGTGAAACATTGGGTTTGTCATATCCATAGTTACGACTTGATATTTGATTGACAGCAATGTATTTGTCCGTTCCATTTAAAATTAAACATAGGGAACGAATCTGACAGAAATATTATATTTAAATATTATAAGAAATTTAGCGGAGGCAGAAAACCACTCGAGAGCACTAAACATATTTCGGGCACAAGGTGCACATAGTATTTTTTCTACGTCTAAATATAATTTTTAGAAAACAGGTATAATTATTTAAACAAAATTAACCTCTAATGACATCTTGTCAATATGACAGAAAACCGTTGAATTTTCCTATAAGTTATGATTTGACATTTGATTGTCAGCAATGTATTTGTCTGTCTCATTTAAAATGACACATGGGGAATGAATTTGACAGAAGTATTATATTTAAATATTGTAAGAAATTTAGCCAAGTCAGAAAATCAGTCGGGCACAAGGTGCACGCTATATTTTTTCTACAACTAAGTTTAATTTAAAATGCAGGTATAATTATTTAAACAAAATTAACCTCTATTGACTTCTTATCAAATGTCAAATTCGTTCCCTATGTTTCATTTTAAATGGAACGGGCAAATACATTGCTGTCAATCAAATGTCAAGTCGTAACCATGGATATGACAAGCCCAATGTTTCACGTTAAAAAATACTCACGGTATATATATATATATATATATATATATATATATATATATATTACATATACGCATCAGAAATACCGTCAATCTCGTGAATGAATTTGAAGAATTTAGAAGAGTAGAAGGAAACTTATTTATAGAATAAATTAAAAAATATAAAAATATATTAATAATAGATGTAATTAGAATTTTTATGTGTGAACTAGAAATGTTAAATACAATACAGGGAATTTATTTTAACATGCAACATATGGTCAATCACTTCCATGGTTACTCACTATTGTCAAAAAATGACAGCAATGTAATATTTGTCCATTTTAAAATGCAACATACAAAATTTGTAGTTTTGTATTCTCAAAACTAATTTTCAATAAATTAGCCTACATACGATTAACAAAAAATCAAAACATGAATGTTGCACATCTTAGCTCACAAAAATTCATAACTTTCATGTAATAAATGTTAAAAAAATACCTCCATTCACACTGAGGAATATTCTAGTCGGTCGTAATAAGAATTGACACCATTTGTGATATTGTGATGTGTTCTGGAAGTATCTCCTGTGCTGCAATACTATTTATAATGTTGCATTTTAAAATGGACAAATATTACATTGCTGTCACTTTTTTACAATAGTGAGTAATGCCATGGAAGTGATGAACCATAATGTTGCATTTTAAAATAAATTCTCTGTATGTACTTATATAGCCTAATATGAAAATGGCGAGAGGTCTTGTGCTGACCGCAACAGATTTTATACTAAACTTATATATCACATGGATCAAATAATATATTATATAGCAATAAGGGAGAAAAATACATAATTGCCGATAAAGCGACAGAAAAGAAATAGGTACCCTGATATTGATACAATTTTTTCGCCTCTGTTTGAAAGCTCTGTTTTAGCATACACACCGACGCCGTTGTCGTCTACGGCGATGTGTTTAAAGGTGACCGCCCCCTTAAGCACAGCAAACACAACATTTCGGCGAAATACGGACAATTTGCGAAATTTGCACGCCATGTTCCATAGATGCTATCTAGACTATGAATCTGATGGTTAAACTTCATGCACGGGATTCATGGGATAAAAAGTAAAAGTACTTTCACTTTTACCTCTAAATTTCTCCTAGCGATAGTGAAATTGGATGCAGGGGAAGGGTAATAATAATTGGATTCCTAAGCGCAACTTTGGATAGGCATTCCTTTTTGAATTCTCTTATTTGCGTTTTTTTGCTGTAAAAAAGATCTGCAAATATTTAACAAAAGTTTTGAGAAAAAGTAAAAGCTCTTCATCAAATGAATTATTTTTAATAAATGTACAATAAAGTACAATATGATGGCGACTGTAATCTTGTGAAACATACCAAGTGTTATTTTTTAAATATCTTATTTTTTTATTGAAATGTTGACATAAGGTGTTGTTTCTATGAACTAAGGAGATAAGAATTAAATTATTTACATACATACATAATCAGTTATGAAAAGAGTTATATTGTTTGACGAACATAATATTTGCCAAAACGAGCGAAGCGAGTATTGCAAATTATGTGAGTGAGGCAATATTACTTTTTCATATCATATATCATATCATCATTGGCTAGTAGTGAGAGCCTGGTTTTAACTAAAACAATGTTTTAAGAAATGTCAAATTTCATTATTTAATAAGAAAAATAAATATATCAAATTTATCAAAATATGATTTTTAAACAGAACATAGTTTGTATTCAAACAAATATTTTTAAATAAATCATTCTTTAAACATAAACGTAAGCGCCCACACGGTAAAATATATCGTCATCATTACCGATGTCTACATGTGTTATAGATACTGGTACACCCAGAAATGGGTAATATGCCGTGATGATATATTTATTTATTTTATTTATTTATTTAAAACAGCGTTTTAGTTAAAACCGAGCTCGTACTAACCAGCCATTATGTACAAATTTTATCTAATTTCGCTAAAATAATTTTAAAATACTCAATATTCTGGTATTTCTATGGCAAATCACTATAGGTACATATTTCAAAATCAATTTACCAAAGCGTTGCCGTGAAAATAAATGAATTTATTTTTTTTAATTTGATTCTTATGTCAGTACATGAGTATCATAATTGAAAATGAGTTCTGAATGTGTTCTTAAACCGATATAGATCTTCCTTCTGATGTAAATTAGGAATAGAGTGAATTAATAATTCATAAATTTATAATAAAGGAATCATTATTGATATATTCTTATCTTTTTTATCAATTGTCATTTGTGTAATATACAAAACTCATTTCGTATCAACTATTTAAAAAGTGACTACATTTCATAACAAAAGATTAGGTAAAATTCGACTTTTTTAAACGGAACTGATGGGGAACCATTATCTTCAATGTGACGCAGTTTTTTTTAATACCTTATCTCATTCGTCTCTGGACGATGTTCCATCTACTTCCCGGATCGTCAGAAATATTCTTGTTTATAACTGTTGTTCATTTTGGTATTTCCTGCCATTATTGAATACTTTTCTGCTAAGAAATGCCCAAAAGTCTTCAAACAGTCGCGTGAACCATTTAACGAATTTGTCAAGTTATTTTCAATTTATTCTCACTCTCTTGTTAGATTACTACTGATAAAAATCTGTTGTGGCCAGCACAAGGCCTCTCGTCATTTCCATATTAGACTATATAAGTATTGTATTGCACTTCACTTTCGAACCGTCGTTTTATAACAAAAAATTACAGAACTTTACTCAAATATTGTTTTTTATTGTATTTAACATGTTTTCTGCACACATATAATTCTAATTATATCTATTTTTCATTGTATGAGGAAGTTTCTAAATGTCAGAGATTCTTCCAATTCATTAACCAGATTGGCTGTATTTCTGATGGATATATGCATTTTACCACAATTTTACCTATAATTCCAAATATTTAATTAATAAAACAATAAGAAAAGTTAAATATACTTCCCAGAAAAAGCTATCAGAATGTCACTAAAACTGTTGATATTTGACAATGACATGTGTCATGTTATAAACATTGGAATTTGTCAACTGGTTTCCTTAGTGCCTTGGCCTCTGCGATTAGTTTACTCTATAAATTATAGTGTCTTTATCTCTAAATCTATACAAGATATAATAAAAATTTTAAGTGTATTAGATGGAGAATTTTATGTTCTTCAATATTTAATAAAAAAAACTACCAAAAAATTATATTTAGAAGATTTTTTTTAAGAAACTACTACTTCCGGTTGTTCAATTGTTACCAAAACTTTTTCAGCTCTTCCCAGGAATGTCAGATTGAGGAAACTGCAGTTAAATATTTTTTAAGTCTTATAGTTTTTGAGGAATCGTCCCTCCAACATCCATACATACACACACATACACACACACAGACATCATTTTAAAAATGTTATAATTGGATTCTAGGGACCTGAAATCGTGCTTATTCAATAAAATCTGGGTATGCGAATTTTAACATGAATCCAATACCTCTCTTAGCGAGAGGTAATTATTTATAATAACTTGACAAAAATATGACCCTTTTGCTTCTACAAAATCGGTTTCAAGTAAGGAAAGCTTAAATTTGTCTGTATTCGATTTATCCCGATAATACACTGTTCATAAATCTGTTTCAATTGTGTGGAAAAGATCGAAATAGCATTATGGTTACATTCAATCGAGATTTATTTGTTAAAGACACACTCAAGTTCGTTTCTGCCAAATATTTCAGGTTATCTGTTTCGATATCGATTCCAATCGCAATTTCGTCTGTCGTTGGATGGCAAGCTGCAGTTATTTTCGTCATGTTCGATTTTTGGTCATCTTTATCATCATCGTTTGTCGAAGCCGACAACGAGTTCTTGTTAAAATAATAACGATATGCTATCTTCATTTCCTTCGTTCTTTCCTTTTTTATTCTTTACGACTTTATCGCTTTTGTTTTCGTTTACTCCAAGGGTAATTTCAGATGTTGTCTTTGAACATTAAATATAATTTGTTGCGCACAGTTTGGAATACTTGCTTCCTTGTGATAATAAAAGTAGAAGGTTATGAAGGAAAGGTATTTAGAGAATGTTAAATAGGTAATTTTTTGATAAAGAAAAAATAATGTCTTATTATCAATATTTTTAATTAAGTAATTAAGTAAATAGCAGTTGTTTCCTTATATGAAAACATTTTACAAAAATATCTTATACAGAAATCTTTATTTTTAATTATATTTAGTAATTTCATTACCTTTTATGTATAACAAGTCATTTAAGCAGGCATTAAGTAAACGGTTGTGGCTTTAATGGTCATTATTTCTGATAAGATTTTGAACCAGGTTCTTTGGTATACAGAACCAACTTTAGCATTTACTAAAGGTCTGTGCCAGAAATAAAAAAAATATATTTATAATTTCATTTTTTAACAAAATAACATTCGAAAGTTTCGGCTGACAAAAATACAAACTAAGTATTTAGTTCATTTCTCATATTTTCATGCACCACTCATACACGGTTAAAGAGGGAACAATGGACGATTGAAGCTTGAATTCAGCATGAAATTTTCTTTCTTTTCTTGTTCTTCATTTGAAGTTATATTATTTTTCATCGAAATTTTGGGTATTTTCAATAATACAAAATTTCGATGAAAAATCATGTAACTTCAAACGGCTATGACTCGAGATCCGATCAAGTAAAAAAATCATGCTTGACATGAAAAGAAAGAGAATTTGATGCTGAATTCAGACTTTCATCGTCCGTTATTCTATCTTTAAACGTGTATGAATGGTGCATGAAAATATGAGAAATGAACTAAATTATATGTCTAATGTGAATATGGCGAAGCAATTTTGTTTTACAAACGGCCGAATTCACCATTCCTTAATCGTGAGTTGATCCAGATCAACGCTGATTCTGAATCAATCCAATTCGCAATTAAAAATCAAGCTAATCTATTAATCAAAATCAATAATCAACTGTTTCGTCCTATGCCATGAATGAAACTTTAATCAGATCTTTGAATTCTAATTTTCACATTTATAGCTATGTCAGAATTCTGGCTGTTGTAGGTACTCATTTGTAACTTTGCTTCATGCTTCATCTTTATCTTTATTTATAATCTCATTAGTTTCATTATTTTTCAATATACTTTTATTTATTTCATTTTCACTATATTTAAAAACACTCCTTTATTAGAATTAGTGTAGATTTCTATCTATATCGAAATAAAAATATATACTTCATGAAAATTATTAATAAATTTTACAAATAAATTAAAAACTTTACTTTGTTTGTACAGAAATCAAGTTGGTTAATTAAAACAAACGCTGTTTTACAAAATCAGCTTGATTCCCTAATCAGTTGACCATTAATCAACGGAATATTGGTGAATTCGGCCGTTAATGTTATCTGATGATGATCGAAAATCGAACGATCGTTGTGATAATAAAATTATTATTTTTGTGAAACGTACCAAGTGTTGTGTTTTAATCTTAGCACCAGTTTTACAATCTCCGGTTAGAATTTTAACTGTAAGTTAAATGAACAATATTGTATCGGATTATTGACTGCAATGATAAATTTGTCATTTGACAATTCATTTCGTTTCATTTTTGTTTATTTAACTGACAGTTAAATTTCTATCGGAAATTTTAAAACTGGACCTTAATTAGATAATGTTACTGTTTTGTTTTTATATTCGTGATAGTTTTGTCTTCCTTTCCAAAATATTAATATATAAGTTTTTAATTTATTTATGGGGTCCCGTGACCGCGTGCCTGAGTGTCTGATTGCGAACCTGAGGAACCGGGTTCGATCCCGATCGACGCCAAATATTTACAATTTTAAATGGCACAAAAGTGACCCCTGTGGTACACTCTCCACGGCAGCAATGAGTGCCCGTGAGGTGACGCCTGGTAAACACCCGCACGGTACAAATATGTCATCATTACCAATATCTATGATAAAGCAGATTGTGGCACACTCAGAAATGGGTAATATGCCCTGATGATATATTTATTTATTTAATTTATTTATAAAAAATATTAATAGTATTATATGTTTATTTGGATATAGATAGAAATTACTGTGATTCCAATAAAGGAGTGATTTTATTATAGTCAAAATGAAAGATATAAAATATGTTTGAAAATAATAAAACCAGTGCGGTTTTAAATAAAGGTAAAGAAGAAGCATGAGGTTATAAATGAGTCAAACAGCCAGAATCTTGACATAGCTATAAATGTTAAAATTATAATTCAAGTATGTGATAAAGTGCTTGATTCATCGATTTTGATTAGCAGATTAGCTTGGTTTGTAATGGTGAATTGGATTGATTCAGAATCAGCGTTGATCTGTGAACTCGGCCATAAAAATCATAAAAATTTTCATGTAGAGTCAAATTTGATCTACCTCATATATAATCATCATAATATATTGCTTAAACATTATAAAAAGATAAAATTCATTAACCGCTCTTTCCTCTTGTAAAAATCATGCGTATGTGATAACCCTCACCTAAAATCTATTACAATTCGTCACAAGCAGCGACAACAATAAAACACAACAATAACCTCAATTTTCGATTTGCCATCAACAGTCCCATTAGCAGATAAAAACTCAATTAGCCCAGCAGCAGGCATCGCGAGCAACCAGCACGTTTCACTGCAATACCACGTCTTCTCACTTTGACATGGCATAGGTACGAGTAGATTTGCTACAGATAAAACAACCATCATTTTGCCATCTAAATCGACCAGAACAAGGTGTTCCACAAGACAAATTATCATGGGGATATCATAAAGAAGATGCCATTTAAAATCAAAAGTTAGTAAAGAAAAAGTAATTTACAAGTAGAAAACAACGCGCAATTTATGAGAAAATTTCAATATTTAAATCGCTGTCATTGTCAGTTTTTTTTTTATGTTTGTGCTTTACGTTTTCCAAAAGGCACTTGTTTGTATTGGTCTTCTTTCCAACCGTATCCATGGCAATAATAGTTAAGTAATAATAAACAAATCGCATAGTTTCAGGAAAAAATAAATAATATTCCACACTTAGGCCCAGTTTTACAATCGATGGATATGACTTATGGTTAGTTGACCTTAAATTGCAAGTTAACTTTGAGTATACTAAAGAAGTGTTTTTCAATCATTTTTGAATTCATAGTTTCTCAACTGTAAGTTAACTCAAAGTTGATTATGACATTATCGAAAGTATGTTGGCAACATTGATGATCTGTCAAAAATTTGAATATTTTATATTTTGATTTCAAAAATTCAAACTAATAATTAATGTTGTGAAGGATTTAATATAGCTAACAAATGTACGTACCTATTTTAATAGTAACGTAATGTTAAAGTAAGTGCCGCTCCGTGGGCAAAAGGCGCGTTTGTACAAAATTATATTTCAGCGCACTCGCGCCTCGGAAAAGGGTTATTTCGTAAATTTTCATTATTTTCTTTATAAACTACGTAATATTAAATTTAAAGCAATCTTTAAACTATGCTTTTTATTCTTCGCTGTTAAAGATGAACGAAATTTTTTATAACGGAATAAATTTCATCTAATAACATTTCCACAGTCCTTTTTGACAATCTAAAGCGATTGAAAAAATCCAAATGATCATACTCTTCAAAAAAATTTGGTCTCTGTCTGATTATTTTGGGACGTCGAACTGGTACATCTTCATCTTCACTAAATACGTTTACTTCATAATCGTTCATTTTCAAATAAACAATAATATATATATAATATATATGTCACAATACAAGGTTAGGAATTATTAGTCAAATTAGAACTTATTCTTCTGGTAAAAGTAAACTACAAGTTAAATCTTAACCAACATTTGAAAAACGGTACGAGTATGTTAACTTATAGTTAAGTGCAAACTCGAAGTTAACCATAGATTATAAAACTGGCCCTAAGGGGTAAAAAAAAAGGTTCAAAACTGTCAAAGTTGTAGTAACCAAGTAAATTGCAACCGAGTAAATATAATTGAAATATTGAAATAATAAATCCAATTTACACATTTCGTACATAATTACAATTACATGAACGGCGTCAATATTTGTCTCCGTCATTATCTCGCGATCGCGTCGAAATTTCAATTTGAAGTGATCTTAAAGACACCCCTCGAGATGCAGGAGTTTCTAATTGAATTTCCGTGAAATCCCCGATGCACGGCACTGGCGGGCACGTGCGCCGTAGTCCGGTTGATGAACTCCGGGCAGATGGTGGAGCGTGCGCACCTTTTAATTTCGTTACCCCGCGTCTCCAGTTTAGAGACGCGACGTGAGAAGCAAGGGGCGTCCGTGCCACCAGATCGCGTACCACCGGACGATTGTTTTTTGACGGTTTTCTGATTAATTTTACGTGCCCCTTCAAGGGATTTACCAAACCCCAGCGGAAGAGTTTTTTTACTATACTGATGAAATCTAAGAGAAAAAAAAACGAACAACGTAAACATATGTTATCATACGAAAAGATAAAAACGAATGAATCAACACCAAATGTCATATAAACGTAAAAAGATTGAAATCCAATAGTGCCAACATGTAGTGAAAAAATGAATGACATTTATTTGAAATAAATTAAAAATGCATTAAAACATTATGTTCGACTTTTAAATAATTGTAAATTTACAATCCAATAATATTACTAACAAGTTTATATCTCTATCCATTTTTTAATTAATGTCCCAAAAGTCAATATACCCCATATTCAGATAAAAACTTCAAAATTTTCAAAAAATCTAATTTTTATGTATCTAGATACTTCTCAGTGCACTGATTCCAAATTTTGAAACCGCAGGTCGATATCTCTTTTCGTTCTCGAGATATTT
This sequence comes from Ophonus ardosiacus, assembly GCA_943142095.1. NCBI lineage: Eukaryota > Metazoa > Arthropoda > Insecta > Coleoptera > Carabidae > Ophonus > Ophonus ardosiacus. The sequence continues at coordinate 38,655,798 of OW964829.1, read as the reverse complement.
AGATTCAAAGTTTTGCTCAAAACTGCCCATTTTTGGGTAATAACCCAAAATGGGTCGAGATATGAAGTTGGCGACATCACCATTCGATTCTACGGGCAAAATTACTTAAGTACACCAATTTTTATAATTTTTGAACACCGCATACAGTTTCTAAAGCAAAATAACTGAAAATGGCCAAAAATCGCTAAAATCTACGATTTTTTCAGATTTTGGCCGTTTTCAGGGGTTTTCAAACTTTTATTCATACAAAATGAACCGGTTAGTCAAAAATTATGAAAATTGGTATGCTTATATATTTTTATCCGTAGAATCGAATGGTTATGTCGTCAAATTCGTATCTCGACTCATTTTTGGGTTATTACCCAAAATGGGCAGTTTAATGCAAAACTTTGAATCTAAATATCTCGAGAACGAAAGGAGATATCGACCTGCGGTTTTAAAATTTAGAATCAGCGCATTGAGAAGTATAGATAGTGTATGAAAATTAGATTTTTGAAAATTTTAAAGTTTTTATCTGAATATGGGGAATATTGACTTTTGGGGCAATAATTCAAAACTAGATAGAGATCTAGCCCAGAAATGGGTAATTTTGAGAAAATATTTGAGGTTGAATCGAAAACTAAAAGAGATATCGACCGGCGTTTTCATGATTTGGAATCAGTACATTGGGAAGCCCGAGATACATGAAAATTGGATTTTTGAATATTTTCAACTTTTTAACCAAATGCAGGTATTTATGACTTTTTAAGGTAAAAACTTAAAAATGAGAACAGTCATGAACTTGGTGGTAATATATTAGTCAATTTTACACACAATATTAGATATGTAACTATACCAATTTTTATGAGTATGAAACAAATAGTTTAACAAGGCTTCAGTATTCACATGTTTTACAATTTTACACAAATACCGAATATTTCTAGTATTACACTGCGCCTCATGCCTCATAGGGATTTTAATTGACCAAAACAATCTTGGATTCGGGACTGTCCATTTTTAATTCTGGTGATCTAGTGTATGCCTCAACAGAAAGAGTCATACAGAATATTCCAGAATGCAAGACCATGTTTTATTGTATTAAGAGAATAGCCCTCGTGTTTTTAACCTCTCGCTAAAAGAGGTATTGGATTATAGTGCAATCATTAAATATTTATATAACATAAAAAGTAAATGGCGAGAGGTATTGTGCTGGCTACACTTCTACTAAATTTCAGCGATGATCTTTTTGATATAAGAAAATAAATATCTTCTATTTTTCTTTCTGGATTAATTGTAGCGACTTGGAAAAGGTTATCAAAAAATCGAACTGATTATGAATTCAGTATATAACTCCAACGACCGGTGTTCCTTATTTCGTAGTAGAGTATTTATTTATGGCTAGATTCAGGTCAGCTTTCAATCTTACGTCCATTTATTAGATCATGTCCACGATTAATGATAACGGAATACGTAAAGGTGCACCATCATTGCGAAAAATCGTTACCACTAATTCTGGAAAATGGACTTTGGAGGATTCCACAGTTCTCGTTCTCAAAGTTCTACGGAAACTGCAAAACGCCTTTTATTTTAATCTTATATCCGGTTTCTCCACAGCAAGTTGCCTTGCACCAGCAAATTTAATTGCGAACTTAACTTATGGTACAAATTACATAGGCAACAGAGTAATGCTGCTGTATGATTGGTTAATTTGAAATTTAGCGATTCAAAATAAAATACCGGCTGTCAAACGTCAAAGCAGTCATCGTGTTTATCAGGGTTTATGTTTGTATTCGTTCAACAATATTCGATATGGATTTACCGGATTTCCCTAATTTTGACGACGTTAACGTCGTGGATACTGTGAAGGAAGTTGATTTTGTCGATACTGTCGAAAATGGTTGAACTTCGCGACAAATAAATAGCAGAATTGATTTGTTCTAAATATATTATTGTGGATCACCGCCAGTCCTATAACGGAAGCCTTTTTCTTCGATGACGTCTTCCTTGCATCAGTCTTCATATTTTTGCCAATGCTGCGGCAATTAATTTTCAGATAATTATCTTTTGAATATTGGACATGGACACCGCATTGTTTTTTTTTTTTTATTTATTTTTCAATATTCTCTTTAAATCTTTGTTTCTACTACAGAGCAATTATCTTCTTTGCTATAATTTATTCGTTTCTTCTTCACATCATTTAATTTTTACGCCGTAATAGTCCAAAATGAATAGTATATTACGTTCCAAGTTAAGAGAAGTGAAAGTTTACTAGTTGAGTATGGCAAGTTTAAATACGAGCGATAGCGAGTTCTTAAATGCCATACGAGTACAGTAAAATCACTTTTCTGACGCGGTGCGTACACTATTTTTTCGTATTTTAATTAGTATTAAACCAAACTTGCTTCTACCGGAAAGTGTACCATTTAGCTAGAATTCTGCTTCAAAGTTCTTCGCAAAAAAATTAATTTTGCTTATAATAATCGGACGCTTTATTCGATTTGGATTAAATTTGGTATGACAGTTTATATGGTTATAAGTCATCTTTTAAGGTGATACTTGTTATTATTAGTGAACCACTAGTGTATGAAACTTAGGTGCCCCAACATTGATTAGACCGTAACTTTTTAATGGCAATGCCGAAAACGTGAAATTATTTTGCTTCAGAAAGATACATTCAATAGTTAACTTTTCTCTCTCTGTGTAATTTGTGATATCTGTTACGGTTCAACAGACAAAAATAAAATATGCTAAATTTTTAAAATAAATTTAATCTAGTAGTCTATACAAATGTCAAACAAGTAATTTTTAATGACAGTAGCAATTGTTTTACGGGTTGTCAAAAATTTTCTTTGCAATATTCTAAAATTAGTAATATCCGTTTGTTCGGCCTAATAATATTTTACTAACATTATTATAAATAAGACGATTACATATCTCAGCTTACTCCTAAACAAGTTGTGAAGATTGACAACTCGTTACTGTCATTAAAAATTACTTGTTTGACATTTGGATAGACCGCTGGATTAAATTTATTTTAAAAATTTATTAATGCAGACACTCAGATTTTATTTTTTTCTGTGTGAACCGTAACAGATATCACAAATTACACAGAGAGAGAAAAGTTTACTATTGAATGTATCTTTCTGAAGAAAAATAATTTCACGTTATCGGCGTTGCCATTAAAAAGTTACGGTCTAATTAATGTTGGGACACCTAAGTTTCATACACTACTGGTTCACTAATAATATCAAGTATCACCTTAAAAGATGACTTATAACCATATAAACTGTCATACCAAATTTCATCCAAATCGAATAAAGCGTCCGATTATTATAAGCAAAATTATTTTTTTTGCGAAGAACTTTGAAGCAGAATTCTGGCTAAATGGTACACTTTCCGGTAGAAGCAAGTTTTGTTAAATCGTTTTATTTTAGCCTCAGGAATCTGTGGTTAAGCCATGTCCCCCTATTTCAGAGACACCTGTATATATTAGTATTAAAATTTGTATTTTTGCGGCATAATATTCTGGAATTAAAAACATATAAAAAAACATAGTAGTCTGATTCTCAGTAACTAGACATTTATTGTTTATTGAACCTTACAACCTCCGAACAAATTAATTCTTGGAGATCGATTTGCAATACGATGGTTCTAGATTATGAAAAGAACATGGAAAACGATTTAGAAGGTAAACAATTAAAAATAAAAATAAACAATTCCTTGGGTCAAAATGTATTTCAATAACAAAACCGTAGCTATGCAGTAACGGTTGCTATGTTGTAAAATAACCCATTACTGTACGATTTGGAGTATATTAAAATAGTATATTACTGTAGAAAATACGAAAAACAAATTTACCGCGACTTACCGATATGTCAGCTGACATATGACACATAACAACATAAGTCACTGTTTTTTCAACTTTTAAGTGCTGCTTACATCTCAGATTTTGACATTTTTGCGTGGTGCAACGATTTAAGGTGGAACTTAGGAATAAGCAGCGATTTACGTTTTAAGTTGCTCTGGAGAAACCGGGCAAAAAATCTTGTATTGAAAATGTCACATAGTTGACGAACGATGAACCGTATATCCTTCATATAAATAAAACAAGCAACCAAATCACCATTACAATACATTACATGCAATAAATAATAAACCTGCGAAGCCTCCATATGTGTAGCAGTTACACTGCAACTATCGTCCATCTAGCCACGCCTACTCACGCACTAACTGCCCCTAGCATTGGAGAAACGGGCGCCCATGCTTTGCAATACATTCGTAATGATGGTCACGGCATGGTAGGTACTTCTTGTCAGTCACGTCGCACGTGAGCGGGAATTACCGATTACGCTACCGGAACAAGATGCACGATTCCAAGGTGGAAACCTGGGATATATGGAAACGGTCTCGAGGGAAAGAACTTATAAAGAATTGAGAAGAGAGGGGATTTCGTATTGCAATAAGTGAGTGGAATGGCAATATTGAGAATAATATCTAAAAGTTTTTTTTTACTAGCAGATTCGTTACTATACTCGGGTTTGGTTCCAATCGATGTCAAAATTATATCAAATTTTAAATGGCCCAAAAGTGACCAGCAATATGTGTGTGGTGACACACGGTATGAATATATCTTCATTTTGCTCTAATCTACTGGCGAGAAGATATTTTTAAAAAATCTGATGTGGCCAGCACATTACCTTCCGTCAATTCTATGTATTTTGTACAAATTGCATACCGAAAGTTCTTTGGAAAAGATTCTATAAATACAATAAAATTAAAACATGAACACATACTACTGCGTTTTTTCAAGAAAAACTATTAAGAACTTCAAATAAGGGAACTTCCGGTTGACCAATTATAACCAAACTCTAATCAGTTCTTCATATGCATGTGAAGAAGAGGAACACGAGAAAATATTACGTATTTTCGCGGATTTTTTTGAGAAAAAATAGCCGAAGGCCTATCCCATTCTGAAATGGACTATACCTATAGGTATGAATAGTACTGATTCTTCTGATTCTGATGTCTAATTACATATTTGTTTACATTTTAAATTATTTGTTCTTGTATTACCAATGTACACTTTTTCGATATTAATAAATTTTCCCTAAACGGATCCAATTCTATTAACTATATCAAACAAAAATTTATTGTGGATTATTTCATAATCAGATTTATTTGGTTTTGAAACTCCATGATAATACTTATACATTCAAATATTATCATCGGGTTCAATACTGAGAATACTCGAATCCGAGAACCGATGCGGATTCTGAAATTCCATATCTAAAATCCGATACTCATACTTATATTTCGAACCGGATCCCAAATCCAATACTCAGATTTGGATCCAAAATCCGATTCTCAGATCCGGATCCAAAATCCGATACTCAGATCCGGATAGTTTAACAAACAATTATCCGGATATTTTTGGATCCGAAACCGAAACTATCCGGATCCGGATCTCACCACTAATACAGACATCATCGTAAAACTAGTAAAATCATATTTTAGGGACGTGATTAATCATTAAAACTCACCACCGAATTTTTTGACCAAAGGCAATTCCTTCCTTACCTACAGGTGACTGAAGGTAAAAATTGATTTTTGCATCATTGCATCGTTATTCCAAGATGGCGATGCTTCCGGAAGTATACCAAGCTCGAATACTTGGGATTTTTTATTGGCCTCTCCAAATATAAATCATATCCAAAAATCAAAGGAACCTGACATTTTGTGGGGAAAGCCTTATTTTTATACCCCACGACTGGACTAAAAACTGTTAAAGTTTGAATTTTCTGGTAGTTGCTTTTTTGCCTCATAAGTTACAGATTCTCTACAGAAATTATTACTTTATCTCGTCTTTATGAAATAATATACTATTCTATGGGTAAATATTCGAGATGATGTAACATAAACTTATATTTTTATTAGATGGAACCAAAAATGGAAAGCGATTCGGTCCCCCAAATACATAAAACCAACACTGCCTAAAATAAATACTTGAAAAGTTTAAAAATATCTTACCAAAATATCGTACGTCAATTTTGATTGTCGGAGAGTTCGTTGTTGTGTGTTGTTGGTTGGCGAGTCGAAAGAAATTTACCTGGACATCGGATTCGTTCCTAATTTATATATTTGTGTGCGTGCATGCGTTGGCTGTGTTCTGTGTGTCTGTCCATTCTTCTGGCAACTGTCGGGATCCGCCCGAAACTCCCCGACAACTACCCTGTATTTAGCGGACCTTCGATTTACCAAAGTTCAGAGGCGTACAACAACTTTATCAACTTTAAGATGCAAAATTCACAATTATAAACAAACTTATAGTTTCTTACTTTATTTGCAAAAATTAAAATATTTTTATTTTCTGAATTTCTTCAGTTCTCTGTTATTTATGTGTTTTCTTGTATGTTCATAAAATGACCCATAATAACGAAGCCATTCATTCATTTTATATATTATGCACATTATTTCGTACACTGTGCGCATTATTTCGTGCAGTATGCACATTACTTCACGGCACGCACTTACGCGTGCGCACTTCCAAAATCATACATAAAATGAGCAAAAAATGTATTTTATTTGAAATTGGCACTAAAGTGCAAAAAAATAGTCATTAAAAGTTCAGAAATCGGGAGTACAGTAATCCATTATAGGACGATTTCATGCAAATGCAGTGTTGCCAACCTTATGATAATTATTGTACATATAAGATAATTTAGGTAGGTGTACGATATATAACAGTAAATTTGTACGAAAATAGACAAAAAATATGTACAAGAAAAACGAACTAAATAATTCCGATGGAGAATATTGAAATAAAACATAGTTTTGAGAGTTCTTTACGATAACCTCAACGTAAACGTAGCCTTTAAAAATAAAATATACCTTTCATTTTCACAAGTTTTCGATTTCAAATAAAATTTAATATGCACCAAGGCACTGAAGTTCCCTTTTATCACTCATATGCTTTATTTACCTCGGCTTTACGGCCTCGGCAACAAAATTCCGTATTCGTGATTAAAAGTAGAACTTCAGTACCTTGATACACAAATTACTATTGAATTGTGAAAATGTTTTGATATTAAAAGTGTATAATTTAATAATTTTTCTATTAAACTGGGGTCTCGTGGCCATGTGCCTGAGTGCCTGGTCGCGGACCTGGGGAACCGGGTTCGACCCCCACAGACGCTAAATATTTCGAATTTTAAATGGCACAAAAGTGACCCCTGTGGTGCACTCTCCACGCCAGCAATGAGTGCCCGCGACGTGACGCCTGGTAAACGCCCGCACGGTACAAATATGTCATCATCATTACCGATATCTATGATAAAGCAGATTGGCACACCCAGATATGGGTAACATGCCGTGATGATATATTTATTTATTTATTTTATTAAACTTGTTTTAAAAATTCAAAATTAAATGTGTCAGAAATTGACAAGATGTCAATATAGGTAAGTTTTTTTACTTCCTTGTACGAAGTAAAGGAAGTATTGTAATCGCGAAAAATTTCGGTTTCCAGATTTCAACGGAAATATACATTTTGACCATCCCTGAATCCATTTTGACCACTGAAATATATACTAACTGGAATGCGCGTACGAACCGTGACTGTGAAGCATATTGAAAGCCTGTTGCTGGAGTAGTCGGCAAATATCGAGACAGTTCGTGAGTAGACGGAAATTATTTCGTGTGGCGCATGTTTAAATAAATGAAGCATCATATGAAAACAAAGCGATCAGCTATGATACGAGTTATTCGGCTAGGTTCGGTTCGGCACGAACGTGCGCGAACAGGACCAGCCATTACTGTTCAATGAGCTTCAATGCAGCGTACGCTGATAGGTAGAGTATGCGAGTTCCAGTTAGTATATATTTCAGTGATTTTGACTAATTTCGTCGTGACGTCTGTACGTACATACGTACGTATCTCGCATAACTGAAAAACGGGAAGCCGTAGAAAGTTTAAATTTTGTATTTATGACTGTTATAACATCTAGTTGTGCACCTCCCTTTTTGGTCATTATCTAACTTTTGGAAGTGGTACTTTACTTGAAACCTATAGTACATTTTAATGCAAAACTATATTAAAATGTAATCCAAAACTTTTCAAATTTGGTATATAAGACTTTTATATCAATAGGAATAACATAGTAGATTTTAGTTAAAATGGTCTACCCGGAAGTGGTGCTTTACTTGAAGCCTATAATAGATTTTAATGAAAAACTATATTCAAATATAATCTAAAACTTTTCAAATTTGGTATATAATACTTTTATATCAATGGGAATAACATAATAGATTTTGCTTAAAATAGTCTAACCGAAAGTTATACTTTACTTGAAACTGTTATCAGTTTTTCTTGAAAAAAATGGTGTTATTTTGATTTTAATAATAAATGCTTCAAATAAAAGTTTTAGAGAATTGAATTTTGCGTCGAAAACAACAAGTATGATTAAATTAGCTGTTTGTATAAGCGAGATATGTAAATTTAAAAATGATGTACTTTTTGGTTTCTGTAATTAAGTTTGCTATGAATTAGGACAAAAAATACGTGTAATTTTATGATTGAGTCTGTTATAATACATATTTTAATTATTAACAAAATATGTATAGCGTAACAGGCGTACAAGGAAGTCATGTGGTGTCCACATCAGATATTTTTAATATTTGCTCCTGTTTTCTGAATATTAAATTTAGTTGCAGAAAAAATGTGTGCGAAATATGTATAGCACTCTCGAGTGATTTTTTAATTCGGCTAAATCCTCTACTGATCTCTGTAAAGGATAATATGGGACTCATATTGAAATACAGTCTAATTACTCAAATTTCAAGCAAATCTCCTGCTAATCACAGGCCTACAACCATCCACAGATGTAGATAAAGTGATATTGGATGTTATTTGAAGCAAGAGTAACCAAATTACTTAGATTTTTGTGTGAAAGCTTTCTATTATCGCATTAGGATTATTTCCTGAAATGTGAAAACACCCCGAGGCAAATTCATTTCCGAACGTACATGTTCTCATCACCGACTGTGAAATTAGTGTGTTTACATGTTCGACAGCCGTGTGGCCGGCCCGCCCTCTCAACGGACTGCTCGTGGATCGTGGATCTCATTCACCCTAATTAACCCCCAAATGTCCACCCACGCATCATGTGACGTTCTGCCTGCCTCTTCTCACGTAGCCTTTGCCGTTTGCAACTTACGAAGATAAATAACTTCAAACCGTTCAAATACTTCACTCTAAAGTACCCGTTGCTCGAAAATGTTTTCATAGATTCAACCATTGAAAGATTGCTTTGAAAATAGTGTTTTTTTAAACGTAAAGTGTTAAATTCATAACCAATAAGTTGTGTTTGAATGAGATTCTAATTTTTTAAAAGTTGCAAATTATAATTCCGTATTATGGCTTGGTAAATACAGGGTGTTATGTAAGTAAGTGTAAAACGCTTAACCCATGGTAGAACTGACCCCATAGATAGTAAATCTGACAATAATTTTTGTTTAACGTGCTTTCTACAAGAACTGGAGGCTTTTAAAACTGACCAATCACGCCATAGATCAAAATTTTGTAAAAAAGTAAAAATCAATGTGTTCTCTGGATAAAATTTTGATTGTCAAAACTGACGTTAAACGTTTTTTGCGTAGACTTACAATTTATATTCTGGTTTTTACCTCCCGCTACCCTTAGTAAGGGAGGTATAGGGATCGTGCTAAAAAACACATATCGAGATTTTAGTAAATGAGCACGTTTTAAGGTCCCTAGAATCCAATTTTAACATTTTCACGATGATGTCTGTATATATATATATATATATATATATATATATATATATATATATATATATATATATATATATATATATATATTGATACCTGTTAAGGAGTCACTTCCGTGACGTTGATAGGGCGTCCTGACTTCCATATTAATTAATGGATATATATTATTAAAAATTATATATATAGGCTTAGGGGAACTTTTAAATTAAGGTTTTCAAAAGAGGGGTAAGAAAATATTATATTAAAAATTAAAATACAATTGCACATACTTAAAATACGAAGTTACTTCCATCACTGTAATTGTATACAAGATATTGAAGCGTAGGGCTGACTTCCGCAACGTTGCCAAATGTCGGCTAAACTATCAAGCATATAAATCAGCAAAACACCAGATAAAGTATATGATGAATAAAGATCTCACTCTGTATGAATAAAGTGCCACAATGTCGAATTTTGGACTATTATCTTTATTTAAAAAATCATAATTTTGTTGTATTGGCTGTAAGTCTGCGTAACCGCTGCAAACCATGTATGCCCAATTCTGAATTTTCTACAAAAATTATAATTTGTGTGCTGCTATTTAAGAGCTTTATTTGGTTTATTATATTATTTAAAAAATATTAAAAAAATACTAGATTGTTCGAAGATCCGCTCCAAACCACTCAACTTCAACTCTAAGTAATCTGGGATAATGTACGACATACGGGCTTATGACACAGTTATTCCAACTTTTAATTTTTCAAATTTAAGGTGATATGTTTACTAGTCACTAATTAAATTAATTACTTTACAAAAAAAAAAAACCTAGTCCAAAGATGATGCAGAATTTGTGCAATGCAGAACATATCAGAAAATACAATATCAAAGACGAAAGACGTTTCATGTAATGAAAAATATTTCTAATTTATCTTATTTCCAGCAATACACATGTTATAAATTTTTCGGGTTCACATATAATAATTAAATGTGATAAAGTCTACTGTATAAATAAATAATAAAAAAATCTGTTGTGGCCAGCTCAAGAAGTCTCGCCATTTCCATTTTATGTTATATATACTTTACCCAAATATTGTTTTTTATTGTATTTAACATGTCTTTTGCACACATACAATTCTAATTATATCTATTTTTCATTGTATGAGTTCCTAAATGTTAAAGATTACAATTCATAACAAGATTGGCTATAAATGGATATATGAATGTTACCTATAATTTTAAATATTTAATTAATAAAACAATAAGAAAGATTAAATGTACTTCCCAGAAAAAGCTTTCAGAATGTAACTAAAACTTTTGATATTTGACTCTGACATCCGTCATTTACAAATTATGTTATAAATATTTAAATTTGTCAACTGGTTTCCTTAGTGTATTTTAGCCTAATCGACTTATTACATCCCGTTATTTTATATATTATAGCGTTTTTATCTCTAAATTTATAAAAGATATAATAAAAATTTGAAATGTATCCGATGTAGAATTTTATGTTTTTCAATATTAGTAATATCAAAAATTTTCAAAAAATAATATTTAGAAGATTTTTTTTAGAAACTACTACTTCCGATTGTTCAATTGTTACCAAAACCAAATGTCAGATTGAGAAATTCGTAGTTAAACTGTTCTTATGTCTCATAGTTTTTGAGTAATCTTCCCACCAACATCCACACATACACACACAGACATCATCGTAAAAATGTTAAAATCTGTTTATATGGACTTTAAATCGTGCTTATTCACTTAAATCTGGATATGTGATTTTTAGCATGAATCCAATACCTCTGTTAGCGAGAGGTAAAAACTGAAATTCATATATAGCTACGAGTAGTTATTGAAATGACGGTACTCTAAAACTTGATGGTTCAAATTTAGTAAATTTGTAAAGATTTGTAAAATTGCTATTAATTTACATAAGAAAAAAATCTGTTGTTGCCAGCACAATACCTCTCGCCATTTCCATTTTATGTTACACAGGGTATAAATTTTAAAACGGGTCATAAAAAAAGGTTTTTTTAGATGCCAAAATTTTCGATATTAATTTATTAAAAAGAATTAGTGCATGTTATAAAGAAAAAAATTAAGAATTTTTTGATATCAAACACATTATATTTCTGTTTCATATAAAGCCAGAAAATAAATTTAAAAATTTGCACAATTAAGAAAAAATATCAATAGGCGTGAAACTGACAGGAACAAAACAAATAATTGTTGACTTGAGACGCTCATTAATAAACGTTTCATACACATTATTTGTTAAATTATTATTATTTTGCTTTTATTAGGAAGAAATCATGGATAATTTGTCTCATGAAGAAAATTTACAAATTATTAAATGGTTTTAATTACAATAAATAATAATTGTTTCTTAAATAATTATCATAGTGTTTACTTTAATTGTCCCCTATCATGTTAGTAAAAAAATGACAATGTTTTGTTACTGTCAGTTTCATGGCTAATATTTTTTCTTAATTGTACAACTTTTTAAAATTATTTTCTGGCTTTATATGTAAGGTGTTTGGTATTAAAAAAATTATAAAATTTTTCTTTATAATAGGCACCAATTATTTTATCAATAAATTAATATAGAAACTTTTGGCGCTTAAAAAACTGTTTTTCTTTGTTATAGCCCTATAACCCGTATTAAATTTAACACCGATAAGTACTGTATTGTATTTCGCTGTCGAACGGTCGTTTTATAACAAAAAAATTACAATTCTAATTAAATCTATTTTTCATTGTCTGAGGAAGTTCCTAAATATCAGTGAATCTTCCAATTCATTAATTAGATTGGCGGTATTTTTGATGGATATATGCATTTTACCTACAATTTTAAATATTTAATTAATATAACAATAAGAAAGATTAAATGTAATTCCCAGAAAAAGCTTTCAGAATGTAACTAAAACTTTTGATTTTTGACACTGACATCTGTCATTTACAAATTATGTTATAAATATTTGAATTTGTGAACTTTTTCCTTAGTGCCTTAGCCTCTGCGATGTACTACATTAAATTATTCTGTATATTACAGTGCCTTTATCTCTAAATCTATACAAGATATAATCAAAATTTTAAATGTAACTATTAATTCCGGTTGTCCAATTGTTACCTAAATCTAATCAGCTCTTATGCTTATTCACTAAAATCTGGATATACGATTTTTAGCATGATTCCAATACCTCTCTTACTTTTACTTCTTATATATTATGGACAAGGTAGGAAAATAATGCACTCAATTAGAGAGCAATATCGGTAGGAATTAATATTTAACTATATACATATTTCACCTTATTGGTTTTACTTATCAAATGAAAATTACAAATTTCATTTACAGAAAAATAATTTGTAAGTAACATGATGTTATTGGGAATTATTTAAAATTGTAATAACCTCCAAGACTGTAAATAAGTTACTGTCCGCACTTTTGCAATTTATGTCCGGTTTCATAACCGTTTATTCAAAAATTAATACGTTTTTATCCAACCAAATTAAGTACAGTACTTTACAAAAAAGTCAAGTGTTACGTGTGATATTTATTTCTATTTATTAAAAATTATAACAAGACGGTAATTTTTTAACATACCCTTTTGAAACCGGGCAACTTTGTCAACAAATTTCACCAATCAGAATACTGACATATGACAAAAAAATAAATTGTCACCTGACATTTTATTGCTTGTTGGTTGCAGAATGCTAAAATCTTGCTAAAAATTAAAAAAATCATCTTAGCAGAATTACCACGATTGAAATTTAGAAGTTAAAAATTATCACAAATAAATTTTAATATACTTATAAAAAGATATTTACTTGTTATTTGTTATTAATACTTATTGGCTAAATTTTTTAAATAGATGCTAAAAATAATCATTAATTCACAGAAATACTCCGTATGTGCTGTAGATAACAGCGGTAATTATTTTTACATTTTATTGTGAATTTTTCACTTATTAATTTGTGATACTTTTTTAATTGTATATTGTTAATAAAAGTTTATTATATTCATAAAGAATTTCCATAAACTACAATAAAATACTGCAATACACTGTTGCCAAGTTTTGGAAGTGACCAAGTACCTTCTAATGCTGTATACACTTCGGAAGTAACTTCGCACTGGGCATACCTGCCACTAATAGCGAGTACAGCGCCAGCGGTAAACGCTTGAACTAAAGTGACAATTTTAAGGGTACGGGGGGGTACTATTTGACTTCCAACAAAATTTTCGTATTTAGACTTGTTTTGCCTTGTAGTGCTAGAAAAAATAAATTTACATAGGGAAACGTTGTCACTTCCATTTTCGGAAGTCACAACGTTATATATGAAGTCACAGCGTTGAGCACATTCCCGTATATGAAGTGACCACGTACCATGTATACATATATATATATATATGTGTGTGTGTGTGTGTGTGTGTGTGTGTGTGTATGTGTACGAATTTTGTTTGCACTCTAACTCAAATACTATCATTCAGAAAATTCTGAAACCTTGTATTTCTACCCTATTCTAATAGGAATAGAAGCCATTAGATTTTGGTGTAAATCGGATAAACGGAAATGGTACTTTACTTGAAGCTCATAATGGGTTTTCTTCAAAAAATACCATTAAATGCCATTTTTTCGCATTTAATGACATTGGAAAATTATAGATTATTTAATTTTGTACAGGTATACATTAACACTTTTTCTATATATTTTACAGATAAATTTAAAAATCATTTTTCTTTTTTTAATCCCGAAGCCTAAGATAAACAAAATTCCTTTGTTACACAGTTTATTTTTCAAATGAATGTAACTGACAGGTAAACGTCATTGTCAAAAAACTAATCACTTCAAATTAATAATAGTGACATATTAAATAATAAAGAAAATCGTAAATAAAGCAATAGTTATATGCAATGGAACATAATATAGTTTGAAGCATTACTAAATTCGTAGGTATGTATTTAAATTAATAAAAATTAAATAGCGGGAGGTTTTGTGTTGGCCACATCAGATTTTTTTTATGCAGACATGCATATGGTTTATGGTGAGACATTACAAAATAGTCGTGCTGCTGCAAGAAGACGGTACAAAGAGTTATTTCCAAATAAACGTATACCAATGATCTTATATATCATTTGTGTCAGGTGTGATATTTTTTCCAGAGAACAAATTAATTTTTACATTTTTTTTACAAAATTTTGAACTATGACGTGATTGGTTAGTTTTAAAGACCTCTAGTTCTTGTAGAAAGTAAGTTAAACAAAAATTATTGCTAGGTTTACTATCTATGGGGTTAGTTCTACCATGAATTAAGCGTTGTTCTTTATACTATTTTTTCTATTTTGTGCTTTTTATGTCAATCTGGAAAAAAAATCGTAGTTCCAAAATCTAGCGAATTTTGTGTCAGTGGTTGATACTAATATAAGATTTGTGAATTAATTTGACTATATCCTTATATTTGTGTAAACAACTATGTACGATATTTTCTATTTCTTTCTTCTAACTTTACTACTCCATTTGTTCTCTTCTTCTTATATATCATTTAAATTTATATATACAGGGAATTTATTTTAACATGCAACATATGGCGAATCACTTCCATGGTTACTTACTATTGTCAAAAAATGACAGCAATGTAATATTTGTCCATTTTAAAATGCAACATACAAAATTTGTAGTTTTGTATTATCAAAACTAATTTCCTATAAATTAGCCTACATACGATTAACAAATAATCAAAACAAATGTTGTACATCTTAAAAAAACTTTAGCTTACAAAAATTCATAAATTTCAATAAATGTTAAAAAATACCCCCAATCACTCTGAGGCAATATTCTAGTCGGTCGTAATAAGAATTGACACCATTTGTAATGTGTTTTGGAGGTATCTCCTGTGCTGCAATACTATTTATAATGTTGCATTTTAAAATGGACAAATTTTACATTGCTGTCATTTTTGACAATAGTAGTAACCATGGAAGTGATGAACTATAATGTTGCATTTTAAAATAAATTCTCTGTATAAATACAATTCTGAACAATTGTTTGTGTTCGTTTATTTAACGAGATTTGACATTTGATACTTTTGACATACAATACCACAACCTTAAAAAAATAAATTGTACTAGTCTATTACAGCACTCGAATGAGCTCTTGGGTGCGATAATAACTTTGTTATAGACGCAAAATAGAGAAAAAATATTCTACTTTCATTGCTAAAATATAACTTAGGTAGTGTCCGAAGTTGCACTGTTATGATCCAAATGTTTATATCCTAAAGTTATATGCACTAAATGACTTAATTATTTTGTAAATTAGTAATGCATTCTTTCTATATAGAGATCGACTTTGATATTTAAGAGGTCGATTTTGAAAGACCCACCCTTATGCGAAGTCTGTTACAAGTCCCGTATAAAGGCTTGTTCTTTCTAAAAAGTTGCACCATTAAATTGGAATTAAAAATAATGTTTTCTTCTCGGTGGTTCTGAAAGAAATGAAGTGTTTTGTGCACGGTGTCATTCGCCCGCGCACACCTGTCATCGCGCACGTGCCTCGTGGGTTATTAATTATGGTCGGAAATTTGGGTCGCTGCTTTGGTAATGATACGTTTTCGATTTGCTTATATGTGACGTGAAAGGGTTTGCTCCTGTTATTATTTTCTTTTTACTTTCAATGTATGTGATGGTGGTGTGTATTTATTATTGTAATTTTAAATGGACGGTTCGTTTTGGTGGTCAAAATTCGCTTTAGCATCTGGTGCCTATTTGGTGTTTTTACTTTAACTCTTTTCAATTGTTTTACGGACAATAGATTACTATTATACTTGTTTATGTTATAAGTGGAATAAAAGAATTATTAACGTACGCGTTAGAGTATGTGAATAATAATAGATTTGTTCGCATAAGAGTCAAAAACTGTCACAAAACATTCTGAGCATGCGCGTCAGTTTAAAAATGTACGCAAAACACAGAAATTTTAAATCTACGATTAAAAATCATTTGTTCGTTCGTTCTCTATCTCTAAATCTATACCTATAAGATATAATAAAAAGTTTCAATATGTCGGGTAAAGAATTTTATATTCTTTGGGTAATATTTATAATAACATAAATTTCCAAAAAATAATATTTAGATTTAAGATTTTTTTTGAAGAATATTTCTCATTAATGCCAGCTTAAGGAATACGTAGTTCAATTGGTCTTTAGTCTTATAGAATTTGAGAAACTTTCTCTCCAACATCCAGACACACACACACACACGCACACACATACACACACATACACATACACACACATACATACACATACATACATACACATCACAAACACACAACACACACACACACACACACACACACACATACACACACATACATATACATACACATCCACAAACACACAACACATTCATACACACACACACACACACACACACACACACACACAGTGAGAGAGAGAGAGAGAGAGATAAATCATTATAAAATGTTAAAATCTGATTCTAGTGACCTTAAAACGTGCTTATTTTAGCATGAATCCAATACCTTCCTTAGCGATAGGTAAAAATCAGCAGAATTTGAGTTTTTTTTTATTTATCTAGCGACCTATGCATTTTCAGAGAAAATAACTCGATAAATACATATTTAAAATGGTATATTAAGAGAAAACTTTGCTTTAATTTAGCCAACTTCGTATCTTTTAAGATAAACAAAATTCCAATGGCGAGCTTTGTAAATTCATAAATCGTGTATGGTGTACCTTATTGTTTTATAACGTCTTTATAAAGTCATGGATACTTAAACACAAATTAACCCACCATTTCGCAGTCTATTTCAATGTCTAATAGAAGTAACGATTATATCTTCCATTGCTTTACATTACTATTAATTAGTGTTCTTGTAGTATGCATTGTTTTGTGATCATATTCGTTATGATGCTCGAATACTAATGTACATGTACATGTAATGTTACATACCGTTTGTAATTTGAAATATTCCATTCACGTTTATCGTACATCATAAATAACTGACGTAATTCTTCACGATTAGTTATTGATGTTCGATAATTGAAAATTTACATACCTTATTTTAAATTCCGTTATTGGTTTGGGCCTGTTTAACAACCGCACATAAGGAAGCAAGCATTAACTCAAATATATAATCAATCATACCTAAAATTACATCAGGATTATAATTCACTAGTATATTACTATTAGAATATATGAATATGACGATTATCTCGAAATATTTGACACTGAATAATTTTTCTTTTTAATTTTTTTCTTTAATTTAATACATTTATACAATTTTGACTAATAAAACCCAATGGTGATATAATCAGGTTTATAGATCTCTACCTATTTTTGAGTTACTGCCTTCAAAATCATACTTACCTATTTTTGAAAAAAATGTTAAAAAATTACGATAATCTAATTTATTGCTCTAGTACTGGGTTTATGCAGACATTTAAATTAAAGAATTAAATTGTAAAACTAAACTAAACAAGTAGAAACCATTGTTATCAATAATAACGTTTATGCAACTAAACTAATAAAACTAATTTATGAAGTTGGCTATTTTCAACTTTTAGTATAATTTTATAATTTTATAGTTTTGCACATGCGCCAGTTGCACACTTATGACAGATTTTAACACCTAACCTATGAAAATGTACAATGATAACAAAGTTTCTGTAGAGAAGAGTGAAATTTGTGTATCTGTATTATTTTATTAGAAGTAATATCACAAGACCTCCTGATTTTATCAATAAATTTTTATTTTGCACGAATTTTTTTTGCTTAGCAACAAACACGAAAGCAAACTGCATGGTAAATCCCGACTCCGAAGGAGGAAGGGTTTTACTTAATGTCAGTTAGCTTGAGTGATTTTGCTTAAAAGCAAAAAAAAAATGAGTGCTTAAAAATAAAAGTTTATCTGAGAAAATTTGAGAGATCGTGTAGTATCTGGTGAGATAAATTTCAAAGACGACGCAAAATGAAACTTGACACATTAATTGTCACACTGACAGTTATGAACAATACAACTGTTTATTTACTTGGTAGCGGAAAATTATCGGGGTAACGGGGTTTTATCAGTATAATACCGTTCCCATTGGTTGAATTTTCAAGTGTTTTGCATCATGATTGGTTAAAAAGTAGTCGTTGGAATTTATCTTATAGAAATATAATGCACATCAATTTCACCCATAAAAGTTGGTTTGTACGAAATGTCAAACATAAAATTCTTAATTTTGATTTATTGCACAAACGACATTATTTTAATTCAGTTTCTTAATTTAGTGGCTTAATTTAATTTTATAATTTACATGCATGCTACATAAACTCAGCATAAGTCTTAATATTAAATCGGATTATTGACAGAAATTATAAATTTGTCATTTGACAGTTCGTTTCGTTTCAGTTTTGTTCATTTAACTTGTAGTTAAAATTTTATCCATAGAGATGGTAAGATTGGCCCTAGATCTTCTAAAAACTATCAAATAATGCTGATTTCAAATTTTAAACCTGCTGGAGATATGTTTAAAAAATGATTATTTGAATCATTTTTCCTAGTTGGCGGTACTTCCGGAAGTGCACCAAAACTTTTTTTTTACCCCATCTTTTATGGAACAAAGCCTTATTTTTATACCCCACGACTGGACTAATACATGTACACATACATAAATACATTCGTTTAAACATTGATTAAACAAATGTTTTAATGTGTACATGAACTTATGTTTATGAATTTGTAAAATATACCTTGATGAAGATACCTATATGGAAGTGTATACCGAAAGGTCGATTTTGTTATTTTCAATTCGCGTATGCGTAGTTTCAAACTCGTTACAAACTGATTGGAAATTTTTTGGTACTGCGAACAGAATTAAAGGTTTATTATTATTACTACCATCTGGAGTGAACAGAAAGGTTTTTATCTTATGTTGATTGTTGTTGTTGGCATTTGTCATTGTCACAATGATATAATCTTACTTTATTGTTTAAAATTTACTTCCTGCGTTTATTTCTGATTTTATTAAATTTACACTCGAGACGCTGCATGACAATATAGCAAATATTTAGTGGTTTGGAAGAATTTATAATAAATGTTAATATTCCTTTTTTCTCACTTTGGTTAGTACAAGTGCGTGTATGAACAACAATGTTCGCTAATAGCCAGAAGTTCCAGTGCGCATACCACAAACTAAAAATTCGTTAGAATCCGCGGAGTATTCTGACGGTTGGAAATTGATCAGGGATTGAAACTGAACGAGCAAATTTTTAATCGTATATTTAAACTTTCCGTTGTGCGAACATTTTTAAAATGATGCGCATGCTCAGAATGGTTTGTGACGGTTTTTGACTGTTGTGGGAACAAACCGTTTGTTAGCACTTAATCTATACCACATATTAAAAATTTCTGATTATAATACATAAGTATTACCTGACTATAGTACCTTCTAATGGTGTGTGCAAATCCATAAATGCATTTGGCACAAGAAAATGTAAAAGGACAAAGAAACCTTCCTTACCGATGTATGCTATCACCAAAACTATTCCCCATTGGCGTCCTTGAGCAGTCGCATAATACCTACCCTACTTAGTTAGGTATACCTCAGGTACAATCATCCAAAAAAATAGAAGCCATCTCAACTGTAACACAGTGCGTTGTGAGCATTCCTGCAGAGGTTATATGAGCCACTGCGCCTGGCATTTTGGCGGCAACGATACATGGGTGCATCCTGCCTACCCCTTGCCCCCCGCCTAAAACTGCCGATGTTGATGCTGATGCCCCAGCGGGTATTAGATTAGCGCATTTGTTAGAATTAGGTGATATAAACAACTGCTATAAATAATGGAAGACTTTTTACTGAACACGCTTAATTCCAGAGACTTTGGGCAATATGTATGAATGTTACATGTTGGGAATTATTAATTATTGACGATTGTTAAGTTGAAAATCAATTGTATGATTAAAAGATGCTAATAACTGTTCGTGGAAATATGGAAGCTGTATTTGCAAACATTTTATTTCATAATCATAAGAGATGTATTAGTATAATAATTTTTAACATCGGTATAGCAAGTAACCAATAATAATTGCGGACAGTAGATGAAACATTTGCTTTTATGGGTTAAAATTTTTAGCAACGTCGCTAAGACTTAACTTCCTTACAAAATAGGGCTAAATATCACAGTATAAAGACTAAAGACCAATTTTACTACGTATTCCTTAATGTGACATTAATGGGAAGAGCTGAAAAGGTTTTGGTAACAATTGGACAACTGGAAGTAGTTTTTATTATATCTTCTATAGACTTAGAGATAGAGTCATAAATATATAAAATAATCCGTTACCATCAAATAATGTTACTACCAAGTTTATATCTCTACCTACTTGTGAATTATTGCCCCAAAACTCAATATACTCCATATTTAGATAAAAACTTCAAAATTTTCAAAAATCTAATTTTGATGTATCTAGATACTTCTCAATGCTCTGATTCCATATTTTGAATATGTCGATATCTCTTTTCGTTCTCGAGATATTTAGATTCAAAGTTTTGCTCAAAACTGCCTATTTTTGGGTAGTAACCCAAAAATGGGTCGAGATATGAATTTATCGACACGACCATTCGATTCTACGGGCAAAATTACATAAGTGTACCAATTTTCATAATTTTTTTCCAACCGGTTCATTTTTTATGAATAAAAGTTTGAAACCCCCCGAAAATGGCCAAAATCTTAAAAAATCGTAAGAGAGATTGTATGCGGTGTTCAAAAATTATGAAAATTGGTGTACTTATATAGTTTTGCCCGTAGAATCGAATGGTCGTGTCGCTAAATTCATATCACGACCCATTTTTGGGTTACTACCAAAAAATGGGCAGTTTTGAGCAAAACTTTGTATCTAAATATCTCAAGAACGAAAAGAGATATCGACATGCGGTTTCAAAATTTGGAATCAGCGCATTGAGAAGTATCTAGTTACATATTAATTAGATTTATGAAAATTTTGAAGTTTTTATCTAAATATGGGGTATATTAACTCTTAGGGTAATAATTCAAAAATGGGTAGATATATGAACTTGGTAGTAATATTATTATTTACTTGTAAAGACAATGTTACACAAGTATACGCATTTTTAGAGTAAGGTGTCTCGTTGCCCAAATAAGTCCATTGAATTGAAAAATTAAAATGTTTGTAATTGACAGAAAAATGTTAGTTGTCAGTGTCAAAAATCCATTTACATTACTGAAGGCTTTTTCTGGGAAGTACATTTAATATATCTTATTTTATTATTAATTAAATATTTAAAATTATGGGTAGAGGTACATATATACATATATACACAACAGAAATACCGCCAAACTCGTCAATGAATTTGAAGAATTTCTTACATTTAGAAAAGTAGGAGGAATAATTAGAATTTTTGTGTATGTATCAGAAATGTTAAGCACAATATGTACTTATAACCTAATATGGAAATGGTGAGAGGTCTTGTGTTAGCCACAACATTTCATATCATATTACTAAGGTGAAAATTGAGAATTGAGCCCTATAAGAAAGTAGGTTAAATATTATAGTTCCTGTCAAATAAGTATGAACTGGATATCTACTATAACTCTCCCTATTCTAAAAATGGCATAATTGAAAATTTTATTCGCAATTCCCTTTGCTGTCCTATCCAGTACCCGAAATCTAATAATTCTCCGTTGACATTTCCCGTAATCTATCTGATGAAACCATATACCTTTGCTCTAGTTTGGATCTCATAGCGTCTCAATTTCCTTTTTAACAGCAGTGGGCTTGTGTACACTGCAGAAGCAGAAGCAGCCGGGCCATACCAGCTCACATATTCGTGTTTTGGGAATGTGTTCAGCCTCTTCCGGTATGCGGCCCGATCTCTCGCTTCATTATCTCATCAGTAGCGATCACAAAAACTTCTAGCAGAGGATCGGTTTGCATCTTAGGTAGAATGGAGAAGACGAAGAGTTAGGAAAAATGGAGGTTGTTATCGAATATTGGATGCTTGTTCACAGGATTTTCATTTTGAAACGATTTACGTCATAAATACAATATCTCTAAAAATAATGACGTCATGTGCCAATAAAAAATTATCTATTAATTATTATTAAATTAAAACATAAAGAAATGAATCACAAATATATTTAAAAAAAAAAAACTGATTTAGATAGAAATTATTAAACATACAACATACAACTACAAAATCACCAAATTACGAAGTATTTAAGAGAAAAAAATGAAATGTAGATGGCAGGTCGGACAACGAAAATGTAAAGTCACTAGATATATAAAGTACCGCAATTAGCCGCCACATTGGGTGAGATTCAGTGGGTTGTATTAGCGTGTTTTAAGCTAAAACAGTCCTTTGTCAAATATATTTTGGCAACTTTGTAATTCCTGTCAAAAAAAGGTGAGAGACCAAAGGATCAAATAAAGAAAAAAATATTATTAACAGAAGTAAGAAAAAAGGACAAATGTCAAAACTGATCAAAACGGGGGTTGATATATTTT
Source organism: Ophonus ardosiacus (assembly GCA_943142095.1). NCBI lineage: Eukaryota > Metazoa > Arthropoda > Insecta > Coleoptera > Carabidae > Ophonus > Ophonus ardosiacus. Next base: position 38,632,526 of record OW964829.1, on the reverse strand, counting down.
AAAATTCATTAATATTCAGGTATGAAATATTTGACACATAAAATTTGACATATTTCTAACCTAATTTTGCAATAATGAGTTTCTTTTTACACCTTCCATTTACAATAATACTTCCTCATTTGACTAAAGGATATCTGTATTACTTTTCCCTGTGCTAAAATTTCTAAATCACAATTCAATCTCATTGATACATATGGAAAATATTACAATGTTGTCATATACTTAATACAAGATTTAATACAGACCTTAATACAACCCACTGAATTCCACCCATTGTGTCTAGCTTAGGCGCCAAATTTAAAATGGATGATCTTGAAATGAGTGCGTTATTCAAAAGAAAAATAACAATAATAATAATAATAATATAAAACATAACTGATCAAAATTATAAAGAAAATAATAAAAAATAAGTACAACTAAGGTTAATTTTCTTTAGAACGTTTGACAGGATGACAACATTGACGCTAAAGTCACCAGATATAGTGACTTTTATAGGCACAGTCAACTACAACTAGACCCTGATTCCGCCATATTGTGTCTTAAAAACGTTCTTCTCTCTCTAACACACTGGTACAATGAATTGCGGTACTTTATATCTCTAGTGACTTTGCGAAAATGTCCTCATTTGGTCGCCATTTTGTCGTCGCCCTTATTAATAAAATAGTGGTATCATGTGTTGTATTTACTTAAAGGTGTAAACATAGAAACAATTTAGTGCAAAATAGCATAAAGATTTATTTCACTACACCAACAAATGATAAAAAGTGATGTTTTCCCCATTTGTTACGTTCATGAATCTCTCACCAGATGTCAGCTACTTTGTTTTTTTTTTCTCCAATACTGTAGAATTAACATTATTTAGTAACATTTATGTTCAGCGTTGCTAATAGTAAAAAAATTAAACAAATGTCATTTTGCAAAAATTAACAAAAATTTACTAGATAATAACATTTCCATATATAATTATTTCTATTAATGATTGCAAATGTATAATAATGATAATAAGAACTAATAAAACACCGTTAATAATAGTTATTTCTGTAACAAGTAGGTAGTCGAGTGGAAATTAGTATGAGATAAAAAATACTATTTACACAAGAGTTGCACACAATATTTATTGTACAACCGAAATGTTAGTGCTTTTTCTACTAATACTGAGTATGAGTGTACAGGCATCGTCAAATATTGTTAGTATTTGTTGACAAGTAAATTAACTGTTGCCTAGCAACGTAGTTACATTTCACATACTAGGGTTTGAAAAGTACTTTTCACGCACTAGTGTTTAAAAAGATACACTTTACACATTGTAAAGAGTGCGTAAAATATGTACACTACGCACGGTTATAGGAAGAATATATTTTATTAAAGTATATTAAAAAAGTAGTATTTTCATTAAAATGGATTTATAAAGTATGTCTTTTTTTAACACAATAAAAGTGTGAAAAAGAGCACTTTGTTTAGAGCATTTCTTTCCACATTTTTATTTTATGCAATTCGAGTAAAAAGAGTCTCTAGAGATGCACTCGATTTCGAGCTTTGGCCCGGCCCGGCCCGAAGCCCGCCTCGATTTCGAGTCGATCATCGAGCCGGGCCGAAGATATTTTTTATCGGGCCGAATCGGACTAATCATTTTCAAAAATCGAGGCGAGTCAGACTTTTGATTTTGGCCCGGCCCGAAAATTCGAGCTTTTCGGGCCGGCCCGAAAAATCTTATAGTTCAATAAAATGCATAGTTTCCTTAATATTTTAATGAAAATGGATGAAGTTAAAAAGGATCAAAATGATTTAATAACAACACACTTCGCATATTAATAAATAAAAATGTATTATTTTACTTCAAGAATTCAAAGTTATTCATTAAAGCATAATAATTATATTGTGATGATTATTATTGTTATTACTCGTATACTTAAATAAAAGTGATTTTTGTTCCTACCATAATGATTTCTTGTCCCATTTTTGAGCAGAAACAAAGTTAGATAAAAAATCCTTATGTAAATTAAAATTATATTTTTTTATATAAGATTTGTGAAAAAGTTGTTTAAATTCTTTGGTAAACAAAGTGTTAAATACTCATAGGTCTGTAATTTTTATAACAAACTTACACTAGAAGGGTCTCTTTTTTTAATTACTTATGTTATCTAATGTTGAAATTTATAAGAATGTAGCGGTTTTTTATAAGTTTGACCCGAAAAAAGTTAAACATTTCGCCTTAACATAAAAATCAACATTAGGAATGTCGGATGCACCCAATTTCGAGCTTTGGCCCGGCCCGGCCCGAAGCCCGGCCCGGCTCGAATGCATCTCTACTTATCTCACTCAAAGGATTTGATTTTCATATTTATGAAATAAGACTATACTTTTTACTCTTGTTGTATAACTGTTAAAATATATAGAAAATCTAAAATTTCTATAAACGATGACTTATATCGTTTGACAGGCTGGATAGCCTGTAACTGTTTCAAATGATACTAATTTTCTTATTCTCATTATTCTAACGTTACTCTCGTATTCAAATAATTGTTTTACGTTTTGTTATACAATGAGATATTAAAAATATGAGAACATTATTCTGATGTTAAAACTTTTCTCTGTAAAAGCAATAAATAATCATTAAACCGCAAAATTTCAGAAGGTAAAAACTAATTTGCAAAGAACATTATCTGTCAACCACCTTTCCATTAGTTTAGCTGAAATAATGCTCCCAAGTCCGTAAAAATAAAGTTAACGACCATCACAAAGCCCTAACAAAAGAATTCGAATCCTAAAATCGCAAACAACTGTCCAACAACACCAACCCTAGCCACCACAACGTAGGCTGGTGACAACGAAACAAAACTAAGAAACCTTCAACTGTGAAGATCTTCGTGGACAAAGAACTGACCCTGGAGCCTTAAAATTTCAAAAGAAATGACGATCGCAAATTTCCCGCCAACTACATGGGAATTCTAAATCTTTACCTGCGGATCTGACAGTTGGAGATGATTGTGAAGTTTTTGATTCTATCTAGGACAAGGTTTAAGAATTTAGAGAACATCACTTTGTATAGTTAAGAAGTATGAAGTAAGTCGGTGATAAGATCATAAGGATACGGATTGTTACCTATTGTTCACAAAGTTGTCGTTTACCGTAACTTTCTCTATACAGTCAAATTTTTATAATGGTATAAGAATTCAAGTTATTTTAAAACGATCACACATAATGATGCATATTAGGCTGTGTCTAATGTCGCATTTTCGCATTTAGGTCTTACATAAATACAACTCCGAATAGCACACTAATGACATCCACTGGCAACACTTCAGAACAACAAAAATGAATTGCACAATTCGATTTAATTTGCTGCTTCAGATTAAATGTTAATATTATATTTCATAAAATAGAAGCTAAGAAGTTATTCTTTGATAGCAAATTTGAGGTTTTGCAGAAATGATAGCAAAGAGCACGATTTGTTTAATTAGTGCGCGTCAACTTCACGGCATAGTGTGCTCCTGCAAAATCCTAAAATCTAATTCCTAAAATCCTAAATAATCACTGGATTTAGGGTATATAAATTTAGGATTTAGATATTAGGGTGATAAAAGTGCAACATTGGACACAACATTAGTCATTGCTGAATGGTCTTCTGATAGTAATCATCTTCTGCCAATACAATACAAACAAAAAACCTACACTTGCCGTCAAAAAAATATGGAATGGAGATTTTTACACTGTTGCCAATTTAGGGGCGATGTTGAAAATGCTAAGTTATGAAGAAGCAGCAACACCGTTGGCAAGGGACAGGGTGCGGAGAAGGGAAAAAGTTGAACATCAGTCTATACTCATTTGACGATGAGTATAGTCATTTTCAAACCGACCCTGGTGGTGTAGTAGGCAACATAGTCGACTCACGACCCAAGGGTTCTGGGTTTGAATCCCGGATAAGGTATGGTTGTTTGTATGCGTCTTTATCGTCTCATCTTCATCAACACAACGTGTATAACTCGAAAGTTATAAAAATTATATGGAAAAATTAACTCACCCCCACATATCCAAAATTGTAATAAGTTGTAAAAACTTGATATACAATAAAGATTTATTATTATTAGTCATTTTCAAAACGACTAGGCATTTTATTAAAAGACATTTTGACAATTTGCCTACGGCCTACGACTACGACATAATGCATTATACAAAAGTGACTCTTGAAGTACACCTTTTACGCCAGCAATAAGTACTGAAGGTACGAATATCATCATTACCAATATCTGCATATAAAGCAGATTGGCACATCCAGCAATAGGTTCTTGTTTTATAACACTGCTGTCAGCTAGGGATACACCCGATCTCGTGTTTTGACCCAGCCCGACCCGATATCGAGTCAATTTTCGAGCCGGGTCAGCTAATTTTTGTCGTCGATCTTCGAGTCGAGCCTGCAATTTTTATTTTCGGGCCGAGTCGATCCGGACTTCAAAGCCCGGTCCGGGGATAATAATGCTATTGTGATATTATTATTACTATTGTGACTACTCGTATACTTAAATAAAAGTGATAATGATTTCTTGTCTTATTTTTGAGCAGAAACAAAGTTAGATAAAAATCCTTATGTAAATGATATTTTTTGTATAAGATTTGTGAAAAAGTTGTTTCAATTTTCGAATGCTTTTGATTAACAAAGGTCGTAGGTCTGTAATTTTATATGAAACTTACACTAGAAGTGTCTCTTTTTTTTAACAATTATGTTAACTAATATATAAGGGTGTACAGGTTTTTTACCTCCCGCTACCCTTGGTAAGGGAGGTATAGGGATCGTGCTAAAAATCTCATATCAAGATTTTAGTAAATGACCACGTTTTAAGGTCCCTAGAATCCAATTTTAACATTTTCACGATGATGTCTGTATGTGTGTGTGTATGTATGTGTGTGTGTGTGTGTGTATGTATGTGTGTAGTGTGTATGTATGTATGTATGTATGTATGTATGTATGTGTGTATGTGTAGGGATTTTGTCTTCGCTCTAAATCAAATATATCATTCAGAAAATTCTGAAACCTTGTATTTCTATCCTATTCTAATATGAAAAGAAGCCATTAGATTTTGGTGTAAATCGGATAACCGGAAATGGCACTTTACCTGAAGCTCGTAATGGTTTTTCTTCAAAAAATACCATTAAATGCCATTTTTTCGCATTTTATGTCTTATGAAAATTAAAGATTAATGAATTTTCTACAGGAATATATTAATACTTTTTCTATATAGTTTACAGATAAATTTAAAAATATTTTTTTTATTAGTCCCGAAGCCTAAGATAAACACAATTCCTCTGTTACACAGTTCATATTTCAAATGAATGCAACTGACAGTAAATGTCACTGTCAAAAAACTAATCACTTCAAATTAATAATAGTGACATTTTAAAAAGAAAATAGTAAATAAAGCAATAGTTTTCTGCAATGGAACAGTTTGCAGCTTTAGTAAATACGTAAGTATGTATTTAAATTAATAAAAATTCAATAGCGGGAGGTTTTGTGTTGGCCACATCAGATTTTTTAAAGTTTGATACGAGAAAATTAAACATTTCGGCTCACATAAAAATCAAAAGTAGGAATGCCGGATGCACTCAATTTCAAGTTTAGGCCCAGCCCGGTCCGAATTCGAGTCGGTCCAGCTAATTTTTTGTAGAGTCGATCTTCGAGTCGGGCCGACAATTTTTATTTTCGGGCCGAGTCGATCCAAACCTCAAAGCCCGGTCCGAATGCATCGCTATCTATTATTATTATTATTATTATTATTATTATTATTATAAGGTTTTTTTTTAGGTTAATGACGTAAGTCTTCTGCCTATTCATTTTCACAACGTTTTATGCAACTATGCAAAATCTATACTTTATTGATTTGGGTATTCACAGCATGAATATAAACCGTAGCTTAATCTCATAATTCCGTTCTGTCTTCGTTGGTGTGCAGGTGCAGATCGCCCACGCCTCTCAGGCTCGTGCTGCATTTATTCTCAGCCAAATGCGATTCGCTTATTGTTATTTTTGTATTATTTTTCCTCTCTGTTTAATCTGTGAACACGTTGTCCCTGCGGCTCTGTTTCATCTGCAATTGATTCGGCCACTTGTCTGACTGCGAATCGCCTTCGCCATCTCTCTTCCCATTGCAGAAGAGAGAATTGAACACTCTGATCAGCGTTTATTAATTTGCCCCTTGATATCTTGATACATAAATATTGGCCGGGAGATTTTTTGCTGCCTTTCTTATGCGTTATAGATTTGGTGCTGACTTATTGTTGACATGAATATATCAGCAAGTTTGATTATCTTAACTGCACAACGAGCACTAGGTTTATAGATATGATTTAGGTCTTCATCACATAAATACAACTCCGAATGGCACACTAAAGATATCCATTGGTTTGTATAGCAACACTTTAGGACAACACATATGAATTATACAATTCGATTTAATTTGATGCTTGAGATTAAATGTTTGTATTATATTTCATAAAATAGAAACTAAGATATTCTTTGACATTAAATTTGATTTTTTGTTCAAATTATAGCAACAAACATGATTTGTTTTATTAGTGCTTCAAGACATAGTGTGCTCCTGCAAAACCCTAAAATTTAATTCCTAAAATCCTAAATAATCACTAGATTTAGGGCATATAAATTTAGGATTTAGAAATAACTCAAAAGTAATGTCAACGTCTCAAGTCATGGGTCAAAGCATTGAAGACCGAACAGAAGAATCTTCCTGCTGCATACATAATTCGCACTGAAAATGGTTTAATAAAAACCGAAACGTTTGCAAACAAGGGGTGTATTACTAAAATATCTTTCAGAACCTATATTAATAATAATTATTAAATGACAAAAATCAATTGTCATTTTTATTTGTCATATTCTTTTCCCCTGAAGAAGGCTGCAGTGCATGCGGCCGAAACGTTGGTATTAAATAAAAATACAGAACTTAAATTAAAAAGGTATATTATTCTAAGGAGTATATTAATTTACTATCATTCATTTTTATCCATCAAACGTCGATATTGGTCACTTTAATAAACTTTTGAATACGAATTGACGAATTCTATACCGGACTGCGTAATTTCACTTTCCGTAAAAAGATTTTTTTTGCTGTATGCTTCTAATTTTTATAAATCGATTCATACAGTAAATTATATATTTGTAAGAGTTAGTGTAGAAAACTTTACTTTCTATTTCACTTCTTTGAAGTATAAATATTTGATATCACAAATCAATAATTTTTACATGAATGTAACTTTCAAATATTTGACTTTGAATAACTTCTTAAATCAATATTTAGAAATGTAAATGTTCTTCAACAATCGCAGTAATAGTAGAAAAACGATTATTTGAAAAACTAGAAAATAGATTGTGCCGAGCAAGTTTAACGTAGACCAATTTATTTTGGGTTCCTGCTTCCGTTTTACAACAATATGATACGGCAATTATCTGCACGCAAGCGAATTACATATTTTACCTTGTCTATTTTCATTATTATTACAGGTGGTGTTATTATCATTTTTAGTTAGCTTTCAGTGCAAAGAACTTTACGCGTTAACGAATTCTAGGACGTCACTCTTAAAGACACGCCATAATTTTCTCTAAAATTGTTGGATACCTATAGACATAGACCATTAGAAACATCATATTCAAGCCTATTCTGTAACAAAGTGGTTAATTTTTAACTGGTTAAAAATTTTATCCAATAGAGATTGATTTGACAATTAAAAATCCATTTTTTTGTTATATATTAACATACTTGATTGATGAAAATTATATTTTTGCCACGACTACGCAAATGCGCAATAAAGTGCTAAGTGAACTGGCAACGTTGCAGTCAACAATTTAATTCACGCACGATCAGAAAAATAATTACTAATTTATTTCACTCGAAATATGGTAAATTATATAAGAAAAAAATGTGTAACATAAAATCGTAGAAAATTAAACCTTTTTTATATAAAAACCAATGTTGCCATATCATTCGGCTGAATTTTTCATTTCGATATTACTAAAGACATACATAGAACGTATGATAAAAATAGTATATTGTATAACTAGTGCTGAAAGTTGGATATTTCACACGAACGTGAAGTTTAATCACGTGAGTGTGAAATACCCTTTCAGCACGTGTTATACATGATTTCCGACGACCACAAAAAATAAAACAATATAAAATTTTCATAAAAATATTAAAACAGATTATGTTTACATCATTGCTATCAGAATTCACCAAAAATTATGTTAAAATCTGATAAATCAGGGTCCAGCCTTTTTAATCCGTGTATATTTAGCAAATTATTTGCAACTGTCAAATTTTTACATACAAATTTTTAGGTTAGTTCGCTCAGTTATCGCAGTGTGTGATAAAATCATATCACACAGTTGCGGACGCATCTGATTGGCTAACGAGCTTTCATTTCACACAGCTTTGGTAGTGATGTGCAATGACCAATTTTCAGTAATAGTTTAGCGTGTGAATTTATGTACTTTTCGTAGTGGTCGTCGGAAAAAATAATTTAAAAATGCATTCATCAATTCAAACTAAAAATTATTTTATCAATTTTTAAATTAACAATACAATTTTTAATGAGTTTTAATATAATGAATCACTTGATTAGGGATATCACGGATGAACTATCTTAATTTTGCGAAATTTGTGAAAATTCTTTTTGACTGAGAATCAGCATTTTGAAATGTATACACAGTCATAAATTTTACTCCTTTTTAACACACCGTAAAACATGAAGAAAATAAATTGTTTTTAAAATCTTAGTATGAATCTTTTGATTTATTGATAATTATTGATTATTTTTTGTTTTATCTGTATTTTGGCCCTTAATCTGTGCATCATCTTTCCAAAGACTTTTTAATTTCTAAATTAAAATTAAAAGATTATTAAAATTTGTAGCACTTATAATTAAGAATCCCATCAGTTTAATTTTTCATATTTTCTAAATCTCCAGAATACTTTTTTTTAGTCAAGTCAGAAGTTGTTGCACTAAACAATTTATAATTTGGGGAATTCCAAGGAAGCATACTACATGCTCTAGGATAAGACATTCACCTCAATTCTGTAAGAAAGTTGCTAAGTCTTGGCAACAGCTAAAATTTATAAGGAAACAAATATGAAGTCTGCCATTTTCATGTTTTATTCAGTTTTTGCAATTATTATTGTTTGCTATAGAATTTGAATTAGTAACTTTGTTACAGAATTGAGGTGATTTTGTTCAAAATATGTTCACAAATAACGCTCTATCTAACAATGTCTTCATTTGTAGTCAATTTTGAAGTATCATTTGACTTCTATCAATATTAGGTGTTACGAATTTTGATCATCTTTTAGTTTTATTTACAAATCAGAGACCGGAAAGTCGATGTTCTATGGTTTTGGACCATTATGTTTCGACTCTGCTTCTTTTAAGCTTTTCCATCTGTGAATTGAGAACAATCAAAATAACTTCTCATGCGTATCTGAAGCAAATACAATATCCCACATCGAACGATACTATATGATGTCCGTATGAGCCTTGGAAACGCTGCTAATTTTTTAATTGTCCTCAATCGCTGTTCAGTAGCAGACAATATATTTTGATTGTTGTTTATTCAAGCGCAATAACATCACCTAAATAAAGAATCCAACCGCATTGTTCGTGCCTTTTCCTCCGGAATCTCCTCTCCAGTCACTGTAAGTGCCAACATAATGCACCGACTTCTCTCTATTTTATTATCCGCTGAGGAAAAGCGCACGTGCACGGAGATCTGAAAGTAATTTTATGATTTAATTGGATTTGAATGTTTGCAGGGCGGACTCTCCGCGCTGGTAATATGCCGAAAGACACGTGTATGATTTATTTGGAAAATGGTGTTTCATTGATACTTTTATTTGGATTTTTCCGCGACTCTTCATCTGTTCTGATACCTATGTCTACGTGCATCATTTTCACTTTTGTAATATTTTTATATTTATTATTTGTTCTTTAATAAATGTCTCATTTGTAACTTGTGTGTTATTGTTCGAATTTTTCGTCGAATAATTTCACCCTTTATCGGAATTTGATAATCCAAAACTTTGAGACACCATTTTCTTTAAATCATTCTTATTTTATATTATTCAGAGATAAAGGGTGAAGTTAGTTATGCTTTACCTTAGGTGTTAATACAGTGGTTCCCAAACTTTTTCGGTTCATGGCGCCCTTATGGGTGTATTCTAAACACAATCCGTTACATGTAAACGGTCCGTTAAAAAAATTACCGAATCAAGTAGATTGACATATAACAAAATCCAAGTTTTTGTTATGTGTCAATCTGTTTGATTCGCTAAATTTTTTAACGGTCCGTTTACATGTAACGGATTGTGTTTAGAATACACCCATTAGAGTATCATAATTTTTTCACGGCACCCCAAGAGAGAATATATATAAGTCTAATGCCCATATTCATAAACACTCGTAAAGGTTCAAAACGGCTCGTTATAATTTTTGATAAATAAAATTAAACTTAACAAATAAAATATCGATTTTTCTTTCAATGTCGACTCTTTTTATTGGATAAAAATTATAACAAACAGTTTAAAATTTTTACGAGTGTTTATGAATATGGACATAACATCTAATGATACTTGCCGTCAAATAAATATGAACTGGAGATTTCTACAATGTTGCCAATTCCGTTGGTCATTTTGAAAATGCTATGAAGAAGAGGCAACACCGCAAGACAAGGGACAGGGTGGGAGAAGGGAAAAATTGAGCATCAGTCCATATTTATTTGACGGCAAGTATAACAGTTATGCAGTGCACATTTTGTTAAAATTATGGTTAGCGACCGTTAGATCTTCTTCCTTGTATAATCACATCGATGACAAACCGCGTGGGCTACGTTTAATTTTACTATAAATATCAAATATTGGAATAAGGTACTTCTGTAAACACGTCACTGCGTCCTAGGGGACCGCTCGCACAATTTGAGAACCACTTAGGAATAACGAATTCCGATAATTTTGGTACCCGAGTACCCGAAACAACTACCCGAATAGTACCCTTTACCTGTTAATTACCCGCTACCCTTTAATTACCCGTTATCCTTTAAGTGCATACCGTGAGTATTTTTTAACGTGAAACATTGGGTTTATCATATCCATGGTTACGACTTGACATTTGATTGACAGCAATGTATTTGCCCGTTCCATTTAAAATGAAACATAGGGAACGAATTTGACATTTGATAAGACGTCAATAGAGGTTAATTTTATTTAAATAATTATACCTGCATTCTAAATTAAAATTAGTTGCAGAAAAAATATAGTGTGCATCTTGAACCCGAGTGATTTTCTGACTCAGCTAAATTTCTTACAATATCTAAATATAATACTTCTGTCAAATTCATTCCCCATGTGTCATTTTAAATGAGACAGACAAATACATTGCTGTCAATCAAATGTCAAATCATAACTTATAGGAAAATTCAATGGTTATCTGTCATATTGACAAGATGTCGTTAGAGGTTAATTTTGTTTAAATAATTATACCTGTTTTCTAAAAATTAAATTTAGATGTAGAAAAATACTGTGTGCACCTTGTGCCCGAAATATGTTTAGTGCTCTCGAGTGATTTTCTGACTCCGCTAAATTTCTTACAATATTTAAATATAATACTTCTGTCAGATTCGTTCCCTTTGTTTCATTTTAAATGGAACGGGCAAATACATTGCTGTCAATCAAATATCAAGTCGTCACCATGGATATGACAAACCCAATTTTTCACTTTAAAAAATACTCACGGTATACAAAATTCTGTAATTTTTAATTACCGGTTACCCTTTTATTTGCAGTTTATTTTAATAAAATTCATTAATATTGTTTACATATATTTATTAAATAAAAAGTAATACAAATAAATAATATACCTACTGTACTTATCTCTATAAAAAACAACATAAATTATTTTAATTATGGTACGGTAATAAAAACTCATCTTTTAGATATAATTTTTCCGAAAACTGCTCGGATAATTAAAGGATATCGGGTAATTAACGGGCAGCAGGTATATTTCGGGCAATCGGGTAAGATATTTTATACCCGGGTACATTATTATCGGGTAGGTTCCGAGTACCCGGGTACCAATCGTCATTCCTAATTCCTAGTTAATACATTGGGCTGGTTTATAAGGAATTTAATTTACAAATTTAAATATTTGTTTAGAAATTTATAAAAGTGACCCCTGTGGTGCACTCTCCACGCCAACTATGAGTGCCCGTGAGGTGATGCCTGGTAAGCGCCCACACGGTAAAATATATCGTCAACATTACCGATGTCTACATGTGTTGTAGATACTGGCACACCCAGAAATGGGTAATATGCTGTGATGATATATTTATATTTTATATTTTAAATTTATAATTTTCTATCTGGTTTATGTTTGGTTCTGAAATTTGAATCTGACCAGTCATTTGACGTTTCTTTAGTTCAAATTTTAGGTTACGAAACTTTCTGTAAATGGAGTTTTGTAAAATACTAATGAACAAGATGATTTTTTTCATTAAATCAGGATCTTCGTTATTGTTGATTTGTATAATAAAAAAAGAAACAAATATAAACATTCAAAACCTAGATGGTGTGTCAACAGAATAAGATTTGACAATGGGCAGTGTCATAGTTATCTTGTAGTTTAAATTTACGTTATATCTCTTAATACAGCTCAACATTATCTAACCTCATGTTTTGTGCGTTGGGTTATTGCAGTGGCGGCTTAAGGCGTGAGCCATTTAGGCACTGGCTTAGGGCGCCTGGCTTTTTGGGGCGCCCAAAAAATATAAAATCTATACCGGTCCTGTATTATTAAATTTTCGCGCCCCTCAAAGTTAGTTTTGTGTAAATAAATTGTGTAATTTATTGAACATGCCATTGCGAAATAATCAAGTCAGGAAGAAATGATACATAAATTTGCAATAGTGAAGGCACGGAAAGTTACCATATAATTTAATCATTCTTGGATTCTCGTTAGTTTTAAATTCTCATAGGTATTTTTACCTTCCGTCACCTTTAGATAAGAAAGCTATTGTTGTTCAAATACTCTAAAAATGCGTACACTTACCTAACATTCTCTTTACAATCAAATAATATTACTACCAAGTTTATATCTCTACCAATTTTTGAATTATTGCCCCAAAAGTCAATATACCCCACATTAAGATAAAAACTTCAAAATTTTCAAAATTCTTATTTTAAGTCTAGATACTCCTCATTGCGCTGATTCCAAATTTTGAAACCGCAGGTCGATATCTCTTTTCGTTCTCGAGATATTTAGATTTAAAGTTTTGCTCAAAACTGCCCATTTTTGGATAATAACCCAAAATTAGATTTTTAAAAATTTTGAAGTTTTTATCTAAATGTGGGGTATATTGGCTTTTGGGGCAATAATTCAAAAATGAGTAGAGATATAAACTTGGATGTAATATTATTTGATTGCAAATAAAATGTTATGTAAGTATACGCATTTTTAGAGTCTTTATATATGAGTATACATAATGTTTATTCATGTGATAATTTTATTGGATTTATAGAATATTTTCCAGGGAACTTTCTGTACGGAATTTATAAAAAAAAAAAAAAAAACTGTATTATGTTCGTGTTACAATTTTACTGGATGTGTAGAATTTTTTCAAATGAACTTTTGGTATGGGATTTGTACAAAATACATCAAATTAACGGAAGGTCTTGTGCTGGCCACAACAGATTTTTTTATGTTAATTTTGTAAATTTCATAGTGTTTTTATTGCTAATGATTATAATCAACTTTTAAGATTGTCTTTTTCTTTAAGTCAAAAAAAAATCAGAAATAATTTTTGTAACGAGTGGCGGCACTCTAATCTAATTTGGCTCAGGGCGCCTATATATTTTGAGCCGGCCCTGGGTTATTGTTATATTTATGGTCAAGTGCATCGCTTATAGTTAAATTTTGACTGTTGGTTAAATTGTTATCTTGTCGAATATCGTTACATATTACTGCCAAAATTTTGATTAGCACTTTTTTTGTTAACCATTAGTTAAGACTTTAACTAAGGTTTGGGCAGAAAAGATTTTTTGCTTAAGAAAAAAATTATTGACAGATTTGAGTTATTAACGACATAGCATTTGACAAAATCAAGTGTGGAAAACAACATCTTGCATGTGGAGTCATTAATGCATTTTTAGTCGATTGTTAATGATGGAATACTTTTTATTTTGTACTTCAACGAACAAAAGTTTATTTCTCATTAATAATTTCGAGGAAAGTTTTACTATTTTAATTTAACTATTGATTGCAACTGGTCATTAGAGGAATATACAATCTAAGAAAGCTGTTCAGCAACGGTTCCCCGTACGGGTTTTATATTATTTTGCAAAAGTCACAAACATTTCTTGTTAGGTATTGAAGGACTGAAGCACGCCTCGTTGGGATTTTTATTTTTTAAAATGATCCCGCATTTGGAAATATATTCTAAATCAAAATTTGAAATTTCTAAATTTGTAACTCGTTCATAAACCACCGTACGAGTAAATAAGTTTACCTTTTAGAATCTAAATTACAAATGATGTTAATTGATTTCATGGTGGGCACTTGGTGAAACATATTTAAAAGAACTCGATATGACCGTAAGATTGATACGATCGTGGTTCTAATACAAGGAATTTTGTGAAACAAAACAAGTATCAATTTTTCTTCACCCTAAATTATAAATAGTAAATTAGTAAATGAAATTGATGAAAAAGCAGGGTATAGTGTTAAGATTTGATTTGGTGAGGGCAGGAATTTCCGAATCGATTTCCCGGGCTTGAAGTTGTTAAGAAAATGCCCGCCAAAAAGCATGTAAGCTTGGCGTTGCGTGGTGGGGTGGGGATACCGGTTAGGTTTGAGTGGTGGGGATATGTGCTTTGGTGGGGAGTGGCCGGAGGCGTGGTCTGCTCGATGCGACTGCCGCCGGTCGCCGGCCCGTCAAAGCTTTAGTACGCATTTAGCTCGTATTTAGAGTGCATATATATGTTGTGTTACGTCATTTTTCTGAAAAGGACTTTTTGGTTTCGCTTTCCAAAGTGACACTTTCGGCATTTTCAGATTTTGGTGTTTGTTTTAAAGTTTCGGCGGTGCAGTGCGAAAAGTTTTAATATTGTGATAGTTTCGTTTTGTTTCTTTAGTTTTTTCTTTTTAGTTTGGTTTTTATTTTATTGTATCTTTTTGTTGGAATGCGTAAGGATAGTGTTTGTTTCTAAATTGGTTTCCTGCCGTGGTTGAAACTGTGTGCACAAGAAGACTGATTAGGTTGTTTTAAGTTTGGTGGGTGCAACGAGCATTGAATTCAAGTGGATCAGATTCAGATGTGTTAGTGCACGCGGTTCATTGAAATACAGTGTGTTCAAGTAACTACATATCGTTAAGAAGATACCATTACCACGGTAGGACTTTGCGTGACCCGTGACTGCCAGCATGGAACAGTTCTCCGACTTGGGCTTGACGCAGGAAGAACAGGAGCAGATCTTCGAGAGCGAAGAGCCTCCTGAGCACGGGTAAGCACAACAGCCCACTTAAACTTCCCGCGCAAACAAATACCGAAATAAACTCACAAAGGAAGGCTTCAACAAAAATATTTACATGCACGATCTTTTTATAACCCAATACGAAATCATTTGCCAAAAACAAACGCGATGAGAAACAATAAAAATTATATGTTGTAAACAACTTGGATTTTCTTCCGCTTGTCGCTACAAATTATCTTATTTAAAAATGCATGTCATCTTATTTTACCCACAAGGTCGCCTCTGAATTCAGAACCAAGCAAACAAATTTGTTCTCGAAAATTTAATTGTTCATTATTTTCAATTCTCCATAACTTTATAGACAAACTGTAGAAAAAAATATACTTAATAGATTAACAATTTTTTTTTTTCTGTAACTCTTAATTGTTGACTTGGGGTCTATCGGGACCTTGTTGATTTCACAATTTTACCTTCGGAAAACTATTTTTTGTTTGTGTTGAGTGAAAATGACTAGTAAAGTATAGGTAATTAGTTTAAAAAAAAAAATATGGATAAATTCAAATAAAATGTTACAAAAATAGCACCTCGTTACCATTTAAGGGTTAAATGTATTATTATAATGCAGACTTTCTTGTTACTATTAATTTATGTTATTATAAGGGGAACATTAAAATAGTAAGAGCTATTTAAAATAATAAGATAACTAGGTTAAGAGTTAATTAAAATTAAAGAGAATAAATTACTCCAATTTTTTTCTCGCATTCTAATTTCGTCTCGTGGGAACCTTCTATAAAAAATCTTTCTGCATATTTTCTCAGAAAGTTAAGACAACATTCTTGCTGATTTAAACAACTGAAATATTTGCAAAATAATAAACAAGTTGAAAAGTTGAATGAATTGACAAATTTGTATTCGATTTTTGAAAAACGATTAGATTAAAATTGAAATTTGAATGAATCTTGTTAGTGGTTATAGAGCAATTTACCGTATCCGTTCAAGGGTTCCGAAATACCTACAACTAAAACAGGTTGTTAGACTACGAAGAACTTGAAAAATTTACATAATATGTTGGCCTCAGGAAAAAATAGCTTTAAAACAAACAATTCTGGGAAAGAAACTTTTAAACGTATCGTTTCGTTAAAAATAAATTTCGGAATATTTGGATGTACTTTTTTTTGAAATAAATTTATGTACATTTTCCTGCTTCCATTATTAATATTTTTTGCTGTACAGTTTCACAAGTTTTCGCAACAATTATATTTGAATATACTTCCGTTCGTATACATATTAAATAGCCTTCATGCTTTGTAATTATCTAAATTTAATTTGCAATCTACGAATTTTAATAAGACGAAGAATAAAATTAATTATGACCACATTTCTTGAGAGTTAAGGATCTGTACCTGACTTAATGCTCAATATTTATTATTTATTAATTGTTTGAAAAATAAAGTTTAAGTTTATTATTTTGTTATCGCAAATCAAAATCCAGAGGTGTAATAAGAATATAATGATCCACGTGGCGAAACCGTGATGCCGGTCCGCATTATCAGCTAACTGTTTCCCTCTGGTGTCGCTCTGGAGAACTAAGTTCTCTTCGGTTGCTCACTCGTCATTCGTTACAGTTCGCAAGCAACGTAAGCAACATGTGCTCTACGAGAACCTATTGCTATTTTTTGTTTCGTTTTATTTCAATTTTGCTTTTGTTTTCCCAATCGGCACTTTTTGTTTCTTTTTAAGGCCAATTGTTTTTTCACGGGTATTGATTTTGTCACGTTTTTTATTTGTGTCTGCGTTGATTTGAAGCAATCATATCCGCCAGTCAAAATATTGTATCTCGTTTCATGAAGAACGTTGCTGGTTAGGGTCCTTAACTTTGCTTAGCTTCCCAATCTGTTGGGATATTTTCAATTTAGATTATGTTGTTTTTGGTATATTGCCTTTTCGTTTGCTTTACTTCTATTCAATTTTTTTCAATGCGATTAATATGAGAATTGAAAAATATCTTCAGTTTTCGCTTTCTGCTTTTTGTTTTGTTTGTTTTAATTCATTTCCGTTTCGTTTGTTTGTTTACGTGATGACAGGAAAATTGAAACGTCCAGAATTTGAAAGATTCACTTTTAACTTCAATATTCAATTCCATTATTCAAGGCTCCAAAATAAATGCCTAAATTATACTTTATATTTTAAGCCAGACAGGTAACTTGACTATCTTGCGCAGGAATATTTGGTATTACTATAAAAATCAGCGTTGGACAGATTTTGCCCAACCCGAAAAATTCACTTAATCTAATTAATGTAAAAAAGAATTAATAAATTTGAGCTACTAACGAAGAAAAAACACTTAGCTTTTTAATACTATAGTCTATAAATATTTAAGCCAATACAGGGTGTATCAAGATAATGGAACAGTGCATTTTATTCGTGTATATGACAAGTTACACAAAAAAGTGATTAAGATATTTTGTAAGGCATAAAGGTAGACACATTTTGGAAAAACCACTATTATTTTAAAATCATTGGTACTCAAGTTATGGATTAATGTTATATTTTTTTAAATGGCATTACATATTATTTATTAACTCTTCAAATAGATGATTTTCTTCTGAATACAACGATATAATAATATCATACTCTTACATTGCTAAAAATTTGTAAAAAAATTAATTCAAAATTAGAATTTTATTTCTATTTTATTTTTTTAAGTATGCTGAGCAATCATTCAATCATTAAAACAAAAGAATAATAACTGTCACCTATTATTAAATTAAGGTAATTTTTATTACCTTTTTTTCTTTTATAGTCTCTCATCAGTATTAAATCCCAATGACTGAGTAGGTTCACATACACAAACATCCATGCCTTAGTTTGTGAGATTCAAACCCAGAACCCCAAGCGCACTCATGACTAAGAGGCGTTGCTCTAACCATTGAGCCATCGGAGAAAACAAATAATTAATTTAATAATGGCAGCAGATTTAACAAATACTTAGATTATTTTATTTATTGATATGAGACCTATCAAAATGTATTTCAAGCATGCAATTTATTTGCAAAGAAATATCCTAATTAAAAAAGCCCAAATAATAATCATCCGAAATAAAAAAATAACGAATTTCGGAACATTTCGAATAACTAATTTAATAATTTGTAACAATGATATCGCACCCCGACGAGAATAGTGACACAAGTCAAAATTTAGAAATTCTAAGTTCATCAGATAAAATTGGTCAAAAATATGCTTCTAATAATCAGGAATAGTGACATAAATCAAGATTATATTTTTCGAGAGATGGAGCTACTGTCGTTTCGTTTCGAGCTAATGTAAGTAACTTTACATTCGACAACTGTCTCCTTTAAGTTTTACGCAAAACTATTTTTTGGACTTGTGTCACTTTTCTCGCCGGGGTGCGATATATGAAAATGATAGAGAATTTTCTTTTCTTTTAATTTTTGAAATAGAAATGAAATACTAAAATTTCCGCAATGAAAGAGTATGATATTATTTAATTGTTGAATACTGAAGAAAATTCCCTATTTAATGAGTTAATAAAAAATATATAATGCCATTTTAAAAAATATAACATTGATCCATAAGTTGAGTACCACTGGTTTTAAAATAATAGTGGTTATAGCAAAATGTGTCCCCCTCTATGCCTTACAAAATATCTTAATCACTTTTTGGTGTGTCAAATACACGAATAAAATGCACTGTTCCATTATCTTGATACACCCTGTATTGGCTTAAATATTTATAGACTATAGTATTAAAAAGCTGAGTGTTTTTTCTTCGTTAGTAGCTCAAATTTATTAATTCTTTTTACATTAATTAGATTAAGTGGATTTTTCGGGTTGGGCAAAATCTGACCATGTTTTCTATAATTTTTTGATTTATTTCATAATCAGAAACATCACTAAATCGGTGTTTTTCGTTCATTTTATTTTTGACAAAAGCTACAGAGATTATACCCGGGAATAATGTATAACTATAATAATGGCAGGATTGGTTAAAACGTTGACACGTGACAGGTAATAAAACATTTCATTGGATTTAAGAAATGTCAGAAAATAATCAATCTAATTTAAAACTAAAATCGAAACTCTTTAGTTATACACAATAAAAATATTTAAAAAAATTGTTTGGTAATTATTTTATTTTAAAAATACTTTTACATACATACATACATACATAAAATCACGCGTTTCCCACTTAGTGGGTTAGCAAAAACCTGAAAACAATAAGAAAAGGGATGAAAGTAAGAGCTCCACTGAATCACTTAACTCTTTAAAAACATTCTTCTTTCGCCTTGTCCAAAATCATCATAACATTCATACAAAGAACATATTAATATGACCGATTTTCGGTAGCGAATAACCGCATCCGGACCACAATAATAGTTACGCAACAATCATCCTTCGCCACACATTCCTATCCATGCACACTTCTTTCACCTCAGCCACATTCATAAACGTATTCATACATAATAACATATTAAATAAATAAAATAAAAAATACTTTTAAAAAGTAAAATCCCGCTGATGTTTGTACCGCGGTCCCAAAGTGCTGATTGTGTACATAGGTATGCGAAATCCTCGTTGAAATCAGTTTAGCGTATAATGCAACGAATGCAGTTATAATCCGGTGAATTTGGCGGCACGTGCGAGGGTGCGCGTTCGCATTCGCATCGCAGAATGCGTTCGCCGGTGGCGGTGGACGGGTCACGACCTGCCGGTGACCACGTGCCGGCGGGGGAGGCGGACGAGGCGCTCCGACATTCGTACAGTGTCTACAAATTTTGTATTCTACCGTGAGAACACTCATACATACATAGGGAAGGTACATTCGTGGGTTTTAGAAACTTTTCTTTTAGAAAGAAATTAAAAGTAGTATGCTTGTCCCCACAGGATTTTATATAACTTTAAAAATAGAGTAATTTAAGTGGTATGTGAGGAAATACAAAAGAATATAGTTGTCCGACAAGTTATCTATAGGAATTTAAAAATCTCATAAAAGATTAGAAAGATCGCGTCTTTGAGAATCCAAAAATTTATGACGTTCGTTATTTTCATAATAAATAATAAAATAATACTTTGTTTCCAATGTTTCAGTTTTCATTCTGTGTAAAACTATTTATGAATAATGGGACACAAAATTTTTAAAAGTGCCATATTTCGAGCACAATTTTCTAATAATAGTTATTTATGTAGTAGTCTGTTTTTTATCACGAATATGGAATTTATATGTCGAAGCCCTCAGGGATAAACAATATAAGTGGTGAAAAGGAACTACAGTGCCGAGATGCATATTAAATTTTATTTGAAATCGAAAAATTGTGAAAATAAAAGGAATATTTATTTGGTAACCTCCGACACTGAAGTTATTGTAAAGAATACTCAAAATTATGTGTTCTATAGTGACTGTATATACATAGTGTGGCCAACCGCCGCCATATTTAGGCAAAATGCGCGGGAAATTTGAATTCATATGATGTGATAACTAAACAAAATTCGATAAACAATTAATGAAAGAGCATATTAAATGGAAACAAAATATTTATTTTTACAAAAATACAGAAGTGAATTACAAATAAAGGTATTATATTATATTTTTTGTATAATTCATTTCTAATTATACAAATATTTACATACAAATAATAAATACGTACATACGCCCCCCATAATATTTAATTTGTAAATTAACACACGCTTTAAAATTTAAACTATACTTTTGATTCCTCGAAAAATGCTAGTTTTAAAATATTGATGAAAATTCCTGTGTTAGATTCATTCTTGTAATCAGTATTATTAGGTTATGATCAAAATCCTTTGTTGTAATCAGCAATTTTACAGTTTTAATTTGCAAGATAACAATGCCAGAAAATTATCTGTTTGGCAGGGTATTTCTTTTACTTTTTTATACTAAATTTTTATAGTAAATCAGCGAAATTAAATATCGGCAGAACAGAAAAATAAAATGATCTTACCTTCACAATTATTATTTCAATATAACGAGACTAAAAGAAATATCCGTTTGTATTTATAACTACTCTATGTATATTAACTGTACGTTGTTTAGTACAGAGAAACATTAATACAAATCGTGTTAATAACAACTTTGTATCGAGTTGTATTAACGCACTTAACCTAATCAAACCCTTTTGATTTACAAATACACATAATTTAATTATTTACACTATTGGAATTATAAATATAGTATAATTACTTTAAATTCAGATATAATTCACAAACAATATCTTAAATTTCATTTCTCTGATGTAAACATTTGAGCTTGGCATAATATCCGCCATATTTAGGCAAATTCGCGCGGACCAATCAAAATCGATCCCCCTATTGGCCACACTATGTATATACAGTCACTATAATGTGTTCTATCTGAAACTTATTCATCGGAATGATTTAGTAGTTCATTCTTCTTGCACATACTTTTGTCATTACGTACAAATTTACTATTGTACATCTTATATGTGCAGCAATTATCATAAGGTTGGCAACACTGCAATTGCAAGAAGGTTCCACAGGGTGCGGGAAGGAAAAAATTGAGCATCAGTCCATATTCATTTGACGGCGCATATAGTGCGGGAAAATATTAATTATTTTTAAACATTTTTTTTGCTGAAATAAATTTTAAAAAATGGTAACAAATATAAAACCATATTGATTCTCATTTTGCTATCATTGTTCAATTACTACACAGGAAATGAGAAGAACAAATATATTGGTGTCATCATTCGTCATACAAGTGTTCAGAAAGATAATAATTGTTTGATTTTTTTATCAGTACGTGAACTGATATATGAATGAAAACACAATTTTATTTAATAAAGAGATTACAATTACAAGCTGTTAATTCATAATGTACCAATAAATGTAAAAACATTAATAATCATTAAAACACAAAAAAATGATTGTCATAATGTCAGTTATGGTTTTTCATTTCTGTTATAAATAATTGCTGGAAATTATCAGAACAATTATTAATTGGCAAGAGCGGAAGGTGTAAAAATACACGTGATATTTAACGCGGCTACAGTCGTCCGGTGCAGTATTCCGAGCGCATTGCGAGGGTGAATAATGCACTGGTCCATCCCCGGATCCGATGTGTTTTCGCTGCGAAACTGATACGATGATAACCGAACGA
Source organism: Ophonus ardosiacus (assembly GCA_943142095.1). Taxonomy (NCBI): domain Eukaryota; kingdom Metazoa; phylum Arthropoda; class Insecta; order Coleoptera; family Carabidae; genus Ophonus; species Ophonus ardosiacus. The sequence goes on along the minus strand of OW964829.1, from coordinate 38,609,850 downwards.
CACGTGTAACAAACACAACATATTAACGTTGTTTCTTAGAAATTCGAATGTGGAAAAAGGAGGTGTACTTTGTAATTATGGTGAATGATGAGTTTATACTTCAGGATTGATTTAAGAAATTAGCCAGGGTTGAAAAAAACCCAGCCCACCTGGGTTTTATTAAATAAAAGCGGGTTTTATTAACAAACATCGAAATATAGTATGTATCATTTTAAGTTTAGTTTTATAAATTATCTTAATACACATACACAAGTCGGCGTAATAGATAATAGATATTAATATTATTATTATTTTTTTAAGACTGTAATGTAATAAACGATAAATTAACTAGAGAGTGTACATGTGTACACGAATTAATATTAATAGTTGAAGTCTGTGCAATGCAAATGTGTACAAGAATTAGATCCAAGTGTCACAAGTCACAACTAATAATATGTTTAATACACAACTCAAAAAAAAAAAAAAAAAAATGAAAATGCTGACACCAGGATTGGAGTTGTTCAAATATAAAAGAAACACTGTGTTCAGTTCGCACAGCAATGAAAAATATATATTGAAAATGATCAAACACGAAGTACACAAAATGAAATTGGTTGTAAAATGTTGCCCGTGACAAAAATATAGGTATATATGTGTGTATCATATAAATATGTACCATATTTAATTAATAAAATATGATTTCATAAAAGTGGGTTTTTTAGATGGGTTTTTTTTTTAAAAAACCCGGGTGGGTTTTTTTGGGTCGGGCAAAATTACAACAACCCTGAAATTAGCTGAAATTTTAATATATTTATATTGAAAATGAAGAAATATTACTTTTAGATACAATAAAAATTGCAAAATACATATGTCAAAATAATTAAAAATAATAATAATAATAAGGGACTTAAAAACTGTCCTAATTTAAAAACTATGACATCTGTCAACGCAACCTATAAATAATGATTAGAAAATGCCTTGGAAAATGCTCCATATTTTATTTTCACAATTAAAGATAATAGATATTTATACACCAAGTGAGCTAAGATAATGTTTATTCACGAGAAGAAAGTTAATTTCTTCGGGTGAATAAACATTCTTAGTTCACGTGGTTTGTACAATATTTTATTCAATTTTGACGAAATAATAATAAAAACCATTATAATATTTAATTTTGACAAAATAAAAAAACTAATCAGTTAGTAGACTGTGCATGACAATCGTCGATGATAGACGACAAGTCATTTATTTCAAAAGCTTCGTCTGTCATTTGTGATCGAGAAAAATAATGAAAATAGTTGATAATGAAATATTTGTTGCAGAGTGAGTTAAAATTTTGTGAGTGATTTAAAAAATTCACTTGTGAATAAAGAGTTACAGTTGTTGCTAATAATGACAGTTTAAAACTTCAAAATTAAATAAAAATTAATTAAGAAGGTTTTAGGTAGTTGAGGTCTCGTTTTCTTTTTTATCTCTAATTAAATTGTCTTGATTTAACTGTCAGTTGAAAAGAAATCGGATTCTAGGGACCTTAAAACGTAGTCAATTACCAAAATCTCGACATGCGATTTTAGCACGATTCCTATACCTCCCTTACCAAGGGTAGCGGGAGGTAAAAATGGATACATGTACAATTTTTTAATTTGCTCTATAATATCGACGTTATATTTTTTGTTTTAAATGACAGTTAACAGACAGTTTAATCAAAGATGAAAATACCGGAATTAATTTTTCAAATGATATTTAAAATGATAATGCAAAAACATCCCATTTATTTTTACCTGATTTTCTTATTCTTACTAAAACTAGCATGATTTGATGACCCCAATAAAGACTGCCAAAACTAACTAAAATTTCGATATAATGACTTATTTAATTTCTAATTGTGGAGTAAATATTATTTCAAATAGTAACTTCTTCGAAATTTCCTGTATCCATAATCCATATCCACATTACGTATTTTATTTTAATTATTTTCTTATAAAGTTCATAGTGGATCATAGCATTTAACAAAAACCTATTTAATATCATGATTTATTTTGAGGAAGATCACCTGCTTAGTAGTACCCAACAAAACAACTTAAACCAAAATGAAGTAAAGTAAAGCAACATAACAGCATAGCATTTGGAGATGAAAGAAAAACACAAAAAGAGTTCCATTTTGGTGGGTCACCTGCCTGGTTGGTCTAAGCCGTAGTCCATCCATACCATAACCTAAGCCAAAGCCACCTAATCGTGTTCTGCAGGAGCCTGAAGGGCGTGCGGGGCAAGGGCGGGGGTGCACAGCTGCCCTCGCATGCGCTGGCGGCTGACGGCTGCTGCTCCGCTGCCGAAATTTCGTTAGAACCGAATCGGGGGTTGCGGGGCATGTTGTCCGCCCGGTGACGGTTTCAAGGAAGAATTGCATCGATAAACTATTCACTCTCCCTTTCACTTCCTAGAATTCTAATACCCACTTAAATTAGGACTAGACATGCACTTTTGTTTGCCAATTTGCAGCGGTAATTATATGCAGCCTTGATAACGTTTTAGGCTACGACAAAGAACTTTACTTCCCCCACGTTATTAAAACCGTCTTTTCCTAGAATCCGCTAATTTATTACTTTCAATTTGCAACTTATTTTTTAAACTGGGTTTAAGTAAGTTCAAGCAGAGTAGCCAACTGTCGGGGGACGCCGGGAAATTGTATTAATTGTCAGCGAACATATTTTTGTATTGTTTGAATTTTATGGTATATTATTTTATAAGCTGCTCAAGTGATAATTATAAAGGAACTCATAGTATCAGAAAATATTTGTGTATTAAGAGCGCAAAATGGGATATTGTCGATTGAGAGGTTTTTCATTCTCTCAAAATCGACAATGTCCATTTGCGCTCGAAACACACACAAGATTTTTTCTACATTCGCCACAATGGGATCCTCCATCATAACAAAATAGTATATTGTATAACTAGTGCTGAAAGTTGGATATTTCACACGAACGTGAAGTTTGAGCCACGAGCCGAAGGCGAGTGGTTTAATCACGTGAGTGTGAAATACCCTTTCAGCACGTGTTGTACACGATATTTTTCCGACGAACACAAAAAATAAAACAATATAAATTTTTCATAAAAATATTAAAACAGATTATGTTTACATCATTGCTATCAGAATTCACCAAAAATTATGTTAAAATCTGATAAATCAGGGTCCAGCCTTCTTAATCCGTGTAAATTTAGCATATTATTTGCAACTGTCAAATTTTTACATACAAATGTTTAGGTTAGTTTGCTCAGTTATCGCAGCGTGTGATAAAATCATATCACACAGTTGCGGACGCATCTGATTGGCTAACGAACTTTCATTTCACACAGCTTTTGTAGTGATGTGCAATGACCAACTTTCAGTAATAGTTTAGCGTGTGAATTTATATACTTTTCGTAGTGGTCGTCGGAAAAATAATAAAATGTACACTTTGTACTACAGTGCTACTCAGTAAATAACTATTATATTTTTAAATTTTAATTTATCGTTATTTCTCATTCTCCTTGAGCTATTGCTTCAATCTAATCTAATCATTTCTTCCTTTCGCTTTTGTAAATTAATAAAATATATATGTCATCACGGCATATTACCCATTATTGGGTGTGCCGGTATCTACAACACAAGTAAACATCGGTAATGATGATATATTTTACCGTGAGGGCGCTTACCAGGCGGCACCTCACGGGCACTCATAGCTGGTGTGGAGAGTGCACCATAGGAATCACTTTTGTACAATTAAAAGTCTGTACTGGCCGGGATCGAATCTGGGCCACCATATTGGCAACAAGACACTATACGCACACGGCCCTATTTTAGTTCTGTATTTCTTTACACAGCAGTACGGTATTTTGTTCACGTGTGGAGGTGGTAAATGTGTAACTAACTACAGCGCCATTAGTTCCTGACTAAACGTTTCCATTAAGAATGTAGACATGTGACATTTCTAAACATTATATAGCTACAAATTCGAACAGCTAGCGTTTTTCTACTTAGTCGCGATTGAGCGGCAAAGTGTCATTTTGCGTTGACAAAAGCCAGCGCAAATGCCTACTTTGTATATAGACTGTAGAAAAAGTACTTTTAGTAAGTTTGCAAACACTGTTTCCAACATCTCTGTCAATTTGGGCGACTTCTACTTGAATAGCTTCTTTCAGTTTCTACAACGTGCGGAGTTTGTTTTCGTATGTATGTAAGTTCAGTGAAACTAATCAAAATAAAAGGCATTTTGAGAAATGAAAACTATAAAAACGAAAAATATGTTTCATCTGGTAATCGTGGATGTGTAGTGAATGCAAAATATGAATGTATGTCGAAGAAAACAGTCAATATACAATTATGGAACCTTCAGCAGTATGTTATTTATCCACCTCGAAGTCTGTAGCCTTTTTTGAGTCGTTTTCATCGCGTTCCCATCCATATAAATCTGTTATCCGTAGTAAACAACAGCTGGGTCATAAATGTCTCCTGCCTGTAGATATCAATGAAATGTTTTTCTTTTTACGGATTCGCTTACGATCTGTTTTGTAATCCTTAAATGGTGTGACCCACACATCAAGAAATCGACTTTCTTTCTTAATGACACTGTTTATTGTAAAGTATTTATCAGCTTTCGATATTTTTTTGCATATTTTTCTAGACGATGTATAAAAATATATGAATGAATCACAAATTTTGCAATGTGAAATATCTCAACCACGTAACCTTGTTGTCCAAATTTCAATTTAATGATATCATTCTATAAATATTAAGTCCATTGATAATTTTTATTCTCTCTCGGAAATAAAATATTTCCATTTGTAATAAAAAGTGGGGCTGGGCTCATTTTTCATCATTAGTTCTTGTAGTTACAATGACGTTACAATAAAAAGATACATTAATCAAATTACTAGATCTGTATCTCATTGCATATATGACAAACGACAAATAAGTTATAGTCATATTGGTTTGTTTTTTTTATGTAGAAAAAAATAAAAATTATGAGGATCACGCGATCTATGGAAGAGACATGAAAAATAAATGAATTTTGCACAATTTTAAAATGAATTGAATCGTACTGTCTTAATTCATCTTCAAGACAGAATCAATTTTCTAATAAAAATTTTGTGGGTTTAAATTAAATAAATGTCTCTATTATTTCTTCAATTAACTAATTATTAATGATGCAATTGTTCCTTTGTATTTATTTTTGTTTACTGTTTAAGAAACAATTGTTTTTTAAACTCCTCTGCAACTTCATTGGTGCATTTAAAGACACGCAAGTCATTTCGTTTGCAGCTGAACACTGAATGTTTTTAGTGAGACGTGAATGAAAATAATATCATTTGGAGTTTCTGAAGACGCGAATGAAAATAATATCATTTGATACTTCTGTGGGGTTCTGTAGTCTTATAACTGATACAACTCATATTGATACACCATGATAGGTAGGTTAATAATTGAAACATTGTCTCTAAGTTGGCTCATACAGGACGAATATATAAAATTGGAAAATATCATTTTCAAAACCAAAACTAGATACAATAGGGACCCATTTATACCGAGTCTGTTTTTAACCGGACCCCTGGATTATACGGAGAGAAACATCAGACTTCTTTAGTTGATGCACATTTGTTCGTTTAATATTTTTTTTTTTTTTTTTTTGTAGACCGTTTATTAATATGTTATATTAAGACTTAACGACTTCGTGCATATATTGACTAGAGGCCGCCTTACGGTGTTAGTTATGATTGAACGATATGCGGCAGGGGAGATTTGCGGGGATGGAAACCATTGCATATTGCGGGCTGCCTATTATCGTAATATTTGCACTACCTTTTTACGAAGTAATGCCTAGTTGTTGCTTTTGAAATGTGTAAATTATCTTTATTTTCAATAAATTTCAGTCTCGTTTCTTTTACCTCATTATTAGCAGGAAACCTAAAAATTACATTTTGTTTATTATGTTAATGTAAAAACAATCCCAATTACTTTACACATGAAACAAAATTTCCATTCTTTCTTTGTATTTTTCATTGAAATTTGACACAAAACCATATTGCAAAATGAAAAAAAAAGTACACAAAATAACAAAATAAATACATACTTCGAGATACACTCACAAACTACACGCAAAAATAGGTTAGGTTACAGTAAAACTCGCAGTAAAATGACGAGTAGTGATATATAACACAACAAAATGCTGCCCGCAACACACCATGACTTCCAGTCCTGCAAATATCCCCTGCCGCATATCTTCCGATCACAACATGCTATGCGTTGACATAGGGAATTACTTCTCTAGTCGGTACACAGTAAAAATTTTTAAAGAAGTCCGATCAAGGCTATCTACGAATTGTATCTATGAATTAAGATTTTGTGCTGTCAAATTTAGTAGTGTCTTTTACTTAGTTTTTATGAGGGTACATAATATCTATGTAAACGACACTACTAAATTTGACAGCATAAAATCTTAATTAAGAAAATTTCAATTTAACATAAAGTATGGCTCAATAAATAATAGTTAAAACAATGAAAACATTTTTTAAATAATTACTTTACGAGATATTTCACATTTGCTAAAAGGGAAAATTGACGTCATACAATTGTTATCCTTCTCTCGCAGCGTACTCAAAGCAGTGTGTGTGAGAAAGACAAGTATAGAGGAAATGTGACGTTACACTGATTTCTCGAAAATAAAATACTCTGAAACTAGGAACAATTAAGATTTTTTAATACTATGAATCGCTTCAAAACTAAATGAAGTTTTATTTAAAATAATAAAAAAAATTGAGTGGAATACCCCATTCGTAGATGGCCTTGATCGGACTTCTTTCAAAAATTTTACTGTATGCTCGAAGCTTAGCGATTTTAGTGAGTATCCATAGATACCGCATACCATTGCTGATCAATTGTCAAAACCTAAAATAATTATCATGGAATAAAATGACATTTTCCATTCATGAGATGTCAATGGAAAAATATTTACTAACGCTTGTGTTCATTGGCGATTAATGTTTGAGACAGTAGAGATCATACTTGATAGTTCATTAACTATTTAAAAATACTTCTGTTGGTATACGGGATTTTATTTACATGTATTAAGTAAGTATTGGGTTTTATAGGTTTTTTGATTGAATTCTTTTTATAATAAAACCGGGGAAGGTTTTTTTATATGACTTAGTCGATACTAGTGACAACTAATCTATTTCTATTTGAGCTTTGACTTCCAATAAGTAGATATGCTTTATTCATTGTAGGAGGTCGTTGAATAATGCATGCAATTTTTCTAAAAATTAATATTTTGGAAGTCAAAGGCAAAAGATACAAGTTTATCAGTAAACCCTATAGAGATGAGCTCATAGCGTCAAAAAAAGAACATTCTGCTGTTGGATCATTTGGGATTAATCAATTAGAGCTGCACCAAAAGTTGAGATAGAAAACAAAGATGGTAAATAATGTGTCCCATTTTCAGGCGTTCGTACTGTACACGTATCCAAAGTGTAGATTCTGCATTGGCTCTTAGCTCCCTGGGAGGGGTACGTTAAGAATGTTGTAACATAGTAGCAACATGATAGTAGCACCTATGCGTTGTTGATGAGATGAAATCGATGGATGTGTGGCAAAAAGCGCAACAAGTGCAGTTGGTGGTGTGGATGTGGAGTATTTAACGAGAGGATAATTGGCGGGCAGTGGCAGTAGACAGTCTTGCGTGGCGGCGGGGCAAGGGCACGGCGGCCGTTTGGAGCGCAACCCTCCTTAACGCACGCGCCACCGAACCTTCGTATTGATTTTTTCGTTATCGCGTGCGCGCGGGGGGCAAAGACCCCGAGAAGTCAGGAAGAAGCCGCGGGGAGTGAGACGCAAGGAGCCAGAAGGACCGGGCGAACACCCCAAATATACGAACAAGCGACGCGCCGAGCCGTAGCGTAGCTGCCAGCTAGCTAGCTGCTTTGCTTGACGGTTGTACCAACATAACAATCCCTCGACATATCGTGTACACGACGTTCCAATATCAAATACACCCAACTCTATGTATACTACCAGCAAGACACATGTAACGACAACGCACGTCACAATTTAAAAATTTTAAAAATTGTTTATCAAATCGAGTTTGATTCTGGTCATCCATTTCTAGCTCATTCTTGACCTCTAACACTGTTTGGTTAAAATTGGTACAGAATTAGCTCAAGTACGCTACCTTGTAGCACGCCAGCATTTATTAAATATTGTTTAGAAAAACTTTCTTCCTAGATTACTCTAAAAAATTAGTGGTGACACTCTTTACACCGAAATCGGCTCTGGAAATGAGTATGTTTCACATTTTTTAATATTAATAAAAATTATAATAATAATTTATTGTTATTTTTGTAAATAATAAATAAAAAGATTGGTGCCAGAAGTAGTCATGAAAAACAACCTCCCACTCCAATGACATCGAAGTGTATACATCACGTCATTCAAAGCCAATAGATTACGTTATACCGTGAATATTTTTTAATGTGAAACATTGGGTTTGCCATATCCATGGTTACGATTCGACATTTGATTGACAGCAATGTATTTGCGTGTCCCATTTAAAATGAAACATAGGGAACGAATTTGACATTTGGCAAGACGTCAGTAGAGGTTAATTTTGTTTAAATAATTATACCTCCTTTCTAAATTAAATTTAGTTGTAGAAAAATATTGTGTATACCTTGTGCCCTAGTGATTTTCTGACTTCTTACAATATTTAAATATAATACTTCTGTCAATTTCATTCCCTATGTTTTAATTGAGACAGGCAATTACATTGCTGTCAATCAAATGTCAAGTAGTAACTTATAGGAAAATTCAGCTGTTATGTCATATTGGTGGTTTAGTGACTTGGCTCTAAATTTCTTATCATATTTAAATATAATACATCTGTCAAATTCGTTCCCTATGTTTCATTTTAAATGGGTCGCGCAAATATATTGCTGTCAATCAAATGTCGAATCGTAACCATGGATATGACAAACCCAATGTTTCACGTTAAAAAATACTCACGGTATATAAAAGTAGGCAATAGTTTGTCACATGTTACACTGTATGTACTCTAACATCACATTTTTCTTTCAGATCACGTGACTTTTTCAAAATATTTGACAAATTTCAATATTAATTGTAAAATATCTAATGGGTATTTTGTGGTATTTTCAAATTTAAAGCTCTTTAAGGAACAATATCTTTTAAAATTTAGTACTTAGAAGGCATTTAAAAATTCTTGCAACAGCCCGATTGAAGAAGATTATCTTCCAAATTTTATTTTTTAAAACTAGTGATGAAACGAAGATCCGCTTTTAATTTTAAATCTGCCCAATCCGACCACAAAACCGGAATTTCATTTCTACATAAAAAAAAATTGATGAACAATGCCGTAACTAATTTTATTTCATTTTTATCTATTGGCCAGTTACACAACTTATAGTTAATGTCTTAACTACAGGTTAACAAAAATTTGACAGTAAAACTTAAAACTCATTTGACATTTCGTTTCGATACGATATTGTCAATTTAACCAACGTTTAACAATTTAACTATGTATAAGCAATTTTAACGGAAATAACCGACGATTCGGTAAATTTTAAGTCGGAATTCTGGGGTTCCATAATCCAGTCTTCCGACTATCCGTTTCAAAATCATATTTTTATTGAGACCAAAAAGACGTGAAGTTGTCAACACGCATATTCTAAGAACTTATTTACTGTCCCTCTTTCATCCGAAGTTCTTGGATTTCATCAAATGTCAAGAGGTGTATTATTGAATCACACGAACAACTTTATCATTGAACGTTATGACTTCATTCTCTATTTTTCCTCGCTATTCAAAGAAAAGATATATTTCTTTAAATTATTTTTTTCTGCGATCTGTACAAGATGATCCACAAAAATTTCAGTTTATTCTAAGAAATTAGAGTGATATTAAACGGATTTCCAAAGAATCCGTTTAATTAAAATTACCTTCATTTTCCATTTGTTTTCTGAGTAGGTATTCAAAGAAAACTAATATATTTCTTCAAATTTCTTCTTTTCGGTGATGATCTGCAAATATTTCAGCTCCTTCGTGCTAAAAAGAGGGTGAGATTAAACGGATTTTAAAAAATCCGTTTAATTAAATATTATTTTTAATATTTAAATGAATCTTTTATAAAGATCTGGTCCCCCGTTGTAAGTTCATTTTCGTGCACGAATTCATGGCGTGTAGATTTTGGCAGCGGTAAAATACCTGTATGCTTCTGGTCCTGAGTAAGCAGTATTTCGAGAGCTTATTATTATGTAAAAAAGACAGAAGGGTAAACATGTTTCAGTTGTACATATAATTACCCATTATGCGAAGAATTGAGTTACTTAAAATTGAAATGTATTTTAATTTACATTTTAATGAGGATTATCCGTGTTGACAGTTGTGATAAATTCAGATAAAATCATTTGAATCTTCTAATTACACATTAGCACTTTTCACGAATCATCAGTTGTATCAATTTATCAAGGTGCTTATTTCGCTTGGAGCGGGTACAATCAAAATTCCATTTCCCAAAAAAGTTGCGTAACCGTAAAGAATTTTGGAATGCACTCATAGCCCGAACTTGTTGTTTAAGCATCTCGCATAGAAATCATAACCATTCCGTACGCACTCACACACATGCCTACAACCAGAGGCGTGCGATAAGAATTACCAGGGTGATAAAATTTACTTATCCAACAAAATGCCATTAGAAAACCATTTCTCAAATTGTTTTATCGTTTGTATTTATTTATTGATAAAAGATTTGGTACGATTTATCGAATTATACTTAAATATTGTGCCAATATGAAGTTATGCTGTTCGCAAGACTCAAAGCGCGCGAAGTTCAAACATTTATTAAAATCGTGGACGAGATGCATCTTTGATTTACATTTATCCAAAAATTGGTAAAAGTAAGTAATGAATAAAAAATTTTAGTTGAAGAATATTTAAGATACCTCCCAAAATATATTTTTCTAAGGGAATGCAGCATCAAAAATATAGTTCCAATTATTCTGATTAGTGATGGAAGGACCAGAATTTTGGGTTAAAATTTGTCAGTACTCCGGACACCAGATCTGAGGTTATTTTCGTAAAAAATAACAAAATCCGATTTTTCTTTTCAATAGATGAAAATGACGAAAGAAAAGCTAGTCATAAAAGAAGGATTAGAATTGTTGAATGATCTTGTTCAACCTCCATTCTAATAGCGTTTTCCATTTATATAATCAGTGCGCAGAGGCAGAGCTACTGAAACCATAAATATTCTACCTATTGGGCTTCCAAAATTAAAATGCGCCACTGCTGGCAGATTTCTGAACTGAGTGAAGTGTACATGTAAACAAAAACAATTAAATAAAAGTAAGGCTATGTAGATAGAAATTAATATATGTACAACTACAGCAATGAAATATAATCTAAATAAATGAAAAAAAACAATATACTGTTAATTAAAATATGACTAAAACACTCTTAATCTACAACTACTTACTAAAATTAACCCCATTAACTAAAATATTATTAAACCTATCACTAAATTGTTACTACAAGAAAGATCAAACTCAATTCTACCGAAATTAACAAAAAAAAACACTATACTAAATCTCAAATTAAATTAAAAACTACGAAAATTAGTCTCACACCAATTGTACTCTTCTGGAAGCCAGCGAAAAATGTACCATTCATTTGAATTTTGACGTTCCACGTCAGCGCCATCTCTTGATAATTTGGAAGCCCAATAGAAAATAGTACCACCTGAGGTAATTTCGATCAAAATTTCAAAGTTGTGAATAAGTTGAGCGCGATGGATCTGAGAAGATGAGATGCAAAGCAAACGTCCAAGACGAAAATATGTTAATATCTTTTTGAGTGTCCATGCTGGAGGAAGGGGACACGTGCCTTTTGGCCCCTCTTGTTACGCCTCTGAAACTTGTCAATGTATACGTATACACGGTTGTGTGTGTGCAACTGCTTTCGGTCCCATTCACACCGTACAAAAAGAAAACGAGAAGAAAAAACTAGTCCGAGTGAGGAGCATGGAACATGCAGAGGAGAGAGACTCTTGATGGAATGCTAACGGATTGATGGAGCTCGATTGCAAGAAGTTGAGGTTGAGGCCGAAGGCGGCATGGCACGCAACCATTGCTGGGGTCCCTTGCCCTCGCCCGCGCCTCTTAACGTGTACGCATGATATGGCTTTTGGTTCTTTTTTATGCCTTATTTATGATGCATTCCACAGATGCCAATCGCGTACACCGGCAACCGAATAGTTTTCGGTTTCTTTCATATATGACTACATCGTGCTTGGGAGGTACAAGCGCTCTTCCGAACTTGCTTTCCAAGTTGATAGTGGTGGCACGCTCTTTAGAATTCTATCATAGAAAGCAGGCGAATGCGACTTTACTTCTACGAATAATGACGTTACTTTGACACTTTCGCCTCGAGTCGTACGCTTGCAGGCGAATATTTTGAGACGAATGCTACTAAATTTCCTCTTCGTGGCGAAAAGCGAAAACAAATGCCTCATTTGATACAATTCTAAAGTGCGTACTGTCACTACCAGTGTTGCCGGTAATCCATTTCACCATACTTTCGGCCAAAATTTATTTAGGTACTAGGTACTTATTTTTTATGTACAAATCCACTATTATTTTGTACCACTAGAGGGAGCTTATCAGGCGTCAGTTTGAAGTTCTCAAAGCTGTCGAATAGGGAGCACCATAAGGATCTACTTTTCGGCATTTTAAGAATGAGCCGGTTTCACAATTTTTAAAGTGTAATTTAAATGAAAGTTTATACAATATGCATCACAGTAATAACAAAAATAATAATGTATTATTTTTGCAAATAATTAAATAAAAAGAATGACTCCATAAATAGTCATGAGAAACAGTACAGAAGTCACTTAACACATTCATTCATGCGATAATTTATTTATTTGCTTACGGGGTGTAATAGTGTCCATAAGTTCTTCTTTAAACATCATCTAAATTGAAAGCGTTGTGTAGTCCTCGAAAGTCTTAATTATTATTCTTTGTTGTTGTAATATTGATGATCTCTCCTATCAGGGCCGGCAACAACAGTGGTGCTCGCGGTCTCGGGCACCATACGTAAAATCAAATGGTGGTGCTCCGCACCACACGTTTCAGCCATAAATTATTACAATTTTTTTAATAATAATGTTATGTTATAAAGTTAAAATATTTATTAGTAATGTAATAACAATTTTTCAATTTTGAAATAAAAACTACTTGCATTCCAATCACTGCCATCTAGTCATGTGTTCTGTAACATATTAAATCCATGTTATGCGTATTGCACTTACGCCTGTGCGCGTCCTTTATTCTCTTTATAGTAATGTAAATTTTAGCGACGCAGAAGAGCATGAGGTACATAATTTCTGCTACTATTTTTATATTCACGCTGTTTTAAGGAATGTCAAATTTCATTATTTAATAATAAAAATAAATAATATGAAATTTATCAAAATATGATTTTTAAGCAGAACATAGTTTGTATTCAAACAAATATTTTTTAAAAAAAATAAGGTGAAATTAAATATTGAAATTTGAATTTGACATTTCTTAAAACAGCGTTTTAGTTAAAATCAAGCTCGCAATACCAGCCAGTGAGTCTGGAGACGGTATTAATGACAGAGAGAAAAGTTTATCTATAACTATAACGCCGGGACTGTCTGCTGCTGAAGAAAATTCGGCATCTCCATCTCCTATTGAAAGTAATTCTACGTCTAAATAGGTGTAGGTTCACGACATATACTGTATTTTGCTGAAAGCCAGATTAAATAATATTAACTGCATAGTGCATTCGACTATTTCGACCAAAGACTACCAATCTACTAACGTGATTTCGACATAAACATTACATAACCTGTTATAATAGGCTCTGATTTGCGACTTTGATACGTATAGCGCATGGCAGTAAGTATTTAATTATTTTATTGTTTCGTTGTTTTTATAGTTTACTTATGTAGTGTTTTTGTATTTTGAATTTTACTTGTAAGCAAAAACAAATGTAATGGGTTCGACTGGGACTTTAAAAGAAAAGAAAAGAACTTCGAATTAAGTTAAATATATTCTCTTTTGCTCGCTCTTTCCTAAAATGTTCTGTGAACTGGCAATTTATTTTTGTACATGAAATGGTGGAAACATGCATCTGCACATCCCTTGAAAAAATATAGCTTTCAATTATAAGGCATTTGACCTTGAAAGAAAAAAAAATTCGCCTGCGGCGCATTTTTTTTTTCATTCATTGGGTATCACTAAATTTTTGGTACACAAGCCATCACTGAGCACCACACACTAAAATTAAAACTTGCCGGGCCTGTCTCCTATCTCGTGTTCCTAATGGACGTTTACAGGTGTCCATTTTTTATGTTCCCTCCTTAAAGTTTAAGACTAAAAAACACTATCCACTTCATACAAATTGTTATGTTGTTTAATACTTATCGAATAATCACAAGAATGACATTTAAAACCAAGTCACTTACGAAAAGTAAAATGGGTTGCCTATTTATGAATTTTCACGCTTGAACAGATAAAATAGGCAGCCTACATTTCTGTGTATTAAATGATAATGTACAAACTAACAGTTACAGTGAAGAACGTGTTTTTTTTTTAACGAATACATCAAGTATGAAGATTGTCCATTATCCGATATTCATTATTTATTCTTTTAATCTATATCTTTGAACATATTGTTCTTATTTATTTATAATACATACGTATGTATTTATGTATATCTTGTAATATCATTACATAATCAAAATACTTTAGTTGGTGCCATGTTACGAAAATATACATAAGCAATTCATTTTGAACCAATTTAACATGTGCTTTTATACCAATTTTAGTGTTTGTTTTATATAGAATTTCTTAGAGGGTAATAACTTTGATAGCCCTTTTTAAGGTATAGTATTATATAAGGTTGGGCAAAATTGATACTTTTTGCTTAAGAAAAAATTTATTGACAGATTTGTGTTGGCAAAAGCAAGTACGGAAAACAACATCTTGCATGTGTTGTCCATTATTATTAATTAATTTCTGGTGGCGTTCTGCGAAGTTTGCTACTTCTACGCGAATCTTTCTGGTCTTCCAATGTGCGGAGTTTGTATTCGTATGTACAATTGCGGCCAAAAAAATGGAAACACCTACGTTTATCTAGTTAGCTGTTTTTATGAATTTTAAACATTGTAATTTGACTTCCATGTCAAAATGACATCAAATAATGTCACATAAGCAGTGGCGTTTCATTATGAAATCCATAAATCTGTTTTTATTAATTAATTTTTATTTTAATAATTAAATAATTTAATCAAAGCGGAGAAAGAGAAACGTGCATTACTTATATGAAAAATAAAATATAATGAAAAACGGTGAACACAAAATTATAAACAAAAAATCAAAAACAAAGAATTAATATTTTATGGGGGCTCCATTTATTTCTATCATAGCTCCCGTCTTTTCGTTTTCATTCAAATGTCGAGGCATTTTAGTGCTTTCAAATTATTTTCATTTAATGTGACATTGACATTTATGTAAATAATTACAGAAAATTTACGACGCCTATGTTTGAATATCCTGGCAAAGACTGAATTACAAAAATAAAAAATAGGTGTTTCCATTTTTTTGGTCGCAATAATACGTATCATATTGGAAGAACTAAAAGAAGCTATTCGCATAGAAGTCGCCCAAATTGACAGAGCGATGTTGAAAAAAAGAGAGGTTGCAAACTTCGTAGAACGCCTCCAGAAATGCATTAATGATAACGGACAACACATACAAGATTTTGTTTTACACACTTGATTTGCCCAAATACTATGTCATTACAAAACTCAAATCTGCCAATAAATTTTTTCTTAAGCAAGAAGTATCAATTTTGTGATGTTTTAAAAAAAGTCCGTCTATTCTGCCCAACTTTCAAATTTGTTATTATTACTATAATGAAGGACCCGATTGTAATTACTGATATAGATATAGCTATAGCCAATAGAAATTAATTTGACATTTGAATATTTAAAATACTACTAGAAGTTAGAAACCTGTCCTGCGATTGATATCGTTAGCCTGTTGTACTTCAAGAAATTGGAATTTCAAGAATTGTATATTAAAGCGCAGATAGTAAGTGTGATAGCAAGTTCTGTTATTGATTTTCTTGAAATTGATACTGCATTCATTCAGAATTCATGACAAAAACCACAAGGTTTGGTAATCCTAATATTTGCTCGTAAAATGGAGAGTGTATATACGATGCGCTTAACCGCATATTTTGATCGCGATAATTTGATAATGTAGCTGCTGCTTTTTGCACAATATTTTTGGAAGGACGGATACAGTTACTGGACTGCAAAAATTATATAATTTTGACAGAAGTCAGTAAATAGGCTGGAAAATTTGTATTGTGTATCCTGAAATATGTTGGGGGGCTATTTATGAATGTCCTACTAAATTTTCAACAAGGACAACGGTTGGTCTTCTCTTTAAAAGCATATTTGTTATATGTTCGTGTCATATTTACTGTGAATTTTATATTGCTCGTAAAAAACGATTGTTCACAGGAATATAAATGTCAAATTAAGACTGTCCGAAGTTGCATTTATCACACCAGTGTACCAAAACCGAAATTTATGTGGATTAACAGCCCGATTCTCAAAAAAGTTTAAGCTAATCCTCATTTTGGATTAGCGAATTCTAATCTATTCTATGCCGGTATACCCAAATCATTCAAGCAGCCAATGCACGTCATCACTTAGTGTAAAAACCTTAATGCATTAAAATCACTAATAGTGAAAAATGAAATAAAATTTCATTCATTTTTAACCGTCAAAAAGTGTATATTATTATTATTAAGATGAATAGTAGAGTTCATTACTTATCGTACATGACATGAATAATATATAAATAACGTACTTCAAAGTCATATTATTCGTTTAATTGTTGCTATAGTTGACAACATTGATAATTTGTATGTTCGTACTGTCAAAGTTATTATTTGAAAAACATTTGTATCGTGTTTGAAACATTTTTTTGTGCGTTGTAAAGACCTATTTATAATAAAGTAATGTTAAATACAACGCAACGACGCAACCGTTAACGCAAACACAAAATCTGTGAATCTTTGAAATTCGGCTTACTTTTATTTATTGCCTTTATATGGCATACATAAGTATAAATAAGGTTAGTATTATAAAATAATTTAAATAGAAATGGACAGTGACGAAAATACAGTATTTATTTTGTAGATGTGACAATTCATGACCATGTCAATAATACAGATTGCAATCTGTATAACTCTTTTCATAAAGATTCTAAAATCTCTGCAAACGTACCAGTACATGACGTCACACATCTAGTTACTTTTATTCAATTTTTATTAATGACGTGCATTGGCTGCTTGAATGATTTGGGTATATATAAAATTTAATCTTTAACAGCCCGATTCACAAAAAAGTTTAAGCTAATCCTCATTTTTTGATTAGTCAATTCTATTCTATTCTATTCCGGTATTTAAAATTTAATCTTCATAATATTATCAAAAAAGGGAGATACTAGGAATAGATTAGACTATATTTTACGTAATAAACTGTTAAAATTAGAGTAGAATTCGCTAATCCAAAAATAAGGATTAGCTTAAACTTTTTTGTGAATCGGGCTGTATAATATTAACAAAAAAGATAGATCCTAGGAATAGATTAGACTATATTTTAAGATATAAACTGTAAAAATTAGAAGTAGAATTAGCTTAAACTTTTTCATGAATCGAGCTGTAAATCGGATATATTAGGTTTGGAAATTATGGTGTACATATTAGCTTTGTTCGATGACATGTACTAGGCCGCCCTAGTGTTAACTTTCTTACACTAACATGTTTTATGAGAAACGGGCAGCTTCTGGCAGGCTGTTCGATGACAAAAATTTTAAGAACTAGTGCTCACGTTTCTGACCTGACTCGCGAGGTGGTGTAAGAAAGTGCAGAGAAGGAGTGGGGGTAACTAAATGTTGTTCGGTAGACATTTTAATTCTATCCTATCTACACATCTGTTTATTAACCTAAAATTTTACACATTGAGAAAATAAAATAATGGAATCAAATATAGTATATTCTCTTTGTTTTGTTATATAAAGAATTAATTAATATATATCTGTCTCTGAATCTGATGAAGAATCAAGTGATGATTGATCGTCGTCAGAATCGTTTATTAGTTCAAACATTATGCTCTTTAAAACAGACATTTCTGCAGTCACTTCTTTGCAGCTTTATGATATGACTGTGTTTATAAACAACCTAACCTTTTACACCTTTGGCTACGCTTGGCTTGATTACTCACAACTGAGCAAACTTGCCCAAATATACACTAGTGTGTTTTATGAAACCACAAGAATTAGACTGAACTAGTGTACACTACACTACACTGCACTGCACTATTCTGCTCTGCACTTCAAGCACTTCTCATCGAACAGAGCTATTATTTGAGTTAGAATAAACCTTTATTGTATACATTTGTTTTTAACGGTTTAAAATGATATTTCCTAGTTTATATCCCCAAATAAAACAATAACTTTTGACAATGAAAAATAGCGATACTTAGGAATTCAAAATTTTATCGCGGAATTTTGAGAGGGCAACGGGCAGTTATTGGGGTGCGAAATTGCCGGAATATTATCACGGAAAAATAGACCGGAAAATTTGAGCGGTAACCTGAAATTTATTAGAGAAGAACGCTGACACTTCCGGTTTTGGAATTATTATTATTTGTTTTGTTTGGTCCGCGTTTTTGGCACTGGATTGCTTTGAGTGGGATTTCTTGTTCAAATCCGATGAAATATTGTTGAGGGAGTATGAATTATTGGGTGTTTTCCCTTTCGCACATTCGATTACGCATTTATTAATAGGGCATCATTCGGAAATCTCCGATAAACAACTCACGATCTCCTTAAAGGGGTGATGTTTTCTGGTTTTTAATTTTTCGTCGATTTTAATATTAATTTTATTCTACGATTTACAAATTAGCAGAAATTTATGAAGATCATTATAGTAGTACTCATTGTTTTTTTCATATTTTGTTTTCCAATCACTATAGTCGCCGTCAAATAATTATGAACTGATACTCAACTTTTTCCTTCTCCGCTCTCTGCCCTTGCCTTGCGGTGTTGCCGCTTCTTCATATCTTGGCATTTTCAACATGAACCTTTGAAATGAAAACAGTGTAGAAATTAAATTGACAAAAATTAAATGTTTATTTAAAAAAAATATATACATAATTTTACACAAGAAATCAAAGTTTATAAATAGTAACAATTTAAAAAAATATATATGCAATCCAGATATGTACCTACTTTATAACAAAACAACAAACAATGAAACAACAAAGTTGTTAATATAGTTTCATATTTTACCTTTCAGAAGTACATAATATTTAAACTACGATTTTTTGAAATTTATATAATATTTAAATTTTTTCGTGTGACGTCACTTAGTAATGAGGCAGCACTACCCTCTGAAACTACTATTCAATATGTCACAATAATTTTTACCCTTTGAATATATACATCTGGAAGTAGCTACCAACAAAAATCGTGTACCAAAGAAGATTGACAAGGATGGAGATACAATTGAGACCTATCCATTTTTCCCTTAGAAAAATAACCTTCGCACACTTTTACAGGCGCGCTCGTGTGTTGCTCGTGTTTTTCCGTTCCGCCTCGTTGAAAACGGGAGTATCAATTAGCAGGAGATCTTTGTCCAACTAATGCTTATACATAATTCTATCCTTCTCAATCTACTTTGAGCCAACAAAGTCTTAAGGAACATTTAGTGTACGCTACTTCCATCTACGTTAGTAGATATGTATATTCAAAGTTTTTACCTATAACAACCGAATTCACCATTCCTGAATTAAATTTGATTCTCTGATCAACAAAATTTGACACTGTTGTTTTGTTAAAACTGTTGATCTCCAAGGTAAACCAGAACTTGATTTACAGATCAGTGTTGATCAGAGAATCAAGACTTTATTAACGGTTGGTGAATTTGGTGGTAAGTGTCTTTAATACATATTTAAATACACCATTATAACAAAATTTATAAGTTTACCTGTTAACAATAACCAAACACTCAAATAACCAAGAAGGAACTTGACTTGACAATATGTTTGGTTACATATGACATATATGACCTCCAAATGACATTTTACAAACCTATGTATAGAGCGACGAAGTAAAAATAGAAAATATAATGAATACAATTACAATATAGTTCACAAAAGAAGCACTAACTTACATTAATTCATTAATAGTTGAAAATCTGTATGAAATTAAATAATTATTAATCATATCAACAACATTGGAAAACAAAAGTAAATGATATATCAGCTATATTATCTAACTTGGTTGTCCTATACACCTATAGGACTCATCGCTAAGTGACGTCACATTTTGACGCTGCGAAACTTTATTAGCAAAATTATGAATGAAAAGTTTAATGTTTTGGAGCAATATTGTATGATATATGATTTGAAATAACTTAAAGTTACATTATGAACAAAAAAAAAATGCACTTTAATGTTTCAGGAAAATTATTATTTTTAAATTGCTGCTATTTATAAAACTTTGATCCCTTGTAATTCCGTAACTAAAAGGAATATGATCTATATTAATAAGACATTTTTTACTCAAAATGATCTCTTTTACACTATTCCTGTTATATCATATATACCGTGAGTATTTTTTAACGTGAAACATTGGATTTGTCATATCCATGGTTACTTCACATTTGATTAACAGCAATGTATTTGCGCGTCCCATTTAAAATGAAACATAGGGAACGAATTTGACATTTGACAAGACGTCAATAGAGGTTAATTTTGTTTAAATAATTATACGTGGATTCTAAATTAAATTTAGTTGTTGCAAAAATATTGTATGCCCGAGTGATTTTCTGGCTAAATTTCTTACAATATTTAAATATAATACTTCTGTCATATTCATTCCCCATGTTTCATTTTAAATGATACAAGCAAATACATTGCTGTCAATCAAATGTCAAGTCGTAACTTATAGGAAAATTAAACGGTTATCTGTCATATTGACAAGATATCATTTGAGGTAAATTTTTTTTAAATAATTATACCTGTTTTCTAAAAATTAATTTTAGTTGCAGAAAAAAATATTGTGTGCACCTTGTACCCGAAATATGTTTAGTGCTCTCGAGCGGTTTTCTGTCTTGGCTAAATTTCTTGCAATAATACATGTGTCAAATTCGTTTCATTTTAAATAGGACAGACAAGTACATTGCTGTCAATCAAATGTCGAATCGTAACCATAGATATGACAAACCCAATATTTCACGTTAAAAAATACTCACGGTATATTGGTCAGTGTTGCAATGTGTTAATATTGAAGATGTAGGTATAGTAAAATTTTTTAGGCAGAGTAGTCACGTCATTATTTCATTACAAAATGAAAAAACACTGTAGTATTGTATATGTTTAGGAAAACGAAGAAAATAAATACTATTTTTTGCATACTATAAGTAAAGTACATTTTAATTAAATTTACAATTATTTTAAAGTCGAACATAATGTTTTCAATGAGTTTTAATTTATTTAAAATAATCGTAGTTCATTTTTTCACCACATGTTGGTACTACTGGATTTCAATATTTAAACGTTTACATGACATGTTTCTCCCGAAATTGTCAAGCGTCTGCTGTCATTAGTTCGTTACTTTTTCGTTTGATTAACATTTTTCTACGTTGTTTGTTGTGTTTTCTTTAGAATTCCATTACTGTTGCCTTGTTGCGTATCTTGATCTTGAATTTTTCTGTTATTAGTTTGTGTTAATTTCAATAATTGTAAATTGTATTATTGGAGTATTTTCAATAAAATATAATATATTTTTTAAATGTTATTTTAATTATATTTTCAATAAATCGAATTTATAGTGCTACTCTTTGCTTTTCTATAACACTACAGAATTGTAAATCTAAATAAAATCAAATCAATTGTTTTAAAAATATATTCAATGTCATTTAACATTAATTTTCTTATTTTTCATCAAGTGTTTAGTGTTTCATTCACTCCCCGTATTCCTTCTGAAACCCGACTCGGTGTGCCCTACACCGAATTTTCAATACCATAAATTGGAAATATATTACATTTTACAATAATATTCAATTATTATTCGACTATTAAATAAATTTACTTGATCACATAAATTAGCATCGCAGGTAAATACAATTATTTTCTAAAATTAAATTAGTGTACCATGTAAACCTACTAATTTCGTGACGTCATTATCTGGTTACAAACTTTGATGACGTGACTACTCTGCCTAAAAATTTTTACTATATATACCTACGTAGGTATATGTATATAATGTTACAAGGGAAACCTGTGAGTAATAATTTTTAGGTCACCCTTATTCAGAGGTCATTGGCTTTTGGTGCAGTAGCTGCACGTAGCATGGTTCATCGTTCGTTCATCCCCTATCTGTTTCTGTTCTGTTGCACTGGCCGCGGCGGTCATCTTGCGGTGCAGTCCGCAACCAACCACCGCCTTCTAGCTCTGCAACTCCTGGGGAATCTCTCGTTGCTCAAGTGATGGCGAACATGTGCCCGTTTAAAAATAGATTAATCAAGCGCATCAGCATCAGCACCAGAGTAGAGTGACGGGTTTGCTTTTGCTTTGCTTTGCTAGGTGAGGTGCCATCAGCCCTTCTATCCCCTCTATATGCACAGGGTTGTATTCACTCGCGTTTCACACTGAATAAACATAACTTGTTCTACAACATCCTTGACACCAACAATATCAAAAGAATTACTGTTGATCTTGCGAGACATCGCTCGGAGCTCATTATAACATGCCGTTTTTACATACGTACAACTTGCTGTCTCAATTAACTATACCCACACATACCAACAAGTCTCGTTTATTGACAATTTCTTTTTTTTCTTTCTTTAGTATTTTTTTAAACGCCGCTAAAACCCAGCCATGATGTGACGTCACCTACACACTCATAGAAACTCAATGGCGAATTTAACCATTTTTTAAATCCATCTAATAATAAAGTTCAAAATAATATACTAGTATTTTTTCATATTTGTTCGCTATTAGCAAAATTTGGAAAATAAACTGCATTAAAATCTGTGTGACGTCAGCACTGCTGACGACAGCGAAAGAGATAGATACAGTAGTGGTAGCACGCACTTTAGAATTATATCATAGAAAGCAGGCGAATGCAATTTTACTTTTACGAATCTTGGTAGCATGCAGTTTAGAATTCTATATTCACTTTTGATTTCGGGAATTATCGGATTTTATGCTATTAAAATAAAAAAAATGTTATGACATTTGTATATAATAAATGTATAAATTATATAAAAATAGGCTTTGAATGGAATTTTGGCAAAATAATGACATTATTTTGACACTTTCGCCTCGAGTCGTACGCTTGCAGGCGAATATGCATGCTACCAAATTTTCGCTTCGTGGCGAAAAGCGAAAACAAATGCCTCATTTGATAGAATTCTAAAGTGCGTGCTACCACTACAGGGTTGGGCAGAAAGGACTGACGTTTTTTAAAACTTCACAAAACTTCCGTTATCACTAATGCATTTCTGAAGGCGTTCTACGAAGTTTGCAAACGCTCTTTCCAACATCGCTCTGTCAATTTAGGCGACTTCTACTTGAATAGCTTCTTTCAGTTCTTCCAATGTGTACTTACGAATATAAGCCCCGCATATTGGAAGAACTGAAAGAAGCTATTTCTGAAAAGTTCTCGACCGAAACTAAGGTTGGTGGCGCTCTTATCACTGTCAACATGGCTACTGACAGAGATACACCAATTATTATTTAACTGTAATTTAGTATTTTCATTATTAATTATAATATTATTTCAGAAAGACTATTTTCGCCTACCCAAGGTGATGTGGAGAAAGAGGAACAACAAACTTTCTCTTTATTCTTTAGAATTAACCCCCATCTTCAGCAGTTACATTTTTAGGCTACAATAATTTCATGTCTTCTTATTTTTTAATACAATTATATACATATTGTTGAATAACGTACCAAGGTTTACATTTTTTGACTTTATTTGGTAAGTGGTGAAATTATTGTAGCCTAATAATCTAACTGCTGAAGATGGGGGTTTTGGACCTCCGAAACGTCCAAGTAAATTCTAAAGAATAAATTGAAAGTTTTTTGTTCCTTTTTTTCGACATCACCTTGGGTAGGCGAAAATAGACACTCTGAAATAATCTTAACATCAACAATGTACCAGAAATAAGTATTACTATTAATTATAATAAATAAACTATATATTTCATGCTAAACTATACAACTACAAATAATGCTCTCTCATATCACTCAAGTAAACCTCTGTCAGTAGCTTAAAATTACTGCTACTTATTGGATCAGTATTTTAAATAAATTATCAATAAAAGTGTAATATATTATAACGTAACCTATTTTAAACTAACCTCAACTAACTGAACCATAACTTAATATAATCTAACCTTTGTACAATATTAATATTTAATGATCATTTCTTTTGCAAAATATAAACTGTATAAAATTCGGCACCAAATGAAGATCTTTATGTTTCAACTGACGACTATCCATCAACTGTTGTGGAGGTGTAGCATTTCATTGTTAACCTAAGATCTGTCAACCATTGCTGACATTTAAAACATGTATTTGGCGATTGTCATCCTACATACATTTGTGCTATTGTACATGGGATTTAAATGATTTAGAAAGTTATGTTAGTTGAAGAAAATAATGATCTAACGCCCACCGTTTTCCTGGGGCTTCTTGCGTTAGTCATGCCGGCCCTGCACAGAGTCCAACAAGTTGCTACCCCATCGAGATAGGGTCGGCACCACGTGGCAAGCCGGTTTTTGACTTCAATAAAATATCCGTGTCAATGAGGAGAAAAGAGGCTCTGCATTGTTGTAGATCCGCGTTCAAGTGCCCCCCTACCGCACCAACCCTGCAAACCCCGGCCTGAACTTGAGTAAGCGATTCGGACGACCGCTGAAATAAATTGGCCACTTTGTATACGACCGGGTTCACTTGCATTTAAATTATTTATGTATTTTTTATGAGACTCCATCTGTCGTAATCCGGTATCTACCATTGTGGTTTGTGTTTCAAGATCATAAAAGTATAGATTTGGGTAATGACTTAGATAGCTAATAAATTCATCATCTTTTATGACAAATCATCAACACCACTGCACTTTAATCACAATAAAAATGAAAAAATAAACACTAGGTAAGTTTCAATAAATAAAGTTACATATTTACTATACGTATTTCGGTCGACTAGACCAGCATCAAGTAATAGTAACGTTCTTCTGTTACTGTTATCTGAAGATGGAAAGAGTGTATCGCAGAAGACTTGAGAGAGGAATAACTGTGTGAAGAAGATGCGTTGGGCAGGAATGAGTAAAAAAGAAGAGTAAGAAACAGTGACCCCTAATAAAATTGGAGAAAGCTGAAGAAGAAAGAAGGAATTGTCAAGTGCAATTTACATATTATATGTTCATGTTATAATTTTATTGGATTTATAGAATCTTTTCAAAGGAACTTTTAGTATGGAATTTGTAAAAAATAGTATGTGTTCGTGTTATAATTTTATTGGATATATAGAATCTTTTCTAAGGAACTTTTTTATTCGCACAGTTGTTCGAATACTCTAAAAATGCGTACACTTACGTAACATTCTCTTTACAATCAAATAATATTACTACCAAGTTTATATACAGTGTGTCCCATTTAGAGGTGCCACCATTGGGATCTCGAGAACTGTAAGAGATACGATGTCGGTTAAATGGAACTTTTTGTGCGCCTTTGGGAGGCCATCTCAGATGTGCTTTTATTTTTCCAAAAATTCTCATAGGGCACTAGATAATGACGAAAAACTGAATATTGTTGATTTTTTCTTTTTCAAATAACTTCTAAACTATTAATAATTGAGAAAAAAGTTTCAAATATAAAAGATAGATATTTTTATTAGCTAACCAGTGGCGTACGAAATAAATTTTTATATTTGTAAATTTTTGAGATATAACACAAACTTATATTTTTTTAAATGGAACCCATATCTGATTTTAGTCTCAAAAAAATAAATATTTTTTTCTCTTTTCAACGATGTAAGGGTTATTATGTTTTGTATTTGTTTTTCCTTCAAAAATTATTATTTTTTCCTTATTTTGTATTAAAATTACAATTATTTTGAAAATATTGGTAGATTTCTATTTGGAAATACTCCTTGTATTTAAATAATTTATTTCCTTAAAAATATTTGCTCAAAATTCGTATCAAATTAATTTTTATATTTTGTGTCAGGTCGCCCATGGCACATCATAGTGTAATTTGTAATTATGAGTCTAGAATAAAAATATTAAGTAATAAAGGCATAAAACAAATTATTTTGATCAAATACAATATAATTAATAAAAATAATAATATTTTTCTGGGAAATAATTAGAAAATTCAGGAAAATAAAGAGAAAAATTAAATTTGAGGAGCAAAATAAATATAAAACACAATAACCCTTACACCATTGAAAAGAGAAAAAAATATTGATTTTTTTGAAACTAAAATCAGATATGGGTTCCATTTAAAAAAATATAAGTTTGTGTTATATCTCAAAAATTCACAGATATAAAAATTTATTTCGTACGCCACTGGTTAGTTAATAAAAATATCTATCTTTTATATTTGAAACTTTTTTCTCAATTATTAATAGTTTAGAAGTTATTTGAAAAAGAAAAAATCAACAATATTCAGTTCTTCGTCATTATCTAGTGCCCTATGAGAATTTTTGGAAAAACAAAAGCACATCGGAGATGACCTCCCAAAGGTGCACAAAAAGTTCCATTTAACCGACATCGTATCTCTTATAGTTCTCGAGATCCCAATGGTGGCACCTCTAAATGGGACACACTGTATATCTCTACCCATTTTTGAATTATTGCCCCAAAAGTCAATATACCCCACATTTAGATAAAAACTTCAAAATTTTCAAAAATTTAATTTTTATGTACCTAAATACTTCTCAATGCGCTGATTCCAAATTTTGAAACCGGCGGTCGAGAGATATTTAAATTTAAAGTTACGCTCAAACCCGCCCATTTTTGGGTATTAACCCAAAAATGGGTCGAGATATGAAGTTGGCGACATCACCATTCGATTCTTCGAGCAGTTTTGAGCAAAACTTTGAAACTAAATATCTCGAGAATGAAAAGAGATATCGACCTGCGGTTTCACAATTTGGAATCAGTGCAATCAAAGAAGAGAAGAATAAAAATTAGATTTTTGAAAATTGTGAAGTTTTTATCCAAGTATGGGGTATATTGACTTTTGCGGCAATAATTCAAAAATGGGTAGAGATATAAACTTGGTAGTAATATTATTCGATTTGAAAGAGAATGTTACGTAAGTATACGCATTTTTAGAGTTGTTTTCCACCAATCAACATTCATAATTTCCCTAGTTACATGTCTTATCACAGCGATGATAAAAAACAAAGAAATTATCACCTTATTTATATTCGTTACTAAGGGATTTTTACAACATTGACAATTAATTTTCACAAAAATTCATGATATTCTCTCATTAAATAAGCTATCACTTGTTATATTACGTTATGATAATTTTATTGGATTTATAGAATATTTTCCAAGGATCTTTCTGTATGGAATTTGTAAAAAAATTGTATTATATTCGTGTTACAATTTTAATGGATATGTAGAATATTTTCCAAAGAACTTTTGGTAAGGGATTTGTTCAAAATACATCAAATTAATGAAAGGTCTTGTGCTGTCCACAACAGATTTTTTTAACCAGTTGTTAAAAATTAAATACTGAGGTACAGAATAGGCCCGTTCGAAGAAATTAAAGAAGAAACATTTTCGAATCATAATTTATAAATAATTTAACAGCATTAAGAATTTTTGAGTCACTTTAAATTTAATTTGACTGTTTTAAGTCCTGTAAGTAATTAGCTAAAATATTTTGATAATTTTTAAGTCAGTAGAAATTAATTTGATACCTGTGGCAGTTTTTAAGCCTTTCAGAAAATAGTTTACAAGCATTCTAAAAGAAATTTGTGAACTTTTAACAAATAGAAGAAAAAAATGGTTGAAGTCTATTATTGTTGAAGGCAACTTTGAACATAATATAACATAAAATTTTAAAAATATGAGCCTAGCGTCTTATTCTCAATACTTCAAGCCTGACCCTCATAACAAAAATTTGTTTTATTTTTATTACTGTTTTTTCGTCACCTAGTTAATGAAGGATTTGTCTCTAGGAACAAAAAATGGCTATTAACTCATGTGTCCAATTTGTGTTGATTTCTGCTTAGGTATATTCGGTAATTGGAATTTGTTTTATCTTGTTTACTGTTGTAGAAATTCCGTTGATTTGTACAAATTAACTGACTTCAGAGTTTAATTGTAACTTCTCTTAATTAATTTTTACTTTTTGTTCGGCATTAACCACATCGCTTGATAAAGTAGGATCACCTACGTAGCAATTAAAAAACTTTTAGTTCAAAGACCTTTTGAATATGTAAATAAGGTATTTAATTAAAGAAAAAAAAGATAATAAATTAAGAAAATCGACTCACTTGAAGAATTTACAGATTCAAAGATATATTACCCTGCATCGAAATCGGCAAATAAAAGCATATTGCGTTGCCATTTGATAATAGTATATTATACGCCAAGGTTGAGAAGATAATCATTATTGACCCAGCGCCATTATTGTAACCCGAGGGCGCAGCCCGAGTGATACAAGGCGCCTGGTCAATAATGATCTTCTCAACCGTGGTTTATATACTATTTTTTTCACTACTAGCACACAAATCCTATTTTAATTTTTTTAATTGATAATAACAATCATTTTGACATGAATAATTACTTTACTTATTTGTTAATATTCACAAAAACAAAGTAGGCTGCATTCGTTTTTATCTGACGTTTCGCTCATTTCGCGGGTTTTATAACCTCACTTATGGGCCTTGATTTGTATTTGATTTAATTATTTAATAAAAACACTTTGTGCTGTTACAGTCGGCAGCCTTATTAGTGTATTATTATTTTTAAATAAATCTATTGAAATGTATTTACCTACAAATAGAGAAAAATAATGATTTATTCATTCCTACATCTACACTACACATGTTTCACATTTTCACCAAAACAGCACAGTGGCCTGGCGAGGCGGCAGCGTAGGTCAATTTAAAATTAAGCGGCAAATTTAAATTATATACTTAACACCTTTAATGTTAATAACAAATTATTATTGACCTAGGTTACCATGGTTACAAGCAAGCGGTAGTGAAAAATAATTTCTCATGTCAAATAAAGGTAAATAATAGTGGGTTCCTAGGCTGGTAGTGAAAAAACATTTTTATCTATCCGTTTTAAAAAGTTTAATTTTTCCTAACCTTATGATGTTTTGAAATGACACTTTTTACATAATTGATAAAAAATGAGTTTTGTAAAAATCTTTACATAATTGAGTTACGTAAAGGGTATTACACAACTGACATTTGATACAAAAAGAAACAAGAATATATCAGTAATGATTTCTTTATTATCAATTTATGAATTATTGACATACCTAATTCCTCTACATCAGAAGGAAGATCTTCATCGGTTTTAGAATACATTCGGAACTTATTTTCAATAATAATACGGTGTTAATAAGCATTAAATAAAAAAATTAAATTCATTTATTTTCAAGGCAACGCTTTGGTAAATTGATTTTAAAATATCTATATCTATACTGAGCTGCAAAGAAAAACGTAGAATTTTGAGTATTTTAAAATTGTTTTAGCGAAATTAGATAAAATTTTGTATATAATACGTTACGAAAACGTGATATTGTTTGACTCACATAATATCACTCTTTTCATAACTGATTATGTAAATAACTATTACGCATTGTGCTTGGTTATTACTTATAGCTCTTACGCATTAGGAGAATCGGTGGAAATGAAGCTTATGGTTAACAATTCGTGATGATTTATTTATATAAATTGAGCGATCTTCCTGTCAAGCTACAAAAAGCATAAATTGCAGGGTAAACTTTAAATCTACACATATGTGAAAAACAAATAATTTTCAGACTGACGACTTCCTTGCCGAAAAAACGGCCGGTCATTTAGTCATCAAAACAACACATGTCGTTCGCAAAAAATTCACAAACCACATTCGTATCTTTCGTCTTGACAGAAACAAAAGCGCTCATTTTCATATTCGCTTTTGGTGTTAATTATCGTTCGTTCGCACGGCCATTTCCTGATTCTTTGTTTGTTTGAGTCTCTTCTAGAAACTAAGATATTTGGCTATTTGTTCCCGAGGTCATGGATGATTTATAACTCCCTAGCAGACATATGTATATGTATGTGTTGGATTTCAGACGTCAAATAATAAATTATCAGATTTGTAAATTAAGATGTTCTCATTTTTAAGCTGATTGCATTCAGACTAGCATTTAGTTAATGGCGATGTAATGACTAATATATAATTATCGTTTAGTAGAATAGATAGTTAAAATATCATTTACTTACATTTTTCTTATTGTAGTCATAACATGACTACGTATTTCAGTTATTATTTATAATTACGTGTTAAGCAGCTAGACGTATTTTGTAAACGTGTATAGTCTACTAGTCCAAACCCATAATATTTCGGCCGGTTTACAATGTCAACAAACAAATTATAAAACCTACGTAAACGATGAAAATTTTATTACAAATTTCTTTCGGCTAGTTTGAAATATAGATTTTAAACTTATAAAAATTTAATTTTTTTATTGTTACTCAAGTATTTCGCCTTTTAATATTAGGTTACATATCGTTTAGTAATGTCAGCTTTTATTCTTTTATACTTACCGTCAAATAATTATGGACTGAAGATTTCTACACTGATGCCAAAATTTTTAAGTGTCTACCTGTACAAATATCTGTAATTTGTCAATGTCATTTTATATTCTGACATTTTTGTTAGTATTTGCGTGTTGTTTTTATTCCAAATCCTATAAATTGCATTATATTTAGACTTTTGAAAAGAAAATGAGTGAAACTCATGAATTAAATAGTCCTGGTTCTTATAAAAAACGTTTACGAAAATATGAGTTAAATGGTTAGGCAAGACAGTTATTGCCAATGTACACATTTTTTTCAAAAAATTGGCTTTACATCCTGAAAAAAATTTATAATTTATTAAAAAACAAGAAAACTTTGGATTTGACTGCAGAAGCATGTGTTGGCAGATCTACTGTTCACCTAATAATCAATTATTCTTACCTTTTATTTAGATTTCACCGGTTATCGTAGTTTAACGCAAAGGCGACCTTAGCTTGATGTATGAAAACTTTGTTCAGAATATAAATATAAATTTTCCACAGAGACAATTTTTATAATTTACATTACGTATTACCGTCTTACCTTACTTATTTGTTATAATATTTTCTTCATTTACGATGTATTAAAAATTTTAATTAGTTAAAAATTATATGACATTTGCTTTCATTCCTGCTCATGTCAAGTTACAAGCGGCAACACCGCTGGGCAAGGGACAGGGTGCGGAAAGGGATAAAAGTTGAACATCAGTCCATAATCATTTGACGGTGAGTATAGGCATTGTATCTCTAATGGCCGGTTGTATCAACGACCAACATATGTAACTTAAATTTTAAGAGTTCCTTAAATAGCATTATTGCAACGAAATGAGATGTCAATAAATTATTATTCATTTTTCTGTGAGTATTGTCCCATATGTCTTGTAATGTATGTTTTACTGTATACACTGAATTTTTATGAAATTGTTTTTCAAATGTAAAGCGTTTCGGTAGAAGTTAAGTCTGTCGAACTATTATCACGCATCAGTGGAGGGTTATAATTTTGACGTCACACACAAGAAAGAGATAGTTGATGTAGAAGTTGAGAAGGAAGATCATAATACAAACAAACCATCGGCATATTTAAAGTTCTGTCTTCTGTCAATTGTGATTTGATATTTGAGTTCTACATCATTCATTGTCTTCGGATGGCTGTGAAAAATTAAAGAATTTCATATTTGTCATGTATTCTTTATAATTATAGCGGAAGTCACTGTCACAAAGATCTTACACTCACATCATTTTTCATATATGGCACCATCTTGTTGCAACTGTCATCATGACAGCGATTTGTTTGTATTACAACAGGTGAGTCACGTGTAGTTCTAGGAAAATACCAATAGATGGCAGCACGAAAATATGTCTCTGTATAACCCTCCGTTGGCTAACAGATCTTTTTTAAGTTTTAAGTCTATATTTAAAACAGCGGAAATAATTTTATAGAACTTTATAATCATTATAGCCGCCGTCAAATAAGTATGAACTGATGCTCAACTTTCCCCTTGTCCGCACCCTCTGTCTCTTGTCATGCGGTGTTGCCGCTTCTTCTTATCTTAGCATTTTCAACATGACCCTTGTAATGACAACAGGTAGAAATTTCCATTCCATATTTATTTGACGACAACTATTATTAAGGTTTTATAATTTATTGAAAATATAAGCCGACCGAACTCTTATGAGTTTGGGCTTGTATATACCCACACAACTATAATAATAATTACGATTCTGTAATGTACAACAGTTAATATATAATTGAAAACTAAATATCAATTCAAGAATAATATATTGTTTTGTCACCACGTGTCCTACAAATTCTTAGCATGCAAACAATTTTGTTATTGAAATATGACATTAACAATGACATCGGTAGTCATTATGATTCTTTCTAAAATAGACATTTCATTAAACGATATTTAATGTCGTTCGAGAAGAAAATTCATAGATGAAGAATGTTATTATGAGAAACTATTTCTGGTTCTTAATAAAACTGTGTAACAATGTAAATAAAATTGCAATTTGTCAGATATCTATGGCAACTATTGCGACTGAAGGAGAAAATTAACTAGCATTCTTTAATATTTTCTCGTAATAGACTAAATAATAAAACGTAGAAGCAAATATATAGAGAAAATGAATATCAATTTCTGTTCCTTTTACGGAATATAAAATTATTTGAAATAATTGTAGTTGATTTTTATACCACACGTTGGCATGACCATCTTTTCATTAAATTTTAATTCGACCGAATATCAATCCTATCACTATTTTGTCACTTGGTTGTCAGCTTTCTCTGCGTTTAGCGTTATGTATTTGTGACTTGTGCTACAGTATTACTTCTTCGTTTTTATAAGTAATATACTTACTATAATACATCCAGAATCATGCTTAAAGTATTAACAAAACAATCTCAGAAGCTAACCATGAATGTCCTGAACGGGAATTGGCCAACGGTGGGTCACTACTTTCGTTGAAAGCCGTTCGAAAGGTAATTTTTTTCAAACATTTCTTTTGTTATCAAACTGTTATCAACGTTAATTAAATTATGTTATTTTAGAGAGCAAAAGATATCCTGCAAATAAGCAATCAGTTGTGACTTGTGGGCAAGATTTCGGGAAAAGTATTGGCTGTATTCTTTTTGGTTAAAATCTTAGTTCGTCTTATTTCACTTCAGATAAACTCATTTTGTTGAATTGGTCTTTTTATGCCGCAAAATAACCTCAAAATGATATATTATTTTGTTTTTATACAGGGTGTTGAAAACAAGGGTAACAAATTTTGAGGACGTTGTAGTGACCAAAATGAGTAAAAAAGCTTGATCAACATGGGTCTGATCTTCAACTGTTTCCGAGAAAGAGGCCATTTTGTTTCTTTTAGGTTCGATCATTCAATATCTGGTTAAAATTTTAACTAAGAGTTAAATAAACAAAATTGAAACGAACTTTCAAATGACAGATTTATCATTGTTGTCAACAAAACGATGCAATATTGTTTCCTTAGCTCATAGTTTTCGCTATAGTGACTGTATATGCATAGTGTGGCCAATCGCCGCCATATTTAGGCAAAATGCTCGGGAAATTTGAATTCATATGATGTGATAACTAAACAAAATTCGATAAACAATTAATGAAAGAGCATATTAAATGGAAACAAAATATTTATTTTCATTTTAAATCCTTTCGAAGAACTGTTTTCACAACCAACCGCCACGCAACCAGGCATCTAAAGTATATATCTTAATATTAGACATTTTTAGTAATTTTGACAGTTAACCTAAAAAAGATGTGATGTTAAAAAATATGTATATATTACTTTGAGTTATAAATATACAAATACACGTGTAATTTAATTATTGGCACTATCTAAAGTATAAATATAATATAATTACCTTCAATTCACGTATAATTCACGTAACAAATCTGAAAATGTCACTTTGTCGGCATAATATCCGCCATATTTAGGCAAATTCGCGCCGACCAATGAAAATCGATCCCCCTATTGGCCACACTATGTATATACAGTCACTATAGTTTTCGCGATAGCAAAGGTAAACCCCGTTTGTTTTTTATTGCTGTATACCTGGGAAACTATTGAAGATCGGCCCCATGTTGATTAAGCTTTTTTATTCATTTTGGTCAGTACCATATGTCCTCAAAATTTGTTACTCTTGTTTTTTAATATCCTGAATTTATAGGTTCTGATATTTTATTGTCCCTAATTTGACAGAAAAACGTGTATCTAGTAATTTCTTCTGGAAAATCGTGTACTAAAAAATGTAGTTGTCAAATACGAACAACAAAAGGTAACATCATATTTTTTTCATAGTCGGGATCTTTGAAACCTTTTTCAAAAATTTGTTAACTCCGCTTGTTAATATCGGTTTCAATATTGGTATTGTTTCAACTTTAAAAATTCAAGTATGGATCAAACACTATCCTTCATATTGTCATCATTTGAGACACGGCATATAAATTGATATTCAAACACAAGTACAAAGGGAAACACATTAGCTTGTCCCGTTTGATTTCGATTAGGAATTGATGGAAACGAACATTAGATAACGTCAGGCGTGCGTTCAATAACCCTGTTGTCACCAGTCGCCGCCTCTGGTCTCTGGTCCTGGTCAGCAAACGAATCCGATGCCGTGTAACTCACGTTTGCTTACTTAGCGAAATGTGCATTGCGACTGAATGTACATTGCACTTGCACTTGATACCTGCACCACCGTACGGCATGTGGAGTGTGTATACTTACATTGTGAATTGTGATGAGATCATTCATCTGATATTATTGTTTGTTCGCTCGACAAGATACTAAACCAGCAATGAGCTTACATTATATTCTTTATAGCATTCAGTATCATTTAAATTTTAAATATTGATTTAAGAAATGTTTGATGGTGTAAAATTGAAGCACTTTCAAGAATATTTTTGTCGACTTGGATCTTAGATAGTCTAATCCACGGTTGTAGAAACGTTCCTCAATTCCTTGTTCAATTAACGGATCATTAATATGAACAAATTTCCAAATTCGAACGAGTTGACATTTAAATCATTGCTGTCAAAAAGTCGCTGTGCATTACTGTAAAACAGTATTAAGTCTATATTTTTGAAGAATTAGTTTTCTCCACGAATAAACATAACCTTAACTCCACTTTCGAATGGAATACTGTATTAAGCCCTGTTTTAAGCAGTCATTTCAATATATATGAAAACACGAAAACAGTATTAAGACAATTAAAGAAATTTGCAACACCTGAAGCACGCACTTTTGAATATTTGTACTTATGTAATAAAAGAAATTAGGTTTGAAAGATTATGCATTATTATAATTTAAAAAATCTGATGTGGCCAACACAAAACCTTCCGCTATATAATTTTTATTAATTTAAATACATACCTATGTATTTAGTAATGCTTTAAACTATATTATGTTCCATTGCATATAACTATTGCTTTATTTACGATTTGTGTGTAACAAAGGAATTGTGTTTATTTTAGACTTAGGGATTAAAAAAAGAAAAATTATTTTTAAATTTATCTGTAAGATATATAGAAAAAGTATTAGTGTATACCTGCACAAAATTCAATAATCTATAATATTCATAATGATAAAATGCGAAAAAACGGCATTTAATGGTATTTTTTGAAGAAAAACCTTTATGAGCTTCAAGTAAAATGCCATTTCCGTTTATCCGATTTACACCAAAATCTAGTGGCTTCTTTTCGTATTAAAATAGGGTAGAAATACAAGGTTTCAGAATTTTTTGAGTGATAGTATTTGAGTTAGAGCGAAGACAAAATTCTTACACATACACACACTCATACAGACATCATCGTGAAAATGTTAAAAATGGATTCTAGGGACCTTAAAACGTGGTCATTTACTAAAATCTCAATATGTGATTTTTAGCACGATCCCTATACCTCCCTTACCAAGGGTAGCGGGAGGTAAAAATGATAATAACATTCATTGATAGAATAACTCGAAATTGAAAACAGATATCTATTTCAAAAATCAATTAAAATGCTTAATTTTGTGACTTAATACACTTTTATTCTGAGGTGAGGTACAGATTTGTTCATTTTGATGAACCGTCAATTGCTGAAGAATTAGATGAAAATTTCTGCAACCGAGCATGTGATCGCAATGCTGCTTCGCAACTTAAGGGTTCTGAGTTTCAGTTTTTTTTATTAAGCTATGGCCTTTACTTTTAATCTTAAATTTGTTATTTAGAATTTTATTTTAAATATATTTAAAGTAGTTATACCTTAAACAATAATACAAATTCTCCATTCTTTCTTTGCATTTTTAAAATTTTCCCTACCTACCTTATTTTGGAATTCTTTCTGGGTCTGGGAGACTTATGGCCAATTGCACTAACGTAACTTAAATTTTAAGTGCTAAATTCACAATATTGCATCGAAATGAAATGTCAAATGAATTATTATGCATTGATGTCAAAATTACGATTTGCATTTTTTTGTTTCTGGGTCGCTTAAAATTTAAGTTTTGTTAGTGCAACTGTGCATTAAATACTGTCATCACATTAATTTCTGATAACTTAAAAACTATCTAAGATGTCAAAGTAATCACAGGGGTCGTAAAAACAGTCTAAATTTAAAACTGTCAAAGCTATAAATTATGATTCGAAAATGTTCTCTGGTTAATTTCATTTTCACTATCAACTACACTTAAAAGAACTGAATAACTAAATTGTAACTTACCTCACTCTCGCAACTTAATTTCAAATGACAAAAACATGTACAGCCCGATTCACAAAAAAGTTTAAACTAATCCTCATTTTTGGGTTAGCGAATTCTACTTTAATTTTGCCAGTTTATATCTCAAATTATAGTCCAATCTATTCCTAGTATATCTACCTTTATTGATATTATTATGAAAATTAAATTTTAAATACTGGAATAGAATAGAATTTACTAATCAAAAAATGAGGATTAGCTTAAACTCTTTTGTGAATCGGGCTGGTAGTTTTTAAAATGATAGTGAAAATTTTGTTTTCCACTATCCAAGTATAAAAATCTCAATCATTGTTTTTGATACGTATTCATTTACTATTTCAGGTTATCAAAACATAATTTTGTTGGAGTAAATAATATCTTTTGATGCTTAGGAATACAATGGGCATTAATTTATTAATTACTGTTGCTGTTGTTCAGTTAATATTTTCGTTATTAATACTGAAAAATGTCGGTAAAAGTTAGTGCCCAAAAATTATTCTGGTTCTGGTTTACTTAAATTATTTTAAAATTTGCAGGTACACATGTAAAAATTCGAACTAAAGTAATATTGACAGCGCGGGCTGTTGCTATCAAAATGGCAGCGAATAGACGTACCTTACACATATCAAATATCTAATCTAATCTAGTAGGTATATGACGTGTACTAACTATTAATAAATTAAAATTTACTGTATATACCAACAATTATAGTGAAAAAAAAAACTATGTATAATTCATGGTTAATTAAAAAAAAAATAATAATACCAAGTATTCTTCAATGGTTCAAAATTCGGTACCAAATATCGCATTCTTAATTTCAACTGCAAATACTTTTAAAATAAATACTGCAAATAAATAAAAAAAAATGTAATATGCACATATTTTATTTGTAATTTACATAGGGGAACCGGGTTCGATCCCGATCGACGCCAAATATTTCGAATTTTAAATGGCACAAAAGTGACCCCTGTGGTGCACTCTCCATGCCAGCAATGAGTGCCCGTGAGGTGACACCTGGTAAGCGCCTGCACGTTACAAATATGTCATCATCATTACCGATATTTGCGATAAAGCAGATTGTGGCACACTCAGAAATGGGTAAGGGTAATATACCGTGATGATATATTTATTTATTTTATTTATTTATAGAAAAAACTATTTCCTATTTCAGCATTTTCATTTTAATAACTTGTGTATTACACGTTATGCAAAGGTTAAAAGTAACAATTGTATGTTGTAATACAAGTACATGCAGAAAGTTTTGCTTTACATACTACACCGCTATAACATTAACTTCGAGTTCTGAAAAACTTTTTACAGGAAAAGAATCACAACAATTCTGTAATAAAGCTATTATCTCTTAGTAACATTGTAATAATAATTACAAACACTAAATAAAATGGCTGCAAGAAATTCTTGACTGGAAATGTGATGAAGGAAAGAAAATTACTGGATTACAGTCAAATATTAAATATATTTTCCGCCTCTACCGGTTTCGACACCTCATGTGTCTTCTTCAGGAGGTGAAAATTTTTAGATTGTGAAACATGGATACATACATAAGACAATAATAAATAACATATAATGCATACAATGGTCGTCAAAATTTAAAAAAATAAATAAATAAATACATTAAAAAACTCATGTAGTCGTCAATAAATTAAGATATACTTTTATAAACCTTGATTTGATTATTATTTATTTATTTTTTTAAATTTTGACGACCATTGTATGTATTATGTGTTATTTATTATTGTCTTATGTATGTATCCATGTTTTACAATCTAAAAAGTTTCACCTCCTGAAGAAGACACACGAGATGTCGAAACCGGTAGAGGCGGAAAATATATTTAATATTTGACTGAAATCCAGTAATTTTCTTTCCTTCACTAAATAAAATAACGGATTTTAATTTATTTCTATTAGTTACAATTTTTTTTAGCAATATTGCTAAGACTTTGCAACTTGAGGTGATTATATTTAATGAATTAATAGAATAGACTATTTTAAAATATATAACATGCTTTGTTCTTTCTTTCATAATTAATATTATGCGATTTTTATATTAAATTTTTTGTTATTTAACAATTATAAATAGTCTAATAAATTGAATACGGTAAAAAAACTACATGAAAAGTTTTTCGTACGAAAATTTCACGTGTGAACATACAAGGCTGACTACTCACATTTTCATACGTCTTAACGTAAGGCAGTACTTGTATAATCTTCCAGTTAATCGGAATATGTTAAGAACATGGTTGGTAAGCGATACCGAACCGTATTTTAATTTTGGTGGATAGCATAACATCTGGTATTTATCGCAAGATTTTAATCTGGCTGTAAATGCGGTACACCAAAAATATTTAACGTAGAAACGGAAGCTTAAATTAATGACATTGAAACTCAGAAACCGGAAATGTCTTCTTAATTACAAGTTAGGAAACTATAGGAAATTTTGTACACGTATCACGTATGTAGTCTCTCATTTCGGTTCTGAATAAAACATTTTTGATTAAAAATTAATTTTGAAAACATCCCTC
The DNA here is from genome assembly GCA_943142095.1 of Ophonus ardosiacus. NCBI lineage: Eukaryota > Metazoa > Arthropoda > Insecta > Coleoptera > Carabidae > Ophonus > Ophonus ardosiacus. Next base: position 38,570,131 of record OW964829.1, on the reverse strand, counting down.
ATTGGTACACGCATGCATTTTTAATACAAAATTACGCATCGATCACTTTTCAAGGAAAGGAAAATTATACACTTTCTTTATCCTGAATGTTATTTTAATATAATTAGTTGTGGAATATTTATTTGTTAATAATTTGGAAAGAAATGCGATGTACTTACCCCCGGTTTTATAAAGGCAGAATGAATTTACTAAAACTAACAAATTCGAATCAATTTTTTTCATTTAATGACATTAACAGTACTATCAAAAGTTCGACTGTCATTTGAATGAATAAATTTTACTTATTTTGGAAAATCTTACACCGAAAGGTAGAAAGACTTAGCGATTAAGTAAGTACTTTGCAAGTAAATTTAACTGCCGTTTATAAAACCGGCTATTAATGTAATTATTTACTGATTATGACCATATTCATAAACAATCGTAAAGTTTCAAAACAGCTCGTTATAAATTTTGATAAATGGCATCAAATTTGACAAATAAAATTTTGATTTTTTTTTCAACGTCGACTGTTTTTATTGAATAAATATTATAACGGACCGTTTAAAATTTTTACGAGTGTTTATAAATACGGGCATTAGAATGTTTTTTCGTTTATATTAATGATTATTTTTTGACATTTCTTAAAATCAATGAAATGTTTCATTACCTGTCACGTGTCATTTTATAGTGCGAATAAAGTCTAGCGATTATTCCCGGGAATAATCTCTAGCTTTTGTTTTGTCAGATAGTTATCAACACATAAATAAAATGAACGAAAAACTCCGATTTAGTGATGTTTCTGATCATGAAATAAATCAAAAAATTATAGAAACCACTTTTGGAAACACTGTAATTAATAATCACTCAGTATGAAGGCGATTATTTATATTTATTTTGTCCAGTCAAAGTTATGTTCTAGTTGTCAAAACAAACTTGCCAACTGCATCATATAAATGAATGAAGCTAGTTAAATACGACAGTAGATGGCGACACAATAGCAAGACAGTGGTTTTCCGTTGTTTGAAACAAATTTGTAGATCAAAAAATAATCTAATTAAATATAATTCGAGAGTTCGATAAATTAGAAAATAATTCTCCAGTTCTTTCTCAAACTTGTTGCTATTTAGCAATAACCACTCAAGCCCTACAAGTTTTCGAAAAATCGTTCAAATTATTTTCCATTTATTCTCACTCTCTTCTTTTATTACTACTGAAAACAATAACAGATTTTTAATTTATTAATATTTTTCTTTGATATTCTTATGATCCTAATTATATTTGTATAGTGTTAGGATAGGGCCTTAGTAATCCATGGATCTTGTGTTACATTTTAATTGTAGGAAAAATACAAAACTTTTCGAATGTCAATTACATTCAACATCAGTTTCAGAAGATTTGGTTAAAATTACACAGTACATTAAAATAAAGTAAAACAAAGTTTAAATTAAACACAACAATTTTATTTGCTTTACAACAAATGCTTCCCTCAGTACAAAACAAATATAAACCTCGCACCACTCTCACACCAGGGAGAAATAAATTTTGAACGCGTTGCACAAAACAATTTTCATTTATTTCGTTTATGTTTATTAGTCCTTCAATTAATTGTTGTCGGTATAACACATTATCATTAATAAAACATTTATTAATTTTGTGATTTATACTTTTATCTTTCATCACGTTGTACTCATATAGAGCCTACGTAAGGCAAGTTTTGCTAAAAATGATCAACTTTGATTCATAGTTCATAGATTATCCGCTGTGCTGAGTTGGCGCTAACTATCAGTTGGCGAGATTCTATTACATACGGATTGTGTTTTGTTCTGTGTAGGACAATTATTATTGAAAGTGATTGATTATTAATATTGATTCGTAGTTGATAGACCACCCTAAACGTGGGTGACTCTAGAATTATTATTGAGATTAAGGAAATCTACTAAACCTAGGCCAGAGAAACAAATCATTATAAACATGTAAACAGTTATTTATCTGTCACTTGAAATTAAATTGCGAATGTTAAGTTAGTTCGAATTTAGTTACCAATTTCTTAAAGTAGCGTTGTGCGAGAAAAAAGCGACTAACAAGAGAACTTTTTCGAATCATGTTTTATAATTTGACTGTTTTAAAATTAGCTTGAAATTAATGTAACAGTTTTCAAGTCTCCTAGTTTGACAGTTTTTAAATTGCCGGTAAGTAATAAATCTGACAGTTCTTAAGCCCCTGAAAATTTATTTTAAAAGCATTCTAGAAGAAGATAGATTGGGATTCGGAAATTTAGAAGCTGGAAGGAAAGAATAATAAAGTGTATTATTGTTGAAGGGAACATACATATTTTATTCACAATCATTATAGCAATATGCCGACTCCTACCATTTTGGGAAAGTTTTTCAATCTGGTTAAAATTTTAACTTGTAGTTGATATTGCATCGTTTTGTTGACACCAATGATAAATCTGTCATTTAGCAGTTCAGTTCGTTTCAGTTTTGTTTAACTCTTAGTTAAAATTTTAACCAGATATTGAAAAACCGGCCCTTAGAGGTTGGTAAATACGTTATTACTAAGTGTAACGACAATCTCTTGGTTTGAAAATAACAAACCATGCTTCCACCCCAAGGGTTGGAAATGTTTATGTGGAGTTGCTTAGCAACAGTGTCATAGATTCCTATAATAAAGTAGGCTAAACAAATTTATGGCCTATCAAAAAAAAATAATGGTTAAATAAGTCAGTGATTTATTTTTATAATTATTGATTTAAAAAGAGGATGATAGTGAATAAAATAGTATACATACCACGGTGAGAGTTTCATCACAGCCTCGTGTTCTATCTGACCTCGAGGCTTCGCCCCTCGGTAATCTACACAATTCCTCGGCTGTAATACATCTCCCACCTCGGATGTAATACTTACATATAAACTTCTACACCTAACCTGGTGTTGGAAAAATAAATTATTTATTTCCTAGTCCAAGATTCGACTGTACAACAGTCTTCGTCAGGACCAGAAATTGTCAATTGTAATGTTGTACAGGGAAAACGCCTCAAATTTGAAAATACCGGGAAATATCCATTAAATATTTTACAATTAAATATTGAAATTTGTGTAATATTTTGAAAAAGTCACGTGATCTGAAATATGGTACATACAGTTTAACATATGATTATCGCCTACTTTTATTTATATAAATAACGTAAACTGTTTTCCTATTGACTGTGAATGACGTGCTGTATGTACTCCGTCGTCATAGGAGTGGGGAGTTGTTTTTCATTACTATGTCTAGCGCCAAACTTTTTTTTTTAATTATTTACAAAAATAACAATAAATTATTATAATTACTATGAAAAATATTGCATAAACTTTCATGTAAATAATTTTAAGAAAATGTGAAACAGGCTCATTCTGAAAATAGTCGATCATCGTTCAATATAACCCAGTGTGATTATTGAAGTTTCCGAGATTACTTATGAATATTTTTTTAAAATGTACTCGTAGTGCTATGTTTTTCATTTGAGCCCTTCATACACTATTACTCAACAGTACTTTGGTCTAGGTAGGACAAGTTTTATGGAATAATCATATATTGATCCCTATCTGCTAGATCATCTTGTGAATAGTTTGTCTATGCTGTGTTGAGTTGGCGCTAACAATCAGTTGTCGTTGTGGCATCCCGATCCCGGTGTTGGAATGAACTTGGTCGGCAGGATTCGCTGGTGTAGCTTGCGCCGTTGCCACGTGTACCCCAGTGTGGCATGGCATCGTCGCTTCCCACCGCTCGCTCCTCCGCCGCGCCGCACCAGGCCGCTGTGCTCCGCGCACTGCGTGCAGTTTTTTGCCAACCGCGTTCGCGAGCGAAACGCAAATAGTGACGAAACGACCGCCAACTAGAATACCACGACGTGTGTTTCTCTGGTGCTTACATCCTACACCAATCTGTGTTCATTCCGTCACCGGTTAGTTCCTGTCGCCGTGTGTGTTCCTACCGAAAACGTTGATGTAAGACTTGTTCCCGGGGTTGCCAGTGGCCCACAGTGACGTCACGAGTACGTATATACACTCACTAGTTGGGTTACTACCCTAGTCCTAGCCCGGCATAGTCATCTACATATATTCCAAGTTTTGATTTGAGATTCTGGCCGCGGTTCAAGCAACCCCAAATCTTCCACACTGCACTCGCTTCTCAATCCGTATTTTAATGGGGGGTCTTTCATATGGTAATCATCTCGTTTTTAGGTCACATGAGATGTAGTTTCGGGTCAGTTTCGACAACCGAAAACTACATGAGTTCAGTATATTTTCATTGCATTACCAAGAACAAACATTCGTTGCACAATTTGCACATTGCTAAACTAACTGATAATACTGCAAACTTAGTTAATTATTAAGAAATGCATATAATTTTCTAAACAAAATAATCCTTGACCAAATTGTGCACATAATCTTTATACAGTATGTTCAGAAAAAAACCTAATTCGGAGCAGGCTATGAACACAGAAACGTATGTCTGATCATTATTCAATTCAAAAGTCAAATTGTCAAATTGATTGTGAATTATATACTTCATTTCACGTAAGAAAATAGCGTTGATTTAGATTGGGCCCTTTGATTGGTCAGATTACTAACTTAATTCACTAAAGCGAAAAAAATATCACTTGTACTTGTCTTGTTTTATTGTAATATTTTATTTATTTAGGACTCGTACTTTTTACAGATAAAAATATTTTTATTATTGACAAGTTTGGTTTCTCGAATTTAATGCATGTGAAAACGGTCGGCTCTCAAGCGTCATCTACTATTTTCTTACGTGAAATGAAGTATAATTTTAAAGAGAAAAGATCTCGGAAAAGATATTAAAGAAGGATACAGAAAATTCCTAGAAGAAAAACATTAATTTCATTAGATAATATTTTTTATTACTATTTCGTCAAAATTGAATAAAATATTGTACAAACCACGTGAGCTAAGAATGTTTATTCACTCGAAGAAATTAACTCACCTTAGCTCACTTGATGTGTAAATATCTATGAAAATATAAATAAATAAATAAATATATCATCACGGCATATTACCCATTTCTGGGTGTGCCAGTATCTACAACACATGTAAACATCGGTAATGATGACGATATATTTTACTGTGTGGGCGCTTACCAGGCGTCACCTCACGGGCACTCATAGCTGGCGTGGAGAGTGCACCACAGGGGTCACTTTTGTGCCATTTAAAATTGGAAATATTTCGTGTCAAATTGACATTTAATTAAATTCTTTCACAGTGTCATACCTTTTTTGTTCATAGCCTACTCCGAGTTAGGAATTTTTTTGAACACACTATACATTCCACATTTCGTCGCCATAAAATCAAAACCTATTTCAATTTTTGACAATTCTGAGTTACATAGTGACAATTTCTATCGCTGTACCCTTCCTTCATCATTAGTTCATTTTGTAACCATACTATAAAGTATTAACGACCAAAAGAGCATATATTACAAACATTTCTGAATTAAAGACGTTTTTTGTATTTCCTAAAAACATATTGTATTACTTTACGACGACGATTTGCATTCCTTAATTCAGTATTTCCCAAACTGTTGTTCGTGGACCTCCAGGGATCCGCGGGCTCTTGGGTATCCCCAGTACCATAATGGCTATTAAATAGTTATTTACTTATCAAGGCAGGGAAGTTCGTCTTTTCATTACTAGAGGCAAATGACCATAATGAGTCATGAAAAGGAACTTCAATGATGAGATAAGTATTAATTTTTTTTCGTATACGAATTCAAAATTACTGAATGGTACATATAATCTATTTTCATACGTAATATAACAAGTGATATGATTATCATCGATGATATTTTCGAGTGAAACCGAGTTGCAGATTTTACGAGTCCGAAGGACGAGTGAAATGTGCTACTTCGGTTTCACGAGCAATATCTTCTATTATTAATCATATCACGAGCTTATATTTAATGAGAGAATATAATGAATTTTTGTTAAAATTAACTGTCAATGTTGTAAAAATCCCTTAGTAACGAATGTAAATAAGGTGATAATTTCTTTGTTTTTTATCATCGCTGTGATAGACATGTAACTAGGGAAATTCTAAATGTTGATTGGCGGAATACATGTCACGTGACTAATGAATTATATTCTCATTTAACAAGTATATCACATTGAAAACTTAAGGAACTTTATTTAAAATTGTACAAGAATTTAAAACAACTGTATACTGGACATCATTTATTTGAATTGCATACTTACAATTTAATTTCTGCTACAACCTAACTTGTATTATGTTGTGTGTTCTTGACGTTTGCTTGACACATTAGGGATAGATAAAAGATTACATTATCGTTATAATTTATTATTTTTTTTGATTTTTTTACATAATTTATTTAATATAAATAAATAAATATATCATCACGGCATATTACCCATTTCTGGGTGTGCCAGTATCTACAACACATGTAGACATCGGTAATGATGACGATATATTTTACCGTGTGGGCGCTTACCGGGCGTCACCTCACGGGCACTCATAGCTGGTGTGGAGAGTGCATCACTCACCACAGGGGTCACTTTTGCTCCATTTAAAATTGGAAATATTTGGCGCGTGTCGGGATCGAACCCGGTTCCCCCAGGAAACTTAAAATGTGTTTGTTTAAATAAATATGACAACGTTGCATTTTACTTCCCTGCCTAGGCAGGGAAATAGATTACATGACAATTTCAGGAAAAACATTAAATAATAATAGAATAAGTTTTCTTTAAAATTACATGTAACATTTTTTTGCTATTATATTTTAAAATTAAATTCGGCAGTCACAATCGTTTTTCTGTCAAATCTGGGAGAAAAAGTGGTCCCAGAAAGTTTGGGAAACACTGCCTTAATTTGTAAATATATCATCATTTATGAATAACGAACAAACTTTCATTGCACAATTTTCACGTTATGGCTGACGCTAAATTAACTAAACAAATACTTCACTTTTTAAGAAATGCACATATTGTAAACAAAATAATCCTTGACTAAATTATGCACATATTATTGCATTCCTTAATTTGTACAAAGATTATCATTTTATTGTTGTACACACATTATGGTATTAATTTACCATATAACACGGATCATTACACTCGTAATAAATAATTAATAAGAGCTTTAACCAATAACAACTTCAATAAAGAATACAATTAATTTATTTACGCTGTGCCAACAGTGACACGAACACTAATATCGTCTCCTATCGAGAGAAAGTTCTTTGAACGGTCGTGGAATTTTTTAATCTGCATGAAGATTAGTGTGCAGCGATTTTCAGATGTTTTTAAGTGGTTGCCGACAAAGACCGGGTCCAAATTACGATGTTTTGTTGTTTTAACCTTGTTTTGTGGGCGTTGAAATTTTAATCGTCTGTGTGGGAATGTTCGCCCTGTCGTTTGTGGGGTATGCAACCCTTTGAGTACTTGTGAAGGGCTGGTGAATGAGTGGTTCAAGTTCATTGACTTGAAAATTTACTGCCTGAGATTTAAATTTATTTTATGTGGAATTTATAACCTTGTTAATTATATTACAATTCAAGGAAACAGGTATTTTAATGTATATATTAATTTTCGGGTAGTAATTTAGATTTAATTATTTATATAATCATAATTAACATTAAATTGGGAAATACATATTAATTTGTCTTAATTATTCTTCAGAAATTAGCAGCGCAAACATAATTATAATCATCTGTATATTTAGACGTCTAATTTTAACAATTAAGAAATCTAAAATGTATAATAAGACTTTGTGTATTTTTATAATTATATCTGCAAATAATTTTCTCTAGCCTCCGAAAACAAATTGCGACAGAGTTATGCGATAAATATATCAGAACAGGATGTACGTAGTAATGTTCTTGATATATCCGTTAACCTCATTTCATTCAGAATTTGCTCATTGCTTCTTCAAATGTTGATGCAATTTGCAAACTCAAACGATTTTGCAAGAAAGCATAATTAATTTTTACAAGAACATGATTTTAAATCGCAACATTTTATTATTAATGTACCTCGCCCGAAGCAACATAATATCAATCTAACATCTCATTTGTCTGAGTCCTTTTTTTGCTGCGGTCCTTGAATTAAAATTTGCGGGCTTAGTTTTCGCGGAAATTCGTCGGTTGTTGATGCCGGCAACGAGGTGAATGTCCTTACCGACGCGGTGAGTTTTGCGGAACCAACCAGGTTTCGCGCGCATTTTTGAGGACGGCTTTGCGTTGTTTATCAGTGACTACTAGATGTTGACGAACCTTGCAGTGATGGTATGTTTGTCAATATGTAGTCAGATATCAGGCGAGTGATAACTATTTTTCATGTTCTCATGTGTTGAGTTTGTAACGAAAATATTTGGATGGCCCAAATACATTCGTATCTCAATGTATTAAATAAATATTGTGTTATCTGTTTTGACAACGCGTAAGAAAATAAACATCTTAAAATTTAACGACTTATTTTGATTCATGAATATTGGTGATATCAAAACTGTATCCATTGAAATCTTCAGGTAAAAATCAAAATGAGAAGCTAAATTAACATTAAAAAATCTTGAAAAAGAAAACACATTGGGGAATGAAACATCTCCGACCTCGGTTGTAGTATACTATTGTTTATTATTATTTAGTAATAGGTTTGTTCGCAAAACAGAAATTTTAAATCTTCGATTAAAAATCATTTGTTCGTTCAGCAAAATATTTCAATCCCTGATCAGTTTCCACCCGCCAGAATAATCCGCGGAATCTAACGAAATTTTTAGTTTGTAGCATGCGCCCTGGAACTTCTGGCTATTAGCGAGCATTGTTGTTCTTACATGCACTTGTACTAGCCAAAGCGAGAGAAAAGGAATATTAATATTTATTTTAAAGTCTTCCAAACCACTAAATATTTGCTATATTGTTTTGTAGATTCTCGAGAACCAGAAATAAAGAAGTAAATTTTAAACAATAAAGTAATAATATTATAATATCATTTCATTATGTGACAAGTGACAATGATAAATGTCAAAAAAATCAAGATAAAAACTTTTCTGTTCACTCCAGATGAAATAACAAACAAATAAATAAATATATCATCACAGCAAATTACCCATTAATGGGTGTGCATTATATATATATACAGTGTATCCCATTTAGAGGTGCCACCATTGGGATCTCGAGAACTATAAGAGATACGATGTCGGTTAAATGGAACTTTTTGTGCACCTTTGGGAGGTCATCTCCGATGTGCTTTTGTTTTTCCAAAAATTCTCATAGGACACTAGATAATGACGAAAAACTAAATATTGTTGATTTTTTCTTTCTCAAATAACTTCTAAACTATTAGTAATTGAGAAAAACGTTTCAAATATAAAAGATAGATATTTTTATTAACTAACCAGTGGCGTACGAAATAAATTTTCATATCCGTAAATTTTCGAGATATAACACAAACTTATATTTTTTTAAATGGACCCGTATCTGATTTTAGTTTCAAAAAAATCAATTTTTTTTTCTCTTTTCAATGGAGTAAGGGTTATTATGTTTTATATTTATTTTGCTCCTAAAATTTAATTTTTCTCTTTATTTTCCTGAACTTTCTAATTATTTCCCAGAAAAACATTATTATTTTTATTAATTATATTGTATTTGATCAAAATAATTTGTTTTATGCCTTTATTACTTAATATTTTCATTCTAGACTCATAATTACAAATTACACTATATGATGTGCCAAGGGCGACCTGATACAAAATATAAAAATTAATTTGATACGAATTTTGATCAAATATTTTTAAGGAAATAAATTATTTAAATACAAGGAGTATTTCCAAATAGAAATCTACCAATATTTTCAAAATAATTGTAAATTTAATACAAAATAAGGAAAAAATAATAATTTTTGAAGGCAAAACAAATATAAAACATAATAACCCTTACATCGTTGAAAACAGAAAAAAATATTCATTTTTTTAAGACTAAAATCAGATATGGGTTCCATTTAAAAAAATATAAGTTTGTGTTATATTTCAAAAATTTACAGATATAAAAATTTATTTCGTACGCCACTGGTTAGTTAATAAAAATATCTATCTTTTATATTTGAAACTTTTTTCTCAATTATTAATAGTTTAGAAGTTATTTGAGAAAGAAAAAATCAACAATATTCAGTTTTTCGTCATTTTCTAGTGCCCTATGAGAATTTTTGGAAAAATAAAAGCTCATCTGAGATGGCCTCCCAAAGGCGCATAAAAAGTTCCATTTAACCGACATCGTATCTCTTATAGTTCTCGAGATCCCAAAGGTGGCACCTTTAAATGGGACACACTGTATATATATATACATATACATATACAGTGTGTTAATAAAAAATCTGGCAGATAATTTAATTTTTCACATTCTGTAACCTATAAAATTAAATTTCTGACAGTTCGAACGATATGAATTTCTTTGTAATTAATTTCATAGGTATCGCTACAAATGAGCAATATTCGTACAATTTCAAATTAGATTTTACAAGATACTAAACGTGCAAAATTAAATCTGTTTACTAATTTAGGCGTAGAATATTAATATCTACAACATTTATTTGAAACATTTTTGTCTAAAATTAATTGGGGACTTTTGCGCAAAAAAAAACTGTTTTCCCATGTTAAACGCCTATGGCCAGGTTAATTAACACACTGTATATACATGTAGACATCGGTAATGATGACGATATATTTTTACCGTGTGGGCGCTTACTAGGCGTCACCTCACGGGCACCCATAGTTGGTGTGAAGAGTGCACCACAGGGATCACTTTTGTGCGACTAAAAGTCTGCACTGGCCGGGATCGAACCCGGGTCACCAAATTGACAACCACTAACCTTTGATTCTGACCGCCGAACCCAAAAATTTCGAACGTGTTCTGAAAAATTAGCAATTATAATCGCCGTCAAATAAATATGGATGATGCTTCCCACCCTGTCCCTTGCTCTGCGGTGTTGCCGCTTCTTCATAACTTAACATTTTCATCGTGACCAACGGAATTGGCAACAGTCCAATCCATATTTATTTGACGGCAAATATAGTTGCATATTTTTTTGTACGAACAAACTTAATATACCTATGTGTAAAATTTTATGCTCTACATTTTTTCTTAAAAAAAAAATAGAAGCAATGCGCAAACGCCTATTTCTTGAAACACCCGGTATATCATCAGTTCTGGGATTTCCAATCTGTACATATGATGAAATATCTGTACCTACCATAGATGGCATTTTTTACAAATGATTCGAACGTCGATTTGTTATATCATTTAAATATGATTTATTTCAACTCTATCTGTTATGTGGCAGTTTTTGCTGGGTACAATTAGACACAGATTAAAACTATACGGTTAAGCTTGTAACACACGTGTAATATATTTGTTTATTTGCGCAATATTATGTATATTGAAACATAAACAAATAGACAATAATTAAAATGAATCATAGAAAAACAGTTCTAGGAAAGAAATTTATAAAATTACACAGCGGAAACTATTTTAAAATATTGCTGAATCACTTTCGACAACTGTAATTTTCTTTTACCCTCATGTTATTCGAACTTTTTCTCATGATTTTATGTTTATTATTTCTTCGGTAATTGACATGCTTAATATAAACGAGTTTTAAATGCCATCGGCAGGTGTTTACAAAGCGCAAAATATAAAGATTTTACAAGATAATCACATGCAATTAATTTATACTCTTACAAGTTTTTATAACTCGTAAGAAAAAATTACAAATTACCATTAAATTAGAAAAGAACATTTAATAAAACGATAGTCGCTTTTGAGCGAATACTAATTTTCAATGGGAGATAATGCGAGGTAGACGAACTCTGATATCTGCGTGGTGTTAAGTATATCCGGTATACTCTGGAGAACAGGAGATATCCAGTGATTATGTATTCACATCGATTGTACTGTTGACGAAGTCCGACAATTCAATTCTCAGTACTATTACTTGTAAACGTGCCGTCTATTTATTTATATTATATTTATATACGCTATTATCGATTCCTGTTCTATGTTACTGTAGTATATAACATTTTTTCCGTGACAAATTGTGTGTTATGGATTATTAAGAAAAGTTAATCGCGTTTTAAAATTTTGTTCTTAATTTCCACAAATAGGTAAGAATTTTCTTGAAATACCTAATCTTTTCCGTTAACCCTTTCAATTCCATTGAGGCATATTTATGTATGCCCAATGAAAAATGGATTATAAATAAGATGAGCCTGCGTCCCAGTCAGGTAATCTTTAAAACCCAAATATCCATTTTCTCAAAAAACATCAAAATTTTCGAAATTCCAAATTTTATTTATTTAGATACATCTCAACGCTCTTGATTCCAAATTTTTAAAGCGCAAGTCGATATCTCTTTTCGTCTTTGAGATCGCGATACTTTCATTTTAAAGTTTACCCATTTCTAGTTATAACATAACCCAAATATGGGTTGAGATCGAAGTGTGGCAACTTCATTCAATTACACTAGCAAAATTGTGTAAGTACACCAATTTTCAATTTTATGAGCACTTGATTAATTTTCTAGAGCAAAATAACTGAAAATGGCCATAATATGAGAAAATCGCGTGGTTAGATTTTATTTTCAGTTATTTTGCTCTAGAAATTGTATCCATGGGGGGCATAACTCAAAAATCTGATGTGGCCCACACAAAACCTCCCGCTATTTAATTTTTACATACATACACTTAGGGGGTTAGCAAATACCCGGAAACAATAGTAACAATAAGAAAAGGGATAAGAGTAAGAGCTCAGCTGGCTCACTTCACTCTTTAACAACATTCTTCTTTCGTCTTGTCCACAATCATCATAGCATTCATACATAAGAACATATTAAAGTGACCGATTTTCGGTAGCGAATAACCCCATCCGGACCACAATAATAGTTACGCCACACTTTCCTATCCATTTTTATTAATTTAAATACATACTTACGTATTTACTAACCTTGCAAATTTGAAGTGATTAGTTTTTTGACAGTGACATTTACTCTAAGTTACATTCTTTTGAAATATGAACTGTGTAACAAAGGAATTGTTTATCTTAGGCTTCGGGACTAATAAAAAAAATATTTTTAAATTTATCTGCAAAATATATAGAAAAAGTATTAATGTATTCCTGTAGAAAATTCAATAATCTTTAATTTTCATAAGACATAAAATGCGAAAAAATGGTATATAATGATATTTTTTGAAGAAAAACCACTATGAGCTTCAGGTAAAGTGCCATTTCCGGTTACCCGATTTACACCAAAATCTAATGGCTTCTTTTCATATTAGAATAGGATAGAAATACAATGTTTCAGAATTTTCTGAATGATAGTATTTGAGTTAGAGCGTAGACAAAATCCCTACACATACACACACACATACATACATACATACATACATACACACACACATACATACACACACACATACAGACATCATCGTGAAAATGTTAAAATTGGATTCTAGAGACCTTAAAACGTGGTCATTTACTAAAATCTCGATATGTGTTATATTATGGTAGGAGGGCCTCCGCAATCTGGCAAACAAGAAAAAAATTGTGGATTACAATTGATCTAAAAGTTTCTGAATTACGAATAACGTTTTCTGAAATAAATTTGAGCATTTCTGAGATACCATTGCAAAAAATGTTCTTTTGACCGACATTGTAATCCTCATACTTTGTTTTGTTTATTTGTTAAAATGACAGCAAAATGCGTTTCTTGATTGATGATTGTTATTTACTTGTATGTCAATTTACCCGTCGTTTAATGCAACGGTAAAAATGACCATGTTTACAATAGGGCCGTCAAGGACGCTAGTCAGCACAATCTCATCACCCGTGCCGTAAATTTGCATACATTCGTTGTTCTCCTCTTTTCTTGCTCCTGTGGGATCCTTGTTGCCATGGTTACACACACATCCATAAGCTTACGCACGCATGAAGTAGAATGATACATGTATCTACATTAGATTATATTTTTTTCTCGTTTTTATACTCCCTACCCACCAGCTTTTGTAAATATGTAAATGAATTAGAGAATTTATGAAAATTAGGTTTAAAATAAATCTTTTTTGGGTGGAGATTTATAATTCTTTTGTTGAAATTTTGCTATGTATTTGAAAGTGAAGTATTTAATCTCTTATTTATTATTAGTAGTAGCGGTAATTGGTAATTCGATAAGATATTTATGTTAATCTTGGATTTCAGTGCGGTTTAGGAATTTATCTGGGAAATATTATATTGCGGTCGCATTTCCCACGACTTAACGTATTGACAATAATTTATTGCTGTTAAGGGCAACAGTATATGAGAAAAAACGCCGTTTGCTAGGCAACATTTTCGATATTGGCAATTTTCTTGAAGCAACTCCTTCGGGCGCATGTATAGAAGTAACAAAAAATAACTAACATCAGGTGACTGCGCAGGTGTCATTTATGTCAAAATCAGACAATAATAGGTTTGTTCGAACAGTGGTTGGAAATAGTACCTACATGACTATCAGGCGCAATCACATTTCTATCTGAAGTGTTCCAACAACCTTTTTCTGACTGTTTCGTGTACTGTTCCAACAATCCACGGATTTTCTTATGGCAGTTTGTGCAGTTGTATTTATTAACCAGGTAATTTGGAAGCAAAAACGTCTTTTTTACCTCTCGCTAAGAGAGGTATTGGAATCATGCTAAAAATCGCATATCCAGATTATAGTGGATAAGCACATATTAAGGTCCCTATAATCCGATTATAACATTTTTACGATGATGTCCGTGTGTGTATGTGTATTCATCAGAAATACCACCAATCTTGTTAATGAATTGGAAGAATCTCTGACATTTAGGAACTTCCTCATAAAATGAAAAATAGATAATTAGAATTGTATGTGTGCAGAAGACATGTTAAATACAATAAAAAACAATATTTGGGTAAAGTTCTGTAATTTTTTGTTATAAAACGACGGTTCGATAGCGAAGGCAGTACAATACTTATATAATATAAAATGGAAATGGCGAGAGGTATTGTGTTGGCCACAACAGATTTTTTTTATTATGCACAAGTGTAATTTAAATAAAAATGATTGACGAATTTTCATCTGAAGAGTCGTGCGACGAATCGGACGAATTTTCTTCTAGTTATGAAGACAAATTGGAAATGTTTGTCGAAAATCCAAGGCATAACAATGAAAATTATTTAGAAGAAACAGTACCCCAGTCAAATTTTTGACTGAAGCAATTCGAAATTCGTTCCAACAAACAAATATAATTAAAGAGTAACGCATGCGCACAAAACAAATCAGGGGTAGTCACTGATAATATCATAAACCGTCAGAAATTTCTTGTTGGAACAAATCTAATAATTTTCGTTTTTTTTTTTCATTGTGTATTCTTGACATTTTTTCTTTACACAATATATTTAAGTTTAAACGCAAATAAGTAAATATATTTTTATAAATTGCAGGCTTGAAATATCAAATTTTTTCTAATTGCTTGAAATTTTAAATAAAGTAATCCTTAGAACTTAGATTTTAAGGCAACGTTACACCCGTGGCATAAATAATTATCATTTTGCCAATATCGCAACCTTAAGTTGCTGCTGAACGATATTTGAAAATAGAACAATTCGGTTGTTAACTATATAATTTACCAACAATAATATACTTTGAATCAGCCGTTATGCTCACAATTCTATTTAAGTTAGCACCCCCTCAATCGCCTACTATAGAATTCCTTTCTTTATTATATTGTGATACAGTTCTTTCAAAACAACCTTTACTCATACCGTGATTATTCATATTTTGGATAATATTTTACAGATACTTGGCAGCTTATTTGAAAAACAAATCTTTGAGAGAAAAGAAATGAGCATATTTGTAGGTTTAGTAACTATGACAGTTATATCTAATAATGTAATAATAATAATCATCAATAATTTAAATATAAATTTCCTAGAAGTTCTTAAATATTTGTTGCAGTTCCGCAAAGTTGTAAGATTAAACAAAACGGGAAGTTAGCGGGAAATTATAGCTTCACTGAATAAAATGACGTCAAGTAGTTTATTGTGAATATTCCAACTACCGTAGTGTTCGCCATTCGATTCTACGGACAAAATTACACTTTACCGATTTTCATAAGATTTATCTCATTAATGGGGCCCCGTGGTCGCGAATCTGGAGAAGCGGGTTCGATCCCGACCGACGCCAAATATTTCGAATTTTAAATGGCACAAAAGTGAACCTTGTGGTGCACTCTCCACGCCAGCAATTAGTGCCAGTGAGGTGGCGTCTGATAAACTTCCGCACGGTACAATCAGCCCGATTCTGTAAAAAGTATCTAACATTGTAACTTGTTAGCAACGTTACTATGAAGTTACTCTGATAGCAACTATCCTAGTAACTGAATACATATTTCGTATTTTGTATTTATATGTTTAGGAACGTTACTACCAGAGTAACTAAACAAACTTAGTTACTAAGATAGCAGTGAAATGAGGAACATGAATTGTGGTGCGCATGCGTATTTCTTCTTCTGCGTATGTTCTAATCTGACAAGTGACATTTCTTAGTGTTTACAAGTGAACAAGTGTTACCTTTTTGCATCATGGTATATAACAAGCCTAGGGCTTCAAGAACAACCAACGAACTGTTGGAAATATTAATAGCTTATTTAGAAAACCACAAAATAATGCTCGAAATGAAAACACATAATCTGAAAACTAATGAGGTTAAATTGTTATGGGAAAAACAATTTTTTAAATTTTATATCCGAAATTAAGAAAGGATTACTCTCGTCTTTTACCAATCTATTTTTAACCTATTTTTTCTTCGGCGAAATAAAAATGTTATTATAAATTTATTAAATAAATTTTCCAATTTCATAAATAAATAAATAAATAAATAAATAAATAAAATAAATATATCATCACGGCATATTACCCATTTCTGGGTGTGCCAGTATCTACAACACATGTAGACATCGGTAATGATGACGATATATTTTACCGTATGGGCGCTTACCAGGCGTCACCTCACGGGCACCCATAGCTGGGCACCCATCATAAATAAACGTTACCGAAAATTATTTACAGTTACTTATTTATACATACTGATTTTCCAAATCTGCTAATGCTCTATGAAATTCAAAATTCATCCAAATTCCAGCCATTCTGAAAGGTTACTACACCTTAAATACTACGTTTGGCTAGTCTCTAGCGTAATAACTTGTTTAGCAACTAAGTATCTAAAACTGTAATGACTTTGTGCTTATAGAATACAAAAAATAACAAGTTACTGTAGTAGTAACTGACCTTCATTTTAGAGACTATTTTAGTAACTTTGTTCTAGTAACTCTTCTTACAGAATCGGGCCGAATATGTCATCATCATTAACGATATTTGTAATGAAGCAGATTGGCACATGCATAATACGCCGTAATGAAATATTTTTATATTTATTTATTTGTTTATCTGTCTCATTAATTCAGCACGGAGAACATCTAATGCCCATTTTTAATTTGTCAATTTTTGCGTCAATTTTAAGAATTTGGCCAAGTTCTAGATATTGAAATTAAAATACATTTGCATTATTGTATTACACTTGTCATTTTTTCTATCAATTTTAAGTCAGTTAAACTGAAAAGTGCATATTATACAATTTTTCCTCCATTTTCTTTTTGTGCTTTCTAGCAATTTTAATAACATGCTAATACCGTGAGTATTTTTTAACGTGAAACATTGGGTTTGATATATCCATGGTTACGACTCGACATTTGATTGACAGCAATATATTTGCATGTCCCATTTAACATGAAAACAATTTTATTTTAAAACATTTATTTCTAAAAATTCACTCAGTTGTTCAAATACTGTAAAAATTGTCTTTACAATCAAATAATATTACTGCCAAGTTTATATCTTTACCCATTTTTGACTTATTTCCCCAAAAATCAATATAAGTACCCCATATTTAAATAAAAACCAAAAAAATCTAATGCATCTAGATACTTCTTCATGCGCTGATTCCAAATTTTGAAACCGCAGGTCGATATATCTTTTTTCGTTCTCGAGATATTTAGATTCAGAATTTTGCTCAAAACTGTCCATTTTTGGGTAATAACCTAAAAATGGGTCGAGATATGAATTTGGCGATGTCATTATTCGATTCTACGGGCAAAATTACATAAGTACACCAATTTTCATTATTTTTGAACACCGCTTACAGTCTCTATAGCAAAATAACTGAAAATGGCCAAAAATCGCAAAAATCTATGGTGTACCCCTTGCCATATTTTCAGATTTCGCCATTTTCGGGGTTTATCAAACTTTTATTCAGAAAAAATGAACCGGTAGGTCAAAAATTATGAAAATTGGTATACTTATGTATTTTTGTCCGTAGCATCGAATGGTGGTATCGACAATTTTATATCTTGACCCATTTTTGGGTTATTACTTTATTATTAAGAAATATCGACTTGCGGTTTCAAAATTTGGAATCAGCGCATTGAGAAGTATCTAGATATATAAATTATAGTTTTTGTCTGAAAATGGGGTTTATTGACTTTTAGGGCAATAATTCAAAATATTTAATTACAACTCTTATAAATTTAGTATTTTTAAGAAATTTCAAAAATACCGTGAGTATTTTTTAACGTGAAACGTTGGATTTGTCATATCCATGGTTACGACTCGACATTTGATTGACAGCAATATATTAGCCTGTCCCATTTAAAATGAAACATAGGGAACGAATTTGACAGAAGTGTTATATTTAAATATTGTAAGAAATTTAGCCAGGTGCACACAATATTTTTTCTACAACTAAATTATTTTAGAAAGCAAAAATAACTTCTATTAACATCTTCTCAAATGTCAAATTCTAGGTGTCCGTAGAAAATTACCCCTTGTTGAAGAACACGTCCATTTATATTTAATTTAAGTTCATAGTTTTGTGAAACTGTTAATTATGAAGTATTACAAAACTTTACATAAATGCATTTTTATTAAAAAAAAAAAGAAAAAATGTTGAAATTTGTACCGAAACATGGGACTTGCGTTACAACATTTATAATGACAATTTAATAATTATTTTTCAGTTGCCCTCTATTGGTGTTACCAGTAATATTTTGCCTGCATACATCATTATGACGTAGGCATTCACTGATCATTACTTTTAAAAAAGAATTTCAGCGGAATGCATTGTGTGAACTAACAAAAAATATATGTTTATTATTTTAAAATTAAAATAAAAAATAAGTAAATACCCTATTACAATTTGGTTTCTTCTGAAATGACGTTAGCCGAAAATTATATATAGCTGCGCTGAATAAAATGAACGTTGGACGTTAAGTAGTTTATTATGAATATGATAGGTACCGTAGTGTTGTCCTTGAAAAGTGTGATATGAAAATTCCACGCGCGATATCACATTGCCATGCGCGAGTCCTGTTGACAAAACAGCATCTGATACTATTTACAACTGTCAGTCGTCTCTCATTGCTTGACTTCGTGTGAACGTGAAACGTGTTTTGGTTATCTCCAATTCGTTTATGAACATTTGTACCTGTCAGTGGCATATACCCCAAAACGAGTGCTGTGTGCGAACCATCCTCCCGTAATTGACTTATCTAATATTTACCGTTGATTTCTCTCCACAGAATATTTGCGTAATGATAAAAGGTATTTCATGCTTTTTAACTACTTTTATTCGACTTTTGATTGATTTGCTTCTAGTTTTACTTTGATTTGCTTTGTGTCAATGTCAAAGTTTCCAAATTTTTACCTGAATTTTTCATTTTAGTTTGTTACACCTTTTCCAATTGTTTTCAGAATAATCCATTTTATTTCAGAAAAGTCAAATGTAGTTAAGTACAGTCAATTTCAATTCAGAAATCATCATTTGTAATTCAGAAAGCTTCAAATGTAATTCATAAATGTACTGATCCAACCTATATACCTGGTCCTTTTGATTCAAGAAACAGGTATGCTTTATTCACAGCCGGGAGGTATAAATAATATACCTACTAACATAAATTTTGTATAACCATACTTATATTTATTTCATAAATCTTGCCCCCTAAAAATTGGTTTAAAATAAATATTCTATAGTCAGAAAAATGAGGTCTTCCACCATAACAAAATAGCTATTTATGTAAGAAGTTGCGAAATGATAGTGTTTTAGGCATGCAACTTGAAATTTGTACACACGAGCGTAAGCGAGTATTACAACACGTCAAGTGCCTGAAACACTCATTTCGCAATGTATTACATACAAGATTTTTTATAATAGCGTTTCAAAACAGATAATTTATTCTCAAATATCAACATTTTGAATTTTTCAAAATTAAAAAGTAGGCAAACGTCAGGTTCATCTATTCGTTGCTAAATGAAATACTTTTAAGCATTAAACTGTCACTTTTACGCGTTGAACTGTCACTTTTACGCATTAAACTGTCATTTTTAAGCACTAGTGCTTTAGCAACTAAAATGACAATCAACAAGTTGTTGGTATAAAACGCTAGTATAAAATAGTTATTTACATTCGAGTGCGTGTAAGTTGTATTTTACAGCGTGACAGCTTCGTTTAAGGCACGACCCCTTAAGGCGAGTGCCTTATTAGCTGGAGCGCTGTAAAATACTTCACGCACGAGAATTGTATCAAATTTTTTGGCCGACGATAATTAAAATCACCTTTTTTTAATGAGATAGGTTATACTTCTGAAAAGGGTTAGTTTAAAATACTGGGGTTAAGTCAATTTCCAAATTTGATTTTACTTACCTTCATTAGAGTACTTCTTCTAGCGAAAATTTATTTGTAATAAAAGACGTTGTTTATGACTGATGATATATTTATTTGCTCATGTTTTCTTCGTAATAAATAATAGGCAGGTATCGAAATTTGACATTTCAGCAATTTTCGCCTCGCGTATTTGACAGGTATGTCGATCGGTGACTATGTCGGTAACGGCGGATTTTTACAATAATGACAGATATCGCTGCCGTGATTTTGGTTTATATAAATTAATTTTAAATATAGGAAATGTTAAAGTAAAACAATAACTTATGTAGGTAGTAATTTTTTACATGAACTTTATTATAGTAAAGATGATTTCTTTTCTAAATGCCCATAAACGTCCAGTGTATTTTAATTATTTTACCGCATAGTTAGACAAGTTACAACACAGTAAGCGTAAAATGTAGGTTACACTTGCTGTGTATACAATTGTAAATTTCCCATTACACTTCAGGAGGGCAAAAAAGAATTTTACAACATACGTGGACCATTTAAGCCTTTTCATTCACCTTTAAAATAAAATATTTTCTTCTTACTGAAATTAAACTGACTATATTCTGAATTATGAATGAATCTTTCTGTAGTACATCTGGAAAAGGTGTAAATACAACAATTACTCTCTTTCACATATGTGCAGAATCTCAAATCAATCCTGCAACTCATCATCTAAATGAATACAAATTTATTCGCAGCGTTAAAATCACCGAAATCAAGGCAATAAATATCCAATAACTGTGAGTGTCCGCGAGTGCAATGCGTATTCGTTCGGGGTAAGCTGCAAGCCAGTGGCGTAGCAGACACCCGGTATCAGGGGTGCGGTGTACATTGGCCGCGAGTGAACTCCAAGGAGCAAGAAGGGAACAGACCGCTCTTGCACTCTCATGACTTATGCATGAAGACACAAGTGCAGCGCAAGGAGTATGCCGACATGCCACGGTATGTGTTATATTTACATTTGCAGGATTATCATTATTGGCAATAAACATTAAATCTTATAGCCGTCAATCAGTATGATAATAAACTCCTCAGCAATTTTTTTTCAATAGGTGCTTAGTATTTTTTATTTGGTTTAACTTAAAAATCATTTCCGAATTATTCAGTTTACTATATTTGTATTCCTTTTAAACTGTCTATAGTGTGTTAATTAAAAATCTGGTCAAAGGCGTTTAACATGGGAAAACAGTTTTTCTTTCCGCAAAAGTCCCCAATTAATTTTAGTCGAAAATATTTCAAAAAAGTTGGAGATAATTATATTTTACGCCTAAATCACTAAACATGTTTTATTTTGCACGTTCGGTAATCTGTAAAATCGAATTTGAAATTGTATAAATATTGTCCATTTGTAGCGATAGCTATGGAATTGAAACAAAATTACAAAGAAATTTATGTCGTTTAAACTGTCAGAAATTTAATTTTATAGATTACAAAATGCGAAAAAAATAATAAGGATAAAAATGATTTTAAGCGTTTGATTTTTAAAATAATGCCAGTGTAGTGCTTTACTTGAAGAACTAAATTATCTGTATTTTTTTTTTTTTTTTAAAAAAACCGAATTTCTGGCAGTTCAAACGATGCACATTTCCTTATAATTTATTTCAATTCCGTGGCTATAACGCTACAAATGGTTAATATTTACTCAATTTTAAATTAGATTTTACAAGTTACCACACGTCACACGTGCAAAATTACATCTGTTTAGTGATTTAGGCGTAGAATATAGTTATCTACAACTTTTATTTGAAACATTTTTGTCTAAAATTAATTGGTGACTTTTGCGCAAAGAAAAACTGTTTTCCAGAGTTAAACGCCTATGGCCAGATTTCACTAGGAGAGACACGTGTAGTTCAAGGAAAATATCAGTAGATGGCAGCACGAAAATATGTCTATAACCTTCCATACGGTGTCTGCTCTAATAATTTTCTGGTTTCCCATTTGTGGTTTTCTCTTTGATATCTCAATGTTACGGTTTAAAAGTCAGAGAAATGATCCAGAACTGTACTAAAACCACATTTTTTTACTGAAAAATCTTGAATTGAACTACTTTATCATTTTATTAATAGAACGGCGATACAAATATAATTATTAAATATGAAATCTTCTGTTTTAATAGTATTTGCAACAGTGGTCTTAGTAGCGTATTCAATTATGAACGTCCTCGTTTTATTACATTTGGTTGAGTTCCAAAAATTATATTGAGTTCAATTACATGAACATGAAATAACATCACATCACAACAATTCAACAAATGTTTTAAATAGTTTAAATTTTGACAGTTTTTCTACTACAGCCGATTCTCTCTAAATCAAACTCTCTCTTATTTGAATTTTTCTCTAATTCGAATTATTTTTTTGACATTACCTTTTACACACTATCTGTCATACAAGTAAACGCAGACTTACGCAGAGTGTTACTTAATGAATATTACGCATTGTGCTTGGTTATTAATTATAGTTCTTACGCATTAGAACAATCGGTCATAAAAAATGGTCATTACTTCTTGATTTCTGTGAGACTACAACTCACAACGGACAGAATTCTTGGGCGTTCATAACCTTTAACCAGGCACTAAGTAAAATGCAATAGTGCAAAGAGAAACAACTAAATACTTATCAGTCTTACAACTGAACAGTTCTGTTTGTTTAAGTCCTGTGCACAATAACACAAATATTACTTCGAATGAAGCTATCACGAAGTGATAAAACTAAGTTGAAGTCCCGGTAAAGTTGTGTAGATGCAAACAATGTGCTATTTAAGCACATCAGATATTCTAATTGAATGGAATGTGTTGAAGCACACCAACTTACATCCAAGAAGAATGTTATTAAATCAATTCTCGTGTCATAACTCTAAAACTTTATATAGTTTTCTTATTTTCATTTGATTTATATACGAGGGCTGCACAGTATTTATTGTCCCTAATACATAATAGTTATTTATGTATTAAGAGCGTAAGGAGGCTTTTATGGCCTGCAGCGGGATTTTGAACCCAAGGCGTAAGCCGAGGGATAAAAACACGTCAAAGGCCATAAAAGCAAGTTACGCTCGTGGTACATACAAAACTTTATGTACGGACGAAAATTTTCAAATTACGAGTGTTAGAAAAATTGTATCGAAAAAAATTTGTCCTCGAACATCCAATATCTAGTGTTGCTATGAAAGCGAACAATAGTTTATTGTTTGTTTATTAGTTATGTCATTTGAGTTTAATTTTGAGTATCTCCGTGCTTTCCGTATAAATATCACACAATTAATTTTCATTTTTCAATTAAAGAATATAAAAATTTTCAATTTGTAATAAAACCTTTTCATGTTGCCTGTTTAAATTGTTTATATTGTAGGTTATAAATTGGTTTGACGTTTCATTATAGCCCGGCGGTCTATAATGAGGACCGCGGGCTATAAAATGACGTTTATGTCAAAGAAATTAAGGTATAATTGTCAAATTATGATACATCCGTGCATAAAACAAATTTATTTTTCAATATAATCACCGTGTACTTGAAGGCACTTATTTCACCTATGTTCTAACATAGTAACACCTTTTTTAAAAACTTAAAAAGTTAAATATTTTTCTGGAAAATTGGTAGGCCTTGGAAAAAAATTGTTTATGCTAAATTATAGAACAAGTTGTATCAAATAACTTTTCTATATAACTTTTTCTTGTATCTTTAATATTTCAGAAGATATAAGCTGGACAATGAAAAATCAACCACCCTGTATACAGGATTGAAATAGTGCTTTAGCGATGTAATACTAATGATTTAACTTTAGTTCTCGCCTTAATACAGATCTGGGCGATAGGACATACTGCTATTTTCATCATATTGGCGAAAACATACCAGTGACTAGACAGTTGACCTCTTTACTGCACTTCGTACGTTGTGAATTAATGAAGTCTAATTGAGATATAATTATATGTGAATACCTGGATATTATACTTAAATTACACTTTTATTTATCAATCTGTAATATTATGGTAATTATAATCGAATTTCACGCTTCTCTTCAATATAATATTTGCATTATTCATATACAAATCAAATATGTATATATAGAATTTCAAAGAATGTTTTTCATAAAAAATATCTCGAATTACTGTACTGATAACATTATTTTAAGAATGTTATATAATACTAGTATTAAATTTTATTAATGTTTAAACTTTTAAACGGCGCCTAATATCATAAACATATATTTATTTAGTGATAAGCAGCTGTTCTTATCACGTTTTACACTAAAAAGTATTGATTTTTCCTGATAAATGATTGATTAGTCATTCATTATAAATTTTAATTTAACTCTTGAAATGCAAATATTTTACTTTGTATATGTATATACTTTATGAATATTATTTATTGCAGGATGTATGTATATGAAAATACAATCCATATGCATTTATACAGGAATTTTATTATTATTTCCTTTTACCTTAATTATATGTATACTCGTATGATTGCATAATGATAACGCTGTTAAATTGATGTTGACAATAATTATGTTTATAAATTGCACATTAAAGGTTTATCACTTTATTAACTATTCATTTTTCACAGAAATCTTTCTTCGTATTTAAATAATTGCATCGTTCACGATTCTGAAAATGTTCACTAAAAAGTTAATCATCTTAAACGATTAGTTATAGTATGCGCACGTGAAAATGAGACTGATGACAAAATATTGACTGTAGTAAGCACGTGTTACTTATTGTTTTATAATGTACGAGTACAAACGTGAAGTTTGAGCCACGAGCCGAAGGCAACTGGTTTAATCACGTGAGTGTGGAATACCCTTTCAGCACGTGTTGTACACGATATTTTTCCGACGACCACAAAAAATAAAACAATATAAAATTTTAATAAAAATATTAAAACAGAATGGATGGAATTCAGTGGGTTGTATTAAGGTCTGTATTAAATCTTGTATTAAGTATATGGCAACATTGTAATATTTTCCACATGTATCAATGAGATTCAATTGTGATTTAGAAATTTTACCACAGGGAAAAGTAATACAGATATCCTTTAGTCAAATGAGGACGTATTATTGTAAATGGAAGGTGTAAAAGGATTGCAAAATTAGGTTAGAAATATGTCAAATTTTGTTACAAAAATATTTCATACCTGAATGTTAATGAATTTTAAAATATCTCAACCCCCGTTTTGATCAGTTTTGACATTTGTTCTTTTTTTCTTACTTCTGTTAATATTTTTTTCTTTATTTGATCCTTTGGTCTCTCACTTTTTTCTGACAGGTATTACAAAGTTGCCAAAAAAAATTTGACAAAGGACTGTTTTAGCTAATACAACCCACTGAATCTCACCCATTATGTTTACATCATTGTTATCAGAATTCACCAAAAATTATGTTAAAATCTGATAAATCAGGATCCAGCCTTCTTAATCCGTGTAAATTTAGCAAATTATTTGCAACTGTCAAATTTTTACATACAAATTTTTAGGTTAGTTCGCTCAGTTATCACAGTGTGTGATAAAATCATATCACACAGTTGCGGACGCATCTGATTGGCTAACGAGATTTCATTTCACACAGCTTTGGTTGTGATGTGCAATGACCAACTTTCAGTAATAGTTTAGCTTGTGAATTTATGTACTTTTCGTAGTGGTCTTCGGAAAAAATAATTATTATTTTAGGACAATATTCAATATGAATTCCAAAACTGGTCAATGACGTAATGTCAAAAATTTATCTACATATCTTCACGTATAAGCATACAATTTATTCAATATATGTATCTTGGTTTCATATGAAACATGTAGAAAATATGGGAATTGTTTTTCTTCGAAGCATTTCGCTTTGATATATTTATGTCTAGAAACATAACTCTGTTTTCCTGCTCTTATTCATATTGCAGTTTGCAGTCGATACAAGGTTTTGTTTGCTGGTGTTTCAAGTGATATTATGTTTGCACAATGATAATAATTTCAGATAGTTCGTTTGAATTGGCTAGCTGGAGAAGTGTTAAGTTTTTATTACTATACATATATCGTAAATTTTCTTATTATTTCGTAATATTTAAAAGGATTAACCTATCGCAGTAGATTTTAATAAAGATTGTTGATAAATAATACCTAAACAATATACAGTAGTAATAAAACGGATAGTCATTGGCAGGATACCGAGTACAAGATATTCGTTATATTTCAAGGCCGAATATTTAGAAGAATGGGCTACTTGCGCACCTTTTTTTATTTAATATTTTTGAAGAGCAGGTAAAAACTTTCTGCCCATATTTTTTCTTTTGACAAAATTTTTATTAATTAGCCAGAAAAAAAAATTATGAAATTTTATTATTTGAATTCCCGCCATGTATGACGTAGAATTACGCCGCACCAATGAATGGTCGTAGAGTCATAGCGTTTGTTTGTACGGGTAATGTAGATCTTCTGTTTGACATTTCAACAATAATTTGGAGGTTACTATTTTAGTTTGTCTTTTTGTTATCGATATTTTAAATTACATGTAATTACCTATGTGTTTATTTGTGATGTAATTAATGTATGTGATAGACCAGAGAGAGAAAAAGATGAACTAATGTCAAATTCAAATTAAAACTTTCTCGCACGACGTGCCATCTATACGTTACATTTTTAAACATGGTTTCCTTCTCCAGCTAAATATAATGACGTCACAGAAAATTTTCTTTCTTAATTTACTAAAAGACAAATAATTTTGTAAAAATAAAATTTATATTTTTATATATATTTTCAACATAACATTACGTATATAGTGATAGAAATTGAATTTCAGTACCACGCAAGTAGCCCATTCGTAATTGAGGGTTATTCTTTTGACGTCACACGCAAGAAAGAGAGAGTTGATGAAAAAGTTGAGATGGAAGAACATAATACAAGCAAACCATCGCCATTTTTGAAGTTCTGTCTTCTGTCACTTGTGTTTTGATATTTGAGTTCTGCATAATTCAGTGTTTTCGGATAGCTATGGAAACTTAAAGAAATTTTACATTTGTCATGTATTCTTTATAATTATAGCGAGAGGCACTGTTGCAAAGATTTAAATTTTCATATTTCCCCCATCTTGTTTCAACTGTCAACATGACAGAGATTTGTTTGTATTACAACAGGTGAGCCATTCAAAGAAAATATCAATAGATGGCAGCACGAAAATATGTCTCCTTTGATATTTCTAACAATAAAATCATTATAAACTGCGTTTTTTAAGTATGTGTAGGTGAATTATCAAAGTTATCATGTAGAATTTGACACCAGTCGGATTCGAACCCGGGCAGTCTGAGCTACAAATAGTTACTAAGGCAATTCAGGTAGCTATTAATAATTTTTTCAGTAGTAATATAATAAGGGAGTGGGAATAAATTGAAAATAATTTGACAGATTTTTCGAAAACTTGTTACCAGGCAATAGTCACGAAAGCCCGTAGGACTTGAGTTGCCAAATGGCAACAAGTTTAAGAAAGAAACTGGAGAATTATTTTCTAATTTATCGAACTCTCGAGTTATATTTAATTAGATTATTTTTTGATTTACAAATTTGTTTCAAACAACGGAAAGCCACGATCTTGTTATTGTGTCGCCATCTACTGGCGTAATTAAATAGTTTCATTTATGTACATGGTGCAGTTGGCAAGGCTGTTTTGACTAGAACATAACTTTGACAGGGCAAAATAAATCACTAAATCGGTGTTTTTCGTTCATTTTATTTATGTGTTGATAACTATCTGACAAAACAAAAGCTACATCGATTATTCCGGGGAATAATCTCTAGGCTTTATTCTCACAATAATAATGGCATGATTGGTTAAAACGCTGACACGTAAGAGGTAATGAAACATTTCATTGGTTTTAAGAATTGTCAAAAAATAATCATTTAATATGAATGAGGCATCTTAAAAAACTATAAACTATTTTGCAAACTTATTTTGAAAACCTAACAAGTAAGTAGAATTGATTAGAAATTTCTAATCCAGTTCCTAATGACAAAACCTTAATCCATTGTCTGCAACGATCTATATAGCAGGATGTAAACGGACTAATTTGTCTGTAGAATGAGTCTTTTTACGAACGACGGACGAGCCGAAATAGAAACATAGTAATCAACAGTCGCGACGGTTTGTCACACGGATTAAAATAGTCGAAGGAGACAGAAATAAACTGTCGGGATTGAGGAATCAGTGGCGCGAAATGCCACCGATGTTTCTTCATTATTCTTATTAATTGTTGATCGACAATTAACAAATAGTTACTTTATGTTGGCAATGTTGACATGAATATTCATTAGTAGGTATTTAAAAGTAGTAACATTTAATTTATTCTTTATCGCATATGCAATTCTGGTTTGCACATTGTTGTAATACATTACAATAATTATGTTTAAAGATAATGATATGACTTTAAACATCTATTATTATAAATTTACATTTCATTATTGTTTTTTCTGATCTGGTTCAGTCGGGTTACAATCCTCAAAATCCAAATACACCCAGATTTTCGAAATTTCAAATTTTATATGTTTAGATAAACACACTGAATCCAAATTTTTAAAACGCGGGTCGGTATCTCTTCTTTTGGGTTATAACCCAGAAATGGGTGAAGACACAACCCTGGCGACTTCACCATTCGATCAAAATGACATAAGTTTATCAATTTTCACAAAATTTACCCCATTAGTTGTTTGTACAGCAAATAAACTAAAACATCTGAAAAAAATTGCGATTTTTAATAATTTTCACTTATTTTGCTCTATAAATTGTATCCATTGTTCGAAATTTTTGAAAATTTGTATATTTATGAATTTTGCCTGTAGAATCGAATGGCGAAATCGCAAGGCATGTACATTCACCCATTTTTTGGTTATTGCCCAAAAATGGATTTTTTGGATCCTAGTTTGATCGCAAGGATCTCAGATATTATTTGCGGTTTGAAAATTTAAAATGTATCTAAGAGTATAAAAAGTAGATTTTTGAAATTTTTACCCAAAAGTGGGTCTATATGAGTTTTGGGGAGCATAACTTAAAATAGGATGTGTGGAAGGGGGGCTTCCGTTATTATACTTGTCAAATAGATATGGATTGATGCTCATTTTCTTCCCTACTCCCCACCCTGTCCCTTGCCATGCGGTGTTATCGCTTCTTCATTACTTAACATTTTCAACATGACTAATGGAATTGACAAGTGTAGAAATCTCCAGTCCATATTTATTTGACAACAAGTCTAGAATTGGTAACATAGCAAAGAAAAAAAGTGTAAGGGTTAAATTTGTGAAATCAAACATTGTACTAAATGTTTTCTGTAAGAAAGTTGAAATTAAAAACACTTCTTCCCGGTGACAGAAGCGTTGATAATATTTTCGCTATTATGAAGAAACAGAATTTTATTTCTCTTCCCAAATGAACTCTGTTTTCTTACCTTTCTATAGTTTTAAATAGTACATTATATAAGTCGGTGAACCGCCATTTTAGTAGCTAGCACAGCGCCACCAAGTTCGGTTAAAAAATATCAAAATTATTGTGCACGAAATGTACTAAAAAAAATCTGATGTGGCCAACACAAAACCTCCCGCTATTTAATTTTTATTAATTTAAATACATACCTACCTACGTATTGACTAACGCTGCAAACTGTTTCATTGCAGAAAACTATTGCTTTATTTACTATTTTCTTTTTAAAATGTCACTATTATTAATTTGAAGTGATAAGTTTTCTGACAGTGACATTTACTGTCAGTTACATTCATTTAAAAAATGAACTGTATAACAAAGAAATAGTTTTTATCTTAGGCTTCGCGACTAATAAAAAAAATTATTTTTAAATTTATCTGTAAAATATATAGAAAAAGTATTAATGTATTCCTGTAGAAAATTCAATAATCTTTAATTTTCATAAAACATAAAATTCTAAAAAATGACATATAATGGTATTTTTTGAAGAAAAACCATTATGAGCTTCAAGTAAAGTACGATTTCCGTTTATCCGATTTACACCAAAATCTAATGGCTTCTATTCCTATTAGAATAGGGTAAAAATACAAGGTTTCAGAATTTTCTGAATGATAGTATTTGAGTTAGAGTGCAAACAAAATTCGTACACATACACAGACACACAGACACACACACACACACACACACACACACACACACACACACACACACACACACACACACACACACACACACACACACACACACACACACACATACAGACATCATCGTGAAAATGTTAAAAATGGATTCTAAGGACCTTAAAACGTGGTCATTTACTAAAATTTCGATATGAGATTTTTAGCACGATTCCTATACCTCCCTTACCAAGGGTAGCAGGAGGTAATAAAGTAATGTATTATAAAATTAAATTCATTATTTTTATCGGTACATGAATGAAATCTAGCTAAACTTATCTTAAATTTGATTATTTTCTTTTATAAAACATTAATCATAGATTGGCCTCCTACATAATTCTTTTTACGTAAAATGAGTATTTGTTAAGTAAAAATTACATAAATTCATTCATAATTCCATTCCATATAGATGAATCATAGCAACCATCATTTACTCCATCTCTTGAATGCATTCACATAGGCAGTCACCAGTGGCGTCCGTGACTGGTCGTTGACCCGGGGCGCCGACGTAGGGTTTTTATGATAACGTACCCGTGCTCGTCTCTTCTCTCTGCTTCTGTTTCATTTCGTTCTCTAGTATGTGTTGTCGGTACCGTTCATTCCATTCCCGGTCTCGATACATACACTACTGCAGTTCATACTCTACTGTGTTTACATGTGACGCATTCAACGTTGTTGTAGAATGCACACTGCAGAATGTGGATAAGAAAATTTCTGATAACATTTTTCACAATCCTTTCTAGGTATTTTGTTGAAGATTTATTGTTTAGTTCTCAGAAATAAATAAATAATATTTAATTTAAGATTTAGATTTCTTTGGAGCAATTTGAAGTTTCATTGAATTTGTAATCAATAATTAATACGAAGAAAGATTTTGTGACAAATTTGATTAACACTTAAATGTCCAATAGTCCAATTGCTTAAATTTTAAGCGTCGCTTAACCCCAACAATGCAAATCGATATTTTCATAGCTATTTATAAGTATTCATTTAACATTTCATTTCGAAGCAATATTGTCAGTTTAAGGAACGTTTAAAATTTATTTAAGTTACGTTGGTGCAACAATAGCTATTAATATTATGTATTTACGGATGAAAGAAATAAGCAGGAATGCAGTCAAAATATCAATTTTATTCAATCAGTAGTCGACGTTTGGTTTCTTGTTGAAGCTTCTTCAGGACAAGCTATGGGAAAACAGTGTTATAAAAGTAATTTTACATATTTGTTAGTGTGTAAAATCAACCATGTAGATCTCGTCAAACAATAAATAAATAAATAAAGAACGTCAAAAATAAAATTATGAATTAAAATAAAATAAAATAGTGTAATAACACTAGTGAATTTTTTTTCTATTTTGCATCTGTAACAAAGCTAGAGCACCCAAAGGAAATAGCTCATTCGAGTGCAGTAATAGACTAGTATAATTCATTTTTGTAAGGCTGGTGGTTAAGAATTGTAAAAATATCAAATGTCAAATCTCGTTAAATAAACGAACATAAACAATTGTTCAGAATTTTATTTTCATATAATTTTGAATTTAAAACTAAGAAGAAGAGAAGAAATAGAATAGTAAAGTTAGCATGAAATAGAAACTATCGTATGGTGTTACAAAAATAAGGTTAGGGTTGTCAAATGAATTTTCAAACGTCACCAACAAAATTCCCTAAATTTTGACATTACTATTTTTCATTTAAAAAAGGCGTAGCAAAAGAGAAAAAATAGTATAAAGAACACATGTCATAATTGTCGATTATTTTGTTCGAGGAGTTGCATCACGACGCGTAACGGAGTGATACAAACTTCCTTTTCATAAAATAAAATGACAATTATGATATTTGTTCTTTAATATACTATTTCTTTTACAAAAAATGACTAGAATGTACATGTATAAAGAACTGTACAGTCATTGGTGCCATTATCAGCCTATAGGGTTTGTCTAAAAATTTTGCAAGTTCTACATAGTAGTACTAAGATTTTGTATCTCAGTTCTAAAATTTACGTTGTTTTTATTGTAAATTTCTGTTATTTCTTTCATCCATCACTTATCCAGCAGGGTTGAAAAAAACACGGGTTTTTTATAAAAAACCCAGCCCACCTGGGTTTTTTAATAAAACCCGGGTTTTATTAAATAAAAGCGGGTTTTATTGACAAATTTAGTATGTATCATTTTTAACTTTAGTTTTATAAAGTATCTTAATACACATACACAAGTTGGCGTAATAGATAATAGATATTAATATTTTTTTTTTAAGACTGTAATGTAATAAACGATAAATTAACTAGAGAGTGTACATGCGTACACGAATTAATATTAATAGTTGAAGTCTGTGCAATGCAAATGTGTTCAAGAATTAGATCCAAGTGTAACAAGTCACAACTAATAGTATGTATAATACACAACTCAAAAAAAATAAAAATGCTGACACCAGAATTGGAGTTGTTCAAATATAAAAGAAACACTGTGTTCGAACTGCACAGCAATGAAAAATATATTAAAAATGATCAAACACGAAGTACACAAAATGAAATTGATTGTAAAATGTTGCCGGTGACAAAAATTTATGTATATATGTGTGTACCATATAAGTATGTAGGTACCATATTTAATTAATAAAATATGATTTCATAAAAGTGGGTTTTTAGATGGGTTTTTTTAGATGGGTTTTTTTGGGTCGGGCAAAATTACAACAACCCTGTTATCCAGTCGCTTATCATCACATGCATACATCTTTTATGTATATTAATGTCAAATTTCAAACAGCATAAAATGCACTATTTTACTTACATTTTGTTATTGTAAGATATACTGCTTTGCTTTTTACATAGCATATTTTATTATAATCTCTCCCTCTAATTTGATTACAAATTGATACATTATGCTCCCCCTATAAACAAAGTACACCACATATCATTGGCGTCAACAGCATCCTACACGCGTAGCGTCGCGTAAAAAACGACGTACAACTTCCGTCCCAGGCTGGCGTCGTCTCCGAGCGACGTCGCACGTCGGCGTTGCATCCTGCGCACGCGCTCGTTTCTATTCATGAATACGAGAGCCGAATTACAAGATTTACTCGGCGCTGCCAACCATGCAGCTTCCACTGCAAGTAGATGTCGCTAATGTCCAGTTGCACCAACAAGGATTAAATTTTAAGCGACACTTTAACAAGAAATTACAAAGCGACACTTTGAAAGCAGTAGATAATAATTATTCATTTGATGTTTCATTTCGATGCAATGTTGTCAATATAAGGAACGTGGCCACGTGCCTGAGTGTCTGGTCGCGAACCTGGGGAACCGGGTTCGATAACGACAGGCGTCAAATATTTCCAATTTTAAAATGGCACAAAAGTGACCCCTGTGGTGCACTCTCCACACCAGCTATGAGTGCCCGTGAGGTGACGCCTGGTAAGCGCCCACACGGTAAAATATATCGTCATCATTACCGATGTCTACATGTGTTGTAGATACTGGCACACCCATGGCCGATAGTATAAAGGTCAGTTAAAAATGTGTTGAACTGCAGTTAAGCAAACGGAGTTTATTTAGTAAACTTAAGTTAATTATATTTGGATGGTATAACATTAAAATGAACTGGGGTCAACTGAATGTAGTTTATCCCTTACTCAGTCGGTAATATTTCACACAACTCACTTCATGTCATTGTATTTGTCAATTTTTTTGAATGAATGTTCTCGGACTTGTTGACCTACGAATATAAAATGAACAAAAAGCAGAGATCTAAGAATTTCGATGAAGAAAGAAAACAGTCATTCGTCATTTTTCTAGATCACCAGCTAAATATAAAAAAAAAAAAAACAATTCCTACAATTCTTAAGTTTATTAAAATTTGATTTGTTCCTATTTGTGGCAGGTTCTAGCAGAGGTCCCAAAATATATAGAAATTCTAAAACCGTTCGTTTTTCGAAACGAAACCGCAATTTAAATTCAATATCGTTTCGAAAGGATTTCTCCTTTCCCGAAATATTCGATGGCGTCTATTCATTATATATGCATTCATTATATTCTCGTCGTCACTATAAGAACTTGAATCGAACAACATAATTTTTAATCTAGAATTTAAAACAGCATATAATTTAAATGAATTATAAAATATTTGCTAAAGCACTAAACTTACCAAAATATTAATTATAATCAATAAACTTTCGTACATATTTACAACGTAGACACTTATTAATTCTGAATGTTATTTAGAATATAAAAACGTCAATTATTATTTAAACTCAATTTGAACGGATGAAATTGGCCGCTCAAGTTAAGCGTAGTTTAAACTCAAGTCAAAAGCTGATTTTGCTTTATACTACAGAAATTTTATTTGAACCTAATTCAATATTAATTAAACTAAGTTAAAAAACTGAACTATATTTATACTATCGGGCACCAGTAATGGGTAATATGCCGTGATGATATATTTATTTATTTATTTATTTGAAATGTCAAAATAATTTGTTTTCCTATGTTATCGCCTATGGCACGATTTCCAGTGTTCGCCCTGTATGTTATGTATGTTTTATTAGTTTTAGGCCCGTGATAATCCACCTCCTAATAACTTTGTTTGGCGACAGTGTTTTTTTTTTAATTATCTCAAAATTCTTTCTTCACAAAATGGGAAAGGCCGAATTGATTCTACACTGCGGCGCATCAAACGTAAGAGGAAGCGCTAAAAAACGCGATAATGAAGAAAAAACAGTTTTGTCACCCTTCCTCTTGCGTCCCGCAATTTTACTTTTTTTGCTCTTTTTTCAGTGAAGTTTTTATTACTCTTATGAATTTATGATTCTGAAAGATTCGCGAGCCTTGAATATACTATAAAAAATGTTTATTTTTCTACATCTTTTATCTCACGGTTAATGGCATTATTTTGTCTTTTAAGGGCCGGTTTTTCAATGTACTGGCAAGTGTCTGTTAAGTCTCTGTAAAATTTATCCTCATGGTAAACACCTATTTCAGTTTTTCAATGTCATGTTAGCGTTGCCAACATGATAAGTCTTAGCTAAACAAGAGGTTAACGTAACAGACACTTTGACCTACCGATAAAATTTTACCAGTAGGATAAATTCAGCTGTTCTGACATATTGACATTGACAGTTAATAATATTCGTAGAAAATTATAGAAATATGTATACAATAGACTTATGTAAATGTGTTTTTCGATAATAAAGACAAGGACAAGGAAAAATTGGAAGATTTCGTTTGTTATTATAATGGTAGTGAATCGAAAACCACATATTGAAAGACGTCGACCAGATCTCGTTGACTTCTAGTGACGATAAATATTTTGAAAGGTTCAAATTTAGCAAAAAAATACTGCTATGTATTCAGAGAATACTGATATTTCCAATGATATAAACATTTGTTCTAAAAATGTCTTGTATACCAATGAATGTCGCAGAATACTTTTCACGGCTTATTAAAAAATGTATAAATTTCATTAAATTATAATACATAATCTACTTTATAATAATTTATTTTGATTACAAGAATGAGAATAATTAATAACAAGCAAAACGTTGATCACAACAATGTTGCGTCAATATACAACAAAGTTATTGTTTAATACTAATAAATTATATAAAATATATTGTGTAGTGTTAAAAATAGAATGTATAACGCAATGTTGTACTAATCACTTCGAAATTGAGAATTGCCAAGAAGACATGAACCAAACCTGCTCTTATAAAATATTGAAATTCGCTACCTTTTCTAATTAATGACCAATGAGAGAGTATATTTTTAAAGAAACAGAACATACGAGTATGTGTACATTTGTAGGCAAAATCTCAGTACAAATTTACAACTGCTTGATGCTTAAGCCCGAAAGATGCATACATGTAATAAAATAAAATCCATAATTATATGACAGTCAGTAGAAAAATAGTTTTTTCCAATCTTCAGTTCATGTATTCTTACTACATATTGCTACAAACTAAAGCAAACTTTAAATTTGCTTTACCGTCACAGATTCAGTTCTGTCAACAACTATAACTGTCAATCATATTCGAAACAAAATGTGTGGAAATTATGTTCAAAATGACACATGAATCGTTACGAACACAGCAAATATCAACTTATAATTCTTGCCAACCTTACAGTTGACAACCAAAAGTGTCTGTTACTTACCGGACAAATAAATTCGTATTGAAAAACGCATTTTCATTACCATGGAGTTTATCTGATGGATAAATTTAATCTGCTAGGTAGTTAACAAACACTTTAACAAGCGATTGAAAAACCGGCCCTAAGTGACGGAAGATTGTGTTCTATCTAGACAATAACGCGTCGGTAGATTTTGTAAATTACCGCAAGGAAACTATTATCTTTTTTATTTTGATTACACTTTTGGACAAAACTTTGTGGATGTAAATTAAAACAAATGACACGTGGTTTCGTTCGTTAGTAAGGAATATAATCAACACCCTTGTTTTTTTTTTTTACCTCAGACCGAAAGAAGTTTACACCGTCGTTACGCAACGGGCTTCAAATTTCGTCCGCTGGCGTAAATCGGACAATTAACCGAAGGTCGATAGCTGGATGATGGCTGAATTTATATCAGAACGATTGTTTTACTGCTATCGAAATAAGGAGTGTTAAAGAGTTGAGGTAAAATAAAATATAAAATAGTATATTAAAGAACAAGTTTTATAAGACATGTTTTTTTCGCACGCGTCAAAGTTTAGAAAACGAGCCTTGGCGAGTTTTCTAATTAACAAGTGTGAAAAAAGTCTTATAAAATGAGTTCTTTATACTATTTTTTAGATTTTGCGCCTTCTACATACTAAAATATTGTAAAAAACTGCTAATATTAAACCGAGTCAATTTAAGGAAATTTGCAAGTGAAATGTTGTAGTTGGTATCACTGAACTGACCACATTCAATTATTATTTATTTGTCAATTATCAATTAACTAAAAATAAATTACGTAAAAAAGGGTTAAGTAAATGTCATCTAGTACCAACCTTCTAAAACAAAAAAATGCGTATTGAAATGAAGGCCATTACGATACGCAATTGCTTATCGTAATGACTTCATTATAAACGCAAGATCTAAAAATTGAATTTATTACATAATTTGATAATATATTTACTTTAAAGTTCTGGTCGTGATTCTTATTTGACACTTGTTTGACAACTTTGACAATACATTTGACACCTTAGAACCGCTGAAGATGTATATACTCTGACGTCACATTCTGTTTCAGATCACGTGACATTCAAAATTTTATCCAAATTTCAAAAATTAATTGTAAAATATCTAAAGGATATTTCGTGATATTTTCAAATTTGAGGCTCTTTAAAGAACAATATCTTTTCAAATTTAATACTTAGAAGTCATATAAAAATTGTTGCAACTGCCCTATACGTAAATAACTACTATAGTGTCCGGTTACACTTTTATAGTTATTTAACTACCAAGTGTGTTAATGAGAGTGATTAATGATTGAGACTTGCGTTAATAGTTGAGATCATTAATTACCAATTAACACACGTGTTAGTTACAATATTTTTTCCGTTGATTGTCTATTACTGAGTTAGAAAAATTAATTCTATTCCATGACAAAAATTTTTAGGTTAGTAACGTTTGACACAAGTTTTGACAATTGTTCAGCAATATTATGCGGTATCTATGGTTACCCACTAAAATCCCTTATTAATAAAAATCAAGCATTAATAGTGGTCAGTAATGACTGATTTTCTATACATTAACATAACCTATTAATAAACGGTGAAACAGAAAAAATAATATATTAAAAGAAAACATATATATGGGAGAAGAATATATCGTAAACTGCTTTTGTGTGTTTAAGCTAAATCATCTCTTTTGTGAATGAATCATTTGCAAACAACACCTCCCACAAAAAATTCAAGTGGGACACAAAAACAATGTGGATGTTTTCGCGTGGGGTAATTAGCAGATATTTAGCAAGTGCTTCGCTTAAACATTAGAAAGAAGCGCGTGTGAATATAGTAAGTTCGGGATGTCAGCGCCTGTAAAGCAATGCGTATGTGAACCGGGCTGTTATCGTGTTCCCATTATCGCTCAATGGGATGGAATGATAATAAGGAACAACATGCCGTTCGAGGCGACAAAATCACATTGCATTGCCATCGCGTTGGAGGAATGAATCATTTTAGGATGTCAATAGGAATTTTTCAACAGGAAGGATATTGTTGTGTTATTATTATCAGTATCACAGTTTTTAGAATGATATTTTATTTGTACCTCGTAACATTAAATGTACTTCCTCATAATTTTTGTAGTTTAATTTTTACCTAGTATATCTAGTAATATTGAAGTTAATGATCCTTGCGCAATCGTCTCTTGCTTTTAAGTACTTATGGCCGGTTTTATAAACGGCAGATAAATTTACTTCCAAAGTAAATCAAATTTATTCCTTCGAATGAAAGTCGAATTTTTGACAGTAATGTTATAAATGTCATAAAATGAATAAAATTGATTCGAATTTGTTAGTTTGAATAAATTTACTATGTAAGTAAATGAATGTCAATCAAATACTCTAGTTTTCGAGCAGAATAGAAGGTTTAAAAAGGGAAGAAAAGAGATCGGAGACAATTAGCGCTTCGACATATTTTTTTTCTCGAAATCCGAGTGATGGAGTGCCCGAGGGGCATTACATGGAGATTTTGATAACCCTTCATGCACGGGTGAGAAGAAAAAAGACTGAAAGGGGTCCTATACCATTTTTCTTTTATTTTTTTTCTAGTATGAACAGGATAAAATAAGAAGTTCAGTGCAAACGCGACTAAAAAATTTTACGTAATAAGCGAGATATGAACTTTTAAAGTTTAAGAATTTGTGCGTGACGTAGCAGGTACTAACAAGTGATCGACAAACAATGGGACAAACTGTTAGTTATAGAGGGAACAATTTTTTTCATGTTTTCATAGCTGAAATGTTTTAATATAAAAACTTATACGTTATTTTCACGAAGAAATTATTATTAAGTATAAATAACATAAATAATAAGCATTTAACAAGGATTTCTTCCTAATAAATTACAGAACATTGAAACAGTTTGACAATATTATTACACAAAGTATGACGATGGATGGCGCTAATGTTTGCCTGTTTTGAAGTTTCAATATTAATTTAATTAATATTATTATTAATTTAATTCATATTACAAATTGATTTAATTATAAATAAATGATTATTGTTAATATTACTAGATGTTATAATTAAACAAATTCATCAAACACAAAATTGTTAAATGTTTTGTTAGGTTATAGAACAACATGACATTTCATATTCTTTCAAAAGTGACCTCTGAAGACGCGCGAATCTTCTTTTTAAAATCAAACGACCAATCAAATTCTTAGTACCTAACGCGTCATACCCAATTAGTAATCAACTTCAATCGCTTGTAGTTTGTGACCTAGTTAATATTTAAAGAAAATTTTTTCACTAATACTCATTAATTTATGTATATTTTCGTCTTCTTATTTAAGATAGTTAAAATATGACTATGGTATAGGACCCCAATGTGAAAAAACGACTCTTGGATTATCCATGAAGACAACGCGCCGGAACACAATGTCCTGTCTTTAAAGACATCTGTGACGAAACACAAAATCACCGTGTTGGTGCATCAACCGTACTCACCTGATCTAGTGCCATATGACTTTCGTTTATTCCCAAAATTTAAATCTGCGTTATAAGGAACCAAAATCGAGTCCGGGACATTGTTCAATTGACTTAAATTATTAGGGAAAGCCGTCCTTAGTCATGATCATTGGTCTTAATTTAACTTTTAGCTAGTATTAGGCATCCTAAAGTAAATGCGCAATGGACAATCGTCTATTGCTATGAAATATTAAATTTAAAGATGAAATTTTAAATTGTGAAACGAATAGAATTCTTTATTATAGATAAATATATTCATAATACAAAAATCCCTTTACAAACGTATCTTCATATAAGGAAATTATAAAAATGTAACCATATTTGTGTTTCATCTTAATGCGACCATACAAAAGTTGTTTTTCTCATCTCTAAAATTAACTTTATGTATTTTTAGATACAAATAAGGTTACACATGTGTAATTACCGTTCTCATTCGAAACGAGCACATATACAGCGTATCAGCTAAAAGAAAAACAAAAGTAAATAAACTGTAATTTTTATGAATGAAACGCATAGTCAGTTTTACAACTTCATTACAAGACTAGTTTTAAGATTTTACTGCTATGACCTGAAGTAAAACTGCAATTGCATAGTTGCAATGGTTACGAAACGGCCATAATGCGTGCACGCAGTTACAAAGAGCAAATAACGTTTAGTGACACGGATGTGATAACGAACGACCCATTTTCTTTATCTCTACAAAGAGCACATGCATTTACAACAGGTATTTTAAATGGCTAAATGTTCTCTGCGATAAGTCTTACATTATAATGTTTATTTGCAACAAGAAAGGTGTTGGTACACTGGTACAATAATTAAAAAAGAAAAACATTATGGGACAGTTTTATAAAATTGTTGTCTATAATTCGACTCAATATTAATTATTTAACAGTTGAAATTTTAACTAGAGTTTGTGAAGCTGGTCCAGAGAATGCAGAAAAGCTACTCTTTATTTATCATAATTTTAATAAAAATACATCAATGCCCGGGTGCAGAAACGTTCATCAAATTGAACAAATCCAATGTGAACCGGCGTAAAATTATTACCTACCAAATATTCATATTCTCTTTTAAACTCTAAAATGTCATTTTTTTATTTTCTAAACAAATTTGGCCGGATGTGGCAGAATCGTAAGCTTGATTCGGCCGGATCGACAGTTCCAGTTTTTAAAATGAATCAGCCGGATTTAGTGGTACTGCCGGATATTCATCCCTTCTCTAGTCATAGTTCCAAAGCATCGTACATATAATCCCATCTTTTGATCAAATTTAAAAATTACAAATTTTTAAGCTGTGTTGATATCTGTCTTCGTTCTCAAGAAACTTTTGCAAAAAAAAAATGGGTGTACCTATACATATTTGGGGATATTATCTTTGGCAAAATTACATAAAAAAATTGAAAGTTGAAAGTTTAATTTCATTAATAATACAGGATTTTTCTTATGATAGTTATTTATGATATAAGTGTTAAAAGTGACATTTTATGAGTGAGTGGCGAAGTTTGTGAAACGAGGCGAAGCCGAATATAACAAACCCCACGAACGAAATAAAATCACTTTTAACACGAATATCATACACTATTTTTCCTACGACCCTAGTTATGTATTAGTAAAAACTAAAAATTATAGAATGACATTTATGACAGGTCATAATATTCTAACCTCTACTTCCAACAAAATTCTAACCTCTACTTCCAACAATACTGTTTTAAATTCCAATTCTTCAAGCGCCTTGCAACGAAGTACTATAAATAATTGTAATAATTGTACTATAAACGTTCCAAAATAATGTGTATTTCTAATAAAATACCTATATAAATAATTTCAGTACAAAAATAAATATAAAATGAAACTACATTTACTTATGATCACTTTCACTAAATGTAACTAGATTTAGTTATATTTTTAACACTAAATGTAACTAGATTTAGTTCTTTTTTAACACTAGTGTTAAAAGTAAATTTGTTTTTTACTTTTAATCCGTTGTCAATGACAACGATTTAAAAGTATTTACTGTATTATAAACTGTTATTTTTAACTCGCTAAGCAACCGTTAAAAAGACTACTTTAAATAGTGGTCGTAGGAAAACCATATTAAGTATTTATCGTCCAGTATTACGAATTACTATGTGACTACAATTCATCCTTATTAAAACCGAGAACAAAACAAAATACGAGTATAAACAAATAATAACGACCGACAAAAAAACTGCCATTCGGTAAATACATACAAAGTTTCCAATTCATAAACCAAAATTTAGTGGAAAGGATCCCCCAAATAAGAACGAGGCCCATAAATTTTCCTTATTGTCTCAAATTCACTTGATATATTCTCGGTGGTATTATTTGGTCGTGGTCACGCTCAGTGGGAACGATTTACAATTGATTATGAACTAGTAAAGTAACCGTTCTCATCCCTTTTGCATCGCTGCATTCTGCATTTGTGTGTGGTCGTATATAATAATCATAACGACTGCGATGATGATAATAATTTGGTTGGCGCGCGAAGAACGGAATGAAACGGGCAGGAGGGTAGCGAGGCGTGTATCGTGTACCCCGAATCTGGTTTTATTTTTGGGAACCGAAGATGAATCGCTTGTAGGGTTGTCCAGGTCGCATGTTTATTGGTACTAAGTGGCCTGTATCTTTTGTCACAATGGGTCCTCTTTCGCGATTTTGTTGACCGCTCACTTTGGACTTGGAATGCAAAATGAGATGTCTTCTGCATTTGCCAATACGAATTAATTGTAATCATTACTTTTTTTTAAAATACGACTATTATTGAATTTTATTTAATATTTCTTAAAATGACGACTGGGGTGTTTTCGCTATTTGTCGCCAGATGCCAAACTGTAAGTCTTACAGATCTGTAAATCTGTAAAAAACTGACAAAAACATTTAACAGTTTGGTGTTATTTACTAATTTCAAAATCAATCACAGTAAATTAATAAAATGATGTGTTATTTTCATCGCTACCAAAAATAGTACTACCTATACCTTTTTTTCCATTTCTATTTTAGTTATTTGCAAGTTTACAGGAAAACAAAAATATAACAGATGATATTCAATCATATGACTTAAGGCCTATTTATAATGAAGTAACGTAAAACGCAACGCAACGACGCAACGTAATCAGTAACGCAAACACAAAATATGTGATTTATAATAACGCCGAAGATAGCACTTCTAACTAATCAA
Organism: Ophonus ardosiacus; assembly: GCA_943142095.1. NCBI lineage: Eukaryota > Metazoa > Arthropoda > Insecta > Coleoptera > Carabidae > Ophonus > Ophonus ardosiacus. Next base: position 38,526,354 of record OW964829.1, on the reverse strand, counting down.
AAGAATTCTGTATATATATATTGTTGAAATTCAACTCGCTTTTATTTATAGTCTTTGTGACACATGACATAAATAAGTGTATAAAATAATTTGAATAGAAATGGACAGTGACGACGATATACCAGCGACAATGTTGTTTCTGACTCGGTGATTCTCGATAAATTCGATTAATTTTCTATCATCCATAATTATTCTTTGCATCGCTTTGAAAATCTAACCGGTCTAACCATAAAATGTAGAATTTATTATATAATTTTGACAGTTCACGAACATATCGATAATACATATTTTTATAGTAAAACTGAAACACTGAATTCTGATTGGCTAGAGATACAAAAGTAAGGTAGAAAGATGAAAGTCGGTTAAGGCCTATTTATAATGAAGTAACGCAAGAGGTAACGCAGTTGCAGTAAGGCAACGCAAAAGATAAATGTAAGGTACAGCATATACCGTTTTATAATGAAACGCAACGCAGAGCCGCAGAAGTAACGTAACGCAACGCAACGCCAAAGCTGACCAACTTTCATCTTTTTACCTTACTTTTGTACCGCTAGCCAATCAGAATTCAGTGTTACAGTTTTACTAGAAAAATCTGTATTATCGACATGATCGACATGTTCGTGAACTGTCAAAATTACATAATAAATTCTACATTTTCTGGTTAGACCCGATTAGATTTTCAAAGCGATACGAAGAATAATTATGGATGATAGAAAATCAATCGAATTAATCGAGAATTACTGAGTCAGGAAGAACATTGCCGCTGCTATATCGTCGTCACTGTCTATTTCGATTCAAATAATTTCATACACTTATTTATGTCATGTGTCATAAAGACTAAATAAGCGAGTTGAATTTCAACGATGTATACAGAATTCTTTTGATTGGTTAGAAGTGCTATCTTCGGCGTTATTATAAATCGCATATTTTGTGTTTGCGTTACTGATTACGTTGCGTCGTTGCGTTGCGTTTTACGTTACTTCATTATAAATAGGCCTTTAGCGTTGCGTTGCGTTACGTTACTTCTGCGGCTCTGCGTTGCGTTTCATTCTAAAACGGTATATGCTGTACCGTACATTTATCTTTTGCGTTACCTTACTGCAACTGCGTTACCGCTTGCGTTACTTCATTATAAATAGGCCTTTATGCCCGTATTCATAGTCAGTACTTCGCCTCGACTCATACTTGAGTATGTCTTGAGTACCAGATTTCGTTTCATAGTCTCTACTTGTTTCTTCACTCGTACTTCGATCGAAGGTTTACTTGAGACGAGCCAGGCCCGGGAAACGCAAATGGGAGATACCGGGATAGCATTTTTAGTTTTGCTTCCATACACTAGATATGGCGACACCAGTATCGTTAGTGTGTCAATTTTTTTTTATTTTTTCTTTTGCGCAAATTTTGACATTTGTCATTTTCATTTGAAACAATTCTGACTGTCATTGTGAATATATTTTTTGTATTATAAGTAGTTATTTGTGTGAAAAAACTTGTAAATATTTAAGAAGACAAGAATAAAGTGCTGTGTACCAAATTGTACTGCTACAGGAAAGTGAAAATATATTTTTATATAATTGTATTATTTTATACCAGTAAAACATATTACAAAATCGTTTTCCAGGGATAACAAACTATAGATTTCGACAGTCTCGAACTTATCGGGATTTATTTGTCAAGTGGTTGGAAGTTTTAAACATGGATGAATGCTATTAAGTATTGTATCTTTCCTAAATGAAATTACAGTGTTTTCAAAAATGCATTATTTTTTACTCATTTTATGTAATCTTTGTAAGACTGATTTGTAGTTGAAGTAGATTTTTCATAAAATACTACGCAATGATAGTATTTTGTGAAAAAATGCTTCAACTACAAATTAGGGGTAATTAATATATCGAATATACCAATATTAATTGTAGGTAATGATAATACCGACCGAGTTTTATATTTACTTTTGCTTCCATACACCAGATGGCGACATTGATGTGGTATCGATGCTTAACATGTACGTTTCCAATCTAAAATAGTGTATATGGTCTGTGAGACGAGCTCCAAGCAACCTTGAATAATGCTGAAGTAATGCTTGATGCTTTTTTTTTAATTTTAGGTAGACTTGATCAATATATAAAAGAAAACTGTCAAACTGTCATTTCCATCACATATGACATCTAAGTTAAATAATGAATCATGAAGACAATTAACAATTTTTAGAATTTGTAGACATAGTAGAAAAAGCCTTAATAATAACAATGAAAAAGGGTTGCTTCAAGAAGATATATCCGTGATATGACTCATGTATCTGTATCTTGTGACATATATGTAGATGTCAAATATACGATTTGAGAAAAAAATATTAAAATTTACAAATATACCAACATAGTTTTTACAAATTCTCTAAAATCCTCCCTAGAAAACCGAGAATTCACGAAGATTCAACTATGAAACATATGATGTGCTTGAGGTTGAGAACGACCAAAGTAATACTTGGCGAAGTAATACTCAAGTACGAGATTGAGCATCGACTATGAATACGGGCATTAGACTGTGTCCGATGTCGCATTTTGGCATTTAGTGTAGGTCTTCTTTACATAAGTACAACTACGAACGGCAACTAATGACATCCATTGGTTGGTATAGCAACACTTCAGAACATTAAAAATTAGTTATACAGTTCGATTTAGTTTGATGCTTGAGAGTAAATGTTAATATTATATTTCATAAATTAGAAGCTAAGAAGCTATTTTTTGAGAGTAAATTTGACGTTTTGTACAAATTGTAGCAACGAACATGATTTGTTTAATTAGTGTGCATCAAATTCAAGGCATAGTGCGCTCCTGCAAACTCAAATCTCAATAATAACGATAATTAGGGTATATAAATTTAGGATTTAGATATTAGGGAAGTAAAAGTGCAACATCGGACTCAGCCTTAAAAAGATTTAGTACACACGAAAATAATCTTCAATAAAGAAGTTGAAAAAATATTCAACAATAGTTATATATTATACAAGACTATAAAGACTCTATCGTCGTGTATAATATATTATTTTATTTTGTACCTGATGTTTTATCTTTACAATAAGCATTATTTTTATAAAGAGCAGATAAAAATTCAAAGTGTAGAAAAAAAGTTAAAAGTGTAGATAAAAAGTCAAAGTGTAGATAAAAAATTACTTTATATACTGTTGTGGTTACTTTATCAACAAAAAATGTACGCATAAAGCCTACTTGTAACATCAAGTACAAAATAAAAATAATGACAATCTTTCTAACTATTAAATTAAAATTTGCGCTTTTTTCTTCAAATAGAAAATCTCAACAATGTTGGTTAACTTGTTGAACTGAGGCAAAATGTCATTATTTACTATGGGCCAGTTTTACAATCTCCGGTTAGAATTTTAACTGTCAGTTAAATAAACAATATTAAATCGGATTCAATCAATCTATTTGTCATTTGATAGTTCATTTCGTTTCAATTTTGTTTAACTGATAGTGAAAATTTTAACCGAAGATTGTAAAACTGGCCCATAGTAATTTATGACATTTTGCCACACTTCAGTACCCAAAATAAGTTAACCAACATTGTTAAGATTTAAAGAAAAAAGCGCAAATTTTAATTTAGTAGTTAGTAAGATTGTTGTTTTTATTTTGTACCTGATATTAAAAGCACGCTTTTGCGTACATTTTTTGTTGATAAAGTAACAATTTAACATCAACAGTATATATAGTAATTTTTTAGACGACCATTGTGATAAGTATAACATATCAACGTAGTATCCTAACACTGAAAGTTGAACTTATCACATTAGTGTTACGATATATTTCATATCGTAATAGTTGACACGGTTGCTAGGCTACTATGTCATTATTTTCTGGCTATATGTATACATTATTCATTTGTCAGCTGTCAGTACGTTTGAACCTAAATTTCAGTTTTGTAGAAAAAGTAAAATTTATTTAAGCTCGTCTAAAAAATAATGTTCATAACTTGTATGAAATACAAATATCTTAGTTCGTGTGTATTGACTTGCACTCCGCTACGCGTCGTGCGTCAATTTACACTCGCATGATATTTGGTATTTTTCATAACTTGTTACGAAAATAACTATTTACCTACACTTTATAAAATTTTACTGTGGGCAAGTTTTACAATCTCCGGTTAGAATTTTAACTGTATGTTAAATAAACAATATTGAATCGGATTGTTGACAACAATGATCTATTCGTCATTTGACAGTTCATTTCGTTTCAATTTTGTTTATGTATTTAACTGACAGTCAAATTTTTAACCAGAGATTGCAAAACTGGCCCCATGTGAGAAATGTGATATAAAATTAAAATTAAAAAAAGTATGTAGGAAAAAGAAGAAGCGCCTTATAAGTGGTTATAATTGAAAAATTCTCATGAATAATTCTGTTTGGAGTGGTCCTGCAGTAGGGTCACGCCTCTCAGCTCGGGGGTGAAGGGGCACAAACTGAAGATATTAATCTTTCGAAACGTGGTCGAGCTCACAGTGCGAATAATGTGTGGCAGGATTTGAGAGGTTTTTAATAAACACAGTTACAAAACAGCAAGGTGAAACCCCAACGAAACGAAAATGATATTGTTACTCTTCAGTGGTGGTCGCCAAGTGGAAGAGGGTGCGGGGAATGGGTCCACCCGAAACACGTGTGCTGCAACTTGATACGTTGCGAGGAACCCCTTTTTCTCTACTCTATTCATTGCATTGCTCGACTGGACAGCGAATTTTCTCACTATCATATGACATTGTTGATACACATCTTACTTTCGAACTAATAACAACACACTACTTATTCTTTTACACAAAATATGCTTTACATAAACCCAGATTTGCCTGCAAACTGTCTGGTAAAAGTCTGGTCTTATTTTTCGATAAAACAAAAATTCCAGTGTTACCGTATTATTCTGTCTGGTCAAAACTATACGCTTTACAGAGCGGTTCTATAAATCGGTCATTAATGAACAAAATCGCAACGAAAACTGCCATTTTCATGTATAATTTTATATTAATCAAAAATAGATATCTTTATCTTTATGTATTAAATCATATGTTGATAGTGCATATTTTAATAGTTTTTATTCAATTTTGACGTTTTAAACTGTCATTATTAACTCCATAGCAACAACTATAAGTAACACTTTTTTCACATGCGAATTAAAAATTTTTTTAAATCACTTTCACAAAATATTAATTCACTCTAGTACTGTGCAACAAAAAATGCATTTAAAAATAACATCAAGAACGAAAATAACACTTACCACATAATTTATCAGACATTATCAGCCCTTTTCATTATTTTTTACGACATAAATGACAGACAATGAAGCTTTTTAAATATATAACTTGACGTCTATCAGCGACGATTGTCATGCTTAGCCTACTAATTGATCAATTTTTTATTTTGTCAAAATTAAATATTATAATGGTTTTTATTATTATTATTATTTCGTCAAAATTGAATAAAATATTGTACAAACCACGTGAGCTAAGAATGTTTATTCACTCGAAGAATTTAACTCACTCGCCCTTATGGGCTCGTGAGCTAAACTTTCTTCTCATGAATAAACATTACCTTAGCTCACTTGGTGTGTAAATATCTATTAAGGTATAAGTAGAACGTAATAGTTTATTATGCAACTAGTTTATATTAATTGTCATTACCCATAAGCTGCAATTAAAAAAATAAACTATAAACCATTAAATTGGTTATAAAATTAATCTGTATCATAATGATAATCTGTATCGTAATATAAAGAAAATCTGTAACATAATAAATTGTATCATAATGAAAAGAAAATTTGAATCGAAATGATATTCTGTATCATAATGGAAATTTGAATCATCATGAGTGTCAATAGTATGTGACACATACTTAAGAAGTATATTAAAGTATAGGAGTAGAAAAAAATTATTAATGCACTTATTGCGAATTGCCCTACGAGCCCGTAGGACGAGTTGGAGTAATTAAATAGTGCGTTAATAATGTAGTATCCTACTTATATCGAACAAAAAATAACCGTATGCCACATCGTACTTATTTTATTATATAATAGCATTGTTATCCTATTTGCTGCAAAATTTTATTTGTAGTACATCATTGTATTCAGAATTTAACGTAAAATTCAAAAATGTAAAAATATACTGGGTGGTCCAGTTAAATTTAAAAAATTGATGCCATTTCCGGTTAAATCAAAAGTGATATCTTTATCATTTATACATTTAAAAGATGCTATATATGTTAAGTTTACACATATAAATTTTGAATTACATATCATTATAAATTAAGAAGTTAATAGGGGTGCCCGTTTTCTGTGGACGAAGAACAAATAAGGGCTAATAATTTAACATTAGTAGATTAGAATTTCATTTAGTCGATTTCGACCACAGGTTCGTTGGTCGTCCTAAAAATGGTTCGCGATCGACCGGTCGAACGTAACTATTTCCCAAAACTTTCTTAAATAGATTATCAGAAATTGAAAAGTTTACTTTATTATTTGATCATCCTGTGTGCCTTGAAAACTTTTGCCTGCATCGAACACGATTGTTCAAGCCTTGCTTTAGCTTAATAATTTTGCTATTGACGACTCTAGTCAGTTGTCGTCGACTGGCTGTCGTGGTGCGTGGTTAGACACAAGATGTTCACATACGAATTGCCTGTTTGTTGCAGCCCGACAACAAAGATAATCGTGTCTAACCTGCCGGCCCACGTGCGCTTCGAGGACCTGGAGCCGCTCTTGACGCCACACGGCAAGATCCAGGTCTGCGACAAACTCACGTCCAGGGACCCCAACACGCAGACCGTGCAGATCACCTTCGAAACGCCTGAGCAGGCACAACAGTAAGTAACACTCACTACACTACATTTTTCGACACATGAGCCTTTAAAAAATATAGTTATACTTGCCGTCAAAAAATATGGACTGCAGATTTCTACACTGCCAATTCCGTTGGTCATATGCTAAGAGTTATGAATAAGTGGCAACACCGCAGGGCAAGGGACAGGGGGGAAGGGAGAAAACTGAGCATAGTATACCATACGATGTTAATTTTGTACCAGAACTGTTTCCAAGTAGAACTACTTGGTTACGACGTAAAATACTAACTTACACTACTCTAATTATTAACGGCTCATACGATCATACCTAACAAATTGAAAAGGAAGAATATAATTTGCACTTGCCCTCCAGGGGACGTATACAGTTAAAAAGTTTAAAAACATAATAAAGTGAAACAAAAGCAAAGGTGAATAATAAGTAAATAATGTAAGACAGTCTGGTGATCTATTGCCCGATTCTGAACAAAACTGTAATGCCCGGTTGCACCGACGTTTCTTAAATTTACACTTAATAAAACTGAACTTACATTAAGTATCACTAATTTTTTATCTACTGTTGCACACATATTTTTTTAATAACCTTAAGTAAGTGGAGTTTATATATTTTTAAGCTGTTTAAATTGTACTTTTAGTAACAAAAAAAATAAAATTTAGAGATTTTGTTTGTGTTAAAGTTTGGAGGTTATATTGGTAAGATCGATAGATAATTCAAATACAATTATAGTTTTTAAAATTGAAGTGTAATTAAATATATTCATTGTTTTTAGCAAAAATGGTATCAGACGAAAAAAGAAAGCGAACACGAAGTGCCAAGTAATTAAATTAATAAGTAAAACATTGAAAGAAAAATGAATGCAATACTTACATGTCGTTATAAAATTCAATACTGTATATTTGGTTAATCGAAACCGTTCAAAAAAAGCATGATCAGAAAGAGTATGAAAATGATCAGATCTGCCGTATAAATGTCTTGGTATTCCGCATAAAATTAAATCCAATGCATCTAACTCGTCATTATCGACAATAAAATCAATAACTTCAATGATTCTGATAGAAATTAAAAACGTTTCCATTCAATATAACCTCACTACTTACTTAAGTGCAAGATAAACCGTCAATTTCGAAGGCTTAAATTTATGGAAGCCTTAAGATGTTTATGGAGAGTTTAGCGCACGGTGCAACGAAATAAAACTAAATTTAAAGCTAAACTAAACTTAAATTCTTAAGTGGTATCGGTGCAACTGGGCATAAGTCTTACAGATCTGTAAATCTGTAAATAATGAACAACTCGCAACGAAATCAGCCACTCTTATGTATATATTCTAGGTGCCTAAAGAAGAGTTCTAAATTCTAACCCAGTTATTAGGTTCTAGTAATTTTTGACAAGTATTATTTTCAAATTTAAAAGGTTACAAGGTTGTCCAATAGTGTGGGAAAGTCAGGGAATTTAGTCTGTCTGGATAAATGAGGGCATTATCGGGGAATTTTATCATTTGTCTGGGAAAATAAGCAAGTGTTTCATGTAAGATGCTTCGGAATATAAATTTTAGGTACCAACACGAGAAAAAAATTCTAATAAACATTGGTACTGTTACTCTTCTTGACAGAGATTTATCTTGTTAAGCGTAATAATGAAATAGCAGAAAATAGTTGGCTTATATCCTTGTATCCCAATTATTTTATTTCATTTGACATAAATGTGACTTCTTAAAAGTGAAATACCCAATTGCATCAACATGAAATTAATTTTAATCACGTTTAATTTACAAAAAAATGCAAATCGAAATTTTGACAGCAATATATTATAATTCATTTGATATTTCATTTCGATGCAGTCTTGTCAATTTAAACCGTTTTTAATATTTAAGATGCGTTGGTCCAATCGGGTAATAATGTCGGTTATTCGTCGCACAGAATTAGGTGTGTATTGAATGCAATGGCTTTAACTTTGAGCATTTGCTCTAAGATCCTTTTATAATAGATCAATCCAGAATAAATGAATTTCGTGAGGGGCAATTTATGGTTTAATTGTATGAATGAATTGTATCAAAATGAAAATTTTTTGATATTTATCATAAGATGGGGAGTTTTTTATGTTATCTACCTAGCTATGAAAACAATATGTTATCGCGACAATTTTCTTATGTCAAGTTACTGTGACATTTTCATGTCTATAAAGACACAATTAAGAACTTGAAAGCGGCTATACGCGAAAAAAAGACCCCACAATTATGCTCAGAAAATGCTACTTCTGCACAACAACTGCATGCACCATTTTTTATGCACCATAAAGCAAGAATTGTTCAAGCAGTAGTCAATGAATGCGGCTTTGACGAATTACAACATCCACCTTACAGTCCTGACCACGTCCGACTATTATTTCTTTCCAAAATTCAAAAGACATTTGAGAGAGAATCGCTTTTTATCGAATGATGACTTGGAAAACGCTGAGGAGTCGTATTTTTTTTGCAGGCGTAGCTTTATTAGAAAAACGTTGGAATAAGTGTGTTAGTGTTAACGGTTCTTACGTTGAAAAATAAAATTTTATTTGTTCTCTAACTCGTTGTTTTCATAGCTAGGTAGATAACAAAAAACTCCCCTCGTAATTAAATAATTTTTAAAAATATTCAAAAGAGAGGTTAAAATCACTCCTGTGGAGGGCAGGTGACGTCATTTTGGAATGGTCTATTAAGAATTTATAACTCAATAAAAAAAACTAACCTACTATTGCCTGTTTTTTTTAAAATAAAATCCTCAGTAGCCTTGTATTGTTAGGTAAGAGAGAAATTTTTCTTTTATTAAGCGTGAATTACACGATGAAGTTTTTCATTTCAAATAACTTGAAAAATGTCTTTTATAAATTATAAATGACCTGACGAGCGTATTTGCACTATCAAGTTTTACGTGAATTGAAATATCCATTTGTCAAAAGTAAAGTTATGCATACATAAAATGTCATTGAATTTACATCACTTGAATTTTTCGTATACATCCCTCAAAATTTCAATTGCTTCTCTACTCCATTGTGCCATTTATATGTATCGTCATTATCAAAATCTACGAATAAAAGCAGATTGGCATACCCAGAAATGGTCAAGAAACATCGTAGCCAACACTCAGGGAATCAGAGAAAAATCATGGAAATTTTAGTAAGGCTTTAAAATCAACTAATTTTATTAGTTGTTAGGGACAATATATATAATTTATAAAAGGAGACAGTCGTAGTAATCCATTAAAATAAAATACAAGTAAATTTTACTCCACAAAGTATGTTTATCGACGGTTCCATTATTATAATATAAATTATCCATTATCATTACAGTATGAAACTATTTAATAATTGTTTTGACTAATGTATCTGACATACGATTATTTAGTCTAAGCGCTCGGATAATGTACTTGAAATTGATTGTTATGTCTGTGTCTGTGTACAGAGCGGTATCGAATGTAAATGGAGCGGAACTGGAAGGTGCCGTACTTAAGGTGGAGCTGGCGATGGAACGAAGACCGCAGCGCCGGGGTCCTCGAGGTCCGGGGGGCCCTGCTTTCGGGGGACTTCCCGGGCAAGGGCGCCAGACAGATTTTCCACTGCGGATCTTAGTACAGAGTGACATGGTAAGAAAATAGATAGATTATTTTCAGGGGTCTTAGTTGTCATAAATTCCTAAAAATTCATAAATTCACCCAAAAATCTTAAAATTGTCATAAATTAAAAAGTATGTCATAAAAAATAATAAATTTTACTAACAAATTCGAATAACTAATGCAAATCGACATCTTATATGTACGAAAAAAAATATTATAATGGTTGTTATTACTATTTTGTCAAAATTGAATAAAATATTGTACAAATCACGTGAGCTAAGAATGTTTATTCACTCGAAGAAATTAACTCACTCGCCCTTACGTGCTCGTAAGCTAAACTTTCTTCTCATGAATAAACATTACCTTAGCTCACTTGGTGTGTAAATATCTATTATGTAAGGGTATTTTTTATTTTGTTTAATAAACATAAAAGTCCTAAATTTGTCATAATTTTTGTTGATAAAATGTCCTAAATTCCTAAATAAATTATTAAATTTGTTGCTAAGACCCCTGTATTTTGTTTCAGCTCATAATTTAGGCACAGAAATGAAATTGGTATTCTCTGATTAAATTGTCTATTAACTGTCAGTTCAAACGATTTGATAGTTGTAATTTTTACAACTTATGCTGTAATATGTTTGCCATATTTTTCCTTTTAATTGGCAGTTAAGTTAACGAACAGTTCAACCAGAATATACCAGGCCGTAGCATATCAATGTGAAGTTTTACCTCGCGTTGTTTACTTGTGTGAACAATCTTAGAAGAAAACTCCTAGAATATGTTTACCTTTTTTCCTGCATATTTCATGTCATGTTATATCATATACCTATTAACTAATATATTGCGGATCCTTTGCTTTTCTTGAAGGAAACACTGTGAAAAGGAAATATCATTTCTGCATAAGTCTATCTCACACAAACACCCAACCGCGAATTATGCGCATGCCTGGAAACCTTGACTACTATTGGCTAACGAGGAAATCATGATCACTTTTTGCGAATCACAGAGTTCTGTTTATTAACGACTAACGCGAAAAATGTTTAAATTAAATTTCAGAAATTAAACAATGTACCTACCTACTATTTATTTTGTATGTAAATTCTTGAATATAAGTATTAGTAATAATAAAAAATATTGACATATTCTAGTGCTAAATTTGAAATAAATAATTTACTTTGTTGTACTGTAAAAATAATAGGAATACAATCTGGTCAGGATTAATTTATTTAGGTGACGATAAATTACTGTATGAAACACAAAGCAAATGCTTTCGAAGTGCAACTACAAACAGAAATGAAATCAAACGTCAAAGTCAAACCATGTGCTCGCTGCATCACCAGGGCAGCGTTCGAAAACCAAGAATACCGAGTTTTGGCGTAGAGTATGATGTGTTGTGTTTTGGAACGAATGAGAGTTTTGTTGAAGTAAAAAATTTAAACTAAATTAAAAATAATTTTAAAAAACTAACAAAACTACTTATAATTACAACATTAATGTCAAGCCCGTATGAAAAGCGCAGTTTTGTAATAAAAGCGCTTTTATGGAGCACTCTCCTCAATATAATGTGAAAGTACGCTCCATAAAAGCGCTTTTATTATAAAAGTATGCTCGTAATACACGCCAACGTATTTACTTATGTTTCTTTTTAACCAAAAGCATGTTTTCTTCCTCAAGAAGGCACATTACTTTCATATGTTGAGAATCGTGAGCATCAACGTTTGAAAATATTGTGGAGTAATTTCTATACCCTCCTCGTTAGTAGAGTAAGTAGAACATCACTTTGGAGTAAACTCTGGCTGTTTTGTAACAGGTTGAGTAAACTCTGAGAGTAAGGTTATTAGTTTTGAAACGACTTTGAATAATTTCGTACTCTAAGAGTAGGATTTTGGAACGCAGCCCAGCCAGCGACGCTGTCAGCGTTGGCCAATAGTGTTACATGCAGTTTCCCTTGTGTAAAACAGTTTCTTTTTTTGATGTTTAACTTTGTTCGAATGGTGCTTTACTTATTTATTTGTTTTTCAGGTAGGAGCCATAATAGGTCGACAGGGTTCAACTATTAGACAAATAACACAACAAACGCGCGCTCGAGTGGACGTTCACCGCAAAGACAACGTCGGTTCCTTAGAAAAAGCCATCACTATTTATGGAAACCCGGAGAACTGTACAAACGCGTGTAAGCGAATCTTGGAAGTGATGCAACAAGAAGCCAACAACACCAACAAGGGGTTAGAAATATTTTCCTTATTTATTTACATTGTTGTTATTAATAAATATACACTTTTTGTTTAGTGAAATTTGCTTGAAAATATTGGCACATAATAATTTAATCGGACGAATCATCGGAAAAGGTGGCAACACTATCAAAAGAATTATGCAGGAAACAGACACAAAGATCACAGTGTCAAGTATAAACGATATTAATTCGTTTAATTTGGAACGCATCATCACCGTTAAGGGCACCATCGACAATATGAGCAAGTAAGATGATAATAAAGAATAATCTTAAGTTTTTCCATCACCGAGACTAATAGTTATTTACATACAAAGTGCGGGAAAGCTTCGTTCCTGGATGAGAATGATTTCGTTCACCCATGCGGTTTGTACAATATTTTTGTACGAAAAGTATAAAACTAATAATTATTATAAATTTATTACAAAATATCATACATATACATTGCTTTATAGCTATTTCAGAGTGATATGTTAAATTTAAATTCCAGTTATTATAAGGTTTATTTTTATCATGTTATATAAATAACTATTCATTACTTACCAAGTATTTCACTTGTAATATACAGCAGATTTAAATTTAATTAATCTTGTTTAATTTCTTAAGCCCAGTTTTACAATCTCTGGTTAATATTCCAACTGTCAGTTAAATAAACAAAATTGAAACGAAATGAACTGTCGGGTGACAAATTGACCATTGCTCTCAGTCCGATCCCATATTATTTATTTAACTTACAATTGAAATTCTAACCGGAGATTGTAAAACTGGCCTTTATTGCTTGGTTATAATTTACATTACGTTTATTGGTTATGTATTTCACTATTACCGACTTGCTTTAGAAATAGCAGTGTTTTATTTCTAAATTTCCCGGCCACTTATCTGGTGGAGACCTGGGAAATTGACGTTTCGAATGTCGCATAAGCGACTCAAAACAACACATTTCAATGAACGAGTACAAAATAGTATATTATGTGGCAAGTGTGTGAAGCTGACATTTTTACATGAGGGTGGAGATTGCGACACGAGCCGAAGGCGAGTGTTGCAAACCACCCTAATGTAAAATAGGCTTCACACACGTGTTACGTACTATACTTTTTCTACGACCTTGCAATAAAATATATTTTTTCTTCACATTGTCATTCTTTAAACGTAAAGCCTCTGTATTATCGACTTGTGTAACCATGGTTACCAACGTTACGGGTGTTTAACAGCTTTGTTTTATTAAAATACAATAGGCTCTTCAACCACATTAAAATTTAGCATATTTGGTACTAATTTTCAATAATACGCTTAAAAACAATGTCGAAAAATATAACACTTTATTTAAACAATATGTATTACGCCTGTAATTTATTATTAAAAGTATATTTTTTTACCTCCAAATCGACTGTGACGTCATACCGCCTTGTGACAGAGAGATTGCGCGCGCATAATATGGGCGTTTGCATTTATAGTCATCTGTTCTGTTACTATTTCTTAATATTATATTAGAATATTTAAATACAACTTTACACATAAATACAAATATCAAACAATTCACAACGTAAAAACATCAGCTTTCATGTGTCAACTTGTTTAAATGTTTAAAAATTTGACTGAATAGTTCCGGCGGTATGACGTCACACCGTAAATTTCAATTTTGTATAGTATCTTTTCCAATTAATTACAGGCTTAATTATATCATAATACAGATGAAAATATGAAAATTATTCATATATTAACGTCTATTTTCGAAAAATAAATTTAAAAAAAATTGGTTGAAGAGCCTATTCAGTTTGTAATAGTTAAAATAATGAACGGTGCGTGAAGTAGCACTTCACGCACCGTGTGCAAAAACTCAAACTTCAAACATAAAAATTGATACGTGAAGTACTCACTTCACGCATGGGAGTAGAAAAAAATATTTCCTTGGTATAAAAATTAAAAGAGAAAAATGTGGATTCTGAAAGGAGTTTTTATTATTGTGACTAGTAATGATATTTAAGTATTCCGAAATCGATTAAAAATTGGAATTGTTTAGAATTAATTGAAAATATTGATTTCATTTACATTTTTCATTTCATATAACAACAAAACAATATGTACCTCTTTCAAAAATGAAAAATAGCAAACTAATTTTGTCTTCCCTAGAGCTGAGTCGCAGATAAGTGCGAAACTTCGACAGAGCTACGAGAACGATCTACAAGCGATGGCCCCCCAGAGTATGATGTTCCCAGGCCTGCATCCTATGGCGATGATGTCCACTGCAGGTAAATACGTTGCATTTATATCTTGATGCTTTGGGATTATAGGAAAAAGTAGTAGTTAGAATGTACAAATTCCAAAATAAATATCCTACTTATCCTACTTCCAAGTAGAAGATCTAGTGATACAGTTCCCTTCCTTCCAACCAGAGATTCGAATCGAGAAGATATTTTTTTAAACTTTATAAATTATTGAGTGCTGTGCTTAAAAAAGATGTTATTCAACAAGGGTATAACCGTGGATATTACTCAACAGGATCTGAATTATCTTATTCTCACAACATTCTCGTATAATGGTGGCTACTACTAAAAAAATAAAATTGTAATTTATTCTAATTATCTAATTTATATTTAAGGCCCGTTAAATTTACAGCAAAAACTGTAGAGTGCAAAGTTGTTCAGAATTAAAAGTTCCACCAATTAATAGAATTATTTTAATTTCTTTTAAAAAATTGTGCTGAAACAAAAAACGTATTACAAAAATTTACACTCTATTGTTCCCATACTCTCTGCTGCGCGCAGAGTACCGTTGCCTTCTGTAACTTATGTATATTTTAATACCGCGAGTATTTTTTAACGTGAAACATTGGGTTTGTCATATCCTTGGGTACGACTCGACATTTGATTGAAAGCAGTGTATTTGCTTGTCCCATTTAAAATGAAACATAGGGAACGAATTTGACAGAAGTATATTTAAATACTGTAAGAAATTTGAAACATGGTGTGGTTCTGGTTCAAGCATTAATAAAATTTGAGGCTTTGTTCGGGGTTCAGGTTCGGTTCGACTTAATGAAAATTGAATTAATGTTTTTTTGAGTGACTATCTTTATATATAAATAATTTAAAATGAAAGCCGGAATTTACGCAAAACAAGAAATGAACATACGTTTCAAGAAAAGTTAACACAGGCAGCAACGCAGACGCCTAATGTGTCGATTAACAATTGTATTTCGATTACGTTTACGTTTCGAACTAAAATTGAACATGAACCGGAATTGAATCCTGAATTTTAGTACTTGGTTCGATTCCGACTCAGATAGAAAAATATATCTGAAGTTCGGTTTGGATTTGGATTCCCTAAAATGTTACAAACATCTATGAACAAAGCTAATAAATTTTGTAAGAGACCTAAAAACATTTTTAAGTAATTGCTAATAAATCATTTACTCACACAATAATACATGAAAATCATGTTACTTTCTATGGACCAGTTTTGCAATCTCCGATTAAAATTATCAGTTAAATAAACAAAATTTAAACAAAATGAACTGTCAAATGACAAATTTATCATTACTCTCAATAATCCGAATCAATATTGTTTATTTAACTTTCAGTTAAAATTCTTGAGATTTTAAAACTGACCCTATCTTTCAGTAACGGCTGGAATCGCATACAATTAGAACTCGGTACATGGCTTTATTAGTGTACTGAGTGTCGAATGTATGCTAAAACAATCTACTTTTTCATCTAAGTGTCAGTATAACGTACTATATTACGTTATTTCACTTGGAAGAATGAACATTTATAACTGTACTAACTATATTCCATCTAAGACTGGAATTAACAGGCAGTTTAACCAGAGGTGAAAATACCGGGTTTAAAAAGAATATTTTAAATGTAAATACTAAATATTTAAATATATAAATAATTTTAAATGAAAGCCGGAATTTACGCAAGACAAGAAATGAACATAAGTTTCAAGAAAAGTTAACACAGGCAGCAACGCAGACGCCTAATGTGTCGATTAACAATGGGGTCATTTCACATTTTCTGATTTATTTTTTTCTTGAAAAAATAGGTCAAATTAAACATGTATGTGTATGTTTTACATCTTACAAGTCTTTAGAATCAGAGATATGATTTTTTAAAAGTTGCGTTTAATTTCAAATATTCAACGGCTGACGACACATATTCACGGATGCGACAGTCGAGCTCTACCGGTTTAATTTAGAACTATGATTATTTGGTTTCGTATTTATTTAAATAAATGATTTATTTACATACCTTATACTGCACTAGTACTTTTAAAGAAATAGAAAGTAATAATAATCTTCTCTCTTGTATATTTTGCTGTCAGCTGTCACACTTTTAGGTTAGGTTACTGTTTCATGTTGTGAAGCGTGTGTGTGTGTGAGTATGAATATGTGTCGTCACAAATTTAGTCCGTGTTTAAAAGAGCGAAAGTTTATTAGCAAATTTATGAATGAAAAGTCGCATATTTCAAATTATTTTCTATTACTATATTTACTAAATGAGATGGATTTCATGATTTTATAAAAAAAAATCGACAATTATTTTTTTTTGAAATGACCCCATTGTATTACGATTACGTTTCGAACTAAAAATTAACCTGAACCGGAATTGAATCCTGAATCCGAATTTTAGTACTTGGTTCGGTTCCGACTCAGATTGAAAAATATATCTGAAGTTCGGTTTGGGTTTGGATTCCCTAAAATGTTATGGTTTGGTTTCGGTTTTGGTTCGGTTCAGATTCGGGTTCGATGCCCTGATTTGAACCATATGCTTGATGACGTGGAGTCAAGTCGTGGAAACGGATTATTTTATTTATTAGAAATAAATTAATTAGTGTCGAAATGATTAGGTAACCTTTATTCATGTGCAAATTAATTATGAGAAGCCGTTTGTTTTATTAATTTAATTTATGTGTAAGTATTACGAGTATTCTCATTAATGACCAAGCATTCAAGTCGTTCGGATGGGAGTTCGGTAGATTATCTGCGTATAATGAGCTACTTGCATGGTACTGAAAATTCAATTTCTATCACTTAAAACGTAATGTTATGTTGAAAACATGTATAAAAATATAAATTTTATTTTAAAAAAATTATTCGTCTTTTTGTAAATTAAGAAAGAAAATTTTCTGTGACGTCATTATATTGAACTGAAAAAGGGAACCATGTTTAAGAATGTAGCTTATAGATGGCATTGCGTTCGAGAAAGTTTTAATTTGAATTGACATTTTTTTCTCTGGGCTCTCAAATATATTAATTACTTCACAAATAAACACATAGGTAGTTATATGTAATTTAAAATATCGATACGAAAAAGACAAACTAAAATACTAACCTCCAAACTATTGTTGAAGCGTCAAACAGGAGATCTACATTACCCGTATAAACAAACGCTATGGCTTTACGACCACTCATTGGTGCGGCGTAATTCTACGTCATACATGGCAGTAATTCAAATTTTATTATTTTTTTCTAGCTAATTAATTAAAATTTTGTCGAAAGAAAAATATGGGTAGCAAGCTTTTAAAAAGGTACGCAAGTAGCCCATTCTCATGTTTTATTTATTTTTATTTAAAAATGGGCTTTAAATATTTAAAAAATTATTTATAATGTAGGCAGTGAAAACTTTCTCAAAAAAAATTTTAGGAATTAGAATGGCGATCCGTTTCGAATCCCTGCATCCATGCGATCCCTTCTAAGTACTGTAATAGATCTTATATCTTGTCAGGTATAAGTTATGGTAGTCGAGGCGGTATGTACTCAGGTCAGCCGCCGTATCCCGGTATGTACCAGCCAGGAGCAACGCAGGGGGCAGGCGACACCCAGGAGACCACGTATCTGTACATCCCCAACAACGCGGTGGGGGCCATCATCGGAACCAAGGGCTCGCACATCCGTAACATCATCCGCTTCTCTGGCGCGTCCGTGAAGATAGCGCCGCTCGACCAGGACAAACCACAGGACACGCAGACGGAACGCAAGGTCACCATCGTCGGGTCGCCCGAATCACAGTGGAAGGTGAGATTTTCACAATATTTTTCAGAATCACTGCATCTTCCAAAGTATTCACGCACACTTCCTAATTACTCACGCACCTACATGAACAAACTTGTGTGTAATATGTTTAGCATAATTTTAATCGATAGAGTAGTGAAAAATAATAGACCCGTATTTTTTATTTTTCCTCAAATCGACCTTTAATCATGAAAAAATTGTAATTGAAAATGACATTCTTTAAAATGAGGCTGCTAGACCCCCGCTTCGTCCCTTGTCCAATGACGTCACAGAGTGACAGGCACGACCATTTTGATTTTCACATTGTCTTAAACGTCAAAGTGGCATTTAAAGATAACCTAAAATTTATGAAAGTAAACATGTCGATGGAACGTTGTTTCGTGCCAAAATAAAGAATAAAATAATATTCTGCAATATATTCAATGTCTCACATGCGTTTATAACCTTCTACCGTCTAATTCAAAGATTCAAAAGTGAAAGAAACATCTGATGTAACGTAGATAATTTCACGACAAATGAAAATTATATTTATAAAAATAAATAGAACGATATTATATTAATATATTATAGCATATTCAGATATGTAATCCTCAATTTATAGTTTATATATATTTTTCTTTTAGAAATTATGTTTAAGTAATTGCTAATAACGATTTACTCACACAATAATACATGAAAATCATGTTACTTTCTATGGACCAGTTTTACAATCTCCGATTAAAATTTTCAGTTAAATAAACAAATTGAAACAAAATGAACTGTCAAATGACAAATTTATCATTACTCTCAATAATCCGATTCAATATTGTTTATTTAACTTTCAGTTAAAATTCTAACTTGAGATTATAAAACTAGCCCTATCTGTCAGTAACGGCTTGAGTCGCATACAATTAGAACTCGGTATATGGCTTTATTAGTGTACTGAGTGTCGAATGTATGCTAAAACAATCTACTTTTTCATCTAAGTGTCAGTATAACGTACTATATTACGTTATTTCACTTGGAAGAATGAACATTTATAACTATACTAACTATTCTCAACTGAAATGACCGATAGAGGCGCTGCAAGCACTTTCAATATGGCAGATGCATGACGGTAGGTGTACAATCTATCACTGTCATATGATACAATTTTGCTTGTGTTTCTTTAAAATGAAGCTAAGTATTGTTCAGATATTTGACTTTCTAAATGCTACTCATCATTCTAGGATTATTGTTGAAGGTATGATTGTATATAATGTTCATTGACTACTTTATTTAAAATATTAATTTTGTAAACAGGCGAAGAAGTTCTGAATGCGAATCACATTATATTATGTGGAATTACCGATAGTTATCGAGAAATTATAAATGTAACATCACTCTGTTTTCAAAAAAGTGCTCTGTCGTCACAAAGATGGTACAGCACTCTTTTTTTAATTTCTCCGTTGAGAAGGAATTTCTAAAAATTTAAATAATCATAAATATGTTTCAAATATAATTATTAATAATATTACCTGGAAGAATAAAGTCACTGTCTTTGAAATGTCTCGAACATACTCTTATATACTTGGAAATTTGTTTTCCAAAACGTAAAACATACTTCCAAACTCCAATGTTTGGTGAATACTAGCTTTTATTGTTATATTCACTTTATTTTTACCTATTTTTGGAAAAATGTGGAAACTTAAATGAGTTTCCCTACTCATAAGCGAATGACACCCGTATACACAACACATAATATTGCTTTTACCATGTTTTACAACATTCATTTTCGTATAAAAGAAATACTTTTAAAAAATGTATGCTAACATTATGTTGTATTTGCTTGCACCTACCGTCATGCACTAGTTCAAAATTTAGTCACCAGATGTCATATCGATTCTCTACAGTTGTCAATATTCCATCTAAGACTGGAATTAACAGGCAGTTTAACCAGAGGTGAAAATACCGGGTTTAAAAAGAATATTTTAAATGTGAATACTAAATATTTTTATATTTTCTTTTAAGGCCCAATATCTAATTTTTGAGAAGATGCGCGAAGAAGGTTTCGTAGCCGGATCAGACGATGTCCGACTGACAGTGGAAATACTTGTACCAAGCTCCCAAGTGGGCCGCATCATCGGCAAAGGCGGACAGAACGTCCGCGAACTTCAGCGCGTAACCGGCAGTGTCATCAAGCTACCAGAACAAGGAACGAGTCCTCAACCGCCCGAAGATGAAACCACAGTACATATTATCGGACCATTCTTTAGTGTTCAGGTATGTTGTCGTGATGTTTATCTTAGAGCGGTGTTTCCCAAGGTTGTTCCTTGGGGTTCCGTAGGCTCTTTAGAAAAAGTGCCATAGCTTATTACATAGGAAGTTTCGGGCAAAATCCACCCATCATCAGCTGATAAAAATAAAGTATAAAATAAATATGTAACAATACATATTCTTGTGTAAAATCTACAAGACTTTAATTGTTAAAATAAATAGATACTTTTGTACAAATCTCTGTCAAAGAGGGGTCTGCCGTTAAATCTGGGAGAAAAAGGGTTTCGCGGACCAAGAAAGTTTGGGAAACACTGCCTTATGCCCGTATTCACCAACATCAAATAAATCTTCGAATAGCTTATTCATTGAATAAGAGAAAAATATCGCATCAAAATATGACAGCTATACAGTGTCCCACACTCTATGTTCAGTATAGGGCCTTATGGAGTACCATGTTGCCATATTTACCTGCTACAAGTCTATAATATAGAAAGAGCACAATAGATGCCAAAAAAGAGATGAAATATTCTGAGTACTTCATTGAATGTTTTTATGACTGGTGTACTTTCAATGTATCTAAACAGGTGGGTGAAAAGAAAAAAATTAAATTTAATAAAATAACAAAAAATATAAAATAATACAAAAACAAAATATAAATAGGGTATAAAAAGAAATACTGCATATATTTTACATAGTTCATGAGTCTTTATTTTTTCTATCTGTATAATTTCCAATTTGAATTTATAATATCTTAATATTCTAATCTCTAATGCATTTGATAAAGTTTAATATGCCGGGCGGTTTTAAAATATTGTAGCGAAATATTACTTATTACAGGTACAAATATCTTCAGCATGTTTTTTACACCCCGGTTCCAACAGACAAATTTCGGGTGAATACAATAAGCCCTTGGGTAAATAAGAAACCCTCATAAAACTTAAATTGTACATTGTTAACTAATTTTGGTATAGCAATGAAAATTTATAAATGTTTCACTATTATATTACATTGAAAAATTGGCAACATGGTACAGAAAACGTCCGTATGAATAACATTGGCTATCTCCGCTACACTGAAGATAGAGTGTGGGACACTGTATAGAATAAATACCTTCACTTGTGTTATATAATAAACTATTCAAAGATTTATTTGATGTTGGTGAATACGGGCATTAGAGTAATAATTGGGGGAGTCCATAAATCATTCAGTTGATTGTTGATACTACTGGATGAACACAGGCTCCTAGAGTAAAGGGTCACTATTTGCCCTGTGTGATGCCTTTTCATGTGTCATGCAGCTTCCTAAGTGTGAAACAGTTTAACTGGTCCCTTATAAATGTTCAATAATATGTGTAGTCATATTGTCAACAATATTGATGCTTTCCCTAGACTCTTATAAACTGAATTGAAATGTGCAATAATTTAGCAATTTTTATATCTGCATGTTTACCAATGCATCATATTTTATACTTGAATGAAGTTTTGATAAACAAAACATGCTGTATAATCCCCTCGATAGTCCCATATATACAAGGTCAGTTTTAACATTCCATAGAGCGATTCTCTTATTTCGTCGATTATATAAACGTTGAATAAGAGGGCTGCCGAAAAAGTTTCTGCAATCTGGTAGTTCTAGTAGTGTCAGCAATTTTATACTTTCATATTAATAAAATATAACATTTTTTTACTTACGATTCAGTTATCAGTTCGTACTTACATCTGATCATCAAATGCGGTTGGTAGCCCTTCTCCCGACAACAATAAATTGATAAAAAATGGTCAAATATAAAATGCTTATATTTTCAAAATAAATTGTACAATTTATTGTGAAGTGCAATGCGGACCTTATGCAAACTTGCATAAATGTTAATAGAGAATTAGTTGGAGTAACGATGATCGACTGGAGATTGATGTGTGGAGAAGAAAATAAAGTACGCAGAAACTGCAGTCATTATGGTTTTATTTGATTAGAACCTACGTTTCGACCATTACAATGGTCTTCCTCAGGTTCCTAAGTTCTAATCAAATAAAACCATACTGACTGCAGTTTCCGAGTACTTTATTTTCTTCTCCACACATTAATAGAGAATATTTTGAAAAACAATAAAGCCGTTTATAAAATTCTTTAGGTTTTCTTTTACACCGTTTGCAGAAACTTTTTCAACAGCCCGTGACGATTTGTTATAGATACCATGACTGACAGCAATGTATTTTCCTGTCTCATTTAAAATGAAACAAAAAAATCTGTTGTGGCCAGCACAAGACCTTCCGTCAATTCGATGTATTTTGTATAAATTCCATACCAAAAGGTCCTTGGAACAGATTCTATATAATATCATGTAAAATCGAACACGAACACATACTATTTTTTACAAATTCCATACCAAAAGTTCATTTGAAAAGGTTCTATAAATCCAATAAAATTATAACATAAACTACACTAAGTAATGTCCTTCCATCTTATCTTTGGCCTTTCTCTGCATGTCACTTGCAAGTAACACTATGACATACCAATTTTAGAACCTATACTTTCCATAAACTGCGTTTTTTTAAGAAAAACTGTTAAAAACTTCAAATAAGGGTACTTCCGGTGGATCAATTATAACCAAAATCTAATCAACTCTTCATATGGTTGTACAGAAGAGGAATACGAAAGAATTATAATTTTTAGAATTGTAGTATTGGAGTTATCGTCGGAGAAAAATTTGTCACATACGGACACACACACACACACACACACACACACACACACACACACACACACACACACACACACACACACACACACACACACATACATACAGACATCATCTTAAAAATAGTAAATTTGTATTGTAGGGACCCTAAAACGTGCTTAGTCATTAAAAACTCACCACCGAATTTTTTGACCAAAGACAATACCTTCCTTACCTAAAGGTGACGGAAGGTAAAAACTTGAGATAAAATGGTGTATACTGTGGAAGAGAGAGTGCAAATTAATATATGGTTCAGTGGTACTATAGAGATTTACAAATACCTTAACAAATAAAATAAATAAATGAAATGTAAGTAAAATATAAATGACATGTAAATAAACCATCTCTTAATGTTAATCTATTACTATTACGTATTAAAGTCATAATTTCATGTTTTTTCTGTGCATTTAAGATATTACAGGATCTGTTCCTTCCATTATGTTGCTGGATGCAACCATTTCCTCTAAAGTTATTAACGATTTCTTAACATTGTTGCGGCACTTGATGATGCGCGGAACAAGTCCGACACTTGCCTTAAACTTGGTACCTCTTACTAATTTTCATTCTCTCTTCCGCGGTATATACCATTGTATTTCAAGTTGGATTTTTTTTAATAACACAGAGTAATAAGCAAATGTCAAATTCCTTCCCTGTGTTTCATTTTGTATGAGACAGATAAATACATTGCTGTCAATCGAATGTCAAGTATCTAAGGATATGGCAAATTCATTGTTTCACGTTAAAAAATACTCACGGTATTGTTAAATAAGAAAGGAGAGGTTTGAGATAGAGATAGAAGTGTACAATTGTTGTATAATAATAATGTGTTTGTAAACAGTCAGCACAACGAAGGATCCGAGCGATGGTAATGCAGTCGATGGCGCCGGTGGCAGGCGGTCGAGCAGGCCGCGGTCCGCGAAGAGAAGGAGGAGGAGCACCGCTCCCGCCATCGCAGCAGCCCCAAACGTCGCAACAGCCGCCTCAGCAAACGCCAGCGCAGCAGCAGTAACGCCGCCCCCACCAGTTCCCGCAGTCCCCGCTACGCACCGCGCGACCCACCACTCACCGTCACCGACCAACTCGACATGAACATGAAAATGAAAATGAACGCAGGGCGGCGGCGCCAAGGCGTGTGCGAATTTATAAATATCGAGTATTGTAGTACAAGTTTGTATATATCGTAACATCTCGAGGCCTTCCACTTAGTAATAACAAAGCAGATCGTCGCACGGCGCGGCGTCGGCGTGTTCTGTTCCATGCGTTGCGGAACCGCGCCTTTGTTACAAACGTAACATCTACGATGCCTTCCAACGTTGTGTATGTACATATAGAGTCTATATTGTTAGTTGGGGAAACAACTCCCTGCGTCACTACCTCTGCGCGTGCGCGCGCTCGTTCGCTACTAACTATCTACGTCTACACGTCACTGCGCAAAAGCCATTCTCAATTCAGTTTGTTCGTTCGTCAGTCATCAATGTTACGTTCTTGTAATATTATCATAAAAATAGGTATGTGTTAGATATTTCTCTTTACTTTTTATGAATTTTTGCTTATTAATTATTACTATTATTATTATTATTATTTTTGATGTTAGTTTGAAAGAAACAGTTGAAATGAAGGTTGATTTAAGTGTTTTCTCTTCTTTATTGATTAATTAATATGATACGATAATATAAACGAAGGACTAGTAGTTTGTTGTTATGCTCGTTGGACGGAATGAACGAATACGAAACGAGCACGAACGCACAGCACGTCGCACGCGTGTCTCGTGTAGAGCCGACCGATATCTATAAATTTCATGCCGGACACACCGCCTGTCGCAAACACCACCAACACACAATCAACTACCTCAGTAAAATCAAAACTTTACACTATACATAGCCACTATGAAATTTCCGTTTACAGTTATTCATTTATATACTGCAAACAGTCGCTAATAAAATAAATAATCAACAGTTACATACATACATACTTACATACGTTATTATTATTATACATAAATAGTTG
The DNA here is from genome assembly GCA_943142095.1 of Ophonus ardosiacus. Lineage (NCBI taxonomy): Eukaryota > Metazoa > Arthropoda > Insecta > Coleoptera > Carabidae > Ophonus > Ophonus ardosiacus. Next base: position 38,500,700 of record OW964829.1, on the reverse strand, counting down.
TTTGAAACAGGTTAACTATTGTTATTAATAAATACATACACGCATATAATATAAATAGAACATAACAATATTTACATATATTTTTATTAATTAATTAAATCACAGCTTAGGACAGACTGTACCAAAGATGTATAATTGGTTGCATTTACTGTAAACCGTTTTTTTACGTGGATGCAAGCGCGTTGAGTATATTTTGTTATTTAAATCTTTGTATTTATTGAATTGGACTGCTACTGCTGAGCTCGATGTCGAAACCAAACCAGTCAAATCAAATGAAATGAAATCTCTTCTCGAACCTAGCTACGACTAAATTGAAAATTAAACTTTGGAACCTACATACTAGAAACAAACGCAAAGCATACAACCGAATCATCTGCCATGCCATGCCAGCACATAGCACAGGCCAGCCAGCCAAACATCAGTGAAAGTTCCTCAGCAGCGCAAGCGACGCGAGTGTCACAGACATTATGCAAGCACTCTTACGGCGAAAGAGCGGTGGCATCTTGCAGTTCGCAGTGAATCTGAGAAGATACGATTATAGTTGCGAGTTTGTTAATGATTCTGGCACCGTTGTATGTTGGCAGACGTGCACGGGCGACGCCAGCGCCGTCGCTGACGTCGTCTGCCGCACCTAATGTTACCAGGCGAGAACTGAATTAGTGTTAAATTGAGTGTGAATGTGCGTAAAACATTTTTTAACTATTAAATTATAAATATTGTTAGGAGATTGTTTAAAAAAATGTTCAAATATTAACATTAATGTTACTTTTTTCTTGGGAACATCGCATTGAATTACACATTATTTTTTCTAAGTTGCATGCGATTCTTTCAAGAAAAATCTTGATTAACTGTTAACATAGACAGAAGAGAAGAAGAAGTAAATACTTACCAGAAAGGACGAACTTGGTTTTTTTATGAAGCCGTATTTCGCATCGACGAATTGTATAAGATGTCTTGTGTCAAGACTTAGCTTTTTATGGAGAGGCGAAGTAACGAATCGGCCGGCCGCGAACCGCACCCGCCCGCCATCTGTTGGTTCGCTCGTTTGTTCGTTCGTTTTGTTCTATAATATATTTATCGTTTTTCGTTGTTCTCTTTATTATTATTATTATTATTATTATTAATATTATTATTAATTATATTATTGTGGGTTGATTATTTGTTTGTAAGTAATGTAATGAATGATGCGCGGGCGGTTGTAGCGTAGCGTGGGCACGTTGTGGGTTCGCGGCCAGAGCCGACTCAATTGATAGTACAAACTACGGGAGGTATAGATACGGGCGCCTTGCGTCGGCGTCCCGCCCGGTATGCTCACGGGACCGGCCAACATTTTGCCCCGCCCGTTAGCATGTCTGGCCTATTTGTAAAAATAAAATTATTTTTGATAAAAATTGTTTGTTGGGGAGGATATTTTTTGTTAGATTAAAAGAAATTGTGAGAAGAAATTTTAAAAAAATACGACTTAGATAGCGCCAAACGCTATTTAGAAATTGTGAAAAAAATGGATATATTATATAGTATATATTTAAATACTAAATTATGTATAAAAATTTAAATTATTTGTACAAATTTTTTAAAGAAAAGTGTGCCAAAGTGAGAGGATGTTGTACCAGATAGCTGCACTTGTTTGTAGAAAAATCTATAAAATATTTCTAAGGGTACATGTATTTATACAGACAGCCACAGCGCAGTTGTCCCGGTAGTGTTCATACTGCCATCTGTTGTTCCCCACTCAACACACTAAATCTTGCATTTGCATTGCATTATGCAACTTAGTCAACGATAACCGACTTGTGTACCGCAAAGTTCGCTTGATTAATATTAATAATACTTAATATAGTGGATGTATCAGTTCATTTCTGATCAATGCCGTTTGCTGGTTGTCGCGAATTCACTTACCGGCCATCAATCTCACAAAACAGACATCGCGAACGCGAACGCGCCGTCTCACCACCAAAACAAAAACAATCAAAGGTAAATAAAAACAATCGATCCATTTATTTCACACATTGTATTACGTATTGTATTAGAAGAAAAAGACGTAAACGTAACGTAACGAGTACCTCCTCCTAACTTATGAAGATCAGCTTTTACGAGAACCATTTCGATGCATTACAAAATTTTACAAGTTTTTGATTTTCGTATTGTGGAAATTTTGAAAACAACATTTTTGCATTTAGCCCCCCTCCAACACAAAATTATAAAAAAATCACATCAAAATGTATTTTCCAACTGATTACATGTAACAAAAAAATATTATCTATCTATGCTTCATTCTTAATATCCCTCCAATTCAAACTAGATCGAATACACTTGTCTCCATTACACCATTAAAATTATCCTTTGAGGCTTTACATAGTTTCGTAAAATATGAAACAAAATTATGCATTTTTCAACAGAAAAATTTGCAATATTTTCGGATTGTCGTCTTGACCAAGTTGTACAACTGGTTGTTGACGACGTCTTTTGAATCCGGATTCAGACGTGACATTCGGTTCGAATCGGATCAATGTCCCTGTATAATCATAAGAAAATTATAAATATATAGTGCCGACGTCCAGCTTGACTCATTGACGATGCGTGTTTAGTGTCGAAATTACCGTTTAGGTTTAGCGTTTACGAATCATATCCATCGAAATTCACTTTTGAACGACAACCAAATTATCGTATCGTACGCGTCGACAAAAGTGCCCTTGTCAATCGCAATATGGTCGTCGGCGTTTTTATACGGCATTACCATGATTTAAATAGTGCCTGATCATAGCTGCAGATTAATCGAAAACTACACTTTCTACTGACACCATCGGACTTTGAAATTGATCCGTTCCGGTTTTTGTCGTTTCCCGTATTCTGTGACTGGATTAAAATTTAGCTCGCTTGTCAAATCGAACACGAACAGTTACCAGTCGCGAAATAAACACCCAATTCTTTTCCATTTGCTAGGAAAGCGTCAGCAGAAAGTGCTTTTAATAATCAGTGTATATAAGAAATAGTCTCTTTGAGTTTCACTATGCATTGTGTTGCCCAGAAAACTCTGTTTTCATTATTACATATATAATTAATAGTAAGTTGGTTTATGAAATGTATATGTTATTCTTTCTTAAGCACGAAAAAGCCAAAGCCAATGTTAAAAATAGCTGGAAATAGTTAAAACCCTACATTGGTAAACAGCTTCTCTATATGGAAATCTGTGAGTTTTATTTACAACAATTCATAGTATACATGTTATGTTTATCTGGTACATTTTCATTAATTTTTCTATTGTAATTATTCACACGTTTATTTTCCTTTGGATAAAATGTTGTAGTTTAAGTATATGTTACACAATGCTGGACGGAGACTGACTATACATGCCAGCCATTGTAAACTTAGTGTGTCTTAGTGTCGGGTAACAAAATAAAACAAAACTGCACATAAAAAACACAATCAATACTTCTAAATATTCATGTTCATTTTATTTGTAGAAGAGAAAAGTATGTTCCAACTACAGCGAGCACTAGAAACGATTCTTTGTGAAAAAAACGTATTCTGCATTGAAATATGTAACGCTTGTAATCCATTTGTTACCCGACCTAGGAAATAAACTACCTCAATAATTAGTATATTTCTATAAAAATTATTTGTTGTCATTTATTATTATTATTTTTTTTTTTTTGGATATCAAGTTATAATTAATGATAAGTCGATATAATAATTCACGAGAATACTATTGTTTCTAAACAGAAAAAAACTGAATTACATATACTCTCATTATTACTTATTAATAAAAAGTAAACGAAATTCAAAATTCTTGTTGTAGTGTGCCATTTTGTTCAAATAGTGATCGATGTTCGTATCTGTTTGAAGCCCGTAAATTGATATTGAAATTGTTTTGGCAATCCGTATATTTCGTTCAAGTTTTGTCTGTATTGCGAAAACCTGCTAGTTGGATGTATTTCTGGCCGAACATATTGCACTTCTGTTCTTGTAAGCCTATCTGTTTATTCTTCTCAAAACAACATACACAATACATGTCATGCGTTTATGATTAAACCAAAACCGATTGTATTCACAGATGCACAACGTATGAAATAGCCTTGTATTGCATACGAATTTACATATGTAAGACTTGGCTGAAAAAATGCGAACTAATCTAAATATATATGTATAAATATATAAAGAAACAGAAATATGTTTCCACTCAGGTATTATAGCTCAGGACCGAAATACTATTAAGTGCTATAATCTTAAAAGGCAGAAGTTTTTGTTTCGGTGTTTTATTTGTAAAATTTTGCATTATCAAGTTGCTTTGGGTACATGACTACATGGTGCCGCAATCTGTTTTACCACAGTGCAAAGTTGTTTTCCTCTATATGAGGGCGGCTTAAGGGCCAATCAAGAAATCAGTGCGACAGAGGTTCTATATTATATTGTCATAAATGATTATCGTACTGGATTCCTGCTTGACTCTTTCAGCCGCCCATTCATATCCGCCCCTCCCATTTGTATATAACATTCAAAAATGAGAGTAGTTATATCATCATTTTATTATTACAATTATATTCATTCATTATACAACCACCGTTGTCTGTAATGATTTTATAGTCCTTACACTTGATGATGTTAAATTCACTGCTAGTATTCTGTTTCACAAACTCTACTATATTGTCTAAACAATGTTCAGTTTAAAATAAATAGTGTTCCCTGGAAATTAATCCACGACTTTCACTTATACATCATTTCATTGCTTTCCATTGTACCTACCCACTTTCATCATTTCCTTTTTTGTGTAATCTTATTTATTTCGTAAGTTACCCTACGTTTCCTTTCATATTTTGTTTATTAATATTTTCATTTGGTACAAAATTAAAAACCTTGTATCAGTTTAGTTCAATTTTATTTATTTTTCTAAAGAAATACAACCTTGTACTTTACATATACATACTAAAATATGAGGTAATAAAAATTTCTGGATTGTAGTCACAAAATTTTATTTTAAATTCTCGGGTCGACCGGTTTCGAGCTCCACATGAGCCTTCCTCAGGAGCTGAACAGTATTTACATAACATTACAATTTAATAATCAGAAATAACAAAAATTATAAATTACTTTTTGTTATTTCTGATTATTAAATTGTAATGTTATGTAAATACTGTTCAGCTCCTGAGGAAGGCTCATGTGGAGCTCGAAACCGGTCGACCCGAGAATTTAAAATAAAATTTTGTGACTGCAATCCAGAAATTTTTATTACCTCATCAATGTATCCAGTCAAGGAACTTTTTCTATCATACTAAAATATATTTTCTAGTTGGGAAAGTAAAGTATTCTAAGATGCAGTCATGTAAAAAGAAAATTATTAACTCTTCAACGTTTCAACCCTACGTAGATCATCCGCAAGAACTACAGAATGTTAAGTATAAAATTTTTGAAAACATTGATTTTAAATAAATAGATACTACTAAAATCTTTAACTGTTGCAGTTGTTTTACATTTATTGCCGTAAAAGACATTCATAATTTAAAATAATTACGGCAATAAATGCAAAAAAAAACTAATTGTTAATTTTTTTTATTTTGTATTTTATCCTGGCAGGGTCGAAAGGTTGAAGAGATATTAATAAAAAATTTACATGACTGCATCCCTTAATAATTTACTTTTCTAACTATCCAATCCAGTTAAAAAACTACTTTTTTGCATATATTTTCTAGTTACAAGTGAAATACAGAGAAAAAACAGACGTCTATTTTCAAAAATTAGTTTATTTTATTATTTAATTCTACACTCGAAAACCCACCATCAAATATCGTAAAACTGAGAAAAAACTAGCTCAGTATTGTGTAATCTATTATGAAACTTTTAGTGTATTGGGAAGAAAGCATGTTTTTTTTTTACATTTTATTGATAATACGTCCCTGATTTTTAAGGGCTCATTCTTTTTCTACGATCGATAAAAATACACTTTTCGAACGTCATTTGGTTACAGCAAGTGAATAGTGACGATCTACTTACATAGGTACTTTGCAGACCTACTCAAAACTTTCGCTTTCGTAGATTATTATATTTGTGCCTGAATGTCTGGTCGCGAATATGATGGCGCGGTTCGATCCCAACCGATGCCAAAAATTATTTCGAATTTTAAATGGCACAAAAGTGACCCGTGTGATGCACTCTCAACGCTAACAATGAGTACCCGTGAGGTGACGCCTGGTAAACGGCCGCACGGTATCATCATTACCGATATCTGTGTACAAAGCAGATTGGTACACCCAGAAATGGGTAATATGCCGTGATGATATATTTTTTATTTTATATTGATTACATTTAAGAATCGATTAAACTTTCTGATTGTAGAAAAAATGTTTTTATACTTCTGGTTGAAATTAAATTAGTTACAGCCTTCAGGCGGTAATCTTTAGACTAATTTTGCAAAAAGCTACTTTTAACCCTTGGTATATAATAGTTATTTATGCAACAAGAGTAAAAAATATAGTCTTATTTCACGAATAGGAAAGTTTGACCGAGTTGCATATATTTTTTTTACGTCAACAATAAAAGTGTGAAAAAAAGTCCTATAACGTTTCATTATTTCACGCGTTTGTGTTAAAAAAAGTACTTTTTCACACATATTGTGCTCAAAAAAGACACTATATAAATCCATTTTAATGAAAAAAAAATACTTTTTTTAACAGACGTAAAAAAAAAAACTATTTCATCCAGGGATGGTAACAGAAACCGAAACCATTAACCGAAAAATACTGGAAAAATATGAGAACCGAAACCTGTACCAAAATTCGAAACAGATACAAAACCGGAACCGAAAGCAAAACCCTTTTATATTTTTCGGTTAACCGCATTATATACAGGTCTCTTGTTAGTTGTTAAATATTGTAAATTTTTATTATTAAAATATTAATAAACATTTTTTTTTTTTTTTCGAAACCTATTTCAATTTTTAACGTAGTACCTCAATCGGGTGGCGCTCGAAATCCGTTACATGTTACATTTACATAGGCATTTAACATGGAAATATTTTGAATATTTGCTTCCCATTAAAATTTATTGTTATAAAACTTTGTACACGTATTTGTGGACACTTTTTGCATCATTATAATAATTAATTGTTCAATCAAAATTAATATTATTATTCTCGTAAATTACTTTTGCAAAACCGAAACCCTTTCAGTAAAACCGGTATACCAAAACCGATTGCTGTATAAAAACCGAAACCCAAATCAAAACCGAATTTTTATTTTCACGATGACCGTAACGCAAACCGATATTTTTTATGGTTACCATCCCTGATTTCATCCTGTTTTGAATGTAGTTATATTGTAGTATTGTGTTCATGCAATTAGCGTACAGTTGTCTAGCATAATTTTTTCTCAGCCAATCATACTTGAATTATTTTGGAAGTAAAAAATACATGCAATTAATTTATCTGTAACCTGTTATTTGAAGTATTTTTCTCTAAAGTAATCCATATAGTATTGAAAAAAGTGACGTCTGGTTTTTCCCTTCAATTCTAATAATAATGCAAATTATTATAAAATTCCGTCGAACGATGATTTGCAACCGACCAAGTGCTTCCTGGACTTGCGTACCGTATTTGAATAATTAATGAAGCGAGACCAAAATTGTAAAATCTTATCACACGGCCATAATAATCTGGTCGCGCATTAAAATACTACACATATTACTCTCAAATTGGAGACAATTGTGCAATTATCTTGCAGACCAAATGGAGTTTCTGCTGTATCGCAAGTGGGCCGCCGCGAAATGCCTTCTCCTGGACCACTGGCAATCCTTGATTAACTGCCTTCCCAGCGAGGGTCCAGAAGCCACGAGTGCTCCAGTACCACAACGTTTAGATTCAGTCAAGGCGCTATGCCAAAATGATTTCTATCTAAACGCGAACTTCAAATCAATCGCTTAACAGTAGCCAATATACCTGCCACGATCCACCATGGATTCTGAAGTGCTTAGTTATTTTAGTTATATCGATTACCTTGTCTTTGGGGCAATGTTAGTTCTTTCAGCATTTATTGGAGTTTATTTTGCATTTTTTGCGAAAATTCGCCAAAACACAACGTCTCAGTATTTGATGGGAGGTAAAAAAATGGGTATATTTCCAGTTTCAATGAGTTTAATTGCAAGGTAAGATATAATTTGTTTTATATTTATATAAAAGAATAAACAATTTACAAAATAAAAGAATAAATAAAGGAGATATTAAAATAAATAAACATCTTTTAGATTGTAATGTGTAAATGTATAGACCTACCCAAAATTTCAGTTATACCTGTTATACAGAATAGACATTTTGTTTTGGTATGCCCTTATACCTTTTTCAGGGTAAGATCTTACAAATTTTTAAACAAAGAAGAACGTATAAATAACTACCGAAAGGCCAGTTTTGTAAAAATTAATATATGACAGATTTCAAGTATTTGTTAATATCCAATCTACATCACACATATTTAGATTTTAAGTCAATGTTTAGTTTTCGTAACAATTTTAAAAAGAATAATTGGTTCTCTATGAAATATATTGGTTGGTATACTGGTGGAAAAAGCCTTGTTTTTACTGAAACTTTTAAATGGCACATAAGGGATGCCTGTGGTGCACTCTCCACGCCAGCAATGAGTGTCCGTGAGGTGACGTCTGGTAAACGCCCACATGATACAAATATGTCGTAATCATTACCGAAATCTGTGTACAACCCAGAAATGATTAATATGCCGTGATAATATATTTATTTATTACTTTTAGAAAATGTCAGATTTTATTATTTAATAATAATAAATAACATCAAATTTATCAAAATATGAGAACATAGTTTAGTTTATTTGATTTGACATTTTTTAAAACAGCGTTTTAGTTAAAACAAGGCTTGTGCTACCAGTCATGTTTATTATGTCTAATATTAGCATTCCAATTTTATTACCATTTCAAAAATTCCAGTAATTAAAACAACACGTGCATTGCTTTACACTTTATTAATACAAATATTATTCTTAATATTTTTATCACAAGCAATATTTATCAAAAATTCTTCCGTCTTCTTTTGGGGGAATCCCTAGCCGATTTTCTTCTTTTATAAATCTTTTCTTCTTCTATCCTCTCTTCATATTGTCTTATCAATTTTTTTCTATAATTTTCTACTTGTTCCACAATATTTTTGCTGTTATTTAATTCCAATTTGTCTTCATATTCCATTACTTTAACTTCAATTTCTCGTAATTTCTTTCTTTTATCTTCGCTTAACATTTTTGATTTTGAAGACCTATCATAAGAAGTAGTATCTTCAGTCAGTTGTGACCATTTGCTAGTAGTCATCGCTTGTGATTCGATGATATCAGGATCTACAATTTCCCAGCGAGATGGAATAAATCCTGGTAAGGATTTCTTTTCTTCTGTGGTAGATTTTAATTCTTTTTTTGGCGATTCTTTCTTATCTTGTAATATATCAGCGCATCTGATGTCATTGGGGTCATTTATGATTTCCTGATCATTATAATCAGTATTTGTAAAAATACTGTATAGTTCTTTCATAAATATTTGTGAAAATATATTCCAAAAGTTCCAACCACTAAATATTTTAGATATTTTTCGGAAAAATACTTGCTTTTCTTCATTAATCAATTGTTCGTATACTGTGCTCATAGTTTTCATTATTCCAGGAAGATGTACTTCAAAAGCTTTTCTAAAACTTTCTGGTTTGGATCTACTGTTAAATAAAATGTCTGTTATTAAGTATAATCTTGCAATTATCTTTTTAATTGGCAGAGTGATGCGTTCTAATGACTGGGCTAGACATTCAGCAATTTCTTCAAATGCTTCGTTGTGATTTATACAAAAAGTCATAGCTTCAGCTATTGAACTTCTTTGGGGTGTTAACTTATGAATAATGTATTCCAAATTATCTCTTTGCATATTAGATAAAGTTTTTTTTAATTGGGCAAAAGTTTTTTCTTCGTTATCAAATAATTCTTCTGGCATTCCTTGGGAATAATTTGGTATGATCGGAGGCTTCCAAATTGAACCCCCTTCGTACATTCTAAATTCTTTTGTGGGCCAATCTCTCACATTATCACCATGAGCAACAGAATATAATTTCCATCTGTAATATATGTGAGCCGGGCAATGATTATCAAATAAAAATGTGAATGAAGGGTTGTTGATTTCTCGAGTCATCATGATTGCTTCAAATAATACGCCTTCTCTTATGACAAATTCAACCATTCGATGAATTAAAGCTAATAACGTTCTGTCAGTTGGAATAACGACTTTTACCAAAGTTTCTTGAAGATCATCTTCATAAGTGTCTATTTTTGATGTGAAAGATTGTGCATTAAATGGTAAACCAGATACGGGAGGTGGTTGGGACAGTTCCAATAAAGGTGGTGGAATATATATTGGATATGTGGGCAATAATACAGCTTTACCCCATCCTACTCTAAGTTCACAATCCATAATAATTTGATTATTAGTATATTTTAAAGCTCTTTCTGCATCTTTGCGACTCATGTAAGCAACAAAACCACAATTTTTATTTCGGCTTCGTTCTTCGTCTGATCGAGGCCACATTATTTTTACACTAGCTAACGGTCCATATTTTCCAAAAAGTTTCATCAATTCATGTTCAGTCATCTTTGGATTTAAGTTATTAACATATAAATTAGTTGAGTGTGGTTCACTTTGCTCGCATTGAAGCACTTCATTATCTGTTCTTAATATAAATTTCAATTCATCTTTAATTTTTTGTCGTTCTTCTCGATCTTTATGAATCAGCTCCAATTCTTCCTTAAACGATTCCAAATTACTTTTCTTTTTTTCATGTTTTCTCTCAACGTGTAGAATTCGCGCGCATTCTTGAGCTTGTTCAACAGATACTCTATCTTGGGCAGATTTAAACCTCGGTAGCGGTTTATACAATGTGTTTATGTTGGTTTCTATTGGCTCAGATTTATCTGGTTTTATAATTCCAGCTTTAATCCATGTTTTCGTCACAGGTTTGTTAGTTGTAGATTGAAAAGTTTCAATGAATTCTTCAAAAACATGTGCTGCTTCTACTTCGTCTTTTCGACGCTTTTCCTCGATTTCTTTTCGCGATACCATCTGGGAAAACGTGAAAGTAATAATGGTTAACTTCAATTCTATATAAATACCAGATATTTTCCAATAAATAAAATCCAACAAATGTTTGACAATATTTGACTTGCGCTGTACTTTCTTTTATTTTGTATCCAACCACCTTTCATCTTTCGGAATGGACTTGCTCAAAATGCTATGTTGCCGAAGGTAATTATGTTTAAAACTTAGCGGGAAATATAAATTACTTGATGAAATAACATATTTTGTTATATATTTATTTATTATTAACTTGTACTTTATTTTATTTAATGCCCAACTACTTTTTCGACATTGATTTACCCAAAATGCAATGTTGCCTAAAATTCAGCGGGAAATACAAATTATATGATACTCGTATAACACATACTGATATTTATTTATTAATTTTTTAGTTACATATCTGGAATAAGTATATTAGGTATGCCAGCAGAAATTTACACTTATGGTACACAATTTTTTATGATAATGGCAACAGAAGCACTGGTTATAATTACAGTTTGTTTTGCGTATCTTCCAGTATTTTTTGCTTTACAAATAACTTCCAGTTATGAGGTAACATTAGAAATTACTTGATATTATTTCACAAGTAATATTTTTCATTTGTAGTACCTGAATCTGCGATTTAATAATACTGTCCGATTAATGGGTTCAATTTTATTTTTAATTAAAATGATGTTATACATTCCAATTGTTATATATGTTCCAGCTCTAGCATTTAGTCAAGGTAATAGTAACATTTCATATTGTTTTATAAACTATATTGTACCATTATTTCAGTAACTGGATTTAATCTGCATTTAATAACACCCATTGTATGTGTCGTTTGTATATTTTATACAACTTTGGTAAGTTTCTTGTCAGAGTTTTGCTAGTAAAAATAACTTTCTAAAACAAATATATTTGCCAAATTTTAAATATAAAAGTAAATAGTTTACTTACAAATACATAAACATAAATATATTAGCCATAAAATATCGTATATCGCTCAGAGTTATAAGAAGTCCGGGTACCATCGTCGTAAGAATTAATAAGGACATAACTAAAGGAGCTTCTAAAAATAGACCAGGAGCCAGCATAAAAGTAAACGGTAATATTATGGACATAATTAATGAAAACACTACAAAGAGTAAGAATGTCTGGTCGTCATCTGGTACCGCATCATTGTTCATCATTATTTAAAAACATTTTTGTATAGACATGGAAATTGACACTTGTAAATTTTGAAATATCTGTCATTTCATTTGCCAAAAACATAGCAATCTTGATCTTCATATGTGGCTCAAACTTCATCAAAATGCATTTTTCTATGATCGATAAAAAGTAGGCTTTAGGGCTGTTACAAGAATTTTTAAAAGCCTGCTAAGTATTATATTTTAAAAAATATTGTTCTTTAAATAACTCAAATTTGAAAATATCCATTAGATATTTTACGCACCACTGCATCAAAATTGTTTACATTTTAATTAGCGGGACGGAAAGTTGAAGATTACATCCGCCGGGCTTTTTGCCAGTTTTGCCGCCCGCTGGGCTGTAAACATGCCAAAACGCCCGGTAATAATAATAACTTTTATTTAATTATTCGAATTTTGGAAGAATTTCTTTATTTATTTATAATATAACGTAATATTTTTATATAACAAGCTTTGCATATATTTAAAAAATAATTTAAAAACATTTATTTTGATTGCAGTCAAAGTTCATACAGCTTAACATGTGACAAACTATCGCCTACTTTTATTTATATAAATAACGGTAAATGGTGATGGACAAACTATTTTCCTATTAGCTATGGAGCACTGGAGTGGGGATTTGTTTTTCATAGCTCTGTTCAATGAGAAGTGCTTGAAGTGTAGAGCAGAATAGTGCAGTGCAGTGTAGTGTACACTAGTACAGTCTAATTCTTGTGGTTTCATAAAACACACTAGTGTATATTTGGGCAAGTTTGCTCAGCTGTGAGTAATCAAGCCAAGCATAGCCAAAGGTGTAAAAGGTTAGGTTGTTTATAAACACAGTCATATCATAAAGCTGCAAAAAAGTGACTGCAGAAATATCTGTTTTAAAGAGCAAAGTGAACTAATAAACGATTCTGACGAAGATCAATCATCACTTGATTCTTCATCAGATTCAGAGACAGATATATTAATTAATTCTTTATATAGCAAAACAAAATTTTAGGTTAAATAAACAGATGTGTAGATAGGATAGAAAAAATGTCTACCGAACAACATTTAGCTACCCCCACTCCTAGTCTGCACTTTCTACACTACCTCGCGAGTCAGGTCAGAAAAGTGAGCACTAGTTCTTAAAATTTTTGTCATCGAACAGCCTGCCAGAAGCTGCCCGTTTCTCATAAAACATGTTAGTGCAAGAAAGTTAACACTAGGGCGGCCTAGTACATGTCATTGAACAAAGCTCATGACTCTTTCTGGCGCCAATCTTTTTATTTAATTATTTACTAAAATAACAAATTCTATGAAAAATACTGCATTTTCATTTAAAATACTTTTTGAAAAATTTGAAACCGCCTCATTGCAGCCATTAGCTCTTTGAAAATCGTTGATAATAGTAACGATCTACAAAGTAGGTACTTTAATGATTAATTTATTGTTTCTCTAGTTATGTATAGTGGAAAATTACATTTAAAAATCGTTTAATCTTTTTAAACATAGATAAAATGTGTATACCTCTGTTTGAAAGTATTTTTGTAATTTTTTACTTCTTTCCTTAGTCTGCAAAGTACTAGTTTTAATGAAGAAGTAGTAAACGACTGTGCTAAGGATGAAAGTAAAGATGTACTCAGGATTTCAGTCAGTGATAATATATTTGACATTCTTGTACTGTAAAATTTTTTTAACTTGTTCTTTGCCCTGATGAAGCTCCAAATGGGGGCGGCGAAACGTTGGCTGTAGAATAAAATTATTATCACTGACTGAAATCCTGAGTACATCTTTACTTTCACTAGTTTTAATCCTTGGTATACAAATAACATTTATTTTGCAGGGCGGTTTAAAGGCAGTAGTATGGACAGATACAATTCAAACAGTTGTGATGTTCGGAGCTTTAATAATAGTAATTATAATAGGTGTAATAGAAGTAGGAGGATTTGGTATTATATTTGATCGTAGCCAGAAAAGCGATCGTTTAGAATTTTTCAAGTATTATATAATTAAACTTATTATTGTTCATTGTACAGCATTCATTATTTTAGTATGAACCCCAATCCTACAATTCGGCACACATTTTGGACAGTGGCAATCGGAAATTATTTCTCATGGATTGCATCTTGTTCAGTGAATCAAGCAATGGTACAAAGATGTCTTTCGATGCCTACATTGAATTCAGCATATGTGTATGTGAATTAAATATATTAAAAAACAATACATTAATTAAAATAATGTTCCAGAACTGTGATTATTATGTTTGTCGGCTTATTTGCGTTAGTATCCATGTGTTGTTTTACTGGATTGTTAATTTTTGCTATGTACTATGACTGTGATCCTGTTTCCACTAAACAAATTAGTAAATCTGACCAATTGTTGCCTTATTTTGTATTGAGGATTGCTGAAGGAATTCCAGGGTTGGCGGGAATGTTCATTAGTGGAGTTTTCAGTGCTGCTCTTAGGTAGGAATCTTTCAATAATATTCAAAAATTTTCTCATTATCAAGGAGAATTGGGACCAGTACTCAAAAAAGTACTAGATACTTGCAACATAAGTATTTTAAATACTAATGCCCGGTTTCACCATTGCCAAATAAAGTTTATTCATTCTTTTTATCAACCAAAATCTTTGAATAGATGATTTATTCGTTCAATAGGGCACCTGCACGTGACGTTTCAACATGGCGGCCACCAGCTGATCTTGGTCAACCAAACCTTCAGTTTGCATTGTGTCTTACGGAGAAATATCGTGCCGTAAGCTTTTATTGTGTTTTTACGGAACTTATTGTTTTATTTGAAAAAAACTGATTAGAGTGTGTAAAAGTGAGTATATGAGGAGTGTTTTCCGTAAAAAAATAAGTCAGGACATTCTTACTATTTAATGAGTTCCAGGTTATTAAATTAAAACTAACCCAATCCTATTTTTTGTGTATACTTTTATTACATATAAAATAATTTAAACATAATCGGATAGGAACATATTGTACGAATGTTTAAATATAGGTAATTTTCTTTAATAATATGTATAAAAAACATGAAAAAATATTTTTTAAATGACAGAATTACAAATTTTGAATCAAGTTTTTTTTTAGTAACAGAAAAAATATATATTTGTGTCTGATTCTCACAAAGGTTTAAAAATTAGATAGGTAATCAATTATTGATTTCATATTGATTTTTAAAAGGCATTTATAATCCTTGTCAAAAAAATGTCAATGTATAAAAATCCACATTATGTATCCACTTAAATTTATCGATTTAGCGTACTTTGGCTTCCAAAGATAAATTTTTGACGTATAAACTAAATAAGCTCATTTATATACAATAAAAATATACAATATGACAATAAAAAAATGAACTCGAAAATAAATATATATATATTTCAAATTTAATTTTCTTTATAAATTAAAAAAATCTAATAATTCAATTTATTTTAATTTCAATATTCATGTTTTCATTTAACAATACACATAAAAAAAAAACTTATACAAACTCAAATGAATGTAATACAACCTGATGCTACATAAGCGACTTATTTCAATTTAATATTTTTAAAAATATATTTATAAATACGACTGCTTTGTTTTACTAGTAAATAATTCATACACTTATCTTTAATTATGGCTAATTACATTTTAAAATAGCATGTATAAATTTAGGAAAAACTGAATTTCTTGTACAGAAAACACATTCGCTGCATAAGACGCAATGTTAAACTGAAGCATGGTTGACCGAGATCAGCTGATCATCCGCCATGTTGTGACGTAGGTGCAGGTGCCCTATAGTTATAGCTGCCGCGGGTTAAGTTGATGCCGATCTTATGTGCGCAGAATCTAAAATTCGTACATGGACTAGTCGAAGGTCGAAATGTAATAATAGGGGGGATACGTATATTGACGTTTAGCTGAATGTTCACAATAATTGAAACCTATTTATTAACAATTATTATATTTTATTACAACAACAAGGAAAGCACTCAGCACAAAGCCTCAAGCGTTTACATCCCTCGGGTTACGCCCTCAAGATTCTATCTTCGCTCTCGACAAATAATGAAGAACTTTACTCCCTTGATATATAAACTACTATTAAATTACACTCAATTTATCGAAAAAAAATGAATGAAGTGATTCACCTATTTTGAATTCCATGTATAAAAAAATAAGAGAATTCTTTAATTTTAGTATTCAAGTTACTTGAAATACTTTTTATGAGAAAATAGTACTGTAAATATAGTACCTAATAAAGACAAATTTTGAAAAGTATTTTGTAAATACTGGATAAAGTAATATTTCCAGTAATTTTACTTGAAGCAGTTCCCAACTCAGTAAAGCAGATACTTACGAGGGGAGTTTTTTATGTTATCTACCTAGCTACGAAAACACCGAGTTAGAGAACAAATAAAATTTTATTTTTCAACGTAAGAACCGTTAACACTAACACACTTATTCCAACGTTTGTCTAATAAAGCTACGCCTGCAAAAAAAAATCTTTTGGTAATTCTGTAAAATACGACTCCACTGCGTTTTCCAAGTCATCATTCGATAAAAAGCGACTCTTTCTCAAATGTTTTTGAGTTTTGGAAAGAAATAATAGTCGGGCGTGGTCAGGACTGTAAGGTGGATGTTGTAATTCGTCAAAGCCGCATTCACTGACTACTGCTTGAACAATTTGTGCTTTATGCACCCTGCAGTTCTTGTGCAGAAGCAGCATTTTCTGAGCATAATTGTGGGGTCTTATTTTCGCGTATAGCCGGTTTCAAGTTCTTAATTGTGTCTTTGTAGACATGAAAAAGTCACAGTAACTTAACATAAGAAAATTATCGCGATAGCATATTGTTTTCATAGCTAGGTAGATAACATAAAAAACTCCCCTCGTACCTTTTTATGCTTTTTCATCAATATGCATGCTTTCATTACACTATACATCGAAAAAGACACAACCACTAAATTATATAATTATTTTATTTTATACATAAATTATTTTTAGTTCTATGTCCACTGGTTTGAATTCAATGACTGGAGTAATATACGAAGATCTAATAAAACCACGAATTAAAAATCAAATGTCTGAAGGAAACGCAAGCTTCACAATGAAAATAATTGTGTTCATTATAGGGTGTATTTGTGTTGCTCTAGTATTTGTTGTTGAAAAATTAGGAATGCTGGTCCAAGCCTCCTCCAGTATGAGTGCAATTACAGCTGGACCTCTTTTGGGATTATTTACCCTAGGGATGTTTTTTCCAACAGCAAATGAAACGGTTAATATTCATTCATTTGTGTGAAAATCGATTCTGATAATTTAATTTACAGGGTGCAATTTTTGGTGGTATTTGTGGTGTGTTGTTAGTATCTTGGATATCAGTTGGAACTCAAATAGAAACGGCCCAAGGAAATATTATTTTTCCAAAGAAGCCAGTATCTGTCGAAGGATGCAGTGATAATTTATTATTAAAATTAAATAATACGATTATAACGTCAACTATCATAGAACCAACGTAAGTTAAAAATATGTAAAAAAGGGTATATTTAAGACTGTTTTACATTTGACAATTTTAAGTACTAGGCCAAGTTCTAGAAATCGAGCTTGAAAAAATTTGCAGTACACTTGTCAATTTTTAGCGACAAGCTAAAAATAGAGCATGTACTATTTTTCCTTCAATTTTTTCAGTGGTTTTTACCTCTCGCTAAGAGAGGTATTAGTGGATAAGCACGTTTTAAGGTCCCTAGAATCCGATTATAACATTTTACGATGATGTCCGCGCGCGCGCGCGTTTGTGTGTTAGAACCACGGTTTCTCAAATACTATAAGACTTAAGACGTGTTTAACTGCGGTTTCCTCAATCTGACATTACTGGGAACAGCTGATTAGATTTTGGTAACAATTGGACAACCGGAAGTATTAGTATTAGTAATATAAAAAATTCTATTTATATACATTTAAATTTTTTATTATATCTTCTACAGAGTTAGAATAGAGAAATATTAATATGTAAAATAATATGCTGTAATGAATCTTGCACCCCATGGAAAACAAGTGGAAAAATTAAAATGTTTGTAATTGACAAATAAGTGTCAGTGTCAAAACACCACCTTTTCTGGGAAGTACATTTAATATTTCTTATTTTGAATTGGAAGAACCTCGAACATTAGAAGAATAAGAGGAAACTTGTTCATAGAATGAATTAAAAAATATAAAAAGATGTGGTTTTGTGTGTACCAGAAACTTATATAGCCTATTGTGGAAATGGCGAGAGGTCTTGTGCTGGCCACAACAGATTTTTATACTTGCCGTCAAGTAAGTATGGACTGGAAATTTCTCCACTGTTGCCATTTTAGTGGCCATATTAAAAATGCTAAGTTATGAAGAAACGGCTACACCGCAGAGAAGGGAAAATGTTGAGCATTGACCCATACTTATTTGACGGCGACTATAGTAATTTTAATCACATTAACATATCAATTTAATATATAACTGTTACATGTCAATTACTTTTACAATGTAAACAATTGGCTAGAAATTGTTAATTTATTGTACAATTTTAAGTTTTATTTATTGAGCTTGGCCAAGTTCTTAAAAATAACAAATGTAAAACAGGCATTATGCATGTTGTGATGTAACTTTCTAACTTAATTTTTAAAATTTTTTTAGTGATCCTCCATTCTTTCTGTACCAAATATCATATATGTATTATACAGCAATTGGAGCTATTACAGTAATAAGTGTCGGTTTGTGTATAAGTCATCTCACTGGTTGTAACAAAAATAAAATAATAGATAAGAATTTATTTACACCTATAGTGCATAGATTTATAAAAAATAATAAAACAAAAATAGATGTAGACAAAAAGGAAATTAAAATGGAAATGAATATAACCAAGTTTTAATAAGATAATAGTTATTTATTTAAAATATCATACTTTTTAACAAACTAAATATAAAATAATATCCTTTTTAACATGAGAAATGATTTTAATATTAATGTAATATTATTAATCGATAATTATAATAGACTGATCTTCTTGTGTTAATCGCCTAACTTTTCTTCTGTTATTTTTAATATTTTCTAGCTTATCATTTAACACATTTAGCGAGTTATTTTCATTAATACATTCTGCTATATTATCATCGTCAATTAAAATTGACGATCTCTTATTTCGGGGGGAAAATCCTACAATCGGTCTGAATTCTTCACTATATGATTTTACTGGTGGATTTTGTTCTAGTGTACTTATAAATTTTTGAAATTCATCTTTGAATGAATTTCTTTCTGTATTTATACAAGATGTAGTAGGAGTAATATTATTTTTAGAGCAATCAACAGTTCTTATAGCAACTATTTCTTGTCCACTTTTAGATGAATCTTCGTTCCAATTATTTGATGTTGCATACGTAGTTTTATTTTCAATGTTAGGAGTAGAAAGACTCTGAACATTAGATATTTTTAGTGATAAATTATTTTCATGTTCTAAATTTTGATCGCGGGTATATTCATTTATCGCACATTGGTTAGAATCAACTTGCTGACTATTTGAATTTAATTCATTGGCTTTAATTACGATAAATTTGGTACCGGCCTGAATAGGATCTGTTTGAATGGATTGTAAATAAGTTTGTATAATGTCTAAATCTTTTTGCGTTAAATAAAATGTATTGTTTGGATTGTATTCAATGGTCAATTTGTTGTCTGGAGTCGTGTTACTTTTTATAGAGTGTATTGAGTACTTATTTTGAGCTGAAACCGAAGGAACAGGAGGAACAGTTTGTGTAGAAATTTCTTTAGTATTTTCAGACTCAACATTTAGCGAATCGGTTTCAGTATCTTGTTTAAATTTGAATAAATTTTTAATGTTAGTCTCAGAAAACAAAGGGAGAGATAATGGTTCCAACGAATCTTCGGAAGTTGTTTGAAGTACACCAGTTTGCTTCTTCTGCAAGTAGTTACGTAGTTTTGTTTCTGCTTGCAGTGTACGAATTCGAACCATGAAGGATATTTGTAAAAGAGTCGAGCAATACTCACATATTCTTTTTGGCAGTCCATCATCTTTCTGTATCTAAATTTTAAATCGTTAATTTTAAAACTGAAAAACATGTTAACAAATAAGAACTTACTTTTATCGGGGCACAAGAGGCAATCATCGCAGACAAACTAAAATTTTGTCCAAAATAAGTAAACTTGTCGTCAAGAGAAATAAACTTCGATGAAGTTGATAAACAAGTTCTACATATTGGCTCCTCGTCCATTATTAACTATTATTTTATGTCATGTAAATATTATAAAAGTTATTTAACAGCTATTTTTAGTTATAGTGGAGAAAATATGGCAGTGACAACAGCAATCAGCTCTGCCCTTCTATCGCCGTACACAAAAGATATGAGGTTATGTTATACAAACAAAACATGATAATATTTAGAGAATCGTATATAAATTTTTGTACGTAAGTTGTTTTAGTCATAAACACAATACAAAGAATAATTAATATATAATTTGTGAACTTTCAAGTCGCATTATACAAAATATGTAAGGTTACAGTCAATCAGTCAAAGAATCAAAGAGAAAACAGGAACAGAGCAAAAGAAAAGTTCAAAAAAATATTTTTATTAAAATATGTACATGATAACATAAACACATGTAATACACAAATACTTTGCCTATTTCATAATTATACATGTATTAAAATATATAGAAAAGATATAACATTAAAAAAATTCTAAGTGATATATGTATACACTTAAACTAAGCTGCAGTAACCAGCACAACTGGAAGATGGAACTTCTTCACCAACATGAATGCCACCAGTTGAGTAGGTTTCCCACAATCCAGGAGTTTGAATGATCTGTAATCAAATATTTTAAATTTGGCTCCCAAACTATATTGCTCGCCTTACTTTTTGCACTAATTCTTCAAATGCGCACTCGACCCCATCCCGAGTTTTTGCACTGGACTCAATGAAGAGTGTTTGATGTCTTCGAGCAAATTTCATTCCTTCCTCTCTCGTCACCTCTCGATTCTCCTATGTTTAACAAAAGAAAACTATATCATTCAACCATATTTAATTCGAAGAAAATTACTGTACCTTATCGATTTTATTTCCAACAACCATTTTAACGATATTACTTTTTGTGGAGTATGTATCCAGTTCATTCAACCAGGTTTCAAGTTTTGTGAATGTACTTTTATTTGCAACATCGTACACAAGGATAGCACCTTGAGCATCTCGATAATAACTAGGGGTTAGTGTACGGAATCTTTCTTGCCCGGCAGTGTCCCAAATGGCTAATTTTACTGTGTTCCCATCAATTGTTATTCGTTTTGTCTTAAAGTCAACTCCTATTGTTAGTGATTGATCTGGGTCAAAATTGTCTTCCGTGAAACGAAGAAGTAAACTATAAATACCCAACTTTTATTTGGAGTTTAGTACTTAATAAAGATATTAATTTACCTTGATTTGCCAACTCCACTTTCTCCAATTATCAATATTTTTAGAGTTGTCAGAACCTCTTCGTCCATGATGACTAACCTATACACCTACTGACGTACAATGACGCAATGTTTAAAATTGGAATGCGCAACAAGCGATATTAAAATTAATCTAGCTCTTATTTATTAATTTTTGTTATAAATATTAACAATTAAATGTAGAGCATTATTATTATAATAATATATAGTTTTTCTTTTCGTTTCGTTAGTTAAAGAAGACTTTACTTGTGCAATTATTATAAATTATATGTAACTACGTTTCAAATTATAACAATGCAAATATTATGTAACTTTCAAGCCAAACATGTAATCCTGAAATCCGACATTGTAAATTAGAAAATTATAGAACAGACTGTATAGCATACAGCTTCAGTTTCAAAATCCTACTTCCGCCAGTTCCGCCATATACATAATAGGAGAGATAGGGGAACCTTGCTTAACCACAGAAGCACAGACAGATAAAAGAAAATCATGTATAACATATTTATATTTTTATATATATCCTATAGAAAGGATAATGTTAAATTAACATAGGCGAGGGTTGTTTGATATCAAATTAAAGGGCATAAAATGATGCATACAAATATGTATTTAATATAAATTCATATTAATGCATATTGTAACGCGAAATGTATTTGTTAAAGAATGCATTACAATTCGTAAAAAAATTGAATAAAAAATTTATAAGCGAAATTTAATTGACACACGTTTTTTCCAAAATAAAATATTATTTATCATGTAGGTACAAACATATTTTTATTCAATTTTGACGTTTTAAACTGTCATTATTAACTCCATAGCAACAACCATAAGTAACACTTTTTTCACAAGTGAATTAAAAAAAAATTAAATCACTGTCACAAAATTTTAACTCAATCTGCAACAATTAATGCATTTAAAATAACATCAGGTACAAAAATAACACATTATCAGCCATTTTCCTTATTTTTCACGGCATATTTGACAGACAATAAAGCATTTTAAATACATGACTTGACGTCTATCAGCGACGATTGTCATGCTCAGCCTACTAACTAATCAGTTTTTTATTTTGTCAAAATTAAATATTATAATGGTTTTTTTCGTCAAAATTGAATCAAATATTGTACAAACCACGTGAGCTCAGAATGTTTATTCACTCGAAGAATTTAACTCACTCGCCCTTACGGGCTCGTGAACTAAACTTTCTTCTCATGAATAAACATTACCTTAGCTCACTTGGTGTGTAAATATCTATTATATAATTTCAATTTTGTTTAAACAATTAATTACTTCTTATTATTAATTTGTCTGAGAAACTAATTATATTCTTACCTAACGCCTAACTATTATAAACATACATTTTTTCAGTTAAATTGTTGCAGTGCTAGTGAACAGATGTGTGTATGGTGAGTTCGTATACTGTGACTTTAACGACGACTTCCTAGTGCTTGAAAGTAACTTTTGGACACCTTCTGGGCTTGGAGTTTACCTGGAGATATTATATTATTTGGTAAGAATTTTTTTTATTATTATTACACACTATAGGCTAATTTAAGAGTCAAAAGTTTATATTTATAATCAAATAAAAGAATATAAATTAATGAAGAACATCTACTTTTGAAACAACTTTGAAATACAAAAATGAATTTAAATGTATTAATTACGTAAAAATGATTTTTTTAAAGTAATTTTTACATTATTGACATTATTTTTCTTCCCTATTAACAACAAATGAGTAAATTTTAATGCATTATATAATTGTTACAGAGTCTTGGAGTTGAAAATTAGTTGAACTTCTTGGGGAAATTCTGAATAACCTGCACAACGCCCTGGAGGAGCCATTCAAGGGCCTGAACAAGTAGGAAAAGTATCCAGTAGTTCCATAGCAGATTCCAAGGACGGTGGAGGAGTTTACAAGAAGAACTACTCCTGGTTTTTCTCCCCAAATACCCCATTATGTATTTTTACTCATTTCCACCTTATAGTATATTTTAATGTAAAATATGAATCACAAATACAATAATAATGAAAGAAAATATGCATTATACAGGAAATATGTTTATATTTATATTTTAAATAGGTTAGGTATATAATTATAGTTCATATGCATATATTAATAGAGGCAAAAACATTAATATGAATTTAATAATCTTCTAATTCAAATATCAACTGTCCTTATAGTCACGTGACCTATTCAATTTATACTGAAGTTGAACAATAATTGTTCATATTTTGTAATCTTCATTTCGTATTTCAAGGTATTTTCATTTGTTGAATTTACTTTGTGATGTGTTTTAAACATATCAAAATGATAATGGCCCCGAGCGCAAAAAGTACAGCTGATATTTGCAAGGTAAACTAATCATTTTTACTCAAAAGTTATTGTAGATTCCATAATGAGATCAACAACTTTTACACGACTTGTGCATGTATAACTAATTTGTTGAATAATTGAATCAAAGTATATCATGGGCTAGCAGGGAAAACATTATTTTAAGTCTAATTTTCTAAACATGAATAAATAAATCTCATAATAATTCTGTCTAGGGTTGAATCGTATATTTCATACAAAATTATAGGTACATGTCAAAACTACTTTTTCATCTACGGTTATTGTCACTATTATTAAAGTATTAATTTAGAAAAGATAAAACGTAGATACTCATATATTCTTGTATTTCATAGAGAACATACATAGATACTAATATATTTCACTATTATTTAGGGCACTATTAGCAACCCTCAAGTAATTCTGTTTTGAAAAATAATTAATTTTTTACAAGCATATTTAAGATTATCTAATGAATATCTTTTTTAAATATGATCTGACCAACACCAACCCTGGTTGCATTCCAAAACCCTACTCTAGAGTACAAAATTATTCAAAGTCGTTCCAAAACTAATAACCTTGCTCTTAGAGTTTACTCCAAAGTGATACTCTACTTATCCTACTATTAACATATACAAGTAATTTGCCTTCTTGAGAAAGAAACCATGCTTTTGCTTGAAAATAAACATAAGTAAACACATTGGCCTGTATTATGAGCACAATTTTATAATAAAAGCGCTTTTATGGAGCATATTTTCACATTGTATTATTAGGAGAGTGCTCCATAAAAGCGCTTTTATTATAAAAGTGCGTTTGTGATACGGGCTTGACATTATTAATGTTGCAATTACATATATGCAGTTTGTTAATTTTTTAAAATTACTTTTTAGTTTGAATTTTTTTGACAAAACTCTCATTCGTTCTAAAGGCCTATTTATAATGAAGTAACGCAAGCGGTAACGCAGTTGCAGTAAGGTAACGCAAAAGATAATTGTACGGTACAACATATACAGTTTTATAATGAAACGCAACGCAGAGCCGCAGAAGTAACGTACCGCAACGCAACGCCAAAGCTGACCAACTTTCATCTTTCTACCTTACTTTTGTACCTCTAGCCAATCAGAATTCAGTGTTTTGTTTTACTATAAAAATCTGTATTATCGATATGTTCGTGAATTGTCAAAATTACATAATAAATTCTACATTTTATAGTTAGACTGGTTAGATTGTCAAAGCGATACGAAAAATAATTATGGAAGATAGAAAATTAATCGAATTAATCGAGAATCACCGAGACAGAAACAATATTTCTGCAGCTATATTTTATAAACTTATTTATATGTCATTTGTCATAAAGACTATAAATAAAAGCGAGTTGAATCTCAACAATATATACAGAATTCTTTTGATTGGTTAGAAATGCTGTCTTCGGCGTTATTATAAATTACATATTTTGTGTTTGCGTTACTGATTACGTTGCGTCGTTGCGTTGCGTTTTACGTTACTTCATTATAAATAGGCCTTAAAACACACCATACTTTTAAATTAAGTCATCATTTTCTAACTCCTACTCCCAATACTCGATACTCTTAATTTTGGAACGCAGCCCTGTAAAACAGCCGTAATATGTTGCCATTCTTGATTATCCCCTAGGACATTTATAAACCAATCCCTTCATTTCGTAATTTCTATTTAAAAATAAATCAAATGTTGTAAGTGTATTTCGCGTATTCTAAATTGTCTAATGAAACGAAAGCTTTAAAACACTAGTATAATGTTACCGTTACTGGGAATCCCTTAAGACAAAAAAAAATTAACCCCTTCATTTCGTAATTTCTGTTCGCAAAATAAAAAAATAATTTGTCAGTGTGTCCCATGTATACCTAAATAATAATTGTGGAAAAATACTATTTAATATAAGTGTGTTCGTTTTATTTTCGTTAAGATCCAAACATTTACAGTTGAAATTTCCTCTATAAGTGTACTTGCCCTGAACAAACACTCCAAAAAAAATTTCAGATTCAAATAATTAAGTATTTGTGTCCGAAGAAATAAATGCTGAATTCAAATTTATATATCATGATACTCTCGCCGGACTATTCAAACATTTAAAGTTGTCATTACCTTTACAAATGCACTTGACATGTACGAGCATTCTTGAAAATATTTTTAGAGATTAAAATAATTAAATATTCCTTAACATAACCTAAAGCACACAACTCTGCCCGAGTTTTATAGGCATGAGTTTTGTGCGTTAGATTACCGTACAAGTATGTTCAAATATTCATTTTATAATTCGCTTAGTCATTTTGTAAAAGCTAGGCGTATTACAAAAAGTTTGATTTTAAAATCTGTGCATGACAAATATTTTCTTTCATATTAGAATACTTTTTATGATCTACGTAAAATATTTATTCTTATATAATTGTACTTTGAAGACAATCATGTATTGTTGTTCTCAGTAAAACCTACTCTTACACTTTATGGAACATTTAAACGGAATATCCACTGCAGAAAATCATTCATATATTCAATGTATGCACATTGAAAAAAATCATCTAAGTACATCTTACGAATATACTTTTACGCCGTTAAACTTATACTGTTATACTCTTAATATAATCATAAACAAAAAGGCAAATGTGTTTGTATTTATAATGAAAATGTGTTAATAAATATATCCATACACACATCAAAAATATGTGATATACTTCACATTTGTGTAGTGTACACGCAGCAATAAACTTATTCCTATTAAAAATCTAACATCCTTCTTGAATATGTGCATAAAATAGGTGATCCTGTATAGCTACATTTTCATAGTCAAACTTGACGTTTTTAGAGCCACATATCATCATCTTTGTATATGTGTAACTGCGAACGTCTTATAATATGTCACTAACATATAGATCGATATAATAAATTATTTATTCTTCATCCAATTATTTGTTATAATTTTGTAAAATAATATATTTCGTGTATTATGTATCAATATTATGTAATATATCACTGACAAATAAATCCCCATTAAAATAAACTCATTCATTACAATGTAAATATCAAAAATCGTATTTCTAAGATCTAGGTTCATATCCCGCTTGCTAGCATTGACCCTATTAAAAAAACTATCATCCTTCGTGAATATTTGCATAATATAGGTGATCCTGTATAGCTACATTTTCATAGTCAAATTTGACGTTTTTAGAACACATATCATCATCTTTGTACATGTGAAACTGCGAACGTCTTGTAATGTATCACTAACACATAGATCGACACAATAAATTATTTATATGTTCTAATTCTGCAATGTATTTCATGTATTATGTATCATTATTATGTAATATATCACTGACCAATAAATCCTCATTAAAATAACAAACTCTTTTATTACAATCCAAATATCAAAAATCGCATTCCTAAAATCTAGCTTCATATCCCACTTGCTAGCAATAATCCTGTAGCCCGGCAATCTGAAACCAGAGCGACAAGCTACAAGATCTTGCAAACCAAAGATCCAGGTTCGATTCCCGCCTACTAGCTACCTGCACCCTGCACCCTGCAACTATCCGAGCATCCACCCCATCCTACTGCAACCAGCAAACCACCAGCCCGTGCCTGGCCTACGGTCCAGGTACGGATCCTGGTGGCTAGCTGGCCAGCCAGCCAGAAATCCAGCAAAAGCCTTTATATAGCTCGATATAGCCGTGATTACGTAATATCACGGTCAAGAGTGTCCGGTACAGCTCCAACGCTCATGCTGACCGGAATGGCTGTAAAATTATCAGACAGCCAGTATTATATCCAGCTAGAAGCCTTTGGTGGGGAATCTGAGATTCAAGTTGATGACTACAAGCCTTACTATGGCGTTTCGATCGCTTGTGATTTGAATTTTGGTGCCTTCCTACAGCCTGCCGAATCAGAGATTTATGTTTTGATGAGTACTCGCCTTGCTATATGCTTGAGATTTGAAATTTAATGAATAACAAGCTATCGATCAACTACACACACGTCTGCCAGCTCAAAAATTCTTGATACTACTAGATTTTTTAAATTTTGACGACCAAAAGCCTTGCTATAGCCTTCCGATCGGCTGAATTCTCGGTTGGCGGCTGAAAAATGCTTGTAGCGGCAGTAAAATGCTACTTTTCGGCCGCTACGGCTCTAAAACGTCGATTTTACACGATTTTTGAATATTGTCGACCAGAAGCCTTGCTTGCGGGCTGTATATTGACGATTACGTAATCGAGTTGGCGTGGATCGCTTGCTGTACATCGGCGATTACGTAATCGGGCTGCCGTGGTTCGCTCGCTGTATTGGCGATTATATAATCGGGCTGCCGTGGTTCGCTCGCTGTATTGGCGATTATATAATCGAGCTGCTGTGGATCGCTTGCCGCTGCTCTCGGCTCGTATTTAGCTGGTAGCTGGAATCGAACTTGGATCTTTAGTTCGCAAGATTGCTGGTTTCATTCAGGTGCTGCCGATCGCTAATTGATGCTCTAGTTCGTATTTAGGTGAATTGCAGGTTGCCTGAAATTTTAAATTGTAGGGAAGGAAAAATTGGGTTTTTCAATTGAAAGATTGTATTCATTTTTCTGAGTTTATTGGCCATTTATATAATACATTTATTACATTGTACATACACATATGAATTAAAACTAAAAAATACATAAAATGAAATATATATCAAATGTATATTTAGTTATACCTATGTATTTTACATGTGCTTACATTATACGATACAATTAAAAGTAGATCACTGCATATTATATTTTATAACGGATACGCTCAACGACGCTAGCGCTAGGTAGCTACTTATAGGGCTATGTATTGAACGTATTGCTAGGCATCTGTAAATTGTAGCGCTATATTTTCCGCAATATAGATGGTGTATTTGTTGGGTAAGATGTAAACAACTAAAATGGCTACGAAAACGGACAACTATCAGAAGATCATATATGCAAAAAATTCTGATGGTAATTATGTGAGAAATGAAAATATTTTACTGTTAAAAAAGATACCAGATTCCTAGAGCTAGTTTTCGTTGAACATACCCAATGCAAATAGCTAGTTTGCCTATAAGTCTTAAAAAAAAAAAAAAAAAAAACTATCATTTAATTACGATAGGTAGTATATTATGATACAGGATTGATTATAAATCAATAAATATATGTACAATCACATTTTAAGTTGTATTTTCCAGGAAGTTACGTTACCATAAAATGTATATGTATACATATGTATATGTATGTATGTTCGTATTTTGTAAGACGAGAACTAATGGGCTTATGAGTATTTCAATTAGGAGAAAAAGTATTTGTCAAATCTGGTTCATTTTATTAGCAATTTTTCGCAATAGAAATTCTTTATTGTACGTATATGTTTATGTACGAAAGTTAAGTGAATGTTTTAACAGCTTAAAAAATTAATAATATTGATATAGCATTTATAAACTTCATTAAAGAACTTAAAAATAACGCGTAGTTAATACATGATTAAATGGTTAGAAACACATGAGTATAAAATGTATTAATCGATAAACAGCTCAATATTTGAATTCAGTTTTTTTTTTCTTATTTAAAACGAATGTTGCTTGTCTAATATCTATCATAATAAAAAGAGAAATCTTAATACAGGTGAACTGTAGTGTATATATAAATAAACTATACTAATGACTAAATTAAGAGATATTTTAATTTACAATTAGGATTAAGACTTTTTTTGAAGCGTTTGAATGTTAAAATATGTGATTGTATAATATTTGATATGTTTTAGAATACCATTTTTTTCATGTCACATTCTATATTATATAAGTATAGTCTATTCCACGAGGCGTTTCATTAAAGGGTCGAATATTGTTCTGCATTAGTTCAAATAATACCTACAGTGGACCATATAATACATTCGGCGATACACGCTTGAAATAATTTATATGCGCTACTGTAATTCACAACCATTTCTTACACTATTATTAACAAAGGAATAAATAAAATGCTTGCTTTTGCAATTCCTAATAAAAATATATAGATTTTGAATAAATAAATAAAATATAAACATCTAACAACCACACTATATGTAGAAGCAAATAGATCGTAATAAATTTCAGAACCGTGACCCGTAAATAAAAATTACAGTGTTAAATGATGAACTCAAAACAATAAGTATATTGTGATATTAATTTTAACTGTATATACAAGCGCAGGTACATAGTACATGACCGAGACCCAATCACTATACACGAAACCACGTGGATTTGTGTCCCTTTAATGAAAGGTCTCGTGGAATAGACTTATAGGTACATATTTTTTACGCAAAGTAGCAAATAAGCAATATAGTGTGTTAAAAAATCCTAACTTGGAGTAGGCTATAAACAAAAAAAAAACGTATGTCAATTTGAAAGTATTTAATTAAATGTCAATTTATTATGAGCTATTATCAAAAACGTTATTTAAAGAAATCAATGATTTTCTTCTTGAATCCTTATTTTATAATAATTAGAAAACAGTGAATGGCAATATTCTCTATCCTTCTTTATTATCTTTTCTCCTTAAAATTACATTTCACTATCAATTTTGACAACTTGACTTTTGAATTGAATAATGATCAGACCTACGTTTTTGTGCTCATAGCCTACTCTGTATTAGATTTTTTCTGAACACACTGTACCTATAATATACTGTATATATAGTCACAACTTTCATGAGATTCAAATTTGAATTTCTAAAAATATTGTTAGCGTTACTTATATTGTCGCCTGTAAGTGGCCTCCAAACCTCCCCTTATAGCCACCCTAGCACCACCAAAACGCCACGAAGATAATAATAATTAAACAATGATAAATAAACACAAAGAAACGATACTTTCACTACACACGCTATCCGTGAACGCCCGTATCTCTATGAATCCCTGCTCGCCTAGTCTTGCCTATGCAGCTGTGTCTCGCCTCCCCACTCCTCGCCGGTTCACCTCATCCGCCCACCCGTACGGTCTCCAAAATTCTGCTTACATTCGGCCTTCCTGCAACAATTAACGTCCTCGTTAATTACACTCAACTAATTCAACTCTCTAACAAATCAATCAAATCTTGCCGATCGGCTGCTTCATCGCCACTGCTCTCCTCTCCACCTGAAGGAAAATCTCCTGCTGTACTATAATAACGCCTAAGACTATCAACTGTAACCACCGCTCGGAAGTTCTTGTAACCTCTAACGCCTTTCACCGCCTGGATCTCATACCTATCATTACCTAAGATTCTCACAACTTTATAGGGGCCATTATATCGGTTTACTAACTTCCGGTTTACGCCCTTTTCGCCTGATATTGTGCTTGCATTTTTCCAAAGCACTAAGTCACCTATTTTGTATTCGGTTGCAACCTTTCGCCTTTTATCATAGCGCGCTTTCATCGCCTTTGCCACCTGGGTCAGGTTTTCGCCCGCCTTTCGCCTACGACTCGCCAGGTCCCTTTGACTTTGTGCATGATCTGTCTGTTCATTACCTGTAGTATTTGCCTCTCGTACGCCTGTTGTCAAATCCGCCATAGCGCCACGGCAGTGGGAAAACATCAACTGAGCCGGTGATGTTTGTGTACTTTTACTCACCGTATGGTTTAGGCCCCATGTCACCTCTGCAATTTTATCGTCCCAATTGTACTCCTCCTCTACGCTGGTTATCAACGCATCCACCAGAGTGCGATTCTGCCGTTCTACCTGACCATTCGCCCGGGGTGCCGCCACTGCATTTAACACGTGTTTTACCCCTCGCCTCGCCAAGAAATCTGCAAAAGCTTTACTTGTGAATGCCAAGCCTCTGTCTGAAATTATTCGCCCTGGGTACCCAAATACACCAAACACGCCTCTTAGTTCACGTATCACCTCTGCTGACCCTAAAGTTTTAGTAGGTTTCGCTATCGTGAACTTTGTAAAGCCATCCACTAACACCAAAAGATACGAGTTGCCTCGTTTACTCCTTGCAAAGGGACCTACATGATCAATGTGCACCGTGTGGAATGGCTCCGCCACTTTCTCTATGGGATGTAAGAGCCCACCTGCTCTCCCATATTCGCCCTTACCAAAAGCACAGCTTAAACATGCCGTTACATACTTCTTTACAAATCGCGCCATTTTTGGAAACCAGTACTCCCTTTTTAGCAGCTCCAAACACTTCTCGAATCCAGGATGCCCCACGTCGTCATGATGTTTATGGAGAAGTTGGAACCTCGCCATAGCCGGAACATACAATCGTGCACCTGCGAGTGTGTTCCTATAAAGTCGCTCACCTGACAATTTGAAGTTCTGTTTTATATCTCGGTCTGCTTCGCCACTTCGCAACTGTTCTATAATTTTCTGCACCTTGTCATCTTGTAGTTGTACAGTCAAGAACCAGTCAGCTTCTCCTAAATGTACCACGCCTACTGAAACAGGATTCCTGCTAAGTGCATCAACATGTTGCATTCTTGCACCAGGACGATATTCTATCTCCATGTCGTACTCTTGCAACACCATCCACCATCTAGCTATTCGCGGCACCAGGTCGCGTTTCACCATTGTGGCTCGTACAGCTGAACAATCTGTAACTACTTTAAAATGTACACCTACCAGATACACTCGAAATCGTTTTACAGCCTCCACGATGGCCAATGTCTCCAATTCATAGCTGTGGTAAAATTGTTCATGCTTATTTGTCGCCCTACTGAAATAACTCACCGGTTTCAATTCGCCATTCACCTGCACCTGTAACAAAATAGCTGCTACGCCCAATTTACTAGCATCAGTATGTAACTCAATCGGAGCTGTGCTGTTATAGATTACTAAAATAGGTTTAGTTACCAACTTGTTTTTCAAACCATCAAATGCCGCCTGTTGTTCATCGCCCCATTTCCACGCCACACCTTTCTTTGTTAATTCTGTGAGAGGCCTCGCCAGTTGTGCAAAGTTCTGTACAAACTTTCTGAAATAACTCGCCAAACCCATGAACTGCCTTACGCCATGTACATCACCTGGAGCTGGAAAATCTAATACCGCTTTCAGCTTACGTTCACCTGGTTGAATTCCGCCTGCACAGATCTCATGTCCCAAATAATCCAATTTTGTCTGCATGAATTTACATTTGGATAAATTTAATTTTAAACCTGCTTGTTGCACCAATTGTAACACCTTTCTTAATAAGTCAAGCCCTTCCTCCTCGGTGGCTGATGGTATAAGAATGTCGTCCATGTACGCCAAAATGCTGCTATGCTGTAAACCGCCTAACATCTTATCTACTACTCGTTGAAATACTGCCGGAGCATTCGCCAAACCAAATGGAACTCGTACATACTCATACTGCCCGTCAGGAGTTATAAACGCCGTTTTACTAATTGAATCTTGGTATATGGGCACCTGGTGATATCCTTGCGCCATGTCAAGTGTAGTAAAATAGCTCTTACCTGCCAGTTTGTCTAGTTGATCGGTTATTAGCGGCAGAGGATACCTGTCTTTCACCGTTATGCGATTGAGTGCTCTGTAGTCGACGCATAACCTTTTATCGCCGTTCTTCTTGGGCACCAAAATTACTGGACTTGCATAATCAGAATTTGACTCCCTGATGACGCCACTCTCTAACAATTGCTGCACCTTATCTCTAACAATTGAACGTTCCGCCTGTGATAATCTATATGGCCTATAGTAAATTGGTTTATCAGTTGTCACCTTAATTTTCATTTCGCCCAAATGAGTTAGACCTAAATCACCATCATGCAATGCAAAACATACAGACTTATCTTTAAGCAGGTCCACCAATGCCGTTTTACTTGCCGCCGATATTTCACCTGTTTCGATCTGTGCTACATCTAATTGTGAAATTATACCTATGTTAATTTTACTCACCTCCGCCATTTCGCCCTCCATGATGTTTCTCTCCCTTGCCAAGACACGCCCCGCCTTCAACGTGAGTCGCCTAGTTGAAGCTGTCATAAGTGACATAAATGCGTCGCCCGCGCATGGGAGTAGATCGCCGCACGTGGAGACGTTCACCGCCGCACCCGCCTCGTAGATCACCCTCGGCTTAAATGTCATAAGCGTGTCTGGATCGCCGCCTTCAACTGTCACTTTCACCGGAGTGACTCCAGGTTGTGTGATGCATACTGCGTCTGTCAGTCTGATCACTATTTTGTCCGCCCGTGACTCCACCAAAGTGATACGCCTAATGTACTCGGATGGATCCTCCTGCTGCAGGTGCGCCTTCCCGTCCTGCACAGTTAATGTGATACCCTCTTTCGCCAAAATTGGTTGTCCTATAACCAAATCGGCACCGAAAATATCACAGTCAGTCACCAATGCATCAACAACTAAATCTACGCCATCTATTTTAATTGTTAGTGCTACCTCACCCAATGCAAGCGCCGATCCGCCACCAAAACCTTTGAGGGTCACAAAACTGTCCTTGCGATGCAGTCTCAATCGATCCATACATTCTAGACTTATTAAATTTTGTTGACACCCTGTATCTAGGTAAGAACGTACCTCCTCGCCAGCAGGTGTAATCACCACGCGCTTATATGCCTTATCTAAATCAGAAATAAGTCTTACCCTGCGTCTTTCGCCATCTCGCTTGCCGTCGTTTCGCCTAGTGCCCGACTTCCCAGCTGTTGGCACTGAACTCCTTCCAGCGCTCAGCGAACACTCTGCAGCACGATGTCCCATACGCCTGCAGATGAGACACCTCTCCACTTTAGGCTTAGGGCAATCACGGCTCAAGTGGTCGGTGAATTCTTGGCAATTATAGCACCTGCTCAATCTTGGTCTCTTCGCCGAACTTTCTTGGTATGCAGCTGGCTTTGACAGTCTGTTCTTGACGCCCGAATATGACTGCCGTTCGACCAACTGCCGCCTGTCGTCCCGTGGTGTCCTAGAAACAGTAACATCTAAACCGGAAAGATACTTACAGTAAAGGTCCTCCGGTTCAGTGCAGCGTGCCGCCTGTGCACCAGGTCTCAACTCCTTGGGCAACCCGTCGATGATCATCGCCACCGCCTTGTCTCCGCCTAACTCACACCTGCCGCATAATGCCACCTTTGCATGAAAATAATGCGTCATTGTTTCATCCGGCTGCTTTTCCCGCGCTAACAACTCCCTCATCAGCTCCGGGTAATTGGACAAACGTGGGAAAGCTCGCGTGAGTGCCACCTTCCACTCTTCCCACTTAAGATTGTAATTTTCAAGCCGGTTAAACCAAGCTCGCGCTGCGCCTTTCAGCTTGAGCTGCATAAAATGCGTTTTCTCATAATCGCTCCACCCATGGATCTCGCCGAGTTGATCAATCTTTGTCAGCCACCTGTCAATGTTGTTTGTATCGTCATCCGGATCAAACGCATCCAAAATATCGCCCCCCCGCGCGCGCCTCTACGCGTGAACAACATTCGCTGTCTGACCGTGACGCCTTTCTCGAGTCAGTAGCTGCCGCTGCTCGATCGCCTGAACCGCCTGGAACCGCCCGTTGTTGCAGTGCCTCTTCGATCGTCTTCAATAATCCGCCTTTAATTAGATTCTCGATCAACGCCTTTGTTTTTGTTCCCTCGGACTCCTCTTCCGAGCTATTTGATCCGTCACTACTATGAAGTCGCCGCCTTGACTCCATATTCGCCGCCACTGGTTAGGAATTTACAGCGCCAACACAACACCTGCACTTGCGTAATCACTCCAACTATGACGCAATCACAACAAACAGAAAGCACGTGGTTATATCCCACTTCTGATCTGTTAGCGTTACTTATATTGTCGCCTGTAAGTGGCCTCCAAACCTCCCCTTATAGCCACCCTAGCACCACCAAAACGCCACGAAGATAATAATAATTAAACAATGATAAATAAACACAAAGAAACGATACTTTCACTACACACGCTATCCGTGAACGCCCGTATCTCTATGAATCCCTGCTCGCCTAGTCTTGCCTATGCAGCTGTGTCTCGCCTCCCCACTCCTCGCCGGTTCACCTCATCCGCCCACCCGTACGGTCTCCAAAATTCTGCTTACAATATGTTCAGGAATGTTTATTCAAGGCAAGTATATTTGTAGGGTAAATTTCAACTTTTAAATGTTCGTAGCACGAAGTTTAAATTTGATAAATTTTTGCTATAGATATTTGAATTCAACGTGCATTTTCCTATACCCTAAACCCGACCAATAGTATGATTGTTTATGGATTTGTAAAGAAATATATTTGAACCTAAACATACCTATAATACGCTTTTAAAGTTATAAATTTAAACATGTATTGTGTTGTATATTATATGACTGAAGTATCCATGTACTAATATACTTATTATTTAATATGCTTGTATAATATGTTATGTATCATTTCTATAGTATTTATCATCAGATTATATTATTATTAACCATATATGTTCTAATATTTATATGCCTCATATATAGGAAATGAAGTTTTATTTACATACATATATTTACATTTATATTGAGGGTTACAAGTACATATAGGGGGTGTTTTGGAATGGACCAGGGTGCAATCTCTTCTGGGGTGTATTCCTCATATTTTGGGAAGTCCTTGTGACCATCACTAACGAAATTAGCATTCATGTCCATCTGTAATTCTCTCAGATCCTTCTGTAGCTCATCTAAGTCCATAGCTCAACTCTTTGGTCTAGTGTTCTGTAAAATTAAAAATACACTCGAAATTAGCAAATTTGAATAACTGAACAAAAAAAAAAAAAAATAAGTGTAGAATATAAAGATATGTTCTACTTTAAAAAGTAAAAAAATAAAATAAATAAAAAGTACATATTTCAATCAATTTCTGAATTATTGATTGTATTATGTGTATGATACAAAAGCAGTTTAATAACGACGCATGTTATGTAACTGGCATATAATTATAATAAAATAATATAAAAAATAGAATATTGCAATATTGCCATTAACAGCCCGATTCACAAAAAAGTTTAAGCTAATCTTCATTTTTAGATTAGTGAATTCTATTCTATTCCGGTATTTAAAATTTAATTTTCATAATACTATCAAAAAAGGTAGATACTAGGAATATATTAGACTATATTTTAAGATATAAACTGTCAAAATTAGAGTAGAATTCGCTAATCCAAAAATGAGGATTAGCTTAAACTTTTTTGTGAATCGGGCAGTTAATTCTTACGTAAATATAAAATAAAATATATAGCACCCACATATGACAAGTTAAAGAACTTTTTCATATTGTAATATTGTCAAATATTATCAATTAATGCAAACTATTTTTAATACAAAATCAACAATTATATATTTACACTAGAAATAGTCTAAGGTTTAAGGGAATAATAACTGATACACCTAGTAATGGCTACAACTACTAACTAATACAAAAAATAAATAAATAAAAAACTTACTATGAATAAAGGAAGTAGCTAGATATAACCCCAAATCCAGCAGGTGTCCAAAAGACCTCTCCAAGACACCAAGCACCAGGAAGTCGTCCTCCAAGCCACACAACACGAGCACACCACTCACACGTTTGTTCACTAGCACTGCAACAGTAAAAATGACTAAATGAATTTATGTAATAGTTGGGCATTAAATAATTATACAAAACAATTAACAGACAGACAACAATCAAAATGTGTCATTAGTTATAATTGATGTCTATGTATTAAATAACTTGTTGATCGGCCATTTATTTTTTTAAATGTTATCAAGGAAAATGTGAAATAGGCTCGCTGAACGTGCAAAAATTATTCAAATTACTTATATTTAAAATCTACTAGGTCGATTTAACTATTGAACATAATTTGCAACAATTACAATGTCTTTATGTACGAAATGTATAATAAAATATAAGATATTGAGTTTACGCGGTAAGATTTGCTTGCTGATCGTTATTAAACGAAAGAAAAAAAAAAAA
Organism: Ophonus ardosiacus; assembly: GCA_943142095.1. Classification (NCBI taxonomy): domain Eukaryota; kingdom Metazoa; phylum Arthropoda; class Insecta; order Coleoptera; family Carabidae; genus Ophonus; species Ophonus ardosiacus. The sequence goes on along the minus strand of OW964829.1, from coordinate 38,462,755 downwards.
AAAATAGTTCTTATATTTGAAAAGTGTGACCTCAAATCTATCTAAAATAATTGGAATCATTAAAATCATTTAAATACATTGGAATCTTCAGAAAAGAAATATTTGCTTATGTGAAATATAAATTTAGTTTACCCGGGAATTTGGTTGCTGATTGTTAATCAATGAAAGAGAAAAACTTGAAATAGTTATTATTTTTGAAAAGAACAACTTCAAATCTACCTAAAATAATATATTGCAATCATTCTAATTTTAAAAAATGTCTTCATGTGATATAATTTTAGAAATACACTAGAATTTTCTAAAGAGAATTCAGTTGCTTATATTATAACAATTGCACGAACAAAAATTAATCCAGACTTAAATTAAAATTAAAATTTATGATGTCGATTTAACTATTGGGCATAATTTGCAATATTTCCAATGTTTGTATTTGCGAACTATATAACAAAGTATCTACCTTTATTTTATTAAAAGCCGTAGTTTGCATTTGTAACAGATTCTGATTATAACATATATTTTTAAATCGTATGTAGTTTGAACAGAGTTCCTTATCCTTTAAAATTGTGATAATAATTTTTTATGGTAATTTTAATATGAAATTTTGTGTAAAGCACACGGAAGAATCAAATAATATGTATATTCCTTTTTGTAATTAAATGTAACAAAAATTTATTTGTAGTTAATGGTTATAATGGTTAGAATATAAATATTACTATTTTGAATAAACCGCCAAAAGTAACTTTCTGTTTGAGTGTACTAACAACGAAACAAATGACAAATGAAATGATTGACCACGCCTCCCAGACCACAGACAAATAATCGCAGATAACCTATAATTTTTGCTTATTTTATGTTGTTCTTGTTACATTTTTTGCGTATATATTATTTGCAATATAAGATCAGAATTAATTATAATTACAATCGAGTAAATATATAATATGTAAATGTAATAATAATAATTTAATTTACAAATTTTTAATATTACAAAATTAGATTGTAATGTTTGCCTTCAGAGGGAGCAATATGTTGTAAATTTGAATTGAAATACTGAAAAGTTCGTTGAAGTATTGTAGTTTTTATATGTCAATCAAACAGCAAACATGTTTATAATTTTGATTGAAATACATAGCACAAGATTTTGATAAAATAAATCTTATTTTAATACAATAATATTTAAGTACAAATATATACACATATCGTAAGTATGTATTCGTCTTGATATCCTTTAATAAATATGTTTGAGCATTTTGCAAATTAAGTATATATTTCAGAAATGAAAGATTCAGCTGCAATCGATGGTGAATTTTCACATGATGTGCAAAATATCACATCTCAGCAAGAATTATCAGAAGAAAACTTGGCAAAAGATGTAGAAAATATAACATTAACGTCTAAAAATGTCTTAATGGAATTAAAGAATGAAGCTTCTTCTTTATGCAAGAAAATTCTTCACATGGGCTCGTTGGAAAGTCTTACAGTTAAAACTTCTCAATTTGAACAAGTATGCAAAGAAAAGGAGAAATGTTCACACGATTTACTTTATGTTGATGGAGAAATACAATATAAAAAATTAAAAATTGCAAGAGAAAAAGATAAAATTAATGAATTAAAAGATTTGATTCAAAAAGCGATTGTTGAATTAAAAGAGCGAGAACATGGTATAATAATGAATTCATATTTTAGTTACTTTTATTGTATACGTATATTTGGTTTTAGAGAAAGACGCAGTCTGTAAGAAATATATCGAAAAACATGAAGCTAATAAAAAAGCTGCAAGATATTATAAGTCCAATTTAGATTTTTACATACATGTTGAAAAAATTAAAGAGAACTTTCATATTACCGTGTGCTATTTTACTCAAAAATATGATAATACTTATTCTTTCACAATAAGTAAAGACGAGAATGATAGTCAATGGATTTGTAAGTAATGGAAGTATTTATTCTATGAACGTTATATAACATATTTTTTTCATTTACAGTAAATAATGTTCAGCCCCAATTAGGAGAACCTCAATTTAAGGCTTTACAAATGAGATTTTGCAGTACAAATAATTTATCTGCCCTTTTATGTACTATTCGAAAAATATTTTTGTTAAAGCTTAAAAACTAACATGTATATTGTATAAATATATTTGAAAAAAAAAAAAAAAATGGATACTAAGGATAATATGTATATTGTAATATATTTAGAATTATATATATGGATATGTTTGTATCTGCTCTTTTATGTACTCTTCGAAAAATATTTTTGTTAAAAAAGTTTAAAAACTATATACTGTATATATATTTTTATAAAAAAGTAGAAACTAAGGATAATATGTATATTATAATATATTTTATATGAATATGTTTGTAATATTATTATATTATATGTACTAACAAATAATGTTTACTTTGAATAATATACCTACTTCAGGATTATATTTTAATTTTTAATTTGAATTTCCCGCCATTGAAATATGTATAGAGTGTGACGAAGACGACAACATACAACTATCCACTTCTGAGTCACGTGACCGACGCTGACCGCCATTTGTATTGTATAAACATCAGGCAACCGGGTTTTATCACTCGTGCTGTGGTTTTTCATAATATTGGTGAAAATTGGTGTTTTTAATTAAATAGACATGTCAGAAACGGAGGCCATAAATACTGTGAATGCATCAAATGATGATACACCACAGGTACGTATTTATTTACGGCATTTTATCTGTTTGAAGATTTGGTAATGCATGCAATGCGAACGTAATGCTTGCGGCTCTTAGACTGTGAGTTTAAAGGTTAAACCCATCCACAAAGCATCAGCACGTTTTTGTCTGTAATATTGGCGATATTTAATACAGAAACATTAAATAAAGTTAGTAATTTGTTTTTAGTAACATAATTGCGCAGTTTAATTCTTGCGTTGTACAAGTGTTTTCCATAGTCTTGTTGCGTTATTTCTATTGAAAGATGGTTTTGTTGTTCGAAAACATACAACAGCGTCACAATCTAAGTTCGTTGGAAATTATGAGGGCTTGTTGAATACTTCATCAACTATATTTTTGTTTGAAATATGGAATTGTAAATGTTTTTTTTTTGTAATTTAGAGTGTATAGTATGATTCATCTAAAAAGTTGTAAAAATTTTTCCATCATATTGATATGCTTCTAACTGGCGGTTGGGTATAGTCTCGACATACGTTTCTCTACCTATCCTTTACTATGGAATGGTCGTTGAAAATAAAACGTTTGTGTTTTTAAATCTTGTCTTTGTAAATTGGAGGGAAAACTTTTGAAGCTCGATCTTCGTTGCGATGAATGTTTGTAGTCAATTTTTTATTAACTTATCAAATAAAATTATTAAAAAGAAGTTTAAAATAAATATTATTATCATAATATGGTGTGAAAGTATACTTAACTTAACTTTTTATTTAATTTATATAGTTTATTTATATAATATTAATTATTGTAATAGGGTGAGAAGACGAGAGGCAAAAAATCGAAGTCAAATCGCATTGATCGCTTGAAAGAAGAAGGGGAGGCTATTTTGAAGGGTCTTGGTCCAGAATTGGAGGGCAGACGCCGTACTCGCTCTGCAGCTCGAGGTGTTCCAGCCACTCCGCCGCCACCCGTTAAAAAAGAAAAGAAATCAACGCCGGCAACAGGGGGAAAGGGTAAAGGTACGTTGCATTATTGGCGGGAAAATTAAATATATGTATTAGATACTCGTTCTGCATTGGCGGGAATATTAGAATTTCAAATAACTAATAGGTTAAAATTAAAATGCTTGTATTTTATTATATAAATAATTAGGTGTTAACATTTATTCAAAATACCAGTATCTATTCTTTTACGAAACCGACGTTTTGGTGCATACTTGCACATTCTTTAGAGTCTATAAACATCCATAATACAATAGTACATACAATAAATAACGTACACATCACACGTGCAGGGAGCTCTTACAAATTATTACATCTCATGTACACAAAATACATTCGTTCCTAATGGGCCCATAAATCATAGACGAAATGTAGTATATTTGTATAAAAATCGTAAAATAATTACTACTTAATAAGTAGTAAAGCTAAATAATTTTAAAATTCATTTTTAATTATAAAGTTATAACGAATTAAAAATTAAACATTTTATGTCGTGGCCGATGTGGATTTGATTCTATTGGTCAGAAATATGAATTCTGGGATTCTCACCTATAAATGCATAGCGCCCCTCCCACGGACTTTCCATTACCATGGATGCGAAAGATGGCGGATCTCTCATGAAAAATATTGTTACAATGTCACTGGTCTGTCACATGTGACGTCACAATTTTTAAAAAATATCGCCTTATATAAGGAATGTTCATGTCTGTTTTTTATTAATGGTTATATCTGTACAAAGTTTCATATATATATATATAAATAAAAATAAATAAATATATCATCACGGCATATTACCCATTTCTGGGTGTGCCAGTATCTACAACACATGTAGACATCGGTAATGATGACGATATATTTTACCGTGTGGGCGCTTACCAGGCGTCACCGCACGGGCACTCATAGCTTGCGTGGAGAGTGCACCACAGGGGTCACTTTTGTGCCATTTAAAATTGGAAATATTTGGCGTCTGTCGGGATCGAACCCGGTTCCCCCAGGTTCGCGACCAGACACTCAGGCACGCGGCCACGGGACCCCATATATATTTTTAACTGGTTTATAGGCCCATACAACATCGTGCAAAAATATCTCGCGGTGGGATTCCTTGGTTACTTTAGCGATACGCACTTTGTAGCATTGCTGTAAGCGTTTAAATAAAATATAAAGACTTCATTAACCCTTAATTTGGGCTGAAATTAGCCAGTAGAAGTCAGTATCAATGGTGTCATTTTTGAGAGCAAACTGATGTATGTGTGCTCTTTATGAATTTTTGTACGATGTTGTAAAACTGAATATTTAGAACGAATGTCTTTTGTGTACATGAGATATAATAATTTATAAGAACGTATCTGTAAGTAATTTTTGTATGTACTGTTGTGTTTTGAATGTTTCCAAACCCTGAAGAAGTGTGCATCGAAACGATTGACTGATTTCGAATAATTGTTTATTATAAATAATTATTTGGCACTTTTGTTGCATAGGGAGAGGTCGCCCCAAGAAAAATGCTACAAAAGATATGGAAACAGACGAAACAGATTCCCAAGATGAGAGCAAGGACACATCGGCAGAAGCCCCTTCATCAACAGAAAAGCAAGACGTGGATATGAAAGATGCCGAAACAACAGACAACGCCGGCGACAAAGCCGAGCAGCAAAACAGTCACGGAAGTGGTGAGTCCGCGAATAACAACACCACTGAGGCTAACGAAAAGGCAGACAATTCAATAGACAAGACTGAAGATGAAGGAGGAGCGAATGCAGAGAACGGCGGCGAGAAGACAGAAGGAGAAGAAGAGGACGAGAAGGAGGAAGCAAAAGAAACCGAGAAGACCAAATCGGAAACGACGGAGAGCAACGACGTCAGCATAAAACAGAACAATGCGGCGGGAGACTCGAGCCCGACGGACAAGTCTTCAGAGTAAACGTGGCCGTTTTAATAATAACAAATAAGTCGTTTAAGTTTCCAATATTTGTCGCGCTTCTCTTCTGCGGGCCGCGAATGCTTCACATGGTTTGTGCAACGGGTGAAACGCGACAAAAATTACTATAAATGTTTAGCTTAATAGTAAAGTACATATTGTTACATATGTACCTGAATTTTTCAATTACACATTTCAGAAACAACATTCATGTAAACCGGATTTTGTTATTGTAGTTTTTAAAATGGTCACTCGTGCCGTATGGTGCAATTGAATTTTCGCAGCGCTAGATCGACGTCGATCGGTTGATGGTCGAGCGACGTCGATGCTGGCCATTTATTTCCGCCCAGCACTTCATTCATTCATTGTGCGGGCTGCAAAGTGTTGTAAAATTTGTTTTATCAAATCTCTTTTGTATGGTTATCCGTGAGATGCTACATATAATGATTAATACATAATTACATAATAATATATTCTTACTTGACTTGATATGAGATAAACACGTGTCCTTAGCATAGGATTTAACATATTTTAGTATATCGAAACAATTTTGTAATGTACTGAAACTAAATAGTTGCATATGTGGCATATTCTACGTCTACGTTAATTTGTATATAAAGAATTGTAGCAAGGTCATCAACAGCCGATGGAGAGATGTCCATGTGTATTGGTACTCGTTTGGTTTGAGCTCATTCATTTGGCTCGGCCTGGTGGGTGCCGCGCTTACTTATGGACGTGTTGGTGCGTGTTGTTGCGCAGGACGTACGCGGCGACACATCGCAGCTGTGTCACTAAGCCCATTGTTTTTCCGAATTTGTTAACTAAAAATGAATTTTAAATGGCGGCTTCGAAGCCGCCGCATTGTCATAAATGGTCATTGTCATTTGATATTCTACAGGCTAGTGGTCGTTAAGGGTAAACAGGGATTTAATATGGGATTTTAGATTTACGCAAATTTTCTGCTCTCTTATTCAGTTTATGGCAAAACCTGTGGAGTAATGCATAGTTTTTCAGAATTAAAAGTAGCACAAAATTGTTTTTGCATTTTTTTTTCTAGTTTCTTCACAATTTTAAAAAGTAATTTCAGAATATCTGTTCCTTCGTAGAAAAATAGCCATATTTGTTTTTTCTGGTTTTCAGAAATTATTTATGAACTTCGATAACATTATTTATAAACTTCGATAACTATTTCCATCATAATAATTCTTTATAACAAAGACACGTTCCTTATTCGAATAAACATTAATTTAAATATGAGAAATCAGTTTTTCCTTGCGCAAAAGTGGCCTATTAATTTTAGCCAAAAATGCTTCAAATAAATGTAGAGAATTAAATTCTGCATCTAAATCCATAGTAACATTTTCTTTTGCACTTTTCGTGAAATTATGAAATATAGTTTTCATCAAAATAATACTACTCAAAGATTCATATTCCCTCTTCCTGTGCATAATTTTCCATTTTCAATTATGATAACTCAAACAGAGCTTTTCTGAGAGGTAAAATATGTAACAATCTGACAGATACGTTTCTGACAGGTAAAATGTGATTATATTTGTAATTTTACCTATCAAAAACGTTCTGCTTTGAGTTATCAATACTGAAAATGGAGAATTATTCACAGGAAGAGAAGATGGTACTATTATTTTGTTGAAAACTATATTTTATAGTTTCTGATAGGTAAAATGTCATTAAATTATATTTCAATATCATGGCTAACTATAAAGAAGTAAGTTTTATAAAATTTAATTCTCTACAATATTTATATGAAGCATTTTTGTCTGAAATTAATAGGTCACTTTTGGGCAAGGTAATCTATTTTCCCATGTTAAACGCCTATGCCCCGATTTGCGTGTTACATCCGGTATATTATTGTCATAAGTCATGGCTATCGCTAGTAACTAACGGAACTTTTGAAATTTCTTTTTAAAATTGAAATAACATATATAGAAACGTAAGAACAGTTTTGTATTTTAATTCTGAACAACTTTGCACTGCACAGTTTTTGCCGTAAAATGAACAGGAGAGCAGGAAATTACGTAAAACTAAAATTTCATGTCTGATGTTCACCCCTAACTACCACAACCAGATATATTTTAATTTAGGATTTTAATTAATTAATGTAAAAGTAAATTTTATTCTTACATGATAAGTTCGTGTGAGTAGTTTTGTGCGCGTGAATGAAACTGAACAACTAAAATAAATGAGTAAAATATCCAATTTGTAGAAAGATGCATGTCATATACTTACAGTTTCACTTAGTTCTGTTTGCTTCCTAGATTCTGTTTATTACTTTTTAATGGGGTGTATTTTGTAGGATAAAAGATAAATAAGTAGTACACGTGTTGAATGCTTGAATCATTTATTTCCAGTTATTTATTATTTAATAACATTTCAATAATAAATTTTATATCTAAACCAGTACTAGGAAGAAACTGTTTAGAATAACACAAGAATGTGAACAGGCGCTCAGCCTTGCCTGCTCCGTCGTCACAATTATCAAATTGTCTTTTGTTTCATTTTATATAATATATATCGTATATTAAACACTTCCAAAATGAGCTTGACACACTTCTTACTCTTTTGCGCAATAACAATATATAATAATATTACTTAATGTCAACAATAAATATCAGTTAACTACGTGTTCCTTATTTACAATACAGAGAGGAAAAACTGTAACGTTGTTATTTTCCGAGGTGGACACCTCTTAATAGTGTGTTATGTACACCGAATGTGTGTATTTACAATACAAAACCAAACGTACGCTACGGCTTTAGAGTTGCCAGCGGGCTGATATGTATGCGGCTGAGAGCTTCGTCCCAGCGGCCTAGAATTCATCATCAACACTTTGTCGAGTACAGGCACTGTTAAGTATAATAATATTGTGTATTTACACACTGGAATGCATTGCTAGGGCAACGAAATCTTGCACCAAAGACGAATCAATGCTCGGGAGTTTGTGAAATAAATACGAAGACATTAGGTAAGTTTGTCCTGGGCCCAAGGTTTCCTAGTTGGACTACGTACATTCCTCAAGTGATCACGTTACAGGAGCACACTTTGTGGTTATATGTAATAATAGACATCTAGAGACAAGGGAAGCGTGCACAACAGTTATTCATTCAGCTGCCGGAACGGAAATTCCGGTTACAACTGGGAGGAGGACATCAAGTAAGTAAACCATACAAATGGAAACACATTTGATTGTGTTTCATATGCTGTATCAAATAAATAGCTGCATTTCAAATGGTGTATTGTTCTAACACATGGGTGTCCAACCTTTATCGATCTTTTTTTAGGTGTTAAAAAATAGTTGAAATCTGCCATACAGCATTTATTCTTACAAAATACACTGATACTTTCTTCAGGGTAAATAAAATGATTTTATGTTTAATCTGTACCGTGAAGAATGTATAATTGTATACAGAACTCTTAAGTTTTGTTGTATGACAGATTTCGAGTACATATTTGTTAACTCCTACTATAATCGAGAAATTACCCACATTTATTATTTATTTAGTAGTTCTTAGTACAATGTAATCCTTACTACCAATAATATATAATAAAAATATAGTTTACTTTTAAAGAAATAAATACATTTTTAATGTGAACACTGAGCCTTTTTTTATACCAATGCATTTATTTCAAACTTGGAGGTAGTAGTGATGCGAAAAGAATTTTCAAGAAGTTTGTCTGAAATTTTTATTTGATTCATATGGAAAAAAGTTGCAATCATACGTGCTCTTTAACAATATGTTGTGAAATGCCGAATAGGTATATTTTTCTTTAGTCTAATGAAAACAAACATAATTTTTTCTTTCATATTCCACATCTGATTCCAACTCTATATTTCATTTGGAAGTTTATAAGCAATGTGGCGATCAGTGGAGCCCCTAGGCAAATTATCTTTGGGGACCCCTCTAAAAATAATGTAAAAAATAAATGAAATTTTGTTAAAATAATATTTTTATGATTTTTACTGAAACCATTTTAAAACTATAGAAAAATGGCTTAGCTTGGGGCCCCTAGGCATGTGCCTCATTGCCTTAAGTGAGAATGATGTACGGAAACGCAGGATAAGCCCCAGCCTCCCGTAAACTCTTATTAGTAATGGAAATAAATAGTTCGTATAAAAGTTTTATTATTTTAAAAAAAATATACTATTTGATGGCAGACGTAGATATTTTTTATAAAATATAAAAAAAATCGAGAAAAATAAGATAATTGAAAAATATCCGAAATTATTTTTATACAAAAAAAAAGTTAAACAAGTAACAATTAAATGTCATACTATTTTGTTTCTCACTGTTATATTTTGTTTATTTTCACATAGCCACCTAGATACCTAGAATATTTGAATAAAAATCATTTCTAGAATATTTGAATAAAAATAATTTCTATTATTTTTCAGTTCTTATGTTTCTTGATTTTTTTCATATTATTGATATATAAACTTTTACATTGGTGAAATGAGGAAAAATGGTGGTTTATATTTTAGTAAAATAATTATAAGTTGCTATTTAAAAAATAAAAGTTCGTAGTCATATATTGTAAACTTGACTATAAAAAATATCTACATCTGTCATCAAATAAAAATAATAAAACTTTTATACGAGCAATTTTTTTCTATTGTAATGGAAAAGTAAAAGGGGACGGGGTGGCACTTCTCTAGACTCACCCGGTATTTAATTGTGTCGTGGCTTTGTTAAGACAGTGTTTCCAAATGAATTAAACTATTGTTCTACAATTTCAGATTAATTTCAAATGGAATTACCTTTTGAAACATTATTTATTAGTTGATTTTGACCTTTAGAGACGTATGTCTATTAAAAATGCTAAATTAGTCAACCAATTTTAATTTTCTAAATCAGGTACAGGTTTTTATTTTTAGCTCCGAAAACAACATTTTATTTTATTTCACATACGGAAACGTTGGATTGGACAGCCCTGGTGTAACATATCTACTACATACATAATATAGATTTTAAGATAATTTTGAAATGTAGCTATTGTATTTTTTATCGAATTAAAAAATAGTTATTTGAGCATCGGTGATTTTTTTCATTAAATATCCGTAAAAAATATACCGAAGCACAAATGTATAGCTTCACACACAGATTTTTAAATATACTTTTTTACATGATCAATAATAACGATATTATTAATTTATTAACATAATAAATTTAAAAGTGAAACGATTTTACTATATAATATACGTTTGGTATTTAAATACAGCCATTATAATATCCACAATTTTTCTTATAATATTCATCTGAAACAAATATTATTTACTGTTTGAAGGCATAAAATTTTGTATTTCTAGTAAACCATTTCACCTGTTAATATCATCGAATAAACGTAAATTTTATGCAAATTGAAAATAATTTCCTTGTGCCACTACCGTCATATATCTTTATAAACAGTCTTCTAATCGTCCCACGTTGGAAAGGCCGTTTCACTGACGAAAAGATCCTGCGACGCCGTTCTAGTGTTAGCCAAGTTGGTTCTGTTTATAACGGACCGTGTGTTATTGGTTTGCACGTTGTATTGCTGTTCCACTTGGCTATATTGCTGCTGAGGTTGCTGTGACCATGGTTGCTGAGAAGTAGTTTTAGTGGTATTACCAGTGCCCTCTTGATCCCATAAAGCATTCGCATCCCAGGTGCTGTTGTAATCCACTTGGCTAAAGCTAAAGCCAAACAAAGTGTTTATTCGACAATAAAATATTACATCCTCTCGGAGTAATCTCTTGTCACTTGCTTTGTAACATTAATTTATCAGTAAAGGATTTGAGCTAATCTTGTTAGTTGATATTATTCGTATAATAATGTCTTTCAACATTTACTCAAAATGACTGTAATAGTGATAATTATTGAGACAATCATGGTACAATATGCTCTAAGACAATATGATTTCTCACCAATTCATATAAAAATCATCTTTCGCCACGTCACATATTCCTATCCAAACATACTTCTTTCAAAAAACAAAGTACAATAGCGAACTCTAAGTGAAACAAAGTCTAAAGAATTAGAAAACACTCGCCATGTTTCACAAAATTTCAGCATTTAATGATGACAGACAGTGGCGTAAATAGGATCCGCAAAACCCCGCAGATATGGGGGCCCCAAATTGCCACGAAACTACCATTAATTAATTTATATTTTAGTAATGTAAACGCCAGTTTAAAAATTTCAAAATTTGTGCGCTAAATTAGTCAGGAAGAGGGTTGTAAGATGGAAGTACTGGTTTAAATTATGGCCAACTTCATTCAATTGCGTTAAGCTTATAATTTTTAATTTGACAATGATAGCAACCACACTATGGGTGGCAGCGCAAGAGATAGCTAAAGAACCGACGTACGATGAGTAGTAAAAGCAAGAACGTTATAGTAGACGGAATTATTTTAATTAAATATAGTGTTTCTGTTTCTTTTTATAATATGATTATAAAGAATTCAAAGGTAAGATTATAAATTGAACTTGTATATCGTAGGGTAAATCTAATGTTATTATTATTGTAGAATTATGGATAAACGAAAACACGAGAGTGGGGCGCAAAAACGAAAAACAGAGTGAAGAACAGCTCGCTAAAAATACTAAAATTAAAAAAAATATTGTATTTATAATTATTTAAAATTAATCAAAATATACATTGTATTTTCTTGTACCTAATCATATAATTTTCAGAAGTTTATTGGGGGGGAGGGGGGGGGGGGGGGGCTTCTAAATCCTAGTTACGCCACTGATAGATTGACAGAGGTTGATTCGGATTTTGTTTTTCAATTGCTACCAGTGATTTTCGGCGATTCTTCGATAGATGGCTCTGCATGTGGTTAGTTACATCGTAAGCCATCTACAGCGCGCCGAAGCAAACAATGACCCTGAATAGGAGTAACCTCAGGTCGCTATACACACTCGTATGTTTCTACAGTATATATTGTTAATCACATACAATGTCAAAAAATGATAGTTAACTCCGTTTTTTTCAAGAAAAACTGTTAAGTATTTCAATTATAACCAAAATGTAATCAGCTTTTTACATGGATGTAAAGAAGAGTAATACGAAAAAATTATAATTTTCAGAATTGTATCGTCGGAGAAATTTTTGTCGCACACACACACACACAAGACATCATCGTAAAACTATTACAGTGTGTTAAAAAAATCCTAACTCGGAGTAGGCTATGAACAAAAAAGGTATTTGAAAGTATTTAATTAAACGTCAATTTGACACGAGATATTGTCAAAAATGTTATCGAAAAAAATCGAAGCTTTTCTTCTTGAATCCTTATTTTGGAAAAATAAATAAATTATAAAACAGTGAATGGCAATATTCTGTATCTTTCTTTAATATCTTTTCTTCTTAAAATTACATTCCACGATTTTGACAAATTGACTTTTGAATTGAATTATGATCAGACATACGTTTCTGTGTTCATAGCCTACTCCGAATTAGGTTTTTTTCTGAACACATTATACAATCGTACTCTAGGGATCCTAAAACGTGCTTATTCCTTACCCAAAGATGACTGAAGGTAACAGTTGTGTCCTTTATATTTTATGAAAAAAACACATTTAGAAAATTGTATTACCTGTAGTTATCATGTCCCGCGTCTTGCTGTTTTTCTTGACTCCTTTGCTCATGTTCCGTAACAGTTAACTCTATAGTATTATCCGGCAAAGGTTCTTCCAACGAACTGTGTTTAATTCCATAGTAGAAGTACATAAGAAACCCTAAAGTCATCCAGACAGTGAACCTGACTAGTGTGAGAATCGATAACTTGAAAATCAGGTAAATGTTGACGGTAACCGCAATGGCTGGCACAAACGGCAGTCCGGGAGTCATGAACATCAGAGTATTCCTGCAACATGGATGGATAATTATAATTACGCGGTTTGTGGCGAGCATAATAGACGGAATGATATTGTTATCCACCTTTCAGATACACACATGGGCAAGCAATTATACTAGAAACTAGACTCTAGATTTACGCGAAGATTGGTACAAACTAATTACGGAAACCTGTGTAGTTTGCGTTTACTTGAATTATACTGCTACACATGTGCTACACTGACGAGGATATCAACACTGCAGAAACATATTTTAGTTCTCGTAAGATGTTTAGAGATGAAATACACACGTTCATACTGATGAAATTTATTTTCTGTGCCTCCGTCTGGTATATATTGTTTTACATTTCTCTAAATCGTCCAGAAATATTGGTCGCGTTCAGCACCTCTCATCGCTGGCATCGCTGACCTCCGAAGTTTAACGAACACATTGAATGGACGCATGTAATTGGTCCAGCAATTGCATTCGGCAATCATCGGCATGCAGCGGTGCTCATCGCTGCCAGCGCTGCCGGGGTGCTGAACGCGCCCAGTGTTTTACTCATAAAAACATATACTAACGTCAACGGGGTATTCCGACATTTTAAAAATTATTTTTTTTACATTAGTACAGTCCAGTAGGACTCTGAATATCTAACTTTGAGTAAGAAAATGTATGCATCACATGAGATATGAATTTTAAAAAATTTCATCATAATTCAAATTTTCTTATCATGGCGCGCTTATGACGTCAACTCGATGGTGACATTTGCAACGAACTTCAGCGCCTTAATCCACATGTTCTTGACAGCCATTTGCTTGTTTACATATGATTTTAGTAACAGCGTGTATTTCGGTGTTTGTCCTGTGTTTGTTTATGGTAAAAATAGGAGTAATAATTATAAAGTGGACGAAATGTCAAACAAGAAATATACCCGCGCGTGTTAACTACTGGCACCACCTGTGTTTTTAAACGAAAATATTTACTTTGAAATGAGCAACAGATTATCAACTTGACGTCGCAAATTTCAAGGACGTTTCTAGAGCTGTAAAAATTCCAATTTTGTAACATTAAATTATGAATTAAAACTTTTTATTAAACATGTTTTATTATATTTTTCTACTATATGAAGATGGAAACTATAGAAAAAAGTTATTATTTTGCATTAATTCCATATCACCGGAATACCCCACTGGCCTCAGCCGGCAAACAGATAGGGGAATTTCATGTTTATAAGTTGGTATTATTCTGGTGAAATGTCAACAACAAGAATTAGCAAAATAACATGTATATGCATTATCGATGCATTTTTCGCGCTTTCACGTCAGCAAATTTTCGAATAGTCTATTTATAACTCACGAATCAGTTATTGAAAACTATCGTGCGGTACCTACATGATTTGGAAAATTTCACGTCTATTTCAAATCGCGTTATTGTACATTTAACCGTGTCAAGAGGTTGATTAAAAAATGAGAAATTAACTGATTTATAGGCGTAAAAATATTTTAAGTGTTAGTAACTCGTGAACCGCCAAAATCGGCAAAAATCGAGTAGTACAGCATATGAAACAAAATTTCATGCCGAAATTCGCCCTTTGGTCCCGAAATCGTTACATAAAACTACATACTCGATGAATAAATAAAGTTATGATTTAATTTTTGTCAATTTAAGGAACACTAAAATTTAAATGTAGCAGTGCAATTATATTTGCATAACTCAAAAGTAGGTACAGATACAGAATTGTGGGTGTCAGAAATTTATTATATAAAAGGGGGCTTCACTTTCTAACAATTATTTCTAATTAAAATTGTAAGAAATCATATTGGGTCACCTACACCAGTTTAAAATTAATATTCTTATATGTGCTCTTTTACTTTGCTGTATAAAACAAGCGTTATTGTGGGTATCCCACAATTTAACGGTAATAAGGTTTCAGAATAAAATTAAATTGAAACACGTACTTTCGTAAGTGCCTCTAAATAGACTTCGCTAAATGCCTGTCGAAAATATATTGAAGCCGTAGTTTTATTTTTTAAATTCGGTAGCAAGTGTATTAAGCATGTATTTTAAATGCATAGAATTTTTTTCTTTTAACATATTAGTGAGCAGCAAATATAAAACATTAATGAAATTTAATATATCAGGAGAGTGATGTTTCATTTTTGTATTCATTTATGATAGTTCATTATCAATATTTATCTTTTTGTAAAATCAACTTGCAAATTTATGTATATATTCAAAATTTCTCGACGTGACTTTTACGAAGATAAATTTATACAGGGATTGTAATTTTAGGCTGTTCTTTTTAGAATACAGTTTTGTCCTAAAGTTTTAAGAATTTTTTCTTGTGTAGTTCTAAATTTATTTTGCACAACTTTAAAATAGAAGCATGCAGTTACAATTTTAATTTTGTGCTATAGATATGCTCATAGACATAATAAATAAATTATCCTGAATATGCTGTATTAGAGAGAAAAAAATCCGTTGACAATAAAAGAACAGAATTAAAAAATAAAATACTTTGGGGCATGCCATGACCCTTTACCATCCCTTTTAGGTGTGCCATTGGTTGAAAATATATGTATGAAAAAAAAAAAAAAATAATAAAAAATTATGCTTTCCTAAAATGTGTAGCTTAGCTAATAAAATCAAAACATCATATATCATTAAATTTGTGTAGCGTTCAAATTTTATTGACAAGAGGTTCGCACAATATATTATCAAGATAAATGAAATAATCATGTCATTCTCCATTCATTTTTTAACTCCTGTCCATAAAAATTTATAAGAATTTTGCTAGAATTTTCCTTTGTGAAAAAATACTTCGCTAACCTGTTTTGTGGCTTCCTGGAGATAGCGAGTAAAACCGCAATAATCGCAAAGAGGAACAGAAAAAGGAAGACCGTTGTCGCCGTATCCATATTGTGCATTCCACACACAATAATGAGGTCGAAAATAATGATGAGCAGGTACAGTAACCCTACTGCCTTCATCACATACATTCCCGATTCTTCGGTAGCGGGTCCCGTGTCTACCCAGGGGAAGATAGCGGGGCACAAGTACGTGGCTGCTTGGAGACGCCGCCCCAGGTATCCGAGAGACGCGGCACCAGGGACTGCGCCACCACCTGTACTGGTAGCACTCCCTGCTCCGTGGAGAGACCCGTAGAATTTGTTTTCCGTGCGATCTGAGACTAAAAACTGGTCATCTCGCATGGAGAATTCTTCTTCGGGTTCTTCTCCGGGGTAGGTATCGTCGCTATCTGGAGAACTGCACATAAATAATGTATTTTTTAAACTTTGCCCACATTGCTAAGTTGCTAAGCCACTGAGGTATTTGTTTGTGAACTGTTGGTACGCCGGAGTATACTTTTTAAATTGTGAACGCGCGAAGTACGAATTTCTATAAGCCCTCCAACTCCATGGACATCAAATGTACAAAGCACGGCATGTACAGGGCAATCTATGTACATTATGATATTACCCGTTTCCGTTTCACTATTATTATAATTTGTAATATAAAGAATTAAGATTTGGTTTAAATATGAAAAATTACATTTAAAATGTAGGTTGGTTATATGTATTTCCAGAGGGTGGCATCACTGCGAGTTGCGAGAACAGATGACTTGATGAGTGTTCTGTTCTGTTTAACAAATCATGTATGTATGTATGTAGTGAATAAACTCAATAAACTAATAATAATACGTACAATGAAATAGTAAAATTCACTATATGGTATCAGGTGAGATATCGAAAAGTAATATTATAAGAAAATGGAAGCAAGAGAAAGATCATCAAAAAGTTTGTCTTTTCAAGAACATAACATGGCCGAAGCTTGGTAAAGATGGTATAAAAAATTAGAAATACATATTTGATTGTCATATGAAAGACTAAATAGCAGACAAAACTAAACTAAAAAATTACATTCGTGCTGAACTGAATAGACGATGAAGGTATTGGCATTCATGGCATTTGAGAAAAAATCTGTGAGCAATAGACTTGTTTAAAAAATTAAATAATAAATATTTAAGAAGACGATGCATCAATAAAGAGAGGTAACAAGAGTGAAAAGGCTTGCATTTATAAAGAAATCAAAAGGTCAACAAGATACTGATAAAAAGCTTTACAAAAAATGTAGTAAAATTCGTTACCATTATGAAATGACCATATTTCATTTGCGCAACAAAAAAAAAAGTAGACACCGGTATATTATGGCATAATATATCGAAATTCGATTGTGGTCATACGCTCCATTGTTCAGATAGGAACATTAATGCGCACGGTTAAATATAACGCAGCGAAATGTCGTTAATATGATTTATGGATAAAAATTAAAGAATGCGAAATAATAATTAAAGATGATGAATGAAATCCCAACAATAAACAAGATTTATAAATCGTGGAAACGTGGAAAGCGTATAATTATAACTTCATACTGTGTAATGATTATTAAAGACAAGGAGTTGAAAAGCGTTATTGTGATCCGGAAACAAGGGAGAGCAAATCAGCGAGTAATTGGGATTAAGATTACAGATTGAAGGTATTGATTTCAGCTCTTGAACTTTTCCAATGTAAACCACTTCAAATTAGCAATCAATTTTATTGTTTTATGGACCATTTCACGTTACATGAACAATGATGTATTCTCTGTACACATTTTAAGGATAATTGCCGTATATAATTAATGATTCGCAAAGAGAATAGATCTAACTAAAACATAGGTCATGCATAGAAATGTTATGAATGTGAGCTAAACAAATGGGGACATCCAGTGATGGAAACTCATTGTCTGAATGACATATTCATGCTGCCCCAGATTTGCAATATTAATGAAGGAATGATATGCATATATAATGTTTGATACTTGCCTACGGGTAACTCTCCGCACCATGACTCTCTGTTGCTGCTGTTGATGATGCAAACTGGGCTGATGCACACCTTGAATTGCTCCTCCCATACTGCTGTTATCCAAAGCCTGACGCAATGCTTCGGGCTTCAGTTCATTCCCGTAGATAGCATGTGGCTGACCATTCGCTCCAGGAGCTTCCTTTGTAGGCGATCCACGTACAGGCGTGCGAAGGCTTTGTGGTAGTAATTCAATCAGATTTGTGGAATGTGGTTGGTAACGCAAGATCAAAACGCATGTGGATACCAACGTATAGGCCAGCAGCGTTCCAATAGACATCATCTCTACAAGAACTTCTAATTGGATCAACAATGCTGCTATCGCTGCTGCTACTCCGCTGCCGAATGTGGCTATAGCAGGCGTTCCTGTACTGGGCCAGACTTGGGACAAACTTCGGAAGATAAGGCCATCTTGTGCCATGGCATATACTATTCGAGGCATAGGGAACATAGATCCAAACATACTGACTGTTAAGCCAGCCAAAGCACCTACCGCTACTATATATTTGCAGCGATAGGCCCCTACTTGGCCAAACATTTCCACCAGCGCAGAATCTTGATCGACTTGTTCATACGGCACGATCAATGTCAAAATCATCGAGCTGCTCACATACGCAATAAGGATAATAACCAAGCTACCAACGATAGCTAAAGGAATCGATTTTTTGGGGTTGTTTGCTTCTTCGCCTGTGGTGGCAATGATATCGAATCCGATAAATGCGTAAAAGCAGGTCGCAGCACCTGTAAACACCCCGGACCAGCCGTAGGGTAGGAAGCCCTTATGTTGCGACCAATTATCACTGTCCACATAGAAAAGGCCAGCGGTCATCACGAACACCCACACGGCTAGATTGATCGCATTCAACACATTATTAAAAATAAGCGACTTCTTAACACCTGCAGCCAGCAAAAGCATCATCAGCAGCGTGATAACGGCCGCCAGGAAGTCTGGAGGCCTGCCGAAGATGGTACCTGTAGAGGAATGTATATAGTTAGCTAGGAGATGTTATGATTTATAGAATGACATAAAATACATGGTGTCAGGTATGAGAATAATGACAGAAAACAGAGTGGAAGAATTTGAACAATAACTTACAAACAATTCTAGTAAATATGCAAGGGCAGGGTTAAATGGGTCATACTTCACCACCTTCATTATATCTTAGACTACACGGTTCTGAAGATTTTTTTTTGAAAGAAGATTGTATAGTAGGATATAAAAGATATAGGAAACCTGTGAAGTTAAAGAAGCAGGAGGAGAGCAAACAAATTAATAATCTTTTATTGTGGTCCACAGTACAATAGGGGAGTTTCACTATGTGAAATTTGAATGTTCTTGTACTAAATACTGAAAATATATCATACAAGTACTATATTAAAAAATATAAAAGTAATATTAATTTTGTTTTAATATTTAAATTTTTAAATTAAAATTATAACATAATTCAAAAGAAGCTGTTGTTCGCCATTTATAATCCGGTTATGACATTAGACTTTCAACAGCGCAAAGTGACTAGATTATATGTGCGCAGTGGGACGTATTTCGTAGTGCAGAGTGGATAATCCGGTATAAAACATATTTTCGTCACGATGCTATAAAATATATATGTATTTTAAATTTAATCTATTTAAATTTCACAAAAGAATACTTATCGCTTCATGATCTCTTGCTACAACCACACAACAAAATAATATAATAATACGAATGAGGTTATACTCGCTGCGGTGATACTCGGAATGGCTGAACGTTACAGTTATCTTTTGTCTTTTTCTACACCATGATAAATAATATATAATCTATCTTCGTTTAACAAAGAACAAATTTCTGGACTTACTATTTTCTTTTATCTCTTACTATGCACTAGTAGTATGGTATAAGACTATCTTTCTTTTACAGCGAACGATTGTTATGTCGAAAGTCTGACGTATTTCCTCAGCTATTAGCGCTATATTCAAAATTGTAAAGTTTTAATTATTTTTTTTCAGCAATATGGAGTACTTTACGAAAAAATAAAAAATACGTATCACGTATTTTTTCATGTAGATTAATATATATAATTTTCAAGAATTGTGTAACTCCCCATTGTGCAGAATTTAAGAAACTTTGTAAAATTTATGACAAATTTGAAAACTAGTAGTTTTTTTTCATTCACAATTAAATGGCAAGATCGAAATCAATGTAGCTATAATGAAAAACTTATAAAAGAAGAATAGGCAACATTTTTATGCAGACATTAATAAACAGACATACACCATTAAAAACAGGTGATTCACCAGCAAAAAGGTTAATGGGGAGATATTTAAGGGATGTTTTACAAAGAAACTACTTGAAGCCAAAATTACCTGTTTACTACAATACACGTCAAAATATTCAAGAAAATCAAGATAAAAAAGAAATGACGATAGACACAGAACCAAGTATTTATCAGAATTAAAAGAAGACATAGTATGGATTATTGATAAAAGAAAGGAAGGGACAATAGTAAAAAAAAAAACGGAAGAATCTCAGTAGAGTCGTAACAGATAAACAAGTAATTAGAAGAAACAGAAGATTCTTGAAAAAATTGTCCAAGTCAACCTGAAGAGAACTCAGAGCTCTATTACTTGAAATAGAAAGAGGGATGTATAGTTGCCGTCACATAAGTATGGACTGGAGATTTCTACACTGTTGCCAATTCAGTGGCTATGTTGAAAATGCTAAGTTATGAAGAAGTGGTAACGCCGCAGGGCAAGGGACGGTGCGGAGAAGGGATTGGCGGCGAGTATAGTTAGCTAGATGTTATGTTTTGTTGTGATTTATAGATTGACATAAAATAAAGAATTATAATACAGTACCAACGTTATCTCCGATGGCTTTGCTGATGGCCCCGTTGGCCAAGGCATCGAAGCATGCACTTAGAGCACACGCGCATGCGCTCGTGCCGATGAGGTACTCCAGCACCATGTTCCAGCCGATTACGAAGGCGAGGAATTCGCCCACCGTTACGTAGGAGTACACGTAGGCTGATCCTGTGGTATGAGGTACTCGAACGCCGAACTCAGCGTAGCAAGCCCCGGAGAAGATGCTGGCGACGGCTGCGATGATGAAGCTGATGATGACGCCCGGACCGGCCACGTTGTGAGCCACCATGCCGGCCACGAGGTACATGCCTGTGCCTGCGCAGCTCCCCACGCCAAGAGAGGTCAGGTCCAGCGTCGTCAAGCATTTCTACATCCCAAAAAATACAATCAGCAACTATAAATTAGTTATTCCGAAACAATATGTTGACTGACAATACGAGGTGTGGCAATTAAATAACGAGATTTATTTTTTTCCGGCTTCCCTGTAAATTTGACAACATTGCAGGCTATGTCATATTAATTTGTAATCATCTCTCCATCCATTGTTCAAATTTCAAGATAATTAGGCAAACCGTTCGGCAGTAGCCTTTGATTGAAGTTAACTACTTTCTCGGACTCCGTCGGAATTATGTTTGTGTCTATATGAAATTCTGTGTGAAATTTAAAAAATACGCTACAGAAATGTACGAATGGGGGATTACGGCTCAATCGAATTAAAGGAAAATAGTACAAAAATAGGAATGTATATGCTGAATAACGAATATTAATAAAAAAATGAAATGGTATAATTGAGATATTTCGGAAATAAAGGGTTTTTTGTTATAGGGCTTCGACACTAATATGAAAATATTTTGATTGGCGACCGAGAAACCGCCTATACATGCATTACAAATAGCGTGTTAGGAGGTGGGGATTACTACCAATGGAAGTTAAGAAATTCAAATTCGAAGGGAGGGGCTAACATTCCTGTACTACAGTTTCCAAACAGTTTTTATTTTAACATAAATTTCTTGCATTAAACTTAATAATTTAAATACACCTGTAATTATAAAGTATGTAGACTTATACAATGTTATAATATTCATTTATTTTTATGTAAATATAACTTAAAATAGCATATATTTCAAGAACATTTAGGTCCATGATGAAAACAGTTTGATATAAAAACACAAATGTGACGTCACGTCAATCTTTTCAAAATTCGGGAGACTATAACTCGCTTATTAATAGGAATTTTTTTACCGGATTTTCATCAATAGTCTTAGTTTTCCTAATATTGTCAGATGAAATTATAAAAAAAAAATGGTGTAATCCCCCATTGTTGAAGAATGTTTATGGTAATGAGGGTCTATCTAGGTACTCAAGTTTTCGAGCAGTTTAGAAGATTTAAAGAAGGAAGAAAAGAGATCAGAGACGATTAGCGACTCTGCCGTACACTGACATTGTCTTTTTCGAAATGCTAGTGATTGTTCACATGGATTGGGTGCCTAAGGGGTATTTCGTTAACCAAGCATATTACTATATTACTAGAAGGTTTTGATAACCCTTAATGCACGGGTGAGAAGAAAACGGGCTGAAATGTGATAGGATTCTTCATGAAGACAACGCCCCGGAACAAAACACCCTATCCGGCAATACATTTTTGACGAAATACAAAATCATTGTTGGTACATCAACCGTACTCACTTGACCTAGTGCCATGTGACTTGCTTTTATTCTCAAATTGTAATTCTGCGTTAAAAGGCACCAAATTCGGGGCCGAATTGTAGTTATAGAAAAGCGGCAGAGCTTATGAACAACCTAACAAAAAAGGCCTGGAGGCATTGCTTCCAGCAATGGAATATTCGCATCGGGCGGTGTAAGGTTCGGGGAGGAGAGTACATTAAAAGTGGCAATATTTGTTTTGTGTAATTTTATACATTGTCAATGTGTTAAGATCAATCTCTTTTATTTAATTGCCACACCTCGTATTTCAACAGCCAATGGATAAAATCCGATAGCTCAAAATCTCGATAATTTCTACAACCCGTAATTACGCGAATTACCCGAAAACGCTCTTAATAGCTTAAGAGCGTTTTCGGACAGATAAAAAAATGTTGACAATTTAATTTAACAAGATTTTTTATGTTTTCTCAATCGACTTTTTATTAAGATATTATAGTGAATAGGGGTTTCCAATTTTGTTTTTTATTTTTTTTATTAATCATTGTACCTAAAAATATTTTCGCCGCAAAGTTTCTAATACGCCAGAAAAAAATTATTAAAGTTTCAATAAATGAAACAAGAAAATATTAAACGCTCGATTTAAAAGCATTAAAGTTTCAATTTGATATTAGGTTAATAAAAATCAGAAAATTAACGATTATATTCACTTTAATATTACTTATATAATATGATGAACATTGCTATCCAATAAGTATTTTAAACTTTGGAATCCCATTACAGCAAAGTTATAAATTCGGGATTATACGAGACGACTTGTGGCGAAACTCGAGTTACGATGAAACTGCAGTCTGTTATAATAACTGTTTCAAACTTACTAGTATAATTCTACATTAAAAGGAGCTTGAAATAGTAAAATTAATGAAACTATAAATTTTATCTATTTTATACTGTCATCAATTTCATTAAAATCATAATTATTCTATATGAAATATAAAGAGAAGATACATTTAAGTTTTGCGATGTACTAAAATTTCTAGATTTAACATTCAGTCAATTAACTTTTTCTTCCTCGTTAAAAATTATGAAACATTTATCAAATTTTTATTGTACTCGAATATCTCTAATGTAGCACTTTTTTTTAATGTACATTGTGTTATTTTCTTTCATTCGCTCACTTTTCATATATTTTTAAATGAAATTATTAAATCAAAGCATGATAACTACTTTTTCTGTTATATGAAACGTTTTTTTTTATAACCATTCCTGTGGATTCGACTCTGCCCGTCTGCACTGTATAAAAGCTGGCGGCCGTACACCAAACTAGCTAGAGTACGTTATACAGGGAGTTAGTTCTGAGCCATTTTGCCCTCTAGTTAACACTGTTAACAGTTTCTTCAAAAAAACATACATTCCCCAGATGTTGAGAACTACTGATATAAATGTATGCCTGCTAAATTTTACCAACGTAACCATTTACAATGAAAAATGGAATTATTTCAGCAGTTTTCCAAATTTGTGATATATAAAAAAATTAAAAAACGACTGTGGAATATTTTATTACATTTTTCATGGTATTGCTGTCCTTGAATTCTGGCCAAAGCATTTACTACCTTTCTATATAACTATTCCGTCACTGCATATTCGCGTTGCAAGTTTACGTTACAACATAAATAATTAAGAAATAAAGAAATCTTAAGCCCATGCAACCCAAGTCTAAATTTTATTAAAATATGATGATCATAATTAAAAACTAAAAAAAATCTGTTGTGGCCAGCACAAGACCTCTCGCTGGGTATTTAACCACGCAGTATAAAGAAAGCAACCATTATGTTCAAATATTTTTGCATTCACACATAACAATTTTTATTTTACATTTAACAAATATATCATACACAAAATAAATTTCACAAATATTGACAAAAATAATAGAAACACTTAACAAAAATCAAAATAGTACTTGCATCTTGACACAAAGTCTTTTCAAACCCGTATTCTGGAAGCCAATGAAGCAAATCAATAGTAATTCTAATATTTATGTACGATTGAAAATATATTATTTTTACTAACCTTAATTTTATTAGATTCAAATACATATATTATTACTACATTCTCCTTAACACGGTTTCACTATTAATTTTAATGTAATTGCAACCTGACAGTGACATTTGTTTAAATATGTCAAAATTGTTATTAAAATATTGTTTTTGTTTGAGGCATAGGCAAAATGATATATGAAAATAAATTATATTATTAATTTATATTTAAAGTTATTTAGAGTTTTACTAAATGCTATTATCATAGAATTGATGATTGTACCATTATATTTCATTATTATTAGTAAAAGTTGGTGAAAAATTATATTCAACGAATTTTTTTCAAGAAAAACTGTTAAAAACTTGTACAAGTGATACTTCCGGTTATCCGATATACACTGAAAACTAATCAGCTCTTCCCACATTAGTGTAGAATGGATATACAAAATTTCAAAATTTTCTGATTGATAGTATTCGAGTAATCGTGTCCACCAGATCCACACATCCACACACACACACACACACACACACACACACACACACACACACACACACACACACACACATATACATACCCACAGACATCATTGTAAAAATGTTAAAATCGGATTCTGGGGACATCAAAACGTGCTTATTATATAAAATCTCTATATGCTATTTTTAGCACGATCCCTATACCTCCCTTACCTAGGGTAGCGGGAGGTAAAAAAGAAAAATACCTTGACCTTAACAATAATTTAAAAAAAAACTATATACGTATTTCGAGAACTACGTTCTCATCATTAGTAGAAACTACAAAATAATAAGACAGAGAAGTTAAGATTACTCAGCATGTAAACCATGCCAGAGGTCAAAACAGCTCTTTTTATAGTTACGATGATCATGTTTATTTTTTCGGGATTTTCGCTGAGAGATCTCGATGGTACCACTCCTACATACTTTTTTTCTAATTCAAAATTAGCTTTTTCTGCTTTCTCATTAATTAACGAAAAAGCTCCGCTTTCATTGAACTTGTTCCATTAATTACTTTGATATGTCTAGTACGAAAAACGCCTACCTAACATAATTTCCGAAATAAGTTATATCAAATTTAATTAGATAATAACATTTTGCTCTCTCGAGGGTATCAAATACACCTGCCTTTAAGCCATCTCTTAGCTTTGATGTAATAATAAATTTTCACGAGGTTTTACTAATTTCCGCCGCTTAATAATTCAAGCAGGCTTTGTTTGTCAAGTTTCCGTTGTTTTTGTATTAGAGCAAACTCGACGGTATTTCGGTAAATAATTAATAAATTCGTAATTAGCTAGCGGAATAGCTGACCGCCGCTCTCTACGCAATTGCCGCTATTAGGATTATCGTCTTAGTTTATTTAACCTACGTATCGAACATAAAGGAAATCGTGTTTGTAGTGACAGACTACAAATATGCGTATCTAAATAACCAGTGGCGTATTTTATTCATTGAACCGGGTTATTTGTGATTAACCTGGCGGGAAGGCAAATAAAATAAAAAATTACTGTTTGAATAAAATATTCCCTGTCCCCACTCAATTTGTTGTATGTAGGGTGTTTCAAAAACATACCAACAAACTTCCAGGAGTGGTAGACGATATAAAATTAAACATTTTTCTGTAAAATGGTTATTTAACTAAGCACTAAAATATTAGATTTGCAGTAGGGGCACCCAGTGGCGGCGCTAAAGGAGGGGGGGGGGGGCACCCTAAAAAGTCTAGTGTCCACTCAAGTGCCCATCCACTGTCAATATACAATAATAATTTTTAATATTTTTTGTATATATACAGGCTGGTTGATTTTTCATTGTCCAGGTTATATCTTCTGAAATATTAAAGATACAAAAAAATGTTATATATGAAAGTTGTTTAATACAACTTGATCTATAATTTAGCATAAACAATTTTTTTCCAAGGCCTACCAATTTTTTGGAAAAATGTTTAACTTAAATTTTTTAAATGTAACAGCCTGTATATTTTGACAGAATAAGATTCTTAATAAATTTCTCTTTACAATGATGTGTAACAAGTAAGGATTTACCTTTCAATTATGTCCTAAAGCAAATAGAAATATGATAAAAGTAGGCTATGATATTCTATTGTTTATAACTGTATCTTCTGTCACACATGAACATTGGCTACGTAGGGGTTTTCCTTTGAATAAAATTATGTCTAATAAAGCAAGTAATAGAATTACTAGCATTGATGATTTACAAAATTATTAATACTTTTATTTCAATATCAAGTAGCAATCTGTGACATATGTTACTGGTATAAACAATAGAATATCACAGCCTACTTTTGTCGTATTTCTATTTGCTTTATTAGACATAATTTAAAGGTAAACCCTTACTTGTTACACATCATTGTAAAGATAAATTTATTTAGAATTTTATTCCGTAAAAATATACATGGTGTTCCATTTAAAAAATCAAAGTTAAATATTTTTCTGGAAAATTGGTAGGCCTTGGAAAAAAATTGTATATGCTAAATTATAGACCAGGTTGTATCAAATAACTTTTCTATATAACTTTTTCTTGTATCTTTAATATTTCAGAAGATATAAGCTGGACAATGAAAAATCGACCACCCTGTATAGAATATTGCCATTCACCGTTTTCTAATTTATTTCTATTTCAAAAATAAGGATTCAAGAAAATTTCTTAAGATAAATTTTTTGACAATATCTCGTGTCAAACTGGGATTTAATTAAATACTTTCAAATTGACATACTTTTTTTGTTCATAGCTTACTCCGATTTAGGATTTTTTTGAACACACTATATATAAATTATTTAAGGATGTTTTGTTTCAGCTAGCTGAAGATGGACCAATATGGTCCGAAACGTCCTTTATAATTTTTGTAACAACACGCGGATCATTAAGGCCTTAATCACTCATACCTTCAAGATATATTTCATCTTATATATATTTATTATATACTATGTAAATAGCAACAACAGGCAGTAAAAGTGATGTTTTACAAACCGTCCGCTGTCAAACAAATCGCACCCTTAATGTTAATCGGCAAAAAGTATTTTTCTTGCTCCACTGTTAAAACGGCTCATATTAGACTTTGATTTATAACAAAAAGTGTTTGTTGTGATGTCCTCTTCTACAACTCCTGGTATTTTGTTGGCATGTTTTTGAAACCCCGTACATACATATATTGTAAAATGATATTGTTTGTAGATATTGTGTTATGGATGTAATATGGACAAAGGAATATCAGAACATTAGAAAAGGATAGTTGTACTAACCATAACCATGTACGTAAGTGTACAGCAGACCACGGTTTGATATTTAACATTTAACGTTTTCGCAACAAACAGGGTTACCATCTGATGCTCAATAAGTAATTGTGTGCACAGTATAGTAATGCCAACATTTATAACATAGGTATAAACATCAAAATATTGGGTTTCGAAACATATCGAAGTTTACTGGCTGGAAAGGTATACACGTGTAGATACTTAGGCTTTTCCTTTTTTGCACATTCCTTTTCAAAGAATTTTAGACAAAAATGAGTTAAAAATTTGTAAAATATAAAATATAGCATTTAAATCAATAAACAAAATTCATTTCGTATATTTTCTAACAGAGTAAATTAGGTATGAAAATTTACAAAATTACAATTTTATAATACTAAAGCCATGGAATTAAAACAAACGATTAATGTGTCACACACGTGTCACGTTTTATCTATCATATTATTTATTTTGGTTTAATTTGACCTGGAAATTTCACAGTGAATAAATATTGAACTCTGTAGAAACAATTTCCATTTACATACGTTTTTATGTTCATAGCCTACTCTTATTTACATAAGAGTTAGAAAAATGGTATATGTCGAAGAGTTATATAGAAGTAAGAGGCACTTCGTGCCGGGTATTTTACGGCTCCGAGTAGACAGGCATTTTGCTGACGAGTTATGTATTAGTTTTTTTCTGAAACTTTTGATGATAATAAAAGTTAATTTAAAATTTAATAATTAAATCTGATTTTCTATACAGTGTGTCCCATTTAGAGGTGCCACCATTGGGATCTCGAGAAGTATAAGAGATACGATATCGGTTAAATGGAACTTTTTGTGCGCCTTTGGGAGGCCATTTCAGATGTGCTTTTGTTTTTCCAAAAATTCTCATAGGGCACTAGATAATGACGAAAAACTGAATAATGTTGATTTTTTCTTTTTCAAATAACTTCTAAACTATTAGTAATTGAGAAAAACGTTTCAAATACAAAAGATAGATATTTTTATTAACTAACCAGTGGCGTACGAAATGAATTTTTATATCCCTAAATTTTCGAGATATAACACAAACTTATATTTTGGAACCCGTATCTGATTTTAGTCTCAAAAAAATCATTATTTTTTTCTCTTTTCAACAATGTAAGGGTTATTATGTTTTATATTTGTTTTGCCTTCAAAATTATTATTTTTTCCTTATTTTGTATTAAATTTATAATTATTTTGAAAATATTGATAGATTTCTATTTAGAAATACTCCTTGTATTTAAATAATTTATATCGTTAGAAAATTTTGCTCAAAACTCCTATCAAACTAATTTTTATAATATTTTGTATCTGGTCGGCCGTGGCACATTATAGTGTAATTTGTAATTATGAGTCTAGAATAAAAATATTAAGTAATAAAGGCATAAAACAAATTATTTCAATCAAATACAATATAATTAATAAAAATAATAATGTTTTTTTGAGAAATAATAAGAAAGTTCAGGAAAATAAAGAGAAAAATTAAATTTTTTTGAAACTGAAATCAGATATGAGTTTTATTTAAAAAAATATAAGTTTGTGTTTGTAAAATTTATTTCGTACGCCACTGGTTAGCTAATAAATATATCTCTCTTTTATATTTGAAACGTTTTTCTCATTTACTAATAGTTTAGAAGTTATTTGAAAAAGAAAAATCAACAATATTCAGTTTTTCGTCATTATCTAGTGTCCTATGAGAATTTTTTGAAAAAACAAAAGCACATCTGAAATTGCCTCCCAAAGGCGCACAAAAAGTTCCATTTAACCGTCATCGTATCTCTTATACTTCTCGAGATCCCAATGGTGGCACCTCTAAATGGGACACACTGTATATATATCAAGATGTTCTTACTCTCGTTACAGGTGACAGAAAAAAATTAATAATTTTAGAAATTCTGTGGTCTGGGATTAATATATCTAATGTAAATAACACTACTATAAACATTAATATCCAATAAAATTAAAAAAATCTATTATCGGTTACAATTATTTGCCCACTAATTAATGCGACTAATGGTTATGAAAATTGAAAATGGGGTCTTCCAGCATAGTAATAAATTTGAACACTTCTAAAATTACAGATCGATTTCTATTTAGTTGAAGTTTAATAAAAAAAAATTTATATATATACAAAAAAGTGGGGAAACCTATTTCGGATAAAGAGCAGATCAAATCTGATTCTGGACGTACGAGTATTTTCCTTTTTCTGGAGTGTCCAGGCAAAAAGTGGACAAGTGTTGACCCCAGTTCCGAGTGTTGTTGCTCATGTTTTATCCACATTCGGGCGCGGAATCCACGCGGATTTCGCACCGTGTGACGTCATCGCGCAGATCAATACGGATCTGGATTTCTGGAATGTCAGTGCCGTCGCTACCGCTAGGCTAATGTTACTTTCGGCTTTGCTTCCCATTTCGATCATTTCTATTTCGCTTTCACGAAACCCGTTCGCAATTTTGTCACCGTGGTTAGCCACCAAAAACGAAATTTCACGCTAGTTCAAATCACATTTATAGATATTTTTGCGAAATTATAGAAAAATTTCTGATAGTGCCAGCAAATTACCTTCAGTCAATTCTATGTATTTTGCACAAATCCCACACCGAAAATACCTTGGAAAAGATTCTATATATCCAGTAAAATTGTAACACGAACATATACTTCCTGTATATTTAAAAGATTCAAACCAAATTTGAATTTAAAACTGTTTAAATTCGATTCAAATTTACTGACCTTGTAAATATACAGGGTGTCTCTTAAATAGGGGGACATGGCTTAACCACAGATTCCTGAGGCTAAAATAAGGCGATTTAACCAAACTTGCTTCTACCGGAAAGTGTACCATTTAGCCAGAATTCTGCTTCAAAGTTCTTCGAAAAAAAATTAATTTTGCTTATAACAATCGGACGCTTTATTCAATTTGGATGAAATTTGGTATGACAGTTTATATGGTTATAAGTCATCTTTTAAGGTGACACTCGTTATTATTAGTGAACCACTAGTGTATGAAACTTAGGTCTCCCAACATAAATTAGACCGTAACTTTTTAATGGCAATGCCGAAAACGTGAAATTATTTTTTTTCAGAAAGATACATTCAATAGTTAACTTTTCTCTCTCTGTGTAATTTGTGATATCTGTTACGGTTCACACAGAAAAAAATAAAATCTGAGTGTCTGCACTGCTAAATTTTTAAAATAAATTTAATCTAGCAGTCTATCCAAATGCCAAACATTTAATTTTTTAATGACAGCAACGAGTTGTCAATCTTCACAACTTGTTTAGAAGTAAACTGAGATATGTAATCGTCTTATTTATAATAATGATAGTAAAATATTGTTAGGCCGAACAAACGGATGTTACTAATTTTAGAATATTGCAAAGAAAATTTTTGACAACCCATAAAACAATT
This sequence comes from Ophonus ardosiacus, assembly GCA_943142095.1. Taxonomy (NCBI): domain Eukaryota; kingdom Metazoa; phylum Arthropoda; class Insecta; order Coleoptera; family Carabidae; genus Ophonus; species Ophonus ardosiacus. Next base: position 38,431,221 of record OW964829.1, on the reverse strand, counting down.
GTGACTGTCATTAAAAATTACTTGTTTGACATTTGGATAGACTGCTAAGATTAAATTTATTTTAAAAATTTAGCAGTGCAGACACTCAGATTTTATTTTTTTCTGAGTGAACCGTAACAGATATCACAAATTACACGAGAGAGAAAAGTTTACTATTGAATGTATCTTTCTGAAAAAAAATAATTTCACGTTTTCGGCATTGCCATTAAAAAGTTACGGTCTAATTTATGTTGGGAGACCTAAGTTTCATACACTAGCGGTACACTAATAATAACAAGTATCACCGTAAAAGAAATCGAATAAAGCGTCCGATTATTATAAGCAAAATTAATTTTTTTTCGAAGAACTTTGAAGCAGATTTCTGGCTAAATGGTACACTTTCCGGTAGAAGCAAGTTTGGTTAAATCGTCCTATTTTAACCTCAGGAATCTGTGGTTAAGCCATGTCCCCCTATTTAAGAGACACCCTGTATAGGCTATGATCAGGTTCAGGTTTTCGGTTCAAGTTCGGGCCAGTTCCAGGGCCCTACTTAGAAGCTCAAATCTAGGACTAAATAATAAAGAGTACTTTACCACAGCGGTAATGCATGGCCCTGCAATGCACAAAACACTCACCAGATCTGTACACCACCGTGTCCAAATCAATACTAATCAATTCTAATAATTATTGTAGTTTTTAATTATCGTTACATCACACCTCAAGTCAAAAATTATTTAATTACATAAAATATAAATAAATATCTCTACAATTGAACCCAGGGGCTTACGTAACCATTTAATTATCAGTGTATATGCTACACTCTTTACCCGAATTCAGGCATTGTTTGATAAATTTGCTCAGAATTTTTTCACTTCAACGGATATTGCTTAATTTGAATAGAACAATACTAATAATAATGGTTAAGACTCATTTCCCGCGATTGTCCTAATGCGTAGGAGCAATAATTATTAAATAAGCGCAATGCTTAAAAATGTTTATCATAAGGCAACGTTTACTACCATTTCCAGCTTTGCTTAATGCTTAAGAACTAAGAGCAATGAGTAAGAACAAAAGATTACAAACTTCTAACCTGAACTGTCAACTGTCAGTCTATTTTATAATTATTAAATTTTTAGTTTTTCAGTATGGATATAAAAACAGAAAATTAAATATGTATATAACATATTGAAAAATCTGTTGTGGCCAGCACAAGACCTCTCGCCATTTCCATATTAGGCTATATAAGTATTGTATTGCACTTCGCTTTCGAACCGTCGTTTTATAACAAAATATTACAGAACTTTACCCAAATATTGTTTTTTATTGTATATAACATGTCTTCTGCACACATATAATTCTAATTATATCTATTTTTCATTGTATTCTTCCAATTCGTTAACCAGATTGGTGGTGTCTTTATCTCTAAATCTATACAAGATATAATTAAAATTTTAAGTGTATTAAATGGAGAATTTTATGTTCTTCAATATTTAATAAAAAAAACTCCCAAAAAAATATATTTGGAAGAATTTTTCTAAGAAACTACTACTTCCGGTTGTTCAATTGTTACCAAAACCTTTTCAGCTCTTCCCAGGAATGTCAGATTGAAGAAACCGCAGTTAAATATTTTTTAAGTCTTATAGTTTTTGAGGAATCGTCCCTCCAACATCCATACATACAAACACTCACACACACACACACACACACACACACACACATACACACATCCACACACACACACACACACACACACACACACACACACACACAGACAGACATCATTTTAAAAATGTTATAATCGGATTCTAGGGACCTTAAATCGTGCTTATTCAATAAAATCTGGATATGCGAATTTTATTAGCATGAATCCAATACCTCTCTTAGCGAGAGGTAATAAAAAAGAATTGGGGAATAAGAGAAAAAATGTGATATTTCTGTTGAATTAGTCTTTAAATAAAATAGCTGGAAATGGTGTACTAGTAAATTGTCATAATGCATTAAGCATTAAAACATTCATTGGAAATAAGACTTAAGGTTATGTTACGGCTTAAATAAAAAAAATAACAAATAAATATCAGTCTTTGTAAGTTTTGATAAACCCACAACGCGTTGTGTCTGGTTTTGTTTTTCGCTTACTGCCGTTATCGGTTTTTGCTCCTACGGCGAATATTGAACACGGACAGCAACAGACGCTCTATACCTACTACTTTGTACATTTGTAAAAAATCGAATAAAACCAGATAGGTACACCAATAATGAATAATAAATCGTGATATTTCTTTACATTTATAATATAATGTAAAAGTAAAAAATAAATAAATAAATAAATAAATAAATATAACCAGTGTGTTAATTAAGAACCTGGCCATAGGCGTTTAACATGGGAAAACAGTTTTTCTTTGCGCAAAACTCCCCAATTAATTTTAGACAAAAATGTTTCAAATAAATATTGTAGATATTAATATTCTACGCCTAAATTACTAAACAGATTTAATTTTTTACGTTTAGTAACTTGTAAAATCTAATTTGAAATTGTATAAAAATATTGCTCACTTATAGCGACACCCATGAAATTGAAACAAAATTAGAAAGAAATTCATATCGTTTGAACTGTCAGAAATTTAATTTTATAGAGTGAAAAAATAATAGTAATAAAAGTTATTGAAATGTTAGATTTTAAAAATAATACCTGTGTAGTGATTTAGGTGCAGAATTGAATTATCAGCAACTTTTCATTGAAAACTGAATTTCTGACAGTTCAAACGATACGCATTTCTCTGTAATTTTGTTTCAATTCCATGGGTATCGCTAGAAATGAGCAATATTTTTATACAATTTCAAATTAGATTTTACAAGTTACCAAACGTGCAAAATTAAAACTGTTTACTGATTTAGGCGTAGAATATAATTATCTGTAACACTTATTTGAAACATTTTGTCTAAAATTAATTGGGGACTTTTGCGCAAAGAAAAACTGTTTTCCCATGTTAAACGCCTATGGCCAGTTTTTTAATTAACACACTGTATATATCATCACGGCATATTACACATTTCTGAGTATGCAAATCTGCGTTGTACACAGATTTCGGTAATGATGATGACATATTTGTCCCGTGCGGGCGTTTACCAGGCGTCACCTCATGGCCACTCATTGCTGGCGTGGAGAGTTCACCACAGGGGTCGCTTTTGTGCCATTTAAAATTTGAAATATTTGGCGTCGGTCGGGATCGAACCCGGTTCCCCAGATTCGCGACCAGACACTCAGGCACGCGGCCACGGGACCCCATGTAAAAGTGGGATTTTATTTCCCGGCTTTGTGATAAAAGCGTGTTGGGAATTCGAATAATTGTCCTCAATTTACTTGAGAAAAAATTGGTTTGTTTTATTTGTTCTCCATTTCTTATAATAAATTTCTTTTTCCGTTGCAATTTGCGGTTAAATAGACCAAACAGTCTTAATTAGAAAATTCCTTCTCTAATTAATAATGTTCTTCCCAAATTAATATTCTTTATTTAAAAAGGCCCGTGGGCATAGCGAGCTTTTCAAGCAAAATCACCATTTAATTAAGCTTAAATTAAAATTTCTCTTATGAGAAACACGAGCTCAGATGTGGAACAAATAAAAGTATGATATATTGTTTATTGGAAATTTGAAGTAATACGAAATTTGAAACCTATTTGCTCTCATCGTTTAATTTAATGAGTCTTGGCAAATAAAACATTTGATACAATGTCATAATTAACCCAATAGTGGTCGTGCCTTTGTGCTTGGTAAATTTAGTTCAGCTTTGATTGCGAAACCAGTATCAAAGAATTTAATTAACCACTGAAAACAATATTAGTACCTACCTAATAAAATCAGATTTGCTTTTATTCAAGACCTTTCATTGGCATAATATACTTAAATAATGGGGGTAGGTACTTGACTAAATGTGTCAAAGGGAATATACATCTTTCTAAAATATATAGAAAAAAAAAACATATTATTGTCGGGGTCACGATATTGACTAAATTTAGTTTAAATTGATTATATATTTTTATTAATTTACAGATAAAGAATGCCTTTAAATTTCTTTAGTAACAGATGCTTGATTGATATGTTATACCCTGTTCGTGTATTTGATATGCATAGTACATGTGTGTCTGTGGTTCTGATGGTGTGAGAAATACGAAGTGAGATGCTGAGATCCACGACCACGAGATGTCTGGGACCTATGTACATGTGATCGTAAGCTAAGCTCTCATAATGGAGCTCATGTGTGGGACTTGTGTAGGTAGCTATGGTACTGCTAGTGACTACGACGTGACTATTTACTAGAATGCATACTTTTACCGATAAGAGTACTAGAACGCATGAGGTGTTAGCCCGCATTTAATATGCGGGGCGCCTGCTCAAGTTCTTTCTTTGCATATAACTATTGCTTTATTTATTATTTTCTTTTTAAAATGTCACCATTATTAATTTGAAATAATGATTAGTTTTTTGACGGTGATATTTATCTGTCAATTACATACATTTGAAAAATGAAGTCCAGGGGTCTATGTGTCAAAGATAACACAATTATACGAGGGTCACGCCAAAATTATTGAGATACAGAAATATTATTTGAAGGAGAAGCATGTAGTTTTACTGGTGTTCAAAGTAGTCCCCCCATGCTTCAATACACTTTTGTAATCGAATTTTTCAGACATGGAAAGCTTTGAGCCATTCATTTTCTGGAATCGTAATAAAATACTCCATTATGGTGTTGTTAATCTCCTCTTCTGACGTAAAATGACGACCACGTAAATGTTTTTCTCAAATTAAATAATAGCCAGAAGTCACACATTGCAAGATCAGGAGAATACGGTGGATGCTTAATGACTTTAATACCATTTTCTTTTAAAAAATTAACAGTTGTCGCAGCGGTATGGGAGGACGCATTATCATGGTGAAGCATTAAACCCTTAATTTTCACACTGCGAAGAACTTCAGGTAGACATTTTTGTGTGTACCAATTGGCAGTAACAGTCTTCTGTCCCTCTAACCTAATTGCTTTCACAAGACCTGTACTTCTGAAAAATACAGCGTACATAACTTTTTTAAGTGCACGTTGTTTTTTCACGGTAACTGGTGCTGGGTCATCTTTAAACACCGATACCCTACTTTCTTGACGCGTTGGAACATCATAAAAGGGTATGTAAGTTTCATTGCCAGTTACAATTTTAGAAAAAATACGATGACCGCCACTATTTAACAATTTTAAAGTGGCGCGACTAATTGTAACACACTTGGCTTTTTGTTCTTCCGTTAAGTTGTGTGGCACCCAACGAGAAACAATTTTTCTAACACGAAGTTCTTCATGCAAAATTTATGCTATTGCTGCGGATCCAATGCCAAGGGCATCTTCCATCGTTTGATAGGTGACACAATTGTCATCCTTTATCATTTGTCTGATGGTAGCTGCATTTTCTGGCACTACCGCTGTACAAGGTCTCCCTGAGTGTTTCTCATCACGCAAGAAATTACGGCCTCTTTTGAATTCTGAAAACCAGCGAAATATAGTTGCTCGAGATGGAGCTTCATCTCCAAATGCCAATCGTAGATGTTCCTCGCACTGTTCTTCACGTAATCCAATTTTAAAGTCGTAGTAAATCATAGCGCGATAATGCTCTCTTCCTAACTTCATGTTGCAGTTTATTTCCACTTCGAATTCCACCACAATAAATCACTTCAACCAGATGATATTATTGGACAGAATCTTGAATTTTTATAATAACATAAATTGCGAAAAAATGACATTTAAATGTATTTTTCAAAGCTTCAGGTAAAGTGCCATTTCCGGTTATTCGATTCACGTCAAAATCTACTGGTTTCTTTCTTTATTAAAAATGCGACTTTTAGTACGATCCCTATAGCCTATACCTCCTTTACCAAGGATAGCGTTAGGTAAAAAGAATGTGAAATGTTATATTAGTACCGCCCATATATTCTTGAAAATAAATGCAATAGACATTAATGGTTCTATGACTATAATAAAGGGAAGAAAAGATTATAGTGCATTACAATATTATTTTATTTATAATATTTGCGATTTACGAAATTAAATTAATTGGAGAAAATTCATTCTATACCTTTTACTTACAATACTATACAGACGCCAAATATTTCCAATTTTAAATGGCACAAAAGTGGCCCCTGTGGTGCACTCTCCACACCAACTATGAGTGCCCGTGAGGTGACGCCTGGTAAGCGCCCACTCGGTAAAATATATCGTCATCATTACCGATGTCTACATGTATTGTAGATACTGGCACACCCAGAAATGGGTAATATGCCGTGATGATATATTTATTTATTTATTTATTTATACTATAATTTACATGCCTCCTGAAAAATTATCTATAAGAGTTTGGATAATATTTGCCGTGACTTGTTTTGACACGTTAAATGGTGTTAGTAATTAAAATAGGAAGCAAACATATTTTGCTCGTGGATGAGATAAGAGCGGACGCTTTTCCTTGGATATGAACGCTTTGCATAAATGCGAGACGTGTAGATCGGGCACTCTATGGGTTTCGTGGTATTCCACTCTTGCGTTGATGGCAAGTGACAGCTTCTTATCTTATTCCTTACATTCAGACGCGAATGGAGTAAATTGCTCTCGAAAATTTAATTTATGGACTGTCACATTCACTAATTGATTGATTGAAATGCTTAATACCCAATTATATATATATATATATATATATATATATATATAATATATATATATATATACAGGGTGTGAACGGAACGCGGAACATAGGACTTTAACATAGGATTTTAAAAATGTGCGAAAATTGGCTCTCCTGTACATTTTAGAGCAAAAATAGAAGAATGAAAATTTGTTTAGAATTAATTTTTACTCTTAAAAATTCATCAATTAATATAATAGAATATCTGCAGCACTAGATATTTAGAAAGTAAAATATGACATTTTCACCAAATATCAGATAGCTATGGGAATAAAAAACAAATAAAACAAAATATCAATTAAGATCATAATACTTAAATATTTAATGCTGAATTATAACATTATAAACATATTAATTACAACAATAAGATTAATAATACCGAAATGAACTATCATTTCAGTGTATATTAAAAATGATGAATTATCCTAAAATTTAAGTCAAATACTTAATAATAAAAAAATCACAAATTCTTCGGTACTGAATAAATCCATTTTATAATACACAAAAGCACAGTAAAGTAATTTATGGACTATAACAATGTAGACACAATGATTATAAAAATTAACATCAATACACTAAAATGAACTGTCAGAATGAGATTTTGTTCTATTTCTTTTATTTCCATGGCTATCTGATTTTTGACGAAAATGTCATATTTTATTTTCTAAATATCTAGTGCTACAGATATTCTATTGCATTAAATGAAGACTTTTTGAAAGTAAAAATTAATTCTAAACGTCTATTTATTCTTGTATTTTTGCTCTAAAATGTTCAGGAGAGCCAATATTCGCAAATTTTTAAAATCCTATGTTAAACTCCTATGTTCCGCGTTTCGTTGCACAGCCTGTATATATATATATATATATATATATATATATATATATATATATATATATAGGCAGGGAAATTTTATTTCCGGCAGGGATGTAGTAGAATACATGTCGACTTCAGAATAAAATCATTGTTTGAAAATAAGGGAACCGAGAAAGGTTTTGTCATGAAGAAAATTTTGATTGTGGTAATTGTCAAAGTTTTGGTAGTTTAGTTACGAGCGTCTCTTTTAACTAAATTTAGAGAAATATTAAAATCAAATGCAAGAGAATGCTTAGCCATGGAGTCATGCTACAGCATGACAATGCGTCGCCCCACACTTGCGTTTGCAGCAACTTCAAAAACGGCTGAATTGGGTTTCCAAATAATGACACATCCACCATATTTTTTAAAGGCAGATCAACCACTACCAATCTAATTAACTTTACTGAAACTGTACTGAATTCATTACATGATGAAACGCAAGTTGATGTTATTTATACGGATTTTTCGAAAGCATTTGATCGTATTAACCATAATGTCTTACTGCATAAGTTAAATGATAACTTTCAATTTTCTTCTGATCTGCTTCAACTTACCTCTTCTTATCTCAGTGATCGGGTTCTGTCTGTTTCTTATAATAATTATAAATCTAAGTCTTTTACAGCTACTTCTGGTGTTCCTCAAGGTTCCAAATTGGGTCCTTTACTGTTCTTGCTCTTCATTAATGACATTGTTAATTCAGTTCAACACTCTCACGTCTTGTTATATGCTGATGACTTAAAGATTTTTAAAACTATTAATTCTATTGAAGATGCTAAGCTCCTACAGGCAGATATTAATAACATTTCAGCTTGGTCTGTAACCTCTAACCTTTTTTTAAACTACAGTAAATGTAAAATAATGAGCTATTTCGTCAAAAAAACTATTTACAAATATGATTACAAAATAGACTCTCATACTCTTGAAAGGGTCATACAATTTAAAGATCTTGGTGTTTTATTTGATGAAAAGCTCAATTTCATTAAACACATATTACAAACTGTTAAATCTGCTTACAAAAATTTAGGTTTTATTATTAGAAATACACAATACTTCGTTCATATTTCAACTCTTAAGAAACTATATTTCTCGTTCGTAAGAACAAAACTGGAATATTGTCAGCAAGTTTGGTGTCCCATATATAATAAATACAGCCATGTTATTGAATCTATTCAACGCAAATTTATTAAATTTTGCTTCTTCAAGCTTCACAGATATTATCCTAGTTTTGATACTGATTACAAAGATTTGTTGTGTGAATTTAGTATTGTGTCTCTTGATACTCGAAGAAAAATACAATCATCAATGTTCCTTTATAAAGTTTTGCATTGTATTATAAATGATTCCGTAATCCTAGGTAAAATTCCTTTCTTAGTTCCTAGGCATAATTCCCGATTTAAATATACATTCTACTGTAACACTCCTCGAACGAACTATGAAGTAAAGTCATCTATTCGTATGATTTGTTTTAATTTTAACAATTTACCTGAATATTTCGATATTTTCGTCGGCTCGATTGTAAAGTTTAAAAATGCTTTATACAATTATTATATTCATTAACCACTACTATTCAATACAATACATTATCTTAAACAGCTATATGTATTATTAAGTTCTGGGTTTTTTTTTGTGTCATTCTACTTGTGTCATTAAACATGTTAAATTTGTTTTATTATAGTCAACCTGTAATTGGGGTCTTGAACCCTGTTGGTCAGACTAACAATAAATAAATAAATAAATATTCGCCTTATTTGGCACCCGCTGATTATCATTTATTCAAGAACTTGAAGAGTGATTTATGTGGAACGCATTTTAAAGATGATGAAAGTGTGAAAAGTTTATAAAGACGGGATTCTAAAGTTGAAGCATCGTTGACAGAAATGTATGGATTTGCAAGGACACTATATAGGAAAGGTTAAAATTGTACAAAACGTTTCAAAATAAAAATCAAGTTAATATTTGAGAAAGGCAAAATATCTCAGTTCCATCGTAGGCGTCTCGAAATATTGTTGTGCCTAGGGCCTCAAATTATTGTTACGAGTAATATCCGGGACACATGACAGATGTTAAATTTGCAAACCAGAAAATACTTAAAGTAGTAAGCACGTGTACAGTACACAACAATATGTAGCACGTGCTTACTACAGTCAATTTTTCTGTTTTGTTAATAGACGTAATTTTGACATCTAACCTAACCGTTAATGATCATTAATTATTGTGTGTCCCGCGTATAAGGTTTCAAAAATACGTCATTCGCCCCTGAATATCGTGTTAATATAATTACTATATTGCTGTTTAATTGTTATAAATATTTTATAATTTGAATCATTTTTGATCACTGAATAATGAGTATTTATTAAACAAATTTTATAACTTGTAGTTATCACATTTGTGATAATTAACTCATTGATGTTATATATTATTTGTGAATCAAAGAAAAACTAATTACTATTTTCTATAAATTATGTAACTCGCAATTACATACATATAATTTAAATCAATATCAATTATAGAGTAGAATGTTATTAATTAAATTAAATATATACTATATGAATTACTTCATTAACCTTCATAGTTCAAATTTACAAATCAATATTGAGTTATGAAACTTTATTACAGTTCTTACAATATTCATATCTTCAACCATTAATTTGGATTGCGACCGATAGAATTCCGTTTTCGTGATAGAGCCACAAATTTTAATTAAAATCTCAAAATTCTGAAAATATAGGTCGAGTTCTCTTAACAAATTAATTAAATCTCAACAAATTCATTGGGGAATATAATAAAACTACGATTTTAAACGTCATTAACACGAACTGGATTTGATTTACAGCTTTGTCTAAAACTGCACGACCGTTTTTAATGGATATTATAGATAAGGAAATATTTTATTTATAAATGATGAAGAGAAAACTGCAGAAAGATTTGTGAATATTCATACGATGACGATTGAAAATTTTCGATTATACGAAATGTGTGGTATTTTCAAAAGGCAACACGTCGAGTATTTCGAGAATTTTCGATTGTCCAGTTGTATACACGTAGATTATATCATGAATAAAAATCTGTTGTGGCCAGTACAAGACCTCTCGCCATTTCAATATTAGGCTATATAAGTATTGTACATATTTGACATTTCTGATACACACAAAAAAATATATTTTTATATTTTTTAATTCATTCTATTCACTCTTATTCTTCTAATGTTCGAGATTCTTCCAATTTATTGATGAAATTGGCGGTATATGTAATATATGTGTCTATAATTATAAATATTTAATTAATAATAAAATAAGAAATATTAAATATACTTCCCAGAAAAAGTCTTCAGTAATGTCTCTGGCTTTTTGACATTCACAGTTATCTGTGTGCGAGATACATTTACAACTAATTATTTTATATATATATATATATATATATATATATATATATATATATGTGGTTGATTTTTCATTGTCCAGCTTATATCTTCTGAAATATTAAAGATACAAAAAAAAGTTATATACAAAAGTTGTTTAATACTTTAAATAATATTTAAATAAAAGTATTAATAATTTTGTAAATCATTTTATTACTTGCTTTATTAAACATAATTTTATTCAAAGGAAAACCCCTACGTAGCCAATGTTCATGTGTGACAGAAGTTACAGGTATAAACAATAGAATATCATAGCCTACTTTTATCATATTTCTATTTGCTTTATAGGACATAATTTAAAGGTAAATCCTTACTTGTTACACATCATTGTAAAGAGTCAAAATATACAGGGTGTTCCATTTAAAAAATTAAAGTTAAACATTTTTCCAAAAAATTGGTAGGCCTTGGAAAAAGATTGTTTATGCTAAATTATAGACCAGGTTGTATCAAATAACTTTTCTATATAACTTTTTCTTGTGTCTTTAATATTTCAGAAGATATAAGCTGGACAATGAAAAATCAACCACCCTGTATATATATATATAGGTCTCTATCTTTAACTCTGTAGAAGATATAATAAAAAATTGAAATGTATCGGATAGAGATTTTTATATTCTTTAATAAAAAAATTGTAGCATTTTTTTGGTACTTTTATAGTATGCATATATCTGGCGCAATACTTTTGAACAACATCATAAATTATTTTGTTATCACATAAGTTTATTTCTGTAGTTTTTGGTTTACAATTTGAAAATACATATGATTATAAAAATAACTGTTTCATTTCTAAACACTTGTACAATATGTGTAAAAATGTGAGTGGCTCAAAACTTTTACAGGCAACTGTATAAATATTTCGTAATATAATGATGTGAAAAGTTTAATTTAATTTTAAATTGAAAACAATCAGAATTTTATATGTGGGTGTCAGTGATATAAATAAATTAAATAGAATGGAAAATGACATAAAATGTCAAAGGAGACTATTTATCCTAGCTGTCAAGTGTAATAAAATATTTATCTCAAAGTCGCTGTAGAAGAGACAGAAATATTTAAAAACGACATATCTTGTATGTCATAATCAGAACCAGAACACAAGCAAATTCATTTAGCGTTGCCATTGTACTCTCATCTGAATTCCAGTTTATCAAAAACATTCCCTCCAGAGAGATGCGTCTCCTGATTTCATTGTAATAAATCGACCATTTTTCATTCTGCGGGTCCTATTGAAATTCGCTGTCGACTTAAATCGTCCCCTATGAAATTGCTACGGGATATACCTCCTTGTAAATCTGGTACACAAAAGGAAAATAGCTATTGTGATTCAAATTCGAAAAGAAATCATCATGTTTATTGGTCATTTATGCAGGAAAACAGTTTAAAATAATTCGGAGACGTAGATTCAGAAAAGTACAAAATTGTTGCCTTTTTGGTTTATCTTACACTTCATCGGGGATGGCCAATTTATCTACTGATGCAATCAACTTCTTTACGGTCGACCAGAAGAAAATTAAATCGCGCCGTTTAATACTTCTTTCACAACAGATTAAATGTAAAAATAAAACAACATAATATGGATTGCTCTTTTTCAATTTGAACACGGAAGCTCTATTCTATTTCAGCAGATAAAATCGCAAAATGGATAGAATCGACCAAAAATTTCCACGATTGACCGGAGATTAACAATGGTTTGCTGATCTGAATAATTTACAATTAAATACATACATCACATCAATTATAAACTTAGAAAACCAAAGAAAATATTATATTAAAACATGATTTACAGAAGGAAACCTATTCGAGCACGAGTTCGAAATGCCAGCGCCTCAAAATTATATATTGGCAAAACAAGCCCGAACTCAAAAAAATCTGTTGTGGCCAGCACAAAACCTTCCGTCAATTCAATGTATTTGTACAAATCAGATACAAAAAGTTCCTTGGAAAAGATTTTATATATCCTGTAAAATTGTAACACGAACACACTATTTTTTACAAATTCCATATTGCAAGTTCCTTTGAAAAGGTTCTATAAATCCAATATAATTATAACACAAATATATATTCTGTAAATTGTACTTCACACTTCCTCATTGCTATACAACGTAGTTCTTCCTCTCTCAAATATTCTGCTACACAGTCCTTCCATTTTCTCTTTGGCCTTCCTCGTACTCCCGGCACTGAAACTGCAAGTCACTTGCGAAGGACACTCTGTCACTTATGTTACTTTCTGATCCTATACTTTCCACTTTGGTTTTGCACTTGACACTGACATCTGTCAATTAGAATTTTTTGAATATACATATCTGTTGTTTCCATAATTTTTGCAAAGCAGACTGATTTTTGAAAGTTAACCTCTCTTAATCTCTCTATAACTCTATATTTATTGAATATGAAGGAAAATGTGTAATCAAATCTTACAGAGAATAAAATTTTCTTTCATATTAATGATCATAAAATGTTGAAAAATGATATTTAACTGGGTTTTTTCCAGAAAAACTGTTAAGATCTTCAAATAAGGGTACTTCCGGTTGACCAATTATAACCAAAATCTAATCAGCTCTTCATATGGTTGTAAAGAAGAGGAATACGAAAGAATCGTAATTTTTAGAATTGTAGTTTTGGAGTTATCGTCGGAGAAAAATTTGTCACACACACACACGGACACACGGACACACACACACACACAGACACACACACAGACACACACACACACACACACACACACATACACATACAGACATCAATGTAAAATTAGTAAAATCGTATTCTAAGGATCTTAAAACGTGCTTATTCATTGAAAACTCACAACCGAATTTTTTGACCAAAGACAATACCTTCCTTTTGACGGAAGGTAAAAAGATCCACAGATCTTTTATTACCTAAAATATATGGGGTCAGATTTTACCCCACTTAGTCTTCCATGTACTAAAAAAAGCTTAGTCATCCAAAGGTTAAAGGTGCTTTTATTTTTCTTTGAAATGAATGGGACAGGTACTAGGCGCATTTCAGCTATTATGCTAAAAAGACCCTTGAGTTTGAGTCGTTTGCTTACCGTGAGTTTCTGCTTCCGTTCGTCGTCGGCGCCCATGCGCTGTCCACTCTGTTCCTGGAGACCATCTATGTTCTTGGTGCGAATGAGCTTGCTGAACAGCGTCAAGCCGTCCCGACGCATAGCGTCGCGGTCCATCGTCCACGTGCCCAGCTTCATCTTGTGCTGCAACAGGCAACAGGCGACACGTTATTCCAGACTCACTCAAAATGCTAACATATAATATTACACATTTCATGAAGCAATACGACGCCCAAGGAGCACAAAATAGTTGATATTAGTTCTATTTACTTAAAAAAAAAACTTTTCTTAAAACTTCTTAACTTGCATTATACCTGTTATGTAACGATAATTTGTTGATTCTGACGTTTTTGTGACGTTTATGTCAGGCGGGTGGGGCATCTATTCAACTAATTTACATGCAACTGAATTATAAAACGTTTTAATAACTATTATGTGACCAAATAATAAATACCACACATCATAACTATGCATTGTAGTTTAAATAACTTTGCATCGTAGTTTAAAAGATTAGAATAAAATTGTACTAGGCAAAATAACTTAAAATTGTTATAATTCTGTTAACTGTAAGTTACAGTAACTACATTATCAGTTATAATGTCTTATGAAAAACTTTGTGTTCCTTGGGCAACTATAATGAAAAGTTTACAAAATAATATTTTTTTCTATGTATCAAGATACTGAAATTTTACTTTAAGGCCGAGGAAAATAAACCATATGAGTTATAAAATGGAACTTCAGTGCCGAGTTGCATATTAAATTTTATTTGAAATCAAAAATTTGTGAATATGAAAGGAATATTTTATTTTTATAGGTTATACTGTTAACTGTCAGTTTGACACTCAAAATTATGTTTTATTTCAATATTCTTCATATGAATTATTTAGTTCGTTCTTCTTGCATATATTTGTTTGTCATTTTACGTACAAATTTACTATTACACATCGTACACCTACCCAAATTATCTTATGTATATACAGGATGTCTCAATAAGCTTGCTCACTATTGGTAACTTTTTTATTTGAAGAGATACGAGGTTGGTTAAATTAGCAAAATTGTGCCATTTTATATTAGAAAATTGGTCATGTAGACAAAATAAAAATTGTATCAGCGGTTCCCAAAATTTGGGACAGAATATATATTTTTTAAATGGAACTATATATTTTTTATTATCTTATTAGAAAGAGTATTTTTTTCTCTTTTCAATAAGGTAATGTTGTTTATGTACATTTTTTTCAAATAAACGAGTTATTTACGTTTAAAGATAAAAATTATCTTTTATTAGTTTAGGTCCAGTAAACTATGGAAACAATTGCCTTTTATAAAATTATTATTTTATTAATTTATTTTACAGTAATAACAAAATAAAGAAAATATTCAAATTGAAAGCCATTATTTCTTTCGCACATATAAACTCTTTTGGAAAGGGAGCCGACCGTTCTACGTAACTGGTGTCTAGATATAACTTTCCACATAGCACGATCATATCTAACTTTTCTTCATTTGTAAAGTTATTAAACATTATTAAACATAGAGAACTTTACGAAGAAATTATTAAACGTCAAAAAAAAACAAAGAATCAATTGTTTTCATGGCTTACTTGACTAAAAAACTAATAAAATAGTTTACAAAATTTAAATTTTTAACCGTAAATAACTCGTTTATTTGAAAAAATTGTACATAAACAACATTACCTTATTGGAAAGAGAAAAAAATACTCTTTCCAATAAGATAATAAAAAATATATGGTTCCATTTAAAAAATATATATATTGTCCCAAATTTTGAGAACCGCTGACACAAATTTTATTTTGTCTACATGACCAATTTTCTAATATAAAATAGCACAATTTTGCTCATTTAACCAACCTCGTATCTTTTCAAATAAAAAAGTTACCAATAGTGAGCAAGCTTATTGAGACACCCTGTATATACAGTGTGTTAATTAAAAATCTGGCCATAGGCCTTTAATATGGGAAAACAGTTTTTCTTTGCGCAAAAGTCCCCAATTAATTTTAGACAAAAATGTTTCAAATAAATGTTGTAGATAATTATATTCTACGCCCAAATCAGTAAACAGTTTTAATTTTGCACGTTGAGTAATTTGTAAAATCTAATCTGAAATTGTAAAATAATATTGCTCATTTGTAGCGATACCCATGAAATTGAAACAAAGTTACAAAGAAATGCGTATCGTTTGAACTGTCAGAAATTCAGTTTTCATTTAAAAGTTGCAGATAATTCAATTCTGCACCTAAATCACTACACAGGTTTTGTTTTTAAAATCTAACACTTAAATAACATTTATTATTATTATTTCTTCACATTTTGTAACCTATAAAATTAAATGTCTGACAATTCAAACGATAAGAATTTCTTTATAATTTTGTTTCAATTTCATTGATATCGCTACAAATGTGCAATATTTGTACAATTTCAAATTAAAATCTGTTTAGTGATTTAGGCGTAGAATATTAATATCTACAACATTTATTTGAAACATTTTTGTCTAAAATTAATTGGGGACTTTTCCGCAAAGAAAAACTGTTTTCCCATGGCCAGGTTCTTAATTAACACACTGTATATATATACTATAATTATTATAAGGTTGGTATCATTTCACTTGCTTGAAATCGTTGTATAATGGATTACTTTAGTGCCGATTTCTGAGCTTTTAATGCCGACTTTTGTGCACTTTAGTGACAATTTCAAACAAAAGCTTTTGCTCTGTTGCTTCGCTGACACTTAAATTGACAATATCGCAACGAAACGAACAAATGAGTAATTGAATATTGCTGTCAAAATATCGATTTGCATTTTTTTTTTTTGTTAAACCCCAGCTTAAAATTTATTTGTTAATGGTGCCATTGGGCAATACCCAGCGGGCATTAATATATATTTTTAAACTCAGCACAATTTCATACTGAATTAAAATTTCATGCTAAGCAGTGACTTCTATATAGACATTGATAAAAAAATCCATTTCCACCAGTCTAATAAAAAAATGGCCCATGTTGCTCTTTCTCTATGAATTTGACATTCCACGAGATGATGCCTGTTAACAAAAATACATTGGCACACCCAGAAATGGGTTATAAGCCATGGATGATAATTTATTTATGTTTTTCACTATCAACGTCAATAATAATTTTTGTTCTTTTAAAAGCTTAATTTAAGTTTTAAATGTCATTCGTAATTCAATTTTAAATGTTTTCTGATTTTGCATTTCCCCGAACGAAAATATTTCAAGTATTCAGGAAACTTCGAACTTCATGTAACATTATACTCATCTAAACTTGGCACTCTTCAACGACTTTTTACCTCGTAAACTTTATAATCCGTCTTTGTAAGTTGCAAAATTAGTAATTATTCACTACTGTTGCTGTAACTAATTAATTCCAAGGAAAATATAAGGCGTTGTTTTTTTACAAAAGCCTTTTCTTCTGCATCTAAATAACGTTTTTTCTTTAACTACCATGGAAAATAGATTTTCCTACACTCGTCTCTATGGAGCAGGGAGGAGTATACTGAATTTAAAGTAGGCTTTTGCTGAACAAAGAAAATTGCGTGTTGTAAGTATTTTCAGCACGCAAATTTTAAACGCTTTATGACTTTCAGAATATTAATAAATGTTTATATTTTCGAATGACTGGAGTCAAATTAAATTATATCACAAAAGTGATATTGCAACGCCCCGTGGAGAGATAGGGCAGGGGCAGGGTGATAAAGCTTTTTAGGGTTAGGAACCAGTTGAATATAACTAGCCCTCTCAATATTCAACGAACGATGTACGAGAGTGGACGAGGCGGCAGAACCTAAAGGGTACACGACAAAGAGAAATATCCAATTACAAAAAAAAGTTAATCTCGTACGCAACATATAACAAATATAAAAGTAGTAGTTTCTAAAAAATCTTCTAAATTTTATTATTTTGAAATTTGTATAATTACAATTTTATTATATCTTTTATATATTTACAGATAGAGACTCATAAATATATAGAATAATCCGTTGCAATCAAATAATGTTACTACCAAGTTTATATATCTACCTACTTTTGAATTATTGTCCCAAAAGTCAATATACCCCATATTTAGATAAAAACTTCAAAATTTTCAAAAATCTAATTTTTATGTTCTCGAGATATTTTGATTTAAAGTTTTGCTCAAAACTGCTCATTTTTGAGTAGTAACTCAAAAATGGGTCGAGATATGAATTTGGAGAAATCATCATTCGATTCTACGGAAAAAAATACATAAGTACACCAATTTCCATAATTTTTGAACACCGCATACAATCTCTAAAGCAAAATAACTGAAAATGGCCAAAAATTGCAAGAATCTGAGGTGTACCCCTTACGATTTTTTCAGATTTTGGCCATTTTCGGGGGTTTTCAAACTTTTATTCATAAGAAATGAACCAGTTGGGCAAAAATTATGACAATTGGTATATTTATCTAATTTTGCCCATAGAATCGAATGGTCGTGTCGCCAGATTCATATCTCTACCCATTTTTGGGTTACAACTCAAAAAAGGGCAGTTTTGAGCAAAACTTTGAATCTAAATATCTCGAGAACGAAAAGAGATATCGACTTGCGGTTACAAAATCTGGAATCAGCGCATTAAGAAGTAGATACTTAAAAATTAGATTTTTGAAAATTTTGAATTTTTATATAGATATGGAGTATATTGACTTTTGGCGCAATAATTTAAAAAGGGGTAGCTATATAAACTTGGTAGGTAGTAATATTATTTGATTTGATTAAAAGATAATTGCATTTTAGATTAAATCTGAAATATAATATTCTGGTAATGGTAACAGTAAAGCCTGAAAAGAATAACTAGAATTAGTCCTTGAGAAATTATAACCATTTGAAGAAAGGTAAGTTGCACGTGGAGAACTCACCTGAGTTAGGGGGCGGCTTTTAAAGTGAAATTTACCTGTGTTTAAATCCCGGAACATCCGGCGGAAACACATTTCCCAATGAACTAGACGCGGCTCAAATCCCTCTAAGAAGGATAAAACTGACAAATCGGTACGAAAAACTGCCACATCCGGCTCTCACATCTCGGCACAGAAGATGAAGTTTTACCAAAAAGCAGCTGAACCAAAGAAATCATGATAATAATTAATTACGATCCTACCTACAAGTTTAATATATATAAATGGGCTGATTGGATTACGGAGATTTTAAATAAACGAAGAAAGAATTTGTGGAAAAATATATTGGTCTCGCAATTATGTTTAACCTCGAAGGAGAACGTCTCAAGAGGTCATTCTTCGATGTAAAAAGTCGGCAAAAAAGTGCACGAAATGATTTTACAAGACCGGCGAATGAAGGTGTCCGAAATTGTTAAAGAAGAGGGCATCTCAGATGAGAGAACCTATTCTAGCCTTAACGAAGGGACACACGTATTTCAACTAAATCATAAAGTACAACAAATGGTTTTTTTAGTGGATGAGAGTTTTTGGCTTCGAGAATGCACTGTTGAATGTGTCTCCACTTATGATGAGAAATAGCCGTCTGAGGTCATCTCTGAAATTACTTATTTTATACGGAGGGTAATATTGATTTTAACACCTGTTCGGGGAAAAAATATATCCCCATTAAATAAGTAAGTGGAAAGCACTTCGTTTCTTTACGACTAAATAACAATCTTAAAGGTTAAATGTAATATAAAAATGAAAAGAATATTACGAACAGTAATTTGTAGGTCAGATGTTCATCCCCGAGATGTAAATTTGATTTTTCCAATCGCTTAATTACGCTTAAAAAAGGATAAAAAAAACCTAACAAAAAATCCATTTACGTGTCATTATTACCTTACAGTTGAGCCAACTTATAACTATTATAAAAAAAATTAATTAAATTGTGAAACAATACGTAGTGTTTTATTTCTTTTTATAATCATGTTTCACCAAGTGCCAACAGTTTCCCAAATTTAATTTATTTTAGATATTATGTTTACAAAGTTGGCATTCACTAGATGTCTCAATGTGTAAGGTGATAAATGTTCCCGACATAGTTATCTGAATTTGAAGTAGAATATTGAACTATCAAATATGGCTTGGTGTACAGCGTCATAATGTCAATACATCGGCCTGTTCATTTCTTATTTTGTTCACTTTCTTAACGTTCAAATTTGGACCATCAAGTTGGCGCAGACAATTTGAAAAGTCCGTCTGTAGTACAAATTGAAAATAAAAATACTACTACTAAATCTATTTCCTTTTAAAATAGAGAGCGCGCGAAGTTGCATTATCAAATTTTGCTTATTTTGCCCTTTTAAAAGTATTGGTTAGTAACTTTCATTTTGCAATCAAATTTTTTTTATTGTAATTAAGTACTGTTTTTATTGTAAGCAAAAACTTTTGTTTGAAATCGTCACTAAAGCGTACAAAAATGGTCATTAAAAGATCAAAAATCGGTACTAAAGTAATCCATTATACGACTATTTCATGCAATTGCAGTGTTGCCAACCTTATGAGAATTGTTGTAGTTGCAGGTGTAGGTGTACAATATACAACAGTAAATTTGTACGTAAAAAGATAAATAGGTACAAGAAGAACGAACTAAATAATTCCGATAAATAAGTTTTTTATAAAAAATAATTTTGAGTGTTTTTACTTCATTGTACGAAGTAAAGGAAGTATTGTAATCGCGAAAAATTTCGGTTTCCAGATTTCAACGGAAATATCCATTTTGACCATCCCTGAATCCATTTTGACTAATTTCGTCGTGACGTCTGTACATGTACGAACGTACGTATCTCGCATAACTGAAAAACGGGAAGCCGTAGAAAGTTAAAATTTTGTATTTAGGACTGTTATAACATCTAGTTGTGCACCTCCCTTTTTGGTGGTACTTTACTTGAAGCCTATAATAGATTTTAATGAAAACTATAATAAAATATAATCAAAAACTTTTCAAATTTGGTATATAAGACTTTTATATCAATGGGAATAACATAGTAAATTTTAGTTAAAATGGTCTACCCGGAAGTGGTACTTTACTTAAAGCCTATAATAGATTTTAATGAAAAACTATATTAAAATATAATCCAAAACTTTTCAAATTTGGTATATAATACTTTTATATAAATGGGAATAACATAATACATTTTGGTTAAAATAGTCTAACCGGAAGTGATACTTTACTTGAAGCTGTAATCAGTTTTTCTTGAAAAAATTGTGTTATTTTGATTTTAATAATAAATGCTTCAAATAAAAGTTTTAGAGAATTGAATTCTGCGTTGAAAACATCAAGTATGATTAAATTAGCTCTTTGTATAAGCGAGATATGTAAATTTAAAAATTATGTTCTTATTATGTGGTCCCGTGGCCGCGTGCCTGAGTGTCTGGTCGCGAACCTGGGGGAACTGGGTTCGATCCTGACTGACGCCAAATATTTCCAATTTTAAATGGCACAAAAGTGACCCCTGTGGTGCACTCTCCACGCCAGCTATGAGTGCCCGTGAGGTGACGCCTGGTAAGCGCCCACACGGTAAAATATATCGTCATCATTACCGATATCTGCGATAAAGCAGATTGGCACACCCAGAAATGGGTAATATGCCGTGATGATATATATATTTTTTTTTATGTTCTTTTCGGTTTCTGTAATTAAGTTTGCTATGAATTAGGACAAAAAATAAAGAATTTAATGTCAATGTCAAATTATGTCAAATACGTGGAATTTTGGGTCTGTTATAATAGATATTTTAATTATTAACAAAATATGTACAGTGTAACAGGCGTACAAGGAAGTCATGTGGTGTCCACATCAGATATTTTACGATAACTTCAATGACCGAGATTAGCATGGTTGATGGAAGAAAGAATGCAGTCAATAAATAAAATTTATTCAACCAAATGTCAACGATTCGCTTCCTGTTGAAGCTTCTTCAGGACAAAAGATAACCTATAAAATAAATATTCCTTTCATTTTCACAATTTTTCGATTCACTAAATTAACTGCAAGTATAGTATTTACACACCGTAGAAAATTCCAAGTATGTATGTAGCAGTATTCTGATTACGCGAATTTAGGTCAAATTGTAATCCACACCTTACAATTTTATGCGCGAATAGTTAATATATACGCAGTTTGAATTTGCAAATTTCCGATTGGAAGCATTGGTTGAAATTCTCTTCTGAGCTAATAACTTAAATATACACAATTTGCGTACTACAGTTGTGATTTGGAATCTAGTACAATCCACGGCGCCCACGTTCTGTATGCACAGTTTATATTTGCACATTTATCCCTTCGAATCTTGGTTCAATTTCCTCGAATGTACGAAATAAACGATAAGAATTCTAGAATGAACTAAAAGCTTTGAAGGGCTTTTAGTAAACCACCACCTACGAGTCCTACAAATAGTTAAAATTAGATTTAAAAAAAAATTCAATTGAAGTTAGTTTTAGTCGCATTATTATAGCATGCTCTTTTAGAAATTGGATCGAAAATAAGCTTCTTAGCTTCTATTTTAAGAAATATAATATCAACATTTTTAACTTAAACAACAAAATGAATCGAATTGTTGTTCCTAACGTGTTCCCATAAAAACTAACATGTTATTTGAGAGCCATTTTGTCACGAAGATCTAAATTTGTTCTAAATTCCATTAATGTAACTTCAGACGCAGCCTAAATATCAATTGAGTGAAGTAAGACAAAAGTGGCTGTTTCGTTCCTGCCTCTTTTCTCTTTGATGATCATCGTTATTTTGTTTTAAGTAGGTATGTTCACCTATTAGAAATTATCAAATGCTATCGTAATTTCTAAGTATGTAGTATAGTCAGTGTACTTCTTTTTTTACCTTCCGTCACCTTTAGGTAAGGAAGGTATTGTCTTTGGTCAAAAAATTCGTTGGTGAGTTTTTAATGTATAAGCACGTTTTAGGGCCCCTAGAATACGAATTTACTATTTTTAAGATGATGTCTTTATGTGTGTGTGTGTGTGTGTGTGTGTGTGTGTGTGTGTGTGTGTGTGTGTGTGTGTGTGTGTGTGCTGTGTGTGTGTGTGTGTGTGTGTGTGTGTGTCCGTGTGTGACAAATTTTTCTCCGACGATAACTCCAATACTACAATTCTAAAAATTATAATACTTTCGTATTTTGCTTCTGTACGTCTATATGAAGAGTTGATTAGATTTTGGTTATAATTGATCCACCGGAAGTACCCATATTTGAAGTTTTTAACAGTTTTTCTAGAAAAAACGCAGTTAAATATTATTTTTCGACATTTTGTGATTATCAATATGAAAGAATATCTTATTCTCTATACGGTTTGATTATACAGTTTCGTTCATATTCAATAGATGTAGAGTTATAGAGACATTAAGAGAGATTAACTTTCAAAAATTAGTCAGCTTTGTTAAAATTATGGAAACAACAGATATATTCAGAAAAATTTAATTGACAGATGTCAGTGTCAAATGCAAAACCAAAGTTGAAAGTAAAGGGTCAGAAAGTTATGTGTGAATGTGATAGAGTGTCCCTCCAAAGAGAAGAAGATGGAAGAACTGTGTAGCAGAAGATTTGAGAGAGGAAGAATTGTGTGAAGAAGATGCGTCGGACAGGAATGATTAAAAGAGAAGAGTAAGAAACAGCGACCCCTAATAAAATAGGGAAAGGAACTTTCGGTATAGAATTTGTAAAAAATAGTGTGTTCGTGTAACAATTTTATAGGATATACAGAATCTTTTTCAAGGAACTTTTGGTATGGGATATATACAATCGAATTGACGGAAGGTTTTGTGCTGGACACAACAGATTTTTTTTTAAATACAGTGAGTCAAATTCAGCACTCTTCTTTGACTAAAGAAGCTTATCTAAAAATAACTGAATAAAGAGAGATTGTATACAAAGATGCATTAATAAGAAAAACATGCAAGCTATTTTCATGGTCACTAGACTAAAGGAGAGTTCTGAATTTGGCCCAGTATTTATAATACATGCAGTCATACTGTTTTATTGATTACTGTGTTTTAGGTTAATTATTGAAGCTGTGGATTGATTTATGTTAATATTACAGCAAGTAACCTAAAAAAATCTCTCGCCATTTCCATTTTGTTACAAAAGTATCGAATGTACACACAAATATTTCTAATAATATCTATTCTTTCATTTTATAAGGAATCTTGTCCTCTTCTAAAATGTTGAAGATGGTTCCAGTTCATTGACGGGATTGGCGGTATTTCTTAAGGACATAATGTATCTACTCTACCATTAATATACTTATCTACCGTGGCCGCGTGTCTGAGTGTCTGGTCGCGAACCCGGGGGAACCGGGTTCGATCCCGACCGATGCCAAATATTTCGAATTTTAAATGGCACAAAACTGACTCCTGTGGTGCACTCTCCACGCCAGCAATGAGTGTCCGTGAGGTGATGTCTGGTAAACGCCCGCACGGTACAAATATGTCATCATCATTACCGATATCTGCGACAAAGCAGATTGGCACACCTAGAAATAGGTAATATGCCGTGATGATATATTTATATTTATTTTAGTTATCTACCTACAATTTTAAATTTTTAATTAATTATTCAATAAGAAATATACTTTCCAGAAAAATATTTCAATAATGTCAGTAAAACTGTTGATTTTTGACACTGACATTTATCTGTCAATTACAAACATTTGAATTTGACAACTGGTTTCGTTGGTGTACTCTGGACTGTGCGATTTATTGCAGATTATTCTATATAATATATTTTCTTTATCTCTAAATCTATGGAAGATATAATAATTTTTTTAAGAGTATTAGATGGAGAATTTAAATTCTGTAACTTTTATCCTCAACAATACGATATCCTACAAAAAAGAAAGCAACACACAAATAATAAAGTAGTTATAACAAATTACTATACTTGAAATTGAAAAAGACATTTTAGGTGTATGTAGATAAGAATTGATCGTCCCAGGGAAATTATGAAAACGGACTACATTATTTTGCAAATCAAGGCCACTTTTTCATAAAAAAAACTTTAGTAATTATCCAATAATTAGTACTTCAACATTGCCTTAAGGGTGGTACATTTCCTTATGTTCAACTCTAAATAATTAAATATTCAATAAAGCAGACTGTGACTGTATTACTCTACTAAGCTGGCTTATGTATCAGATGTTCAAAACGTATATTACATTCTGTTTGGCTTGGAGCGATGAGTGAAATTGCGTTACATATGTTATAAGGAAAGAGATAATGGATTACAGTTGCTTCCAATAAGCACAGTCAGTACAAAAGCAGAATTGACTTCTGTATGTATGAGTGTATTGACAAGGTAATATACTGTTGAAGATATACAGAGGAAAAGATAAAATTATACAGCCCGATTCACAAAAAAATTTAAGCTAATCCTCATTTTTGGATTAGCAAATTCTACTCTAATTTTGACAGTTTATATCTTAAAATATAGTCTAATCTATTCTTAGTAGCTACCTTTA
Source organism: Ophonus ardosiacus (assembly GCA_943142095.1). NCBI lineage: Eukaryota > Metazoa > Arthropoda > Insecta > Coleoptera > Carabidae > Ophonus > Ophonus ardosiacus. The sequence continues at coordinate 38,405,732 of OW964829.1, read as the reverse complement.
TTGATAATATCATAAACATTAAATTTTAAATACCGGAATAGAGTAGAATTCACTAATCCAAAAATCAGGATTAGCTTAAACTTTTTTGTGAATCGGGCTGTTAAAAATTAACATATTTAAACACGATATTACTATCTTCTGCGCTGTATAGATCGTTAAATTATACTTATAATGTATTTATATGGGGTCGTGTGGCTGTGTGCAGTAGCACAAAAGTAACTCTTGTAGTATTCTGTAACACTCTTGACAGCCCGCACACAAAAAAAAACAAACCTAAATTGTAGTTAAATTAACTAAATAAATCTGTGATTTTCAGCTTACTAATATGTTTTCATTAAATTATCTAAGTTGATTTAGTTAAATTTTCTAAATTTGTAATAACAAATTACAGTAAAATGAAATACAAAATTAGATTAAATGACTACATTTAGTATTGAACTAAACATAAATAAAGAAATTAACTAAATATATATTTAAATTTTCTATTTACTTACCTAATTCATTAGACAAATCACCGATAATCGAAGGACAAAAATAATGAAGCCAAAATATAGTAAAATTAAATAAAATAAATAATTAAAATAACTATTTACATATTTAAATTAACGATTTTTTACAAAATATTTATTATCTATTTCGGGTTAGTTAAAATGCTAAATTAAGATTTGTAAATTATACTAAATTATTAGACATGTTGCCTAATAAAATAATATCTAATTATAATTATACAAAATTTCAAATCTTTTTTTTTGTGTAAATAACGCCTGGTAAACGAATAGCCAGGGACACGAAAGATGAACTGTGGAAAATATGTTAGCACAAATCACTGTCTAATATATGCGTTCCGTTTAAATCCACACGAAATACAATTAATTAACTTTCCGCATACCTAATATAACATATAACAGGTGTCCAAATAAGTTTTATAACTACGCCGCCTTTCTTTTATTGGCAGTTGATCTGTACAATTGCTGTTCGTATCAGTTTCTGTCTTGTTTATACTCAGATCATAAGCGTACAAAAATGAGTTAGAAGCACAAAGTTACTGTAATAATTATTATTTGACGGCGTCTGTGGATTTATCACGATATGAGCATTTCTTTCCCTTACCACTCAGGTCAAGATTGGTGTCCTGCACTATACCTACACAAGGATAAATGATACAGATATATCGTCAATACCGAAAAATGCGAATAGAAGCAGATTAGTACACCCAAACATGGGTAATAAGCCGTGATGGTATATTTCTTTATACAGGGTGATTGATTTTTCATTGTCCAGCTTATATCTTTTGAAATATTAAAGATACAAGAAAAAGTTATATAGAAAAGTTATTTGATACAACCTGTTCTATAATTTAGCAAAAACAATTTTTTTCCAAGGCCTACCAATTTTTCAGAAAAATATTTAACTTTGATTTTTTAAATGGAATACCTGTATATTTTTACGGAATAAAATTCTAAATAAATTTCTCTTTACAATGATGTGTAACAAGTAAGTGTTTACCTTTAAATTATGTCTAATAAAGCAAATAGAAATACGACAAAAGTAGGCTGTGATATTCTATTGTTTATACCAGTAATATATGTCACAGATTGCTACTTGATATTTAAATAAAAGTATTAATAATTTTGTAAATCATCAATGCTAGTAATTCTATTACTTGCTTTATTAGACATAATTTTATTCAAAGGAAAACCCCTACGTAGCCAATGTTCATGTGTGACAGAAGATACAGGTATAAACAATAGAATATCATAGCCTACTTTTATCATATTTCTATTTATTAAAATATCTTTCAGAACTCATATTATTAATTGGAAAAATACTACCTTTTTTAGTTTATGTTCTGTATTTATTAATTTAAACCAAAAAAAAAAAAAAATTAAAAAAAAGGTTTAAATCTTTAAATTAATAAATACAGAACATAAACAAAAAAAGGTAGTATTTTTCCAATTAATATTTCTATTTGCTTTATAGGAAATAATTTAAAGGTAAATCCTTACTTGTTACACATTATTGTAAAGAGAAATTTATTAAGAATCTTATTCAGGATGTTCCATTTAAAAAATTAAAGTTAAACATTTTTCCAAAAAATTAGTAGGCCTTGGTAAAAAATTGTTTATGCTAAATTATAGATCAAGTTGTATTAAACAACTTTTGTATATAACTTTTTTTTTGTATCTTTAATATTTCAGAAGATATAAGCTGGACAATGAAAAATCAACCACCCTGTATATGTACCTACCTATATTATTATTTAATATTTGTTACAGATATTCGAAAAGTATTCGGCTTAAGCCAATATTCAATAATTCAGATTTTTGTATAATTATCTGGTCATGAAAATATGTAACAATTTAATTTTTTGATGGCATTTATCTGTTTACTTACCAAGTTGGAATCAAATTATGTACAATAGTTTTGTAACTTATTCAAAGGTGAGAATACTGGAAAATAAGTAAGCGAAGTATCGTTGCATTTTTTTTAACAAAAGACGAAAATGAGCAAAAAATTATCCATGAAAAGATAATTAGCTTATATTGAGCAGATTCAGCGTCACATTTTATAGTGAAATTATGATGTTAGCGACTTCAATGGAGCTAGGAATCAATTTAGGATGATCAAAGCACAGACAAATAATAATTCGTTTGTGCGCAGAGTGCAAAAGGCCTATGAAACCAAGAACGATGAAAAGTATAAAAAATCTGTTGTGGCCAGCACAAGACCTTCCGTCAATTCCATGTATTTTGTACAAATCCCATACCAAAAGGTCCTTGGAACAGATTCTATATAATATCATGTAAAATCGAACACGAACACATACTATTTTTTACAAATTCCATACCAAAAGTTCATTTAAAAAGGTTCTATAAATCCAATAAAATTATAACATAAACTACACTAAGTAATGTCCTTCCATCTTCTCTTTGGCCTTTCTCTGCGTGTCACTTGCGAGCAACACTATGACATACCAATTTTAGATCCTATATACTTGCACTTGCAACTGACATCTGTCAATTAAATTTTTTTGAATAATTATGTCAGCTGTTTCCATGATAAATAACAAAGCTGACTAATTTTTGAAAATTAATTTCTTTATAATGCTTTAACTCTACATCTATTGAATATGAAGGAAAATGAATAATCAAACCATATAGAGAAGAGTATTTTCTTTAATAAATATAATAACAAAATGTCAATAAATAATATTTAACTGCGTTTTTTTAAGAAAAACTGTTAAAAACTGCAAATAAGGGTACTTCCGGTGGATCAATTATATCCAAAATCTAATCAACTCTTCATATGGATGTACAGAAGAGGAATCCGAAAGAATTATAATTTTTAGAATTGTAGTATTGGAGTTATCGTCGGAGAAAAAATTGTCACACACGGACACACATACACACACACGCACACACACACACACACACACGGACACACACACACACACATACATACAGACATCATCTTAAAAATAGTAAATTCGTATTGTAGGGACCCTAAAACGTGCTTATTCATGAAAAACTCACTACCAAATTTTTTGACCAAAGACAATACCTTCCTTACCTAAAGGTGACGGAAGGTAAAAATTGAATATTTGATTTTAATTGAAAAATAAAACTTTTATTAATTACAATGGGGTCTCGTGGCCGCGTGTCTGGTCGCGAATTTGGGGAACCAGGTTCGATCCCAACCGACGCCAAAAGAAATATTTCGAATTTTAAATGGCACTAAAATTATAAATTATTATAAAGATATCAATGACACTGACACATCTAAATTTCAGATATTTCACGTAGTTATTGTCCAAAATTAAATTGATACTTCTTGAATTTCGCGACAATTAACGTAATCATAAGGGAACCTTCACTTATTTTGCCTGAATTTGTACCTAACTATCTTTATATAAATGTGTTAGAAAGACAAAGATCAATTGATTAGACATACGTATCGAAGATAGAATGCAGGAAACCATAATAAAGATAAAAATAAATATAATGGGTGATCCAATTAGAGTTTCCAACTTTTTTAAAAAAAAAAAAAAAACATAAATTTAAGAAAATCTTCTGATTTTTTATTAGTCGAATAATTACGAAAAATATTAATTAAATGGCCTCCTCTGAACCGTCTGCAGCAGCCGATCCTTTCGAGATAATCTTCGAAGACTTTTTCGTACATTTCGGGTGGTATCTCGCCTATAACTTTCCGGTTGTTGTTTTTTAGGTGCTCCAACGTTTTGGGTTTGTTGGCGTAGACACGACTCTTTGCGTAACCCCACAAAAAATCCAATGACGTTAAGTCGCATGATCTTGGCGGCCAGTTGACGTCACCAAAACGTGAAATAATGCGATCTGGGAACTTTTCACGCAAAACATCCAACATCCACCCGATACGTGCAAGTTGCGCCGTCTTGTTGGAACCACATCAATATCTTCGATTTCGTGTCAAAAATAATACGTTATCATGCGCCTATAGCGCTCACCATCGACTGTCACAGTTCAACCATCACCGTTTACAAAAAAGTAAGGTCTAATGACGCCGCCTGACCACATTGGGCACTAAACAATAATTTTTTGGGCATGTAATAGTGCCTCGTGAATCGCATTTGAATTTTTCTCACCCCATATGCTGCAATTTTGCTTATTAACATATCTAGATAGGTGGAAATGTGCTTCATCAGAGAAGAAGATTTTCCTTGAAAAATCAGCATCAACTTCCTGGTGCTCTAATACGCAATCTGTGTAAATTCTTCGCTGTACACGATCCATTTCGTAATTGTGTAGTTGTAAACAAATATTTGACACTTTGAAAACACGTGCTTATTGACAACTGTTTGATTTACAGTGCTTTAGGAAACTGAAATTGGATCACCCAGTATAATTACTTGTTTGAGAGTCAAGTGAAAAAAAGTCGGTGTATAGCTGCGAAATCAGTAAAGAAGGGTAGTAAATCAAAAGTCCATAAAAACGGTTATTCTTTTCATATGTGTTTCTCCATAAAATATATTGGTGGAAAACAGTAAAATACGTCGCATGAGGTTATGAATAGATTCAGTCATTTCAATTCGAAATATAGCACTGACTTTTACGACTATAAATAGGTCATATCGCAACTCGCAGGTACTTTTTTCATCAAGATTAACGATATCGATTAATAGATACCGTTTAACTTTAAATATGAGTAGGGTTGGCCATATGAAATAGAATAAACATCATGGCAAAATTGCAGACCAATAGCAATTTTGTTCAATTTTAATAGTCTTTGAAACTATCATTTTTAATTCTATTTATAATAAAATACATAATAATTTGTCTTTCTTTCAACACGAATTTGTTCAACATGGGTCAACATCATGTAACATTTTATCGCTAATACACTTGATAATCGAGGATAAGTTGATGTCATTTACAAGGACTTTGCCAAAGCATTTAATAAAAATAGTCACTAAGGTAAAATGTTTCATCTAGTGCCAACGACGGATTCAATCAATCAAATTAAAATAGTCACTGTTTAATTATACATAAATTAACTGTTTTTCAGTCTCGATACTTCTTATAAATTTAATCTCATCTTATTTACGAGAAAGATCTCTCTTTGTCCAAATTAATGGATATAATTGCTTTTAAAATGCTTTTACTGCTACATCGGGAGTACCACAAGGCTCCAATCTTGGTCCATTGCTCTTTTTAATTTTCATCAAATTTGGTTAATCATATAAACTTCTCTTTGCGGAAGATCTTAAATTTTACCACTCAATTACTGATGTTAATGATAGCATATCACTACAAAATGATTTAACACGTTCACTGCCTATGACACATACGTTGTGTCATCTGGTATTTTGCGTGCTATGCCGATGACACAACGTCTGTGCCATCATTATATACATTCTTCTATGCTTCAGTATCTCACAGGCATTAGGAACTTACAATTGCGCTCTTATAGGCACCTCAGGTACACTTTATACAGGTACATAGTTGGTTTTGGGTTTTGGTTACTCTGAGTTCTACAATGGACAGTCAATTGCCGGGACCATCGGTGCAAAAGAAAGTACGTTCTTGTCGTGACAAAAAGCTTATATCAGATGCAGAATTACAGAACAAAAAATTTGGAGAAGTATTAGAAAACCAAAAGCGATAATATAATATAATCAATATGTCGGGAGTAAATTGTCAGGACTAAATGCTGACATGCCAGTGAAAGGAAAACCATGAGCTGGTATAAAAAACTCATAATACATCTCACATCACTAATTTCTAGAGTCCCATTACCAAAAATGTAATGACACAAGTGTTCTGTCATATGGCATAGTAAAAATAATTGTGATATAGTTAGTTTCCACAACTAAGACCCGGCATAACAGGCAGTAACAGGGCAGATGATCGGCAATGAACGTGTTAACCAAACTTTACAACTGGTGTATAAGAAGTAAGCGACTACTTAATTTATGAAAATGTAAAATCTTAACCTATACTGAAAAATAGTACCCAATATTATTTAATTATTCAGTAAATAATATTGCTCTTATTAGAACAGACTTAATTTCAGAGCTTGGAATATTATTTGCCTCCAAATTAAAATTTACAACACAAACACAACTTTGGAATTTCTCATTAGAAATACACGAAATTTTATTTATATTCAAGCTATCTTTCCTTTGTATTATTCTTTAGTAAGATCGAAAATCGAATATTGTGCATTTTTTTTGGGTTCCTATTTACAATAATTATATAAATGCTCTTGAATACGTACAGAAAAAATGTGAATATATATATATAGAAAATAAATAAAATAAAATAAAATGACATATGAAATTCTCTCTCTGATCTATTTTTGAAACTGTATTGAAAATATTTCAATTTTACACGAATGTGATGTAATTTAAAAATGCACATTAAAATACCTATTTAACGAATGAAAATCCTAATTGAATATGAATTCAAAAGCTTCAAAATATTTAAACGCATTTTGTCCCCGTGCTTATTTAATTTACTCTACGTTAAAATTCAAATTTGATTTCTGTGTTCGGGGATTCAGTATACGAGTAGGTATCATTTTTGCGGAACATGCCTCTGGCACGCTCGTAAATTAAAAAATTTTAGAATGTTCCCAGGAATTTTTCATACCAGATGATCAATATTTGTGTTATTGGTGACATTGTGAGCGACAAAGGCAAAATTAAAAGTGTAATTATTTTTGTTCAAAGAAGCTAAATTCGTTAAGTACAACGCCAGCATTTTTAAGTTTTCATTTAATGTGTAATTAATGAAGAAAAGTATTTTGAAATTAAATGTACAGAATTTGTCACGTTGCTAACAATACCTACTTAAATTTTAATGATATAACGGATATAAAGCCGAAAAAATGTATGTATTGCTTAACAGAACAAGCTTATGTTCATGTTACTAATCGTTAAGCCGTAAGTTATTTTACGCTCTTTAGCGTTTTCATTAAAAAACCAATTTAAAAATCATTTTCCATTACGTGCTGGTAAAAATATGAAAGTATATTTAATATTTAACAACTTTTTATTAAAATTTTCTCAATTCTCTAATGAATATAGAAATTAAAATGTAATGTATACAGTACCGTATGGATACACTTGATAATTACGGGAAAAGCAGAAAAAAATCTAATAATTACAAATATAAAACAAAAAATTGTTTAACTCCCAGCGGGCACCCCAAATTTTCAACTAGAAATCGCGGTAGGCTGATTTTTACCTTCCGTCACCTTAGGTAAGGAAGGTATTGTCTTTGGTCAAAATATTCGGTGGTGAGTTTTTAATGAATAAACACGTTTTGGGGTCCCTAGAATAATACGATTTTACTAGTTTTACGATGATGTCTGTATATGTGTGTGTGTGATAAAAATTTCTCCGACGATAACTCCAAAACAATTCTAAAAATCTGTTGTGGCTAACACAAGACCTCTCGCCATTTCCAAATTAGGCTATATAAGTATTATTTTATGAATATTTAATTAATAATAAAATAAGAAATATTAAATCGACTTCCCAGAAAAGGCCTTCAGTATTGTACATGGATTTTTGACACTGATAACTCACATTTTTCTATCAATTACAAACATTTTAATTTTTCAACTGGTTTTCATGGAGTTATTTGGGCTACTAGATACATTACTCTAAAAATGCGTACACTTACGTAACATTGTCTTTACAAGCAAATAATATTACTATCAATTTTATATATCAACCCATTTTTGAATTATTGCCCCAAAAGTAAATATACCCCATATTTAGATAAAAACTTCAAAATTTTTTAAAATCTAATTTTTAAGTATCTTCTTAATGCGCTGATTCCAGATTATGAAATCGCAGGTCGATATCTCTTTTCGTCCTCGAGATATTTAGATTCAAAGTTTTGCTCAAAACTGTCCATTTTTGGGTAGTAACCCAAAAATGGGTCGAATACAGTGTACCAATTTTCATAATTTTTGTCCAACCGGTTCATTTTTTATGAATAAAAGTTTGAAATCCCCCGAAAATGGTTAAAATATGAAAAAATCGTAAGGGGTACACCTTAGATTTTTGCGATTTTTGGCCATTTTCAGTTATTTTGCTTTAGAGATTGTATGCGGTGTTCAAAAATTATGAAAATTAGTGTACTTATGTATTTTTTCCCGTAGAATCGAATTATGATATCGTCAAATTCATATACTGACCCATTTTTGGGTTACTGCCCAAAAATGGGCAGTTTTGAGTAAAACTTTGAATCTAAATATCTCGAGAACGAAAAGAGATATCGACCTGCGCATTAAGAAGTATCTAGATACACAAAAATTAGATTTTTGATAATTTTGAAGTTTTTATCTAAATATGGGGTGTATTGACTTTTGGGGCAATAATTCAAAAATAGGTAGCGATATAAACTTGGCAGTAATATTATTTGATTGTAACGGATTATTTTATATATTTATGAGTCTCTATCTCTAAATGTATAGAAGATATAATAAAAATGTTCAATGTACTAGGATAGAGGATTCTATGATCTTTAATATTTGTAATTATACATCGGGCACAGCTTAAGATCTCATCAACCAGTAGTACGAAATTAGGAAAAGTTATACAGAATAGCTAAGATTACTCAACATGTCAACCATGCCATATGTGCTAACAACTCTTTGGGGTTGTTAGGGCCAATTAATTTTATAAATTTTAGATATTAATTACATATTGTAACTTGTTTATTTTTTATTATCCTTGGCTTGTAAAATATTAAAATCAATTTTGAATAACACAATCTAACGTGGTGTAATTTCATGAGAAGAAGAAATAAATCACTGACCTTAAAATATTACAATCTTCCTAAGTCCAGAAAATTACATTGCTTGTTGAAAGTATTGATTGAGTCCCTGCTTAATAAATCAATAAGGGATTTTAAACAAAATCGTGTTGCTAAATATATACATTAAACATCACGCTAGTGCCAGTTTCTCACATTAAAAGTTACAGAGTTTTGCTATTATAATTGCAGTATTTATATGCAAATTTAACCAAATAAGATATCACGAAATGAATTAGTATTATTCCGTAAGGGATATTTTAATTTTCTTATCTTTTTGTACAGTGGAATTATAAGTAATTGCTATTTATTTTTAATTAAAACTTTCTAATTTTCATTTCATGCGGTGTTCATATAAAACAACACTGGATTTAAATTATATTTCTACAAGAGAGATTTTTGCCTCCTGCTACCCTAGGTTGGGGGGAGGGGGGGGATTGTGCTGAAAATCGCATATAGAGATTTTAGTGAATAAGCACGTTTTGATGTCGGTAGAATCCGATTTTAACGTTTTTACAATGATGTCTGTGGGTATATGTATATATATATATATATATATATATATATATATATATATATATGTGTGTGTGTGTGTGTGTGTGTGTGTGTGTGTGTGTGTGGATCGTGTGGACACAATTACTCAAATACTATCGATCAGAAAATGTTGAAATTTTGTATACCCATTCTATAGTAATGTGGGAAGAACCCATTAGTTTTTAACAGTTTTTCTTGAAAAAAATACATTGAATATAATGTTTCAGCAACTTTTACTAATAAAAATTGAATATAATGGTACAATCTTCAATTCTACGATAATAGCATTTAGTAAATTATTTTAAATAACTTTAAATATAAAATTATAAAATAATTTATTTCTATACATCATATTGCCTATGCGTCAAATAAAAACATAACAATTTTGACATATTGAATAAAGAATGAAACCGTGTTGGTGAATATAGGAGTAATATATTTGATTCTAATGAAATTAAGGTTTGTAAAAATAATATATTTTCCATCATACATAAATATTAGATGTACTATTCATTTGCTTCATTGCCTTCTACGATATGGCTTTGAAAAGACTTTGTGTAAAGATACGAGTACTACTTTGACTTTTTGTTAAGTTTTTCTATTAGTTTTCTCAATATTTGTGACATTTATTTTATCTATGACATATTTGTTAATTGTAAAATAAAGATATTTATTAGAGAATGTAAAAATATTTAAACATAATGATTGCTTTATTTATACTGCGTGGTTAAATACCCAGCGGGAGGTTATGGGCTGGCCACATCAGACTTTTTTTTGTAAAAAATTAATGATTTCACAGTATATAATATTTATAAATAAATAAATAAATAAATTATCACGGCATATTACCCATTTCTGGGTGTGCCAGTATCTACAACACATGTAGACATCGGTAATGATGACGATATATTTTACCGTGTGGGCGCTTACCAGGCGTCACCTCACGGGCACTCATAGCTGGTGTGGAGAGTGCACCACAGGGGTCACTTATATGCCAATTAAAATTGGAAATATTTGGCGTCTGTAGGGATCGAACCCGGATCCCCCAGGTTCGCGATCAGACACTCAGGCACGCGGCCACGGGACCCCATGTATATAATATTTATTATATAAAATATACAATATCATATGTATGTCGAATAAATATATTAAAATATTGTTTACAAATTAATATGTATGTTGAATAAATATACTCGTATTAAAATATTGTATACAAATGAATATATTATGAATATTATACGGCAATTCTTTTATGTTAATTTCATGAATATCAAATAATAAATGCATTGCATTTTCATGAATTTTATTTAATTTTGAGACTGTTATTTCACATTTCACAAACAAGACTACAAATCATAGCAATTTAAAGTTTAAACAACACTTCTAAACTTTAAATGTTTTCGTTCTACTTTCAGCGAAATAATTCAGAAAAAATGTCAGTATTTGTTTGTTGTAAATTGATATTGATTTTCTCTTTTCTGTTTCCACTCGGCAAGTTGACAATCAAAGGAAAAGGAAACTGAAACCCACAGATAACAACAAAGGGACCTTTTTTGGACATATAAACTGTTTGAAATATATTTTCTGTTTAATCGACGATGTATTGTGCAAATATCTATGGACCTGAGCTTTAATCAATAACCATTTATGACGAACACAAGCTTTTTATTGTAGGTTGTCAGAGTGAAAGTTCACGTTTAAATTTATTTATTTACAATCATTATAATAATATACCGATTCCTAACCTTTTGAAGATTGGAAAATACGTCATTCCTAACTTTAATGACAATCTCTTGAGTTGGAAATAACAGATTTCACTTCCATCATTGTCATAGATCCTTATAACAAAGTAGGCTAAAACAAAATTTAAGAGAGCTGTCAAAAATATTAATAAAATTATAGGTTATAACTCATTGATTTATTTTGAAAATTAATGATTTAAAATGAAGATGATTGTGAATAAAATAGTATACATAACCTCGGTGAGAGTTTCATCACAGACTCGCGCTTTATCTTTATATACATAAACCCTCGGCTGTAAAGAAACGTGTCCCACCTCGGATGTAATATATTATTTCCTATTTCGATGTTAAAAAACTGATAACATGTTGAGATGATCTGTTTGAACTGTTTGATACAAGATGTTAATGTATAAATCAGACAAAATTCACAACAAATAATACACAAACTGTCAAAATGTGAAATTTCAAATGTTAGCGGGAAGCGCTACCAACATAACTGACAAAAAAACACCAAGTCATATTTTTGATAAGTCGCATTTTTACCTCCCGCTACCCTATGGAGGTATGGGGATCGTGCTAAAAATCACATATCGAGATTTTAGCAAATGACCACGTTTTAAGGTCCCTAGAATCCAATTTTAACATTTTCACGATGATGTCTGTATGTGTGTATGTATGTATGTGTGTGTGTGTGTGTGTGTGTGTGTGTGTGTGTGTGTGTGTGTGTATGTGTATGAATTTTGTCTTCGCTCTAACTCAAATACTATCATTCAGAAAATTCTGAAACCTTGTATTTCTACCCTATTCTAATACGAAAAGAAGCCATTAGATTTTGGTGTAAATGGGATAAACGGAAATGGCACTTTACTTGAAGGTCATAATGGTTTTTCTTCAAAAAATACCATTAAATGCCATTTTTCGCATTTTATGTCATTGGAATACATTAATACTTTTTCTATATATTTTACAGATAAATTTAAAAATTATTTTTCTTTTTTAATCCCGAAGCCTAAGATAAACAAAATTCCTTTGTTACACAGTTTATTTTTCAAATGAATGTAACTGGCAGGTAAACGTCATTGTCAAAAAATTAATCACTTCAAATTAATAATAGTGACATATTAAATAATAAAGAAAATCGTAAATAAAGCAATAGTTATATGCAATAGAACATAATATAGTTTGCAGCATTAGTAACGTAGGTATGTATTTAAATTAATAAAAATTAAATAGCGAGAGGTTTTGTGTTGGCCACATCAGATTTTTTAAAATCTAATTTTAAAATTACCTCAATAGAAAAACTAGTATAAAAGACATATTTCATACAAAAGTACAATAGCAAACTCTAGGTGAAACAATGTCTAATAAAGAATTCGAATGTCAAATAAAGATTAGAACAGATGTCGGCCGTGCCCAGCTAGTAACTACAGATGCGTTTCGCTGTTATCGCAGCTCATCAGTGTGGTGTAACTGCCGTCTCTTTGCAGAGACAATCCACCAACTGGGCACGACGAGAGATGTACCTCTTAAGCCATATATCTTATATGAGATGTATATCTCTCGCTGTGCCTAGTTGGTAGATTGTCTCTGCAAAGAGACGGCAGTTAACTACACTGATGAGCTGCAATAACAGCGAAATACGTCTGTGGTTACTAGCTGGGCACTGCCGGCATCTGATGATGACCGAGGGGTTGATTCAGATGCTGAAATATGTTTCATGTGATTAACGCACTCGTTCTTTGTAAAACTCGCCTTGCGGCTCGTTTTCCAAACTTCGACTCGTACGTTACCAGATTACCTTGTGATAATTGTTTTTTAATGTACTTTTATTGCGATTTCTTTTCTTTGTAAATATATACATAATTGTGGATAATATAAATGAAACAGTTAAATACAAAGGGATTTCAATGCTCTTTTTATGTTTTAAGGTCAAATCAATAGTCATTAATATGTAATAATAATAACAAAAAAATCTGTTGTGGCCAGCACAAAACCTTCCGTCAATTCAATGTATTTCGTAAAAATTCGATACCAAAATTTCCTTGGAAAAGATTCTACATATATATCCTGTAAAAACACGAACACACTATTTTTTACAAATTCCATATTGCAAGTTCCTTTGGGAAGATTCTATAAATCCAATATTATTATAACACGAATGTACATTCTATAAATTGCACTTCACACTTCCTCATTTCTATCCAACGCATCTTCTTCAGACAGTTCTTCCTCTCTCAAATATTCTGCTACACAGTCCGTCCATCTTCTCTTTGGCCTTCCTCGTACTCCCGACATTGAAACTGCAAGTCACTTATGCGAGGGACACTCTGTCACTTATGTTACTTTCTGATCCTATACTTTCCACTTTGGTTTTGCACTTGACACTGACATCTGTCATTTAGAATTTTTTCGAATATATTATGTGCTGTTTCCATAATTTTAGCAAAGCTAACTGATTTTTGAAAGTTAACCTCTCTTAATCTCTCTATAACTCTATATCTATTGAACATGAAGGAAAATGTATAATCAAATAGTATAGAGAATAAGATTTTCTTTCATATTAATGATCACAAAATGTCAAAAAATGATATTTAACTGCGGTTTTCCCAGAAAAACTGTTAAAAACTTCAAATAAGGGTACTTCCGGTTGACCAATTATAACCAAAATCTAATCAGCTCTTCACATGGTTGTAAAGAAGAGGAATACGAAAAAATCATAATTTTTAGAATTTTAGTTTGCGAGTTATCGTCGGAGAAAAATTGGTCACACACACACACGGACACACAGACACACACACAGACACACACACACACAGACACACACACGGACACACACACACATACAGACATCAATGTAAAATTAGTAATATCGTATTCTAGGGATCTTAAAACGTGCTTATTCATTAAAAACTCACCACCGAATTTTTTGACCAAAGACAATACCTTCCTTACCTAAGGGTGACGGAAGGTAAAAAACATTAATGATAGCAACATTTAGTTTCTATTGAATTTAATTGTCTCAATAAACTACATTTATTTTTAATGGCGAAAGTTATGAAAGAAACGACAACGTTTCATTTCAGTTCCTAAAGTTTTTTGAATGTAGCTAAATTATATTGACAGACAAAATTCTTGCAAGTTCCTAAATAAATATCACAAATTACAGTTGAAAAAGTTTATGGAAGTTGGAAGGAAAATGGTCCTAAATAAATGTACGAATTGATTGCGTACAAGTGTGAAATTCTGGGTAACCAAACATATCACGTCAACAAATTTAAATTATCAGGATTGGTCTATATTTGATTTAAAGGGGTAGCAACAGTCCGAAAATATCCTTCCGAGCTAGTGAACAGTTATTGCTTTCAGGGTTACAGAAGGAGGGAAGGGACAAAATACTCTAATATTTATTGAAAAGCAAGGGTCTGATATTGATGGATTTCATTTTTGTTCAATCAGAATCCAATTCATATATTTCCTCAAAAGTTTTATTGCAAATATACTTGGCACTAGTTGTATGTAACTTTATTACGCGAAGTACAAATTACCATTAGTAAGTACGCATTAAAACTTTGTAGCTGCTAATAGCAGTTAGATTTTGAAGTACCTACTAACAAGTAATTACACTAAACACAATGCTAGTTATTTTGTCGTTATTGTTCTTATGTTGTTACACTTAATACTATTATTTAAGGAGCTATTATTCATAGGAAATTATAACTTTCATAAACGGTATTATTGACATTGTAAGATGTAGCATATTACATTTACAAGAAAGACTATTGTTCTATACTTACAAAATAAAAACTTGTCTATTTTATTTTGTACAGATTGCGGCAAAATACACCCTCCCTAGTTTTGAAGATTAATTTAAAAAAATCTGATGTGGCCAGCACATGACCTCCCGGCAATTCCATGTTTAAAATAGCAATGAGCTTTAAGTAAAGTTTCACTTCCGATTGATCGTTTGTAAACAAAATCTACTTTGTTATTCCAATAAATAGAAAAGTTTGTAATATGAAATTTTGGATTATATTTTATTATGTTTTTCCTGAAAAATCTGTTAGAACTTCAAATTAAGTACTACATCCGGTTTATCATATATAGTCAAAATCTAATATGTTGTTTCAAATTAAGTAAGAGTATTAAATACCAACTTTGCGAATTTTTGGATCATTAACATATTTTAAGGAAAAATAGTTACACGCACATTATTGTCAAGATCATCACCAACTTCCTTATGCTCTAAAACGCAATCTGTGTAAATTCTTTGCCGTACATTATCCATTTCGTAAATGTGTAGTTGCAAGCTATTATTTGATACTTTGAAATCACGTTCTGATTGAGAGCTGTTTGACATGTAATGCTGCAAGCATCAAACTTACATCAAATTATCCTGTATATCTAATATTTATGTATGATGGAAAATATATTATTTTTACAAACCTTAATTTCATTAGAATCATATATAAACTACTAAATTCTTCATAACACGGTTTCATTGTTAATTTTAATGAAAATTGCTTCGTGACAGTGACATTTGTTTAAATATGTCAAATTTGTTATTAAAGTATTGTTTTTGTTTGACGCAGAGGCAAAGTGATGTACAAAAATAAATTATTTTATAATATAATATAAAGTTATTTCAAGTTATTTACTAAATGCTATTATCGTAGAATTGAAGATTGAGCCATTATATTCAATTTGTATTGGTAAAAGTTGCTAAAAAATTATATTCGATGAATTTTTTACAAGAAAAACTGTTAAAAACTTGTATAAATCATACTTCCGGTTATCCGATATACACTAAAAACTAATGAGCTCTTCCCACATTAGTATAGAATGGATATACAAAATTTCAAATTTTTCTGATTGATAGTATTTGAGTAATCGTGTCCACGAGTCCACACACACACACACACACACACACACACACACACACACACACACACACACACACACACACACACACACACACACACACACACACACACACACACACACACACACACACACACACACACACACACACACACACACACACACACACACACACACACACACACACACACACACACACACACACACACACACACACACACACACACACACACACACACACACACACACACACACACACACACACACACACACACACACACACACACACACACACACACACACACACACACACACACACACACACACACACACACACACACACACACACACACACACACACACACACACACACACACACACACACACACACACACACACACACACACACACACACACACACACACACACACACACACACACACACACACACACACACACACACACACACACACACACACACACACACACACACACACACACACACACACACACACACACACACACACACACACACACACACACACACACACACGCACGCACGCACGCACGCACGCACGCACGCACGCACGCACGCACGCACGCACGCACGCACGCACGCACGCACGCACGCACGCACGCACGCACGCACGCACGCACGCACGCACGCACGCACGCACGCACGCACGCACGCACACACACACACACACACACACACACACACACACACACACACACACACACACACACACACACACACACACACACACACACACACACACACACACACACACACACACACACACACACACACACACACACACACACACACACACACACACACACACACACACACACACACACACACACACACACACACACACACACACACATATATACCTACAGACATCATTGTAGAAATGTTAAAATCGGATTCTGGGGACATCAAAACGTGCTTCTTCACTAAAATCTCTATATCCGATTTTTAGCACGATCCCTATACCTCCCTTACCTAGGGTAACGAGAGGTAAAAAATCTGTTGTGACCAGCACAATACCTCTCGCCATTTTTGTTAGGCTATGTATAAGTATTGTATTTAAAATTTCTGGTACACACAAAACATTCTAATTACATCTGTTCTTTATTTTTCCAATAATTCTATGAACAAGTTTCCTCCTACTCTTCTAAATGTTCGAGATTCTTCCAATTCATTAACGAGATTGGCGGTATTTCTAAAGGGTACATGATGAAATATATGTAGAGCAAGCGAGTGTTTAGTTGAGACTGATACTGTACATACTTTGGCTTATAAATGAATCCCCTTTCGTTTTATACCAATATTAGATGTGGACGGAGTCTTTTCCTCGTTATAACAACAACATATTATACGTAATATGTATGAATTTAGGTTTTTCGCATTTAAGGACAGTTTCAACTTAACGTGCGTCAGCTATATCTATAATTTTAAATATTTAATTAATGATAAAATAAGAAATATTGAATGTACTCCAGAAAAAGTCTTCAGTAATGTCTCTAGATTTTTAACACTGACATTTATGCCAATTACAAACATTTTAATTTTTCAACTGACTTCCATGGCTGTTTGATTCATTATACAATAGATTATTTCATAATTTATAATTCTCTATCTCTGTCTTTAATATTTGTAATAACATAAATTTCCAAAAAATAATATTAAGAAGATTTTTTTAAGAATCTACTACTTCCGGTTGTCCAATTTTTACCAGAACCTTTTTAGCTCTTCCCCGTAATGCCAGATTAAGGAATACGTAGTTCAATTGTCTTTAGTCTTATAGAATTTGAGAAACCGTCCTTCCAACATCCAGACACACATACACACACACCTATACACACACACATCATTGTAAAAATGTTAAAATCGGATTCTAGTGAACTTAAATCGTGCTTATTCACTAAAAGCTGGACATGCGATTTTTAGCATGAATCCAATACCTTGCTTAGCGAGAGGTAAAAAATTACCCGAGATAATAGTTATTTAAACAGGTTGAGGTGTTGAGGATGAACTGTATATTCGATTATTTTCTAATAAAAATAACTTTGAAATATATTCCATGTTTTTCTTTATATTCTTAATTTACGATTACGATTGTACAAGTAGTATAAAAAAGACCCTTGTTCTTCATGATGAAAATTATTATAAAAGCTGTCAAAGTTTTATGATACTTTTATGACATTTCCTTCATTTAGGACCAAGGTTATACTTTGCTAAAGTAATTGTAGGTACTTAAACCCGTCTTTGTTTTGGCGAAACTCACGGAAAACAAAGAAGGAAAAGGCGAAGGAAACAACAAGAAGACAACTCTGCTACCATGTAGAACATTCCGGACGCTTGTTTTGAAAGCAAATAACACGATTTACGGAAGAAAAAGTACCAGCTTGCTTTCCAAATGGGGGAAATAAATTCCTTTACTTTTACTTTAATTGTTTGTTCACCTACGTCAATCTGAAGAATAAATTTGTATGAAGCTTTTATGATTTCCATATAAAAACACCAAATAACTGATAAAAGATAAAATAAAATGTATGCAGAAATGATCCTGCCAAAACACGTTTTCATTTGCATATTTCAAATCCTAAACATATGTAACATATCTGAATCTCTTTCGTAATTTTAACAATTTGAATTTGAAATTTTGTTCCTTCCGTTGCCTCGAGGGATTAAGAAAATTTTGAATTCATATCAGTTGCTGAAAAAATCTGCTATACTCAAACATAACCGTTTGAATGTTTTGTTTGAATTGTCTGCCACTTCACATTTTAGAAAGTTTGTTTCGTTCTTTCAATCGGTTTTCCGATAACTCTTTCGGTACAAATGTCAAAGCATTCTGCCTACGGATATGTATAATGTCAAGCGATGCTTAATGTCCGAGATACGTCGATATGTTCTGTAAAAGCGCGTTGCGATTTACACTTACGAAGACAATACGAGTATTATATAGTCAAAGGACACCCAGCGCCATGATAGCTGGCGGCATAGTTTGTAACTGTTTGGTTTAGTACTCTAGCTGATTTAACATTAGAACTCTTGTAGTAAAAATGAATGTAAAAAAAGGTAAAAGCAAAACTTATTGTTTGTTGTACGGTCGTATGTCATGAAAAGGACTATCGGGTTTCACAATTATCCTAACTTTGGTGACAACATTGTAGTTACATATCTCTAGAAAAATCAGTACAAAGTTAAACCTTGACGGACGCAATAACAGATTTGTATTCGAATTAAAATATCAATAAAATATATTAGATAAAGTTTTTAATGTATTATCTCCGTGGATGACAATCTTAATTTCATCAGAAGTCGATTTTAGTGCACTGGTTTGTAAACAAGGTTAATATACAGAGAATTTATTTTAAAATGCAACATTATGGTGCATCACTTCCATGGTTACTCACTATTGTCAAAAAATGACAGCAATGTAATATTTGTCCATTTTAAAATGCAACAGTAGTATTGCAGCACAGGAGATACGTCCAGAACACATCATAAATGATGTCAATTCTTATTACGACCAACTATAACATTGCCTCAATATGAATGGGGGTATTTTTTAACATTTATTATATGAAAGTTGTGAATTTTTGTAATCTAAAGTTTGTTAAGATGTACAACATTCATATTTTGATTTTTTGTTAATCGTATGTAGCCTAATTTATTGGAAATTAGTTTTTATAATACAAAACTACAAATTTTGTATGTTGCATTTTAAAATGGACAAATATTACATAGCTGTCATTTTTTGACAATAGTGAGTAACCATGGAAGTGATTGACCATATGTTGCATGTTAAAATAAATTCCCTGTATGAAAGAAAAAATCTTGCTTTTTCCATAAATCATACAGTTAATATATTGTGTGTTTATTAATTAAATTAATTAAAAAGTATACATAGACATATATTTAGTAATGTTTAATTTATTAACGTACCTTCTGTAAAACAGCTTGAGGTTGAATTTCCATGTAGAAATCTAAACTTGATATGGTAGAAATGAAATGGCAGAAGACTTACGTCATCAAAAAATATCCCTAAAGTAATGACGCCATATACTAATAAGTTTACATAGGATA
Source organism: Ophonus ardosiacus (assembly GCA_943142095.1). Taxonomy (NCBI): domain Eukaryota; kingdom Metazoa; phylum Arthropoda; class Insecta; order Coleoptera; family Carabidae; genus Ophonus; species Ophonus ardosiacus. The sequence goes on along the minus strand of OW964829.1, from coordinate 38,385,168 downwards.
CTAATTTATAATGCGCGAGCAGTCAAGTGACTTTGTTGGTCTTTCTTGACAAGCAGATATGGGGACCCGTGACAGAATGATAGATAGTAATATAAATGACAAATGTCATCATTTTTCATTCCAAATTTCATGATATTTTCCATCTGTTGATGAAGACAATCTGGAAATGTTTGGCGAAAATCCGAGGTCAAAGAATGAAAATTATTTAGAACAGTAATAGTAATCATGCACATACATACAAGTCAAATGTCATTATTTTTCATTCCAAATTTCATGTGTTTTGTTTAACTCGCCAAGTAAAATCCACGCACCTGGTGACAAAGGAACCACGTGAACTTACAAAATCTTGATATTTTGAATTAAAATTTATGACATTTGTAAGTTATGTACATGATTACTAGCTGTTATTCTCAAACGGGTGCCCATATCTGCTTGTCAAGATTTGCTTATTGAAAAAAAAACCTTTTGAACGGCTTTCAATGGAATTAATGGCCCACAATTTTTAAGCTTTAGGCATTACTATGAATGTAAACTGACAACCAAGTGACAATAGTGATAGGATGCAAATTCGATCGATATAAAATTTAATGTAAACATTGTCGTGCCAACGTATAGAATAAAAATAAACTACAATTATTTCAAATAATTTCAAATTCCGTAAAAGGAATAGAGATTGACTTAGAAATACTTGTATATTTCATTAATATATACTTTTCTTAATACTAGTATTTTTTTTCTTCTGTATTTAAAAATAAATAATTTTTACAAGTTATATTTCATTTTATAAAGTTTTTTTCAGATCTATGACGTAAGTCTTCTGCCATTTCATTTTCACTATAGTAGTTGATGTTCTCATTTTCTCTTAGATATAACGATTTGTCTTTTTTTCAATGCTGAATTTATTAAAATACGTTTTACAAAAGATTAACCAGTTGATTTTTTGTATAAATTTTAACGCAAATATGTTATATTTGCAAAATTTCACAATTTGCCTGCAGAAGTAATACTAATGACAGTTAAAGAATACTAAATCAAACGCACGTGAATTTGGCGACGGTCCTGCCACCAACGGTCATGTCAGTTGTCAATACTTACCATGCGATATTATTTCTAAAATTGCTATTGGTTAAATTTGTTTTTAGAACTATTTAATGGTTTAATAATCTGTTTGTGGTCCTGGTTCCTGGCCTTCGGTAGGATTCTAAGCTATATTATTTAGATACCTTTTGGGATCAGGGACCAAAATGCGGTCAGAAGTTATTAGGGTGGACGTTATACAGTATTCATCATTCTCATCTATGACACCACAAAATAATCCTTGTAAGACAAGATTTAACTTCTACAGTACAGGTCCTCGTTTAATATTGTATAGTCCGACTAGCTAATAAAAGCTGATATTTAAGTATTTTTAGTCAATTTTGACGTTTTAAACTGTCATTATTAACTCCATAGCAACAACTATAAGTAACACTTTATTCACAAGTGATTTAATTTTTTTTAAATCACTCTCACAAAATTTGAACTCACTCTGCAACAAATAATGCATTTAAAATAACATCAAGCACGAAAATAACCGCAGTATTTATCAGACATGATCAGCCATTTTCATTATTTTCCACGACACAAATAACAGACAATAAAGGTTTTTACATAGATGACTTGACGTCTACCATCGACGATTGTCGCATGCACAGCCTACCAACTGATCAGTTTTTTTATTTTGTCAAAATTAAATATTATAATGGTTTTTATTATTTCGTCAAAATTGAATAAAATATTGTATAAACCATATGAGCTAAGAATGTTTATTTAGTGTATAAATATCCATTATAGATGTGGCTTTTTTCATAACTTTGTCCAATGATTTGATTTGAAAGATATAAGTCAAAGCAATCTGCATTGGGAAAATAGTTCTATTGTACTCATTCATAATGGGGGATTACACCATTTTTTTTTTTTTATAATTTCATCTGAAAATATTAGGAAAACTAAGACTATTGATGAAAATCCGGTGAAAAAATTCCTATTAATAAGCGAGTTATGGTCTCCCGAATTTTGAAAAGATTGACCTGACGTCACATTTATGTGTTTTTATATCAAACTGTTTTCATCATGGACCTAAATGTTCTTGAAATATATGCTATTTTGTTATATTTACATAAAAATAAATGAATATTATAACACTGTATAAGTCTACATACTTTATAATTATAGGTGTATTTAAATTATTAAGTTTAATGCAAGAAATTTATGTTAAAATAAAAACTGTTTGAAAACTGCTGTACAGGAATGTTAGCCCCTCCTTTCGAATTTGAATTTCTTAACTTCCATTGGTAGTAATCCCCACCTCCTAACATGCTATTTGTAATGCATTAATAGGTGGTCTCTCGGTCGCCAATCAAAATATTTTCATATTAATGTCGAAGCGCTATAACAAAAAACCCTTTATTTCCGAAATATCTCAATTATACCATTTCATTTTTTTTTATTAATATTCGTTATTCAGCATATACATTCGTATTTTTTTACTATTTTCCTTTAATTCGATTGAGCCGTAATCCCCCATTGATAAAATGTTATGAAAATAGCTACTCTCCTATTCTGTTTTATGGAAATTATTATTTTAGTTGGTTCTCATTAAAGTAGTGGAAATTTTTAATTAGTTTTAATATAAAACACAGAGCTGGAACTGTAATACCAGAAGGTTTGAATAAACAAGTTTTTAATTTAACTTGCCGTGCAAAATGAGAGCGCTTGTGATAAAAATAAAGCGACAAGTATCATTATTTTACCCCTTTACCGAGCTCACAAACCCGTTTTCATATTTACAAAGGGATATGTACCAACTGTTTTAACCTGCGGCCCTCATCTGTTAGCTAGATGTTAAAGGTAAACAACAGACAATCAGCAGCAGTACGTCACATGCAAACGCTAGCTGAGCAGTGTTCTTTCACGCACAATAATATCGGTAGAACAAAAGCTCATTTCATTTTACTGACATTTGACTTTATGGTTTTATTTATTACCTACACTTCTGATGTTAACACTTCAAATACACATATATCTTCCTTAATAGGCAAACATAAACATATAAAAGTGTCTTTTATAAAACTGCCACCTTTGACATCTCGAAAACTATAAAAGTTACGGCTTTGGTTAATTGAGTTTTGGAAGATAAAAATATTTAATATTGATAAAGTTTGGTTCTTTGGTTGCTCGAATTCCTGGATGGCGTAAAACCACTGGAACATAACAAGTGCATTGAAGTTCAAAAAAATAAAAGTAAGCTCAACTCAAAAGCTGTAATTGTCTCGTATATTTTCATTAGTATATCGCAAACTTTTCAAATGACTCTACAATAAGGAAAAAACCATCTCGACATCTAAAAGCTATTATTTCATTCATTCTGTTTGTATTTAACTGCAAATTATTTACATTTTTATTTACTCCATTACTTGGAATGCCATTAAAACAAAATTAGAACACTTGCTACTGTCATTCAAATAATCACGCAACAAATTTTCAATTTACTCCACTGACAATTTCAGCGAATGAAATTTCATTCACCTCAAGGCTGTGTCCGATATCGCATTTTGGCATTTAGAATTTAGGTCTTCTTCACATAAATACAACTCCGAATGACACACTAATGACATCCACTGGTTTGTATATGTATGGCAAAACTATAGAACAACATAAATGAATTATACAATGTGGTCATTTCACATTTTCTGACTTATTTTTTCTTGACTATTTCACTCATACATACATAAACCAATCCAAATTCAGGATTCTGCCTAGTTACCAAGTTTCATTTTGACAAAACAATCTCAGAAAAAAAAATTCGCACCCTTTAAGCCAATAAGATGCTGTATTTTTACAAGTAAGTGAGTTTTGATAAGTGAAAATTTTTTGACGTTTTAAGCGTTTTAAGAGTGCCTAGGAAATATTGTTTTTCCACTACTAGCCTAGGAACCCACTATTATTTACCTTTATTTGACATGAGAAATTGTTTTTCACTACCGCTTGCTTGTAACCATGGTAACCTAGGTCAATAATAATTTATTATTAACCTAGGTCTATAATGTAAACTGTCACTTTTCAATCAAACTCAAGCCTCCAAATCCAAATAATATTTAACTCATTAAACTCAAGAAAGGTGTTAAGTATATAATTTAAATATGCCGCTTAATTTTAAATGCCGCCACCTGGCCACTGTGCTGTTTTGGTGAAAATGTGAAACGTGTAGATGTAGAAATGAATAAATCACTATTTTTTTGTATTAGTAGGTAAATAGATTTCAATAGATTTTTTTAAAAATAATAATAAACTAAAAAGGCTGCTGATTGTAACAGCACACAAGTGTTTTTATTAAATAATTAAATCAAATCAAATCAAGGCCCATACGTGAGGTTATCAAACCAGCGAAATGATTGGCCCTCGTAACAATCTGAAAATTTTTCCTGCAAAAATTTACTACTTATGATATATATGAAAAAATAAAATAAATAAATATATCATCACGGCATATTACCCATTTCTGGGTGTGCCAATCTGTTTTATCACAGGTATCGGTAATGATGTTGGTGGGGTCCCGTGGCCGCGTGCTTGAGTGTCTGGTCGCGTATCTGGTGAACCGGGGTGCCCGTGAGGTGACGCCTGGTAAGCGCCCGCACGGTACAAATATGTCTTGAAAAAAATAGGTCAAATTAAATATGTAAGTGTATGTTTTACACCTTACAAGTCTTTAGAATCAGATATATGAGTTTTTAAAAGTTGCGTTTAATTTAAAATATTTGAACGGCCGACGACACAGTTTCACGGATACGACAGTCGATCTCTACCGATTTAATTTAAAACTATGATTGTTTGGTTTGGTATGTGTTTAAATAAATGGTTTATATACGTACCTTATACTGCACTAGTACTTTTAAAGAAATAGCAAGTAATAATAATCTTCTCCCTTGTATATTTTGCTGTTAGTCCGTGTTTAAAAGCGCGAAAGTTTATTAGCAAATTTATGAATGAAAAGTATATTTCAAATTATTTTCTATTACTATTACACGTGCTTGAGTGTCTGGTCGCGGACTTGGGGAACCGGTTTCGATCCCGACCGAAGACAAATATATCGAATTTTAAATGGCACAAAAGTAACCCTTGTGGTGCACTATCCACGCCAGCAATGAGTGCTCGTAAGGTGACGCCTGGTAAGCGTAGAAATATGTCATAATCATTACCGATATCTGCGATAAAGCAGATTGTGGCACACTCAGAAATGGGTAATATGCCGTGATGATATATTTATTTATTAAATGAGATGGATATCATGATTTTATAAAAGAAATCGACATTTTTTTTTAAATGACCCTATTAAATTTAATTTGATGCTTCAAATTAAATGTTAATATTATATTTTATAAAATAGAACCTATTCTTAAGCTATTCTTTGACAGTAAATTTGACATTTTGCACAAATTTTAGCAACGAACATGATTTGATTAATTAGTGCGCGTCAACTTCAAGGCATAGTGTGTTCCTACAAAACCCTAAAATTTAATTCCTAAAATCCTAAATAATAACGTTGGGGCATATAAATTTAGGATTTAGATATTAGGATAAAAGTCAAAAAGGAATCAGAATTCACTAGAACGTGAAAATATTTTAAATATTTTCATATTTATCAAAGTTGAAGAAGCTTCACATTTCTCACAAAAAGAATCACGTACGCGTACAGTTAATAAATATGACAAAGAATAACGAAATTCCTGTGACTATCCAGAGAGGTAGTAGGTACATTCAGAAGCGAAGATATTCCATTCGAGAGTTATCTAGGCCACCAGGATATTAGTGGAGGGCAAGCTACAGGTTAGCGTAAATTTCTGAGAGTGCGCATTTCGCCAAATCGAATCCTCAGTCTTTTATTTGCTATTTTGCATATGTGTTTTAACTTTAATAAAATACAAAATTTATGCCCTACTGGCAGTTTGGGAATACACATAAGTATATGTTATTAAATATGAAAAAGAAATCTAGAACACGAGCACAACATAAAAAGAAATAAAGCAGCAGGATTATAGTGCTTGATTAAAATTTCACATCACAGTCGGGTTGCTTACAACGAATTTTTTTGACTTGTTTTGCAATTTTTGTTTCCTTTTTTTTGCTCATAGTAAAATCCGACATTTCTTGAAAAATTGAAGCATTTCATGAACCTCAGATATTATTTATTAAACAATGCTGCATCAAATCACAGGACTGGAAAAACAAGAGTAACAAATTTTGAAGTGAAGACATATAGTACTGACCAAAATGAGTAAAAGAAGCTTAATGAGCATGTGTCTCAACTTCAAAATTTACCGGGAAAAAACTATTTTAGTTACGAAGTTATTTGAAAATTAAATATTGGCGAAGATCACCATAACATTTGTCTTAAGCAGAGCTGTTCACAAGTACAAGAAAAAAGGATTTAAGTACAAGTACAAGTACTTTGCTGAAAAATGTACTTAAGTACATTTACTTTCATTTTAAAAGTATTTAAGTACAAGTACAGTACTTGTACTTGCAATTTCAGGTATAAGTACAAGTACATATAAAAAAGAAAATTGAAAAAAAAACATTTAGTTTATTTTTCTTTGAGTTTCTTTATGAAACATAAATAAATGGTTTATTATTTAAATGTTTTCGTTATCGTTCGGAGACTTTTTTGTCATGAAATGTCAATGTTTACCCCATAAAATAAATAAAATAAGTACATTATTTGTTTGTTTTTTATCAATAATGAAGTAACATAATGCTTTTCATTTTGGATTAAAAGAAAATGAATATATTGGATTTTAGACTGCTATTTTTCCTAAAATATATTGAAACTATTGTCGTACGGAGACTTTTTTGTATGACTGTATATCTAATAAATCATTGCAAAATATTAAGAGTTTGTACATTCACCGAAGGGTTTCAAACAAAAAACTAACATTAAATACAAATTGTTAATTAATTTTTATATATATTTATAGGTAGTACAAGTACAGTCACACTACATTTAGTAAAACGTTTTATTTAATTTACGAAGAAAATGAACGGCTAAGAACAACAACTAATAGCATGGAATACATCCGCAGTTTGAACTGCAAATAAAATAATTTTATAAATTAAATACAACGTGCTTAGTTCGAGAATATGAGACAAACTGGATATATATATATATATATATATATATATATATATATATATATATATATATATATATATATATATATATGTTTTCTGCTGCGTAATTTTGCAGGTTGAAACGTGCAAAGCAAAAGTACTTGTCCATGTACTTGTGAACACACAAGTACAATTCCAGAAATATTGGACTTAAGTACAAGTACAATTACACATTGAAAAATTGTACTTAAATACAAGTACAAGTACAATAAAAATGTATTTCAGTACAGTTTAAACTACATGTACTTAAGTACATGCACAGCTCTGGTCTTAAGTACAATTATTAGATTTTTTTTGAAAAACAAAAGCAAATCTAAGACGACCTCAGAAAAGTGAACAAAAAAATTTCATTTAATCGAAGGCGTAACTCATATTTTTCACAGCAAAGGTATAGCCCGTAAAAATTCATTTTTCACTTTTTTTTTACTCATTTTAGTCAGCAGCATGTCTTCAAAATTTGTTACTCTTGTTTTTTAACACCTTGTACAGTGTTATTAAATTGTTTTGCATTTTGTTTTTTGTAAAGTTTGTCTTTCTTAAAAAATATAAGCATTTCATGAACCGTCAACTAACATAAATTTTACCTAGTGATAAAAAACTGGGCTTAAATTTATTTAATTTACAGGGAACACAAAAAGAAAACGGAATCTATGAATAATTTTATGTACAGCACAACAAATGGTTTATTCACTATTTTCTAATTTATTTCTATTTCTAAAACAAGGAGTCAAGAAGAAAAAGTTTCTTTAAATAACATTTTTGATAATATTTCGAGTTAAGTTGATATTTAATTAAATACTTTCAAATTGGTATACGTTTTTTTTTTTTTGTTCATAGCCTTCTCCGAGTTAGGATTTTTTTAAAACATTGTATTTTATATTTTGAAAAATGTTTTCAGAACTCATTATTAATAAAATTAAACAATATTTGGGTATAGTTCTGCATAAATTTATTAAATACAACAACGTTTCGACAGCAAGGTGCTGTCTTCTTCAGGTTTTTATAATAATAACATAAATAAATATGTTGTCAAGACTACAAGTATATAAAATCATAGATACATTGATAAATGGTAAAACATTAAACATACAAATGATTAAGAAAAAATTACGAACGAATAACAGGGTACCATGATTTATTAAGTTCATAGCCTGTGTTAAGATTGATATTATTAGGTGACTTCTGGATTTCAATAGCTTCTCTTATCAATCTTCTAATCCAGTGGTTTTCCTTAGCTAAAATTTTTGTATTTTCAAAATCAACTCCGTGTATGTTAAAATACAATCAAAAAGCCTAGTTTCTTTCTTCATGAAGTTTAACTTTCACTTAAGAAGTTGAATACAACCACAATTTCATATTTTATTATTGTTAAATTAACCTAAACGTAGATAGGTACCTACTTTTTCAAGCAAAGCTCGAAATATGGGCGAACCATTTAAGTACATATATGGTTTGTCGGAGATTCAAGAAATACCAAAAATGAAGATATGCGAAATATAAAAAAGGTAATACAACTTTTAAAAAGAGATAAAAATAGGATCCAGGTAAACGAATATTCTTTTCTACCGTGAAATTCTTTATATCTCTAAATTTATTATTTCCATCGGATATTAAATATTTGGCGGTTCCGTCAAAATTTACATCGAAAGCCAATAACCTCAACATCGGATAAAAATATCTTCCCTTTATACTCAGTTTGTTATCGACCTCCTTCACAAAGAAACCCAATGAAATGTTATAATTCAAAAGCATTGTTAGGTAACAAAATACAATTTCTTCAGATTGAAATTCAAGAATGCTTTATCTCATTTATAATAATTACCTGCGGATTTCTAAAGGACTAAGCACCACTTTATTTAAAATTAGTTTTTGTAAAACAGTTTTAGTTAAATTAGTTTTCTCATTTCTATTTTATTTCTGGAAAGTAATAATTTTTAAATGTGAAACATTTTATTTTAATGCAAAAGTTTTCTACAATTACTTTTCCATTTTAATTGCCTGCTTGCGGACAGAAATGTATTCATCTTCGTAATCTATCAGACTGGAAAATCTTTCATTTACAAAGATGTTTTTAACGAATTCTGCGTAGGAGAGAGTTATGAAATGACGTACGAGAAGGTATTGTTGGTAAACGGAAAATATTTGTCATTTTATTTACGGAAAAAACAATACAAATTTATATATTATTCTTTAAATATAAAAATTAACATAGCTTAAGCTTTAACTTCATTTTTACCTCCCGCTACCCTAGGTAAGGGAGGTATAGGGATCGTGCTAAAAATCGCATATAGAGATTATAGTGAATAAGCACGTTTTGATGTCCCCAGAATCCGATTTTAACATTTTTACAATGATGTCTGCGGGTATGTATGTGTGTGTGTATGTGTGTGTGGATCCTGTGGACACGATTACTCAAATACTACCAATCAGAAAATTTTGAAATTTTGTATACCCATTCTATACTAATGTGGGAAGAGTTGATTAGTTTTTAGTGTATATCAGATAACCGGAAGTATCACTGATACAAGCTTTTACCAGTTTTTCTTGAAAAAATTGCACTGAATATAATTTTTCAGCACTTTTACTATTAAAAATATAATATAATGGCTCAATGCGTCAAACAAAAACATAATACTTTAATAAAATTTTGACGTATTTAAACAAATGTCACTGTCACATTTACATTAATAATGAAACCGTGTTAAGAAGAATTTAGTAGAAATATATTTGATATGTAAATATAAATCTGTCAGTATAAGTACGTGTTTTCAAAATGTCAAATATTGGTTTACAACTACACATTTACGACATGGATCATGTACAGCAAAAATTTACACAGATTGCGTTTTTAGAGCACTTGGAAGTTGATGATGATTTTTCGAGGATTATCTTTTTCTTTGGTGAGGCACATTTTCTCCTCTCTGGGTATGTTAATAAGCAAAACTGCCAGATATGGGCAAAGGAAAATCTTCATGTGATTTACGAGGTACCATTACATGTCAAAATGAGACTGTTTGGTGCGCACTATGGTCAGGTGGCGTCATTGGAACTTATTTTTTCGAAAATGATGAAGGTCGAACTGTTATAGTTGATGGTGAGCGCTATAGGCCCATGATAATCGATTATTTTTGGCACGAAATTAATTTCGTATTACAGACTTCTATTTATTAAAACAACAAATTAGATTTTGTTTATAAACGATCAACCGGAAAGGAAAAAGATACTTTACTTAAAGATCATTGCTATTTTAAACATGGAATTTGCGGAAGGTCATGTGCTGGCCACATCAGATTTTTTATATAGAGCTAGTGGCCCAAGATTAGTTCTGACTTACCCTATATGAGTTTTTGTCGAGTTTTAAAATTTATTTTACGTACCTTTTGAAAAATCTTTCTCCTTCTTCCTTCTACAGATTGTTGTATATCTTTCTTGTAAGTAACGCCCAAAAAGTTTCAATATAGAATTTAAAGTGAAAGCAAAGTTTTGAGATAAAATAATATGTGGCATCCCTAGACAGTACTTTGGATGTGTTAGAGGCTTATACATAGAATTACCTGATTTCAGCAATTTGCTTCATGTAAAAGAAAACATTAAGTTTTACGGCCGGTTTCATAATAAATATAAAGTCATTTTACTTTTAAAGTTTGATCTAAAAATAAAAAGGCGTATTATAATTTCACTTTAAGTTACAGGAACTGTCAGAAGACTTTATTTTGAAGGTCTTTTAACTGACAACTTTAACTTCAAATGAAATTATGAAACGCTTTTTTTCAAAATAATGCTAACGTATCCACACGTGATGTTCGACAATGTGATGGAGCCCCAAAATAAAATTAATTAAGGCCCAAGATTTCTCAAAAAATACGCAAAATAAATTTTAAAAGTTATCAAAGGCTAATGGGGCAAGTAAGAACTAATCTTCGTCGTAAGTGTTAAAGCTTAAGCTATGTTGAAAGTACAATAGAAAAGTCTAGATGAAACAATGTCTAATAAAAAATTAGAAAAAAACACTCACCATATTTTACAAGATTTTAGCATGTGAATAAATCTCTCGGTTATTTTTCAGATGCCGGCCGTGCCCAGCTAGTTGTTACAGACGCGTTTCGCTCTTGTTGGAGCTTATTAGTTACGCCACACTGATGAACTCCAGCAAAAGCGTTACTAGCTGGGCATGACTGGCATTTGAAAAATGACTAGAGGTTGATTCATATGCTAAATTCTTGTGAAACATGGCGAGTGTTTTTTCTAATTCTTTATTAAGCTATGTTAATTGTTGTAGTAATAAACAGATTCAATATACTTTCTTTGAACCGCGGTATCGTCAGTTATTTTTTTTTTTCGAAGACTTATGTGACACATATTAATTAGGCGTTCTTCATGCTGAATGTGAATTGCTTGTTCACCCATTTTATGATGTACAACATTACAATATTACACATAATTCTCATAATATATACAGGGTGTGCAACGAAACGCGGAACATAGGACTTTAACATAGGATTTTAAAAATGTGCGAAAATTGGCTCTCTACATTTTAGAGCAAAAATACAAGAATGAAAAGTTGTTTAGATTTAATTTTTACTGTTAAAAATTCATCAATTAATACAATAGAATATCTGCAGCACTAGATATTTAGAAAGTAAAATATGACATTTTCACCAAATATCAGATAGCTATGGGAATAAAAAACAAATAAAACAAAATATCAATTAAGATCATAATACTTAATGCTGAATTATAACATTGTAAACATATTGATTACAACAATAAGATTAATAATACCGAAATGAACTATCATTTCAGTGTATATAAAGAATGATGAATTATCCTAAAATTTAAGTCAAATACTTAATAATAAAAAAAATCACAAATTCTTCGGTACTGAATAAATCCATTTTATAATGCACAAAAGCACAGTAAAGTAATTTATGGACTTTAACAATGTAGACACAATGATTATAACAATTAACATCAATAACACTAAAATGAACTGTCAGAATAAGATTTTGTTCTATTTCTTTTATTTCCATGGCTATCTGATTTTTGACGAAAATGTCATATTTTATTTTCTAAATATCTAGTACAGATATTCTATTACATTAAATGAAGACTTTTTGAAAGTAAAAATTAATTCTAAACATCTATTTATTCTTGTATTTTTGCTCTAAAATGTACAGGAGAGCCAATATTCGCAAATTTTTTAAATCCTATGTTAAACTCCTATGTTCCGCGTTTCGTTGCACACCCTTTATACCGGGAGTTTATTTTATCAGTAAACATAGGGTATATCATCGCCATAGTTACCACATGAATGTTTGACAGCAATGTATTGAAGCGTTTATTTTATGAGTAAACATAGGCGTTTAACATGGGAAGTTGTATTTTGTAAATACAAAGTGTCCGCCTAATAATCAAACCATTTTATTGAACATGATAATAGTACATTACATTTTGTACATTATTTAATATGAAGAAATTGTCAAATAAATAATTGTTTCACTTTTTTACTATGTAATATGAAAAGCTCTACAAATGTCTGCGGTGGCGCAGTGGTTATAACAGTGGCGTCTGAATTTTTTGGTTGGGGTTCGATTCCCCGTTGGGCTAATTATTTTAATTTTTTTTTTACATAAAAATTGTTGAACTTTTAAAAATCAATTTCCATATTACAATCATTTAAAAATAATAATTACATTGTAATAAATAAAGAGAAAATAATTGAGAATAATTGATTACAATAATCAAAATATTGATACAATAACAATGTATTGTATTTTCTTTTGATATTAATAAAAATAACTGAAATATAATAAATTTGAGTACTTATTATGATTTTACTGTATTTATCAAAAGAAAATACAATGCATTGTTATTGTATCAATATTTTGATTATTGTAATCAATTATTGTCAACTATTTTCTCTTTATTTATTAAAATGTTATTATTATTTTTAAATGATTGTATAAATAATTATCCTAACGGGGGATCGAACCCCAACCAAAAATTCTAGACGCCAATGTTATAACCACTGCGCCACCGGAGACATTTGTAAATCTTTTCATATTACATAATAAAAATTGAAACAATTATTTATTTGACAGTTTCTGTAATTTATTGTAATTTTTGCAATATTATTAAAGTAATTAATATTAAATAATGTACAAGATGTAATGTACTATTATCATGTTCAATAGCATAGCTTGATTTATTGCCAGACCTTTGTATTTATCAAAAAGTGGTTCCCATGTTATACGCCTATGTTTACTCATAAAATAAACGCTTCAATACATTGCTGTCAAACATTCATACCGTAACTATGGCAATGATATAACCCTATGTTTACTGATAAAATAAACTCCCGGTATATATATATATATATATATATATATATATATATATATATATATATATATATATATATTTACATCCCACTACCATTGTGGCGTCCCCTGTGTAATTTTCTACATTCAAAGTGACGTCCTTGTGCATAAGACGTCCGTATACCGGACGTCATATGCACATGGCCTTATAAATTTTTTTCTGGCATCAGGGGGGCCTCTAGTATCGTATAGCAAAATTTGTTATGGACGTCAGAATGATAGCGGAATGGAAAATGTATATTTTTTGTAGTTCAAAAAAATTCCACTTGCGGCGCTAGTGTCGTCCGGCGTATATACGCTGTATATACTGATGTTTCATTCCAGCGACATTCTGAACTCCGTACACTTGGCAACAGTGGAACATTGGGTTACTACATTAGCGCGCAACTCTTCTAATCGTATTTAAGGCTACATTGTGCACACATGATAGTATTTAAATTAATATTTATGTCATCAAACTTTTGTTTTGCAAAATCCTCTTAGTAAATACAAAGTCAAAATGTATGATTTCAATATAATAAATTTAAAAAAGGTAATTATTTAAATACTCGTATCATAAAGCTGAATTATTAATTACAAAATATTGTGTGAATTGTAAATAAAAGCCAAATGTAAGGGTAAGAAGATCAATAATTAAATGTATGGAATAAATATGAGAACGGTATGCTACAGTGAAATATATAAATAAAATATTTATAAACTTATGATTTAAAATACGAAGACCGAAATTTTAAGTGTGTCGAAAAAGAGAGTGTAGAAATAATTTTTAAAAGAAAAAATGTTTTAAACATATTAATATGTACTACAAAAGATTTATTACACATAGATATTTTTTACTCTAGGTACTTCATATTTTTCCTCTATTTACTGAGGTGTTTCAATAAAGTGTTTTCATTTAATTAGAAAATATTTTTATACATTTTAGATAGTTTAAATACGTTAAAATATTTGCTTTTTATTACCTCCCGCTACCCTTGGTAAGGGAGGTATAGGGATCGTGCTAAAAATCACGTATCGAGATTTTAGTAAATGACCACGTTTTAAGGTCCCTAGAATCCAATATTAACATTTTCACGATGATGTCTGTATGTGTGTGTGTGTGTGTGTGTGTGTGTGTGTGTGTGTGTATGTGAGTGTGTGTGTATGTGTGTATGTGTATGGATTTTGTTAACGCTCTAACTCAAATACTATCATTCAGAAAATTCTGAAACCTTGTAATTCTACCCTATTCTAATATGGAAAGACACCATTAGATTTCGGTGTAAATCGGATAACCGGAAATGGCACTTTACCTGAAGCTTATAATGGTTTTTCTTCAAAAAATACCATTAAATGCCATTTTTCGCATTTTTGGTCATTATGAAATTAAAGATTATTGAATTTTCTACAGGAATACATTAAAACTTTTTCTATATATTTTACAGATTAATTTAAAAAAAAATTATTTTTAAATACCGAAGCCTAAGATAAACACAATTCCTTTGTTACGCAGTTCATGTTTCAAACGAATGTAACTACAGGTGAATGTCATTGTCAAAAAACTAAACACTTCAAATTAATAATAGGGACATTTTAAAAAGAAAATATTAAATAAAGAAATAGTTATATGCAATGGAACAGTTTGCGGCATTAGTAAATACGGAGGTATGTATTTAAATTAATATAAATTAAATACCGGGAGGTTTTGTGTTGGCCACATCAGATTTTTTTTATTATATTGTAATTTGAAAAATTTTATTATATGCGCTAGTGTGATAGGTATGTAAAAATATAAATGATCAAAAGTAATGACTTTTAAAAACACCGTATTTTTATTGCTATCTATTTGCAAACTTAGAAAGAAACACAGATAAGCAATTTGTTTATGTGTAACAACTAAAGATTAATGAAACAAATTTATGTTTATGAAATACTCTTTCTGGAAATAAGCAGGACTGTTCGATGTAATAATAGATATTTCATAAATTTCACTTATTAGTTTTTACCTCCCTCTACCCTTGGTAAGGGAGGTATAGGGATCTTGCTAAAAATCGCATGTTGAGATTTTGATAAATGACCACGTTTTAAGGTCCGATTTTAAATTTTCACGATGATGTCTGTATGTATGTGTGTGTGTGTGTGTGTGTGTGTGTGTGTGTGTGCGTGTGTGTGTGTGTGTGTGTGTGTGTGTGTGAATTTTGTCAACGCTCTAACTCAAATACTATCATTCAGAAAATTCTGAAGCGTGTTTTAACCCTATTCTAGTATGGAAAGAAACCATTAGATTTTGGTGTAAATCGGATAACCGGGAACAGCACTTTACTTAAAGCTCATAACGGTTTTTCGTCAAAAAATACTATTAGATGTCATTTTTTCGCATTTTATGCCATGAAAATTAAAGCTAATTGAATTTTCTACAGGTATACATTAATAATCTTTCTATATATTTTACAGATAAATTTTAAAAATATTTTTTTTTTATAAATCCCGATGCCTATCTTTTAAAGATAAACTATAAAAATAAAGCAATAGATATATGCAAAGGAAGTTAATATAGTTTGCAGCATATGTATTGTGTTGGCCACATCAGATTTTTTCATTTTATTTTCTCAGAAGGGGCTCACTACTTCTCAGGGGAGATTGATAATTTCAGAACAGTTCACAAGCTAAAGCTCTAAAATTATATTTTGCTGTGATTTATAATATTTTATCAAATTTTTCAGAATTTCGACTATACTCCTATGTTAAATAAAAAAATCTGATATAGCCATCACATCACCTTCCGTCAGTTCTATGTATTTTGTACAAATACCA
The DNA here is from genome assembly GCA_943142095.1 of Ophonus ardosiacus. Classification (NCBI taxonomy): domain Eukaryota; kingdom Metazoa; phylum Arthropoda; class Insecta; order Coleoptera; family Carabidae; genus Ophonus; species Ophonus ardosiacus. Next base: position 38,368,789 of record OW964829.1, on the reverse strand, counting down.
CATAGAAAGTTGCTATATTTTCGGTAAAATTATAACAAAAACGTATTTTGTAATTTACACTTGACACCGACGTATGTCAATTAGAATTTTCTTAATAATATGCCTATTATTGTAATATCCGTAAAAATTTCAATTTATTGTTAATCCAAACGGCTGCTTTTCATATGTTTTCACTATTTTATTGACATATGAAAAATAATTTGTTCAACAAATCCATATTTACTTAGAATAAGCGTACTAAAATCGGAATTGAATATTAATAATAAGCTTATTTATTATAAATTTCATAAAAATTTGAATTTATTGCACAAATAGCCGAAGTGCATTCAAACGGTTGCTTTTCACATATTTTCACTATTTTTTTAACATGTAACAAATATTTTGTTTAACAAATACCTATTTACTTGGAATAAACATATTAAAACCGGAGATTAATATTCATGTTAACCTTATTATTATAATTTTCGTAAAAATTGGAATTTATTGCACAAATAGCCGAAGTGAACAAAAAGGGTTGCTTTGAAAATATTTTTCACTATTTCATTGACATGTAACAAATAGTTTGTTCATCAAATAAAATTTTTACCTCCCGCTACCCTAGGTAAGGGAAGTATGGGAATCGTGCTAAAAATCGCATATAGAGATTTTAGAGAATAAGCACGTTTTGATGTCCCCAGAATCCGATTTTAACATTTTTACAATGATGTCTGTAGGTATGTATGTGTGTCTGTGTTTGTGTGTGTGTGTGTGTGTGCTTGTGTGGATCGTGTAGACACGATTACTCAAATTCTATCAATCAGAATATTTTGGATACCCATTCTATACTAATGTGGGAAGAGCTTATTAGGTTTTAGTAGTATATATCGGATAACCGGAGGTATTACTTATACAAGCTTTTAATAGTTTTTCTTGAAAAAAATACATTGAATATAATATTTCAGTAACTTTTACTAGTAAAAATTAAATATAATGGTACAATCTTGAAATTTTCGATAATAGTATTTAGTAAATAACTTACAATATGAATTTATGAAATAATTTATTTATATACATCATCTTGCCTATGCGTCAAACAAAAACAATTTTGATATATTTAAACAAATGTCACTGTCAGGAAGCAATTACATTAAAATTAATAATGAAACCGTGTTAAGGAGAATATGGTAGTAATATATTTAATTCCAAGAAAATGAAGGTTTGTAAAAATAATATATTTTCCATCATACATAAATATTATATGTAGGTACTATTGATTTGCTTCAATGTCTTCCAGGCTACGGCTCTGAAAAAACTTTGTTTTTTATTAGTTTTGTCAATATTCGTGAAATTTATTTTGTGTATGATATATTTGTTAAATATAAAATAAAGTTTGTTATGAGTGCATATAAAAATATCTGTACTTTTTAATTGTAAGATTTTGGGGCTATTTAAACAAATACATTTAAATAGTTCATTCTTCACTTATTTTTACATATTAACATTTACCGTCAGAGAAAATGGAATTGTTGTTCTTGTACACCAAGTGCAAGAACATTTCACATTTCTATCACATTTTGTACAAGCGAGTTCTTTTACTGTAAATACATTAGTAAGATTTTGTTATTGTTTACTTGTATACCGGGTATCTACTTTATTTTTGTTATATGTATAAGAAATACAACGATAAAATTTTAATTTAGAGAAATTTTTTTTCTAATAATTTTAGAACAAAAGTATTAAAAGTATTAAAAATGACATTTTAAATGACAAATTAGAAATTACCATTATCAAACATTGTAGGAATCTATGATGTTTGCAGCTAAGTGTGCATATTGTTGTGAAAGAGTGTGCTTTGGTTTCTACATCAGAATAATATATTTAATATTGGCAACGCCGCTGGACGTCACTGTAACGGTAGTATGAATAAAAATATACAAATTGGACGTCATAAGTACTGATTATGTATGAAGTATATACTCCGGACGTCGGATTCACTCAGTGTGGAGGAGCTCATAATGTCGTCAAATGAACGGAAACGTATATCGTTGTAAATCAACTTTATTGAAATTTGAACCGAAATTCATAATCAGGGGGATATATAAGTAGATATACTTTATAAAGTCGAAGCCTATCTCTGTTCCTTTCGGTGGTTGCCACAATGTCCTAGCCACGAAAGGACGCAGCAATGATAGCGGGATGTAAATATATATATATATATATATATATATATATATATATATATATATATATATATACATACATTAAAGTTTATTATAAAGTAGATAATCAAAAAGTTATTTGCTTGATTTGTAGATTTTTCTATTCGACCATTGAAACAAGATTTCTACATTGCTTGAATCCAACAGTGACCGCAATTCCATTTTCCAATATTTCTTGGAACTTTTGAAAACGATGAAAAGCATAACGAGAATTCGAGCGAAGTCAACTAATACAGTCACCTAATCTAAATTTTTTATTCAATTTGTCCGAATTACATTAGAAGTTGTGTTTCATGAAAATGAAAAGAAGTGAGGCAACAAGTAAATGCAGCTAACATAATAAAAAAGCTAATGAAATTTTTCCGTTAAGGTTTGTAGAAAAGGAAACAAATTATTTATTCATGAAATGAAATGTAGGAAGCATAAAGCTTTACAAGATTTTATTTTGAGATCTTGTTCACATCATATACGGAAAAATGACCAGTGTTATAAATTTTAGGGCTTAAGGCTATATGGGAGCACAATATTGAGAAAATGTAACAATGCTTTTAGTGTAGTAGCTTCATAACACGAAACACAAAGAAAAAGTGGATATTACGTCGCAATAATTTCTGGGCCGCCAGACGTTTACCCGTCACCGTCATTATCGTTATAAGACGAGGGTTACATTTAACGCTAATTTTTTTGGCATTTATCTTACAACGGATGAAAGATAATCGCTATATTTTATCATTTTAACACGATATTTGCCAGATGGGTGTTTTTCGAAAGGCTATACAAACTTTGAAATCTTGGAAATGGAATGACTGCTTATGTTCGGTTTCACAATTGGTGAATAAAATACCATGTAAAGAGCCACGTTATTTGCTTGACCAATTGTAACTTTATAACCAAAATCAAACAGCCATTTATATACATATACATAGTGTGGCCGCGTGCTTGAGTGTCTGGTCGCGAACCTGGGGGAACCGGGTTCGATCCCGACAGACTCCAAATATTTCCAATTTTAAATGGCACAAAAGTGCCCCTGTGATGCACTCTGCACACCAGCTATGAGCTCATGAGGTGACGCCTGGTTAGCGCCCACACAGTAAAATATATCGTCATCATTACCAATGTCTACATGTGTTGTAGATACTGGCACACCCAGAAATGGGTAATATGCCGTAATGATACATTTATTTATTTATTTAGTGTTAAAAAACAGTTGTAACAACTTTTGACGACCAGAATGAGTAAAAAAGCTTAATCAACAGGGGTCCAATCTTTAATAGTTTCCGAGATATGAGGAAGTGAAAAATAAGTTTTTACAAGGTTTACTTTTGCTATCTCGAAAACTATAAGAGTTGCACTTCGATTAAATGAGACTTTGTTTGCCTTTCAGTGGACATGTTAGATGTGCTTTTGTTTTCTTAAAAAAACAAATAATTTGTACTGACAAATGTTGTGGTGACATTGGCCAATATTTAATTTTCAAATAAAGTCCTAACTCGGAGTATAGGCTATGAACAAAAAAACGTATGTCAATTTAAAAGAAATACTCGTAAATTAGAAAACGGTGAATGTCATTATTCTGTATCCTTCTTTATTATCTTTTCTTCTTAAAATTACAATTCACGATTAATTTTGAGAACTTGACTTTTGAATTGAAAAATGATTAGACATTATGTTTCTTTGTTCATAGCCTACTCTGCATCAGGTTTTTTTTTCTGAACACATTATAACTTCGTAATTATTGTGGTCAGTTGCACCGCTTATAGTCAAATTATTAACCGTTCGTTAAATTGACAATATCGTATCGAAACTAAATGTCAAATGAGTTGTTATATATTACTATCAAAATTTCGATACGCCTTTTTTGTTAATTTGTAGTTAAGACATTAATTACGAGTATAAGCTATGAAATTAGCCAGTAGAAATTGAAAAAAAATGTTTCATAAAATATTTTATTGGTTTTTTATAGGCTATTTATAACGAAAAACAAAATTTTGTTTGATCACTATTGTCAGTTTTTCTCTGCGTCTAATACAAAATGGCATATTTGTCGGAAACAGTTGAAGATCGGACCTATGTTGACTAAGCTTTATTTTATTTTGGTCAATACTGTACGTTCTCAAAAGTTGCTACACTTGTTTTTTAACACACTGTATGTAATAAACCTTAGGCCAGTCAATGGAGACAAAAAAAGACTTTTTCCTCACAAAAGGTGAGGTAGTTCTGGTTTAGTAAGGATATGTTGATTAATTCGATACTCCCTCCCGACATAAATAACATATTAGAATCAGAATTACCCTAACTTTTTCAAGTTATAATTTTTAGAATTATAAACTCAACAAACTTATCACGGTTTTTTTACCAATGACCATCGCCCCAATTCTGGAAGAAAGACTCAGCAACATTGCTGTAGCAAATAACCAATAATAATTACGAACACTAGATAAAACATAAAAATACATTTGTTTCTATTTTTAGCAATGTTGCTAAGACTTAACAACTTCCATACAGAATTGGGGTGTATACCTCTTTTATCTGTAGGTAGGGGGAAGTAAACAAGACTTCCCAAAAGGAAAGTTTAAGTTGCTTATTGACATTATCGAGTATTATACCCAAGACGACTACAAAAATTAATGATCATTAACGGTTAGATATAGTATGCACCTGTGAATTTGAGACTATTGACAGATGTCAAAATTGCGTCTATTAACAAACCAGAAAATATTGACTGGAGTAAGCACGTGTTACTTATTGTTTTGTACTGTACGAGTACAATACAATAAGTAGTACGAGCTTACTACATTCAATATTTTCTGGTTTGTTAATAGACGTAATTTTGACATCTGTCAATAGTCTCAAGTTCACATGTGCACACTATATCTAACCGTTAATGTTCATTAATTTTTGTCATCTGTCTCGGCTATTATGCCCGGTTTCTCCACAGCAACTTAAGTTGTTGATTATTAAAGTACTACTTAATTGTAACTAGGCCTTATATCCCAATTGCGTTGCACCAGCAAATTCACATGCGAACTTAACTTATGTCACAAATTACATTGGCTACAGCGTAAAGTTGTTCTATGATTGGTCAATTTGAAATTTAGCGATTCAAAATATAATATCGGCTGTCTAACGTCAAAGCTGTCAATGTGTTTAACAGGGTTTATATTTGTATTCAGTCAACAATATTCGATATGGATTTACAGGATTTCCCTAATTTTGACGACGTTAACGTCGTGGATAGCTTGATAGAAGTCGATATTGTCGAAAATGGTAGGACTCCGCGACAAATAAGTAACAGAATTGATTTGTTCCAAATATATTATTTATTTTTAATATTTTTATGTGGACCAACGCCAGTCCTATAAACTGAAGCCTTTTTCTTCGATGTCGTCTTCCTTACGACAGTCTACATATTTGCACACATTTTATTGCCAATGCTGTGGCAATTAATTTCCAGGTGTTATCTTTTTGTGTATTGGACATGGACACCGCATGATTTTTTTATTTTCAATATTCTCTTTAAATCTTTGTTTCTACAATCCCACAGACCAATTTTCTTCCTCTTTGCTATAATTTAATCGTTTCTTCTTTATATCATTTAATTTTCACGCCGTAATAGACCAAAACGAAACAAATTTACTGCGACTTACCGATATGTCAACTGACATATGACTCATAACCACATAAATCACCGATTTTTTCGACTTACATTTAAGTGCTACTTACGTCTCAGATTTTGACATTTTTGCGTGGTGCAACAGTTTAAGATGGAACTTAGGAATAAGCAACGACTTAAGTCGTAAGTTGCTCTGGAGAAACCGGGCATTAGTCACGTAAAACAATTTTAGTTTTTGTTGAAGCCTATCATTAAATTAATCAATCAGTTAATTATATGACAATTATTGAAGCAATTACTAAGTTTCATGGTTGCGTATCGGCGTCTGAGACAATCCCAGATTTTAGTACCGATATATTCCCTAAATGAACTCCGTACAATTCCCTTGCTCGTTGACTGATTTCGATTTCGATTAGTTGTTCCCTTCTCTTGATGCGAAGCCGTGCCGTGCGATTGTCTTGTTTACTATGTCCTGGAGCGTTTGATGTTTAATCAGCGCGTAAGTGAAAGTGTCAGTTGGTTGATATCCGTTGTGGTTGCGGTGTAGTCGCGGTCTGTCATATCGACCATGACGCCGACCTGAGGTTCGGGGTGGCCCAGCCAACCCTGATGTATACCGATCGGCCACAAATGGTAATTAAACCTGGGTAAAGTTCAAAGTGCGGGCTTCGAAATAGTGATTCAAAAAAGGAACAGCGTGATACAATTTCGGCTCCCGTATGACAATATTGAAAGAAAACGCCAAAATGAAATAAAAACTTAAGTACATTTCTTTATTTAGTTTTTTACTACAAATTCGTTACAAATATAATATCGTTTAAATGGCCGCCGCTGCTTCTACGACATGACGCAATGCGCTTATCAAAATTTAAATTTGGGTATATTTACATTTTTTTATTAAATTGGTTGTTGTTTCCCTTACCCAAGTACTTTTATTTCTTACATTACCCATAAACAATCTAAAGCATTTCATTCATTCAAAATCCTATTAGCTGTCAGGCACCACGGGCTCCACCAGGGATTTGTTAACTACTGGATGGAGCGAGTAAATCTTTCCCATGTACCCGGCCAGATCGACAGAGATAGTCATACATAATTCCGATTTGTTGTCTTCGTTTCCGTTACTTGTCAAATCTTTTGTTTGACAGGTTCTACAGATTTTAGGTTATTCTTGATATCATTATTGAAATATAATTATTTTAATATATGACAATGGTTCGAATGTGTTGTGTTGAAAATTGTGTATCAAAATATGTGATGAACGGTGCTGGGTCGTTTCATTAGTAAGTTATGATTAAAATTATCATTTCTTCTAAAAAAAATACCTTCTCTCATTGACTTATATTCTTATATGTGTTCTAATTTAGCGTTGAATTGGTTGTATTCGTACTTATTTCACGTTTCATGATCAAATATACTTAAACACAATTAATTTTTGACGTGAATTTGACAGATGTGAATATGACAGATATGAATATTAAATTCACTTGTCTAAAGTGGAATTATCTATATCTTTCTCTCTCACACTTCCTGTGTTCTCTCTTAATCTAGCGGGGTACACAAGAAATACATATATCGATACACACTTGCTCCATCCAGTAGTTAACAAATCCCTGGGCTCCACCTTTGACATAACCTATTTGTATTTTTTGTCAAAATGACATATTAAATAGCTGCAAGAACTTCTTGACTGGAAAGGTGATGAAGGAAAGAAAATTACTGGATTTCAGTCAATTGTTAAATATATTTTCCGCCTCTACCGGTTTCGATACCTCATGTGTCTTCTTCAGGAGCTACAATAATATTACAGATTTTGAAAAAAATATTTTTAAAAAATACAAACATGTGTAACTTACGTGAAAATTTTTAGATTGTAAAATATGGATACATATATAAGACAATAATAAATAACATATAATATATACAATGGTCGTCACAATTAAAAAAAAATACATTAAAAAACTCATGTAGTCGTCAATAAAATAAGATATAAACCTTGATTTAACAATGGCACCCTTTAACTGAAATTAAGTTATAACTTGTTCCGAAGGTCGTTTCTCGAATTGCCGCTAGATTTTAAGTCATTTCTCTTCTTAGTATTTTTTTAATAAAAAAAATATAGTTTAAATTTACATATTATAAATTTAGTTTATATTTATTTTATGTTTGGTTCATATTATATTTTAAAATGTTCGTGTATATTTTACTTATATTTGTAATGTCAGTTTTTAAATTTATGTTGTTTTTGTCATTATTTATGTGTAACATTTCAAGAGTGAGGCGTTTGTGTAAATTTTGTTCGATATCAATAACCTTGACGGCATCAAAATTAAAATTATGTCCGAGTGATATAGCGTGTCCTACTAGTGCACATTTCCCATTATTATTGTTCTTATTTTTGCAGTTTCGTTTATGTTCCGTCATTCTAGTTCGTAAATACCTTCGGAACAAGTTATAACTTAATTTCAGTTAAAGGGTACCATTGTTAAATCAAGTTATATCTTATTTTATTGACGACTACATGAGTTTTTTTAATGTATTTATTTATTTATTCTTTAAAATTGTGACGACTATTGTCTTATATATGTATCCATATTTTACAATCTAAAAATTTTCACGTAAGTTACACATGTTTGTATTTTTTAAAAATAGTTTTTTCAAAATCTGTAATATTATTGTAGCTCCTGAAGAAGACACATGAGGTGTCGAAACCGGTGGAGGCGGAAAATATATTTAATAATTGACTGAAATCCAGTAATTTTCTTTCCTTCATATTAAATAGCATTTCCGCTTTCACCTGGTATTGTATAAACTGTGGAACAAAAAGATCCCCAGACTATTGTATTGCTAACTGCATCATTTCTTTTTTTATCGCTCTATTAATTACATTAAGGTAATAGAAAATAAAGCAAAAGATGCAACTAATTGGAAAATGAAGAATGAAATATGAAAAAAAAAGAATAATAGCATTTTGATTTAAATCTGATTTCTAATAAATCATCAAAACTTTTAAGATATATCAAAAATTTAATTTTGAAATAATATTTAGTGGAAATCATGACCCTTAAATGCGTTTGCTTCTGGTAAATCTCTTTTGAAGTTTCCCATCCTTGATTGCGGCAATTTTATTTGTTTACAAATCCAGAGAAGTGAAAATGCGCCTCGTCACTAAAGGTAATTTTCTTTGAAAAATCCATTTCTTGTTCAAGCATTTATTCAACAAACTCACGAAACTGTTGATGGCCTTTAAGCTTTAATTCTTGTTAATGGTTGAATACCATGATCGATTGGTTACAGAATGGAAGAATGGAAAATAATCGGACATGCAGTCAAGCAAAAATTATTTATGTCCTGGCCTACGTTTCGACTGTACTACAGTCTCAGAGCCATTATTCCATTTTGTAACCAGTCAATCATCGTGTTCAATCATTAAAATCAACCTAGGACAATTTTCAGCTATAATATCCTGAGGACATTGATAATTACGAAATAATTTTATGACAGTTACCGAAAGCGCGTTGCTTGGTAACAGCCCGACGCCGAAGGCGGAGGTGGTGTTACCTAAAAGCAACGTGCTTGAAGAAGTGTGATAAAATTATAAGTATTTATCAATGATCGAGGGGTATTCGGTGAGAATTTTTTTTGCAGTTTTAACATTAAATTTTCCTAATATTTGTAATTGACAGAATTTTAACATAGCCCGGTAGATGTCACTAGTAGCTATGAACGTGAATGTGGCTATGAATATGTTCAGTGTGAAGTGTGCAATGAGAATGAGACATCTTTGAGTGAGACCAAAGAGAAGAAGATAGGACATACAAAAGTCCATAAATATTCTCCACATTTAGTTTTTTATTTAATACAGTATTTTTTATGTTTTTTCTTCTATAATTTTGTTGATTAAATCATCATTTTTATTGACAGCGTGAAAATGACATTTTCAAAATAAAACAATTAATCTTTAATTATATGTCAAAAAGTGTTTGTTACTTAGCAACTTGGTGACATAAGCAATAAAAGGATTCAATTGGATAATTTTTTAACCAAAAAATTTTCATACTAAGTTCCTTCCCGACATAATATCATCCACCAAAGCCTTGAAGAAGAGTGTAGTACATTCGAAACATAGGCCACGAAATAAATAATTTTTGCTTGACTGCGTGTCCGATTATTTTCCATTCTTCCATTTAATTCTTGTGTTATTTGGATTTTGTATGCGTGTACATGCAAATCCTTCGTCAAAAATCGCTACGTATTGGAATATGAAAGACCCAATACTCAATTGCTGATTGATCCATAGTTTGTTCGAATATTTTCACCATATTTTAAATTGTGCACTCATGAGGTTGATATTGTAAACAAAAAATTCGTGTAGGCTTCATGTGTATGTGGATTTCAATGCATTGTTTCGTCGTGTATTGCTCTATGATTAATTTTGTACATGATTCTAGCATACAGAAGTCACATTAACAATGATAAATATTGACCTATTGTAGAATGGTCGAGCAGCAGACATGAATTAAAGCTGAGAATTAAGTTTAAGATAATGTTTTCAAAATATAGAACATATTTGTTTGCAATCCTATGTTGAGAAGTATCATAAGAACTAAAGATTAAAAAGTTTTTGGGAAGGTATTTTATTTATATAAACTTCAATTTCCTATCAGTTTTGACTAGAGCGACAATGGTCGAAAACCAAGTACCCGGTTCTAAACCATACAAGTATCCGGATATCCGGAACCTGTCATTGGAATCGGGCAATCGATGTTCCAATATCCTGACCTTCTTGAATCTCTACCTCTAGAGATTAACATAAATTTAAAGTACGTAGTTTTAGATAATACTGTATAAAAAACGACATAAAATAGTAGATATTAACCGTGACTACTATTCGTAATTTGCTGCTTTAACCGTGATAACTGGCCAATACGAGTAACCGGTTATTCGGTTAACTGGTTAATCACGTTAGCTGGCAAATTTTATTTTATACGGTTTGATTATATATTGTCCTTCATGTTCAATAGATATAGAGTTAAAGAATTATAAAGAGATTAACTTTCATATATCAGCCTGTTTTGCTATAATCATGGAAACAGCTGGTAAGTTCAATTAACTCTAAATGACAGGTGTCAGTATTAAATGCAATTTACATAGTTTATATTCGCGTTATAATATTATTGGATTTATAGAATCTTTTCCAGGAACTTTCGGTATGGAATTTGTAGAAAATAGTATCTGTTCGTGTTACAATTTTACTGGATATATATATATATATATATATATATATATATATATATATATATATATATATATATATATAGAATCTTTTCCAACTTTTAATATGTGATTTGTACAAAATATATAGTATGGGCTACTTGCGTACCTTTTTGATTTAATATTTTTGAAGAGCAGGTAAAAACTTGCTAACCATATTTTTTCTTTTAGCAAAAGTTTTATTAATTAGCTAGAAAAAAAATAATGAAATTTTATTATTTGAATTCCCGCCATGTATGACGTAGAATTACGCCGCACCAATGCCATAGCGTTTGTTTGTACGGGTAATGTAGATCTCATGTTTGTCATTTCAACAATAGTTTGGAGGTTAGTATTTTAGCTTGTCTTTTTGGTATTGATATTTTAAATTACATGTAACTACCTATGTTTTTATTTGTGAAGTAATTTATATAATTGAGAGGACAGAGAGAGAGAAAAATGAACTAATGTCAAATTCAAATTAAAAGTTTCTCGCACGCAGTGCCATCTATACATTACATTTTTAAACAGTTCCAGTTCAATATAATGACGTCACAGAAAATTTTCTTTCTTAATTTACTAAAAAACAAATAATTTTTTTAAAATAAAATTTATATTTTTATATATATTTTCAACATAACATTACGTATATAGTGATAGAAATTAGATTTTCAGTACCACGCAAGTAGCCCATTGACGGAATGTGATGTGCTGACCACATCAGATTTTTTTATTGATATATTAAATCAAAAGTGAAGTCTACAATGCGAGATTGTTGTCAAAGAGCATTTTTCTTTTGAAAAATAGAGTCCTCAACAGTTTCGAAAAATCAGTAAAGAGGGATACAAAAATTAATTATAAAAGTTGGGTAAAGAATCAGTCGTGAATTATTTATTTGATTTAAGTAATGAAACCTGAATATTTATGTAGCAATTTGTCCCCTCGTGCAATTGTTGTTAATTGGCCCCAAAAGAATAATTTTTTTGATTTTCCATACTTTGTCCTTGATATATTTTTTAGTATCCCCTATAGATTAATATTTGCATAATAGGAACACCTACTCGTAAAAGTGAAACACATTTACCAACTTTATTTTCTTGGAAATATATTATTTTTTACAATTTTCCATTAAAACATCTTTCAGAAAACTCAACCGTATTGATCCTATGATAAAGATCAGTTTTGCAAGAAATGAAATTATGTTTTCCGTGTATTCCTTGTGGAACTCGAGAATATATACATATGAAAGTGCAATTTTAATTCAACAGGTATGTTAACAAAATCCCTTATGAATTTTATAATACGTAATACAAGCTTTTTTGTACGACTCCACATTTTTCAGCGATATTTGCAATGAAACCTTCAAGTTCTTGCTGCACTGCATCTTCTACTCCGACGTAAATTGAAATTTAGGGTAGAAAACAAGGTCGTAAATAATGCGCCCTACTTTCTGGTGTTCATACTTTACTTGATTGTCAGTAGGGTATTCAATCTTGTTCAAATGTTCATGTATGATGAATATGACTAATAGACGTATACATTTTATTTATTTTTTATCCCTCGCCATCGCATAGTAAATATGTAGGTATGTATTTAAATTATGGCGGGAGGTGTTGTGCTGGCCACATCAGATTTTTTACCTCTCATTGAGGGCCAGTTTTACAATTTCGGGTCAGAATTTTAACTGAAAGTTAAATAAACAATATTGAATCGGATTATTGACAGCAATGATAAATTTGTCATTTGGCAGTTCATTTCGTTTCAGTTTTGTTTATTTAACTGATAGTTAAAATAGAAATAGTAAAACTGGTCCTAAGAGAGCAGGTATTGGATTCATGCTAAAAATTATCCAGATTTTAGTGAATAAGCACGTTTTATGATCACTAGAATACGAATTTAACATTTTTACAATGATCTCTCTCTCTCTCTCTCTCTCTCTCTCTCTCTCTGTGTGTGTGTGTGTGTGTGTGTGTGTGTGTATGTCTGGATATTGAAGGGACGGTATCTCAAAAACTGTAAGATGTAATGTTTAACCAGGTATCCATTAATCTGACATTAATGAGGAGAGCTGAAAAGGTTTTTTTAGCAATTGGACAACCGGAAGTAAATCTTCTAAATATTATTTTTTGGAAATTTATGTTATTACAAATATTAAACAATATAAAATTATCTATCCGATACATTGAACATTTTTATTATATGGAAATGGCGAGAGATCTCGTGCTGGCCACAACAGATTTTTTTCTGATGAAAAATCGTAATAAAAGTAAAAGCAAAATATGTTCAATCGACGAAGAAAACACAGAGAATATAGAAGAGAGGATTATACGGCGATTGATGTTCCACAGCAAAAGAAAATTGATGAAGTGACAGATGACAAATGAAAAAGATCGAAAAAAAGGAGGAAAGCATACAAGTTTATCTTTTTGACGGGACAACCTTATTTATAACTATCGCGAAAATCCGCTTTGTGTTTGTCTGAAAGCTTGAACAAGGATTTTATCAACCCCAAACTAACGTGCCGGGTTGTGACTGGTAAAGATGTTCACTAAGTCCTATAATTGATCAAACTTAGTTCAGACCCTTGTTTAGATCTAATCTCTTTTGTATTTACATTTGGACACATATTTCTTGTTAGAACTTTGCTTTTAAGTTAGGAGATAAAGTTGAACAACATTATTAAACTATGTTTGTTTAAGTTTTTTAAATTACTTCAATTTAAAGGAAAGTTTTTATGGTTAAATTTAAATATTTATTTTTAGTTTAACTAAATTAAACTACTAAAACACTCTGATCTGTACATGTCGAAATAGAAAGTTAGGGTGTTTCTTTGTAATTTACCGAACAAGAATTTAGGAACGATTTGTCTTTAGATTTATGACGAGACGAAATTTTGAAATGGTTATAACTTGCAGATGTCTTTAAGTCTCCAAGAGTAAAAGCAAAAAAAAAAATCTGGTGGCCAACACAAAACCTCCCGCTATTTAATTTTTATTAATTTAAATACATACCTACCTACGTATTTACTAACGCTACAAACTGTTCCATTGCAGAAAACTATTGCTTTATTTACTATTTTCTTTTTAAAATGTCACTATTATTAATTTGAAGTGATAAGTTTTCTGACAGTGACATTTACTGTCAGTTACATTCATTTGAAAAATGAACTGTGTAACAAAGGAATAGTTTTTATCTTAGGCTTCGCGACTGATAAAAAGAAATATTTTTAAATTTATCTGTACAATATATAGAAAAAGTATTAATGTATTCCTGTACAAAATTCAATAATCTTTAATTTTCATAAGACATAAAATTCGAAAAAAGGCATTTAATGGTATTTTTTGAAGAAAAACCTAAAAACCATTATGAGCTTCAAGTAAAGTACCATTTCCGTTTATCCGATTTACACCAAAATCTAATGGCTTCTATTCCTAGTAGAATAGGATAGAAATACAAGGTTTCAGAATTTTCTGAATGATAGTGTTTGAGTTAGAGTGCAAACAAAATTCGTACTCATACACACATACACACATACACACACACACATACACACATACAGACATCATCGTGAAAATGTTAAAAATGGATTCTAGGGACCTTAAAACGTGGTCATTTACTAAAATCTCGATATTAGATTTTTATCGCGATCCCTATACCTCCCTTACCAAGGGTAGCGGGAGGTAAAAATGGACTGACTTTCTAAATGTCAAATAAAAATAATGCCGCTGAATTTTGTCTTATTACACCACGAAATGCGCTACAAGTTTTTTTTTTTTTTTGATGTACTACGTACGATATTAAATGTTTTGGTATTGTTAATTTAAATATTCGCCCTTTCCTGTGCCGTACTTTTCGTAATTTTCTATGTAAAAATTACGTGGCGCCCGTTATCCTTTTTTTATAACTATTCCTGTGGTTTCGACCCCGCTGGTCTCCACTGTATAAAAACTACCGGCCGCACACCAAACTAAGATGCGATATGTAATCATTGCGTCATCAAATATTCGCATTGCACGAACTTTACGTTACATACTTTGTTGCTCTTTCCATTAACGAAGCAAAATATTGTTCCCTCGGCGAATGCAAAACTATAATCTAACAAATGAGAATTTTACTACGTTATTAAATGTTTATTTTATTATAGTTTAAGCCCGGCATGTATTGCATATTTATTGTTACTGAAATTAGAGAAATTAGGAAGTCAGGATAATGAAATGAAGAGCAATAAAATTGGAATTGTCTGAATTATCCTTAACATGTCATAAAATGAAACGACCATTCATCAAATCTAACTGCCAAAGCAGTAATGTCTATAAATGGAATGAAAGCTAGTTCTAATTGAACGTAAGTTTGATTTCACACCAAGTGACATTATCAAACCAGTGAACGTGGTAACAGGTAACGACATGAGTGCCATGCACAACTGTTACATTTTCACCTACAGAGATATATATGTACATAGGTGTGAAAATGCAATATTCATCATAATGAACATACTGACAGATAACATGCCGATTTTATACAATGAGTAAATTTTTTACCCTTCAACAGTCAGTAAAATGTTCATCTACAATTTTTTTTCATGAATATTTGAAATATTTATGTTCACAATGCATGAAGCTTGGTAATTTGCAATATACGAGCTTATGAGCTTATAGACAACAAAGTTCATAATAAACTGAGAAACCGAATTTAACTATATCTTTTTTTTTCAAAAAGTGGACTGATTCTAAATTTGAAAACGGAAATTAAAAATTCTATTACTTCCCAAATTTTTGCGTTTAATCATGGTCCCCAAAAAAAATTTTTTTTTGGGAAATAACCCAAGAATTCTACGAGCAAAATTACGTAAGTATACAAATATTCAAAATTTTTGAACAATGACAATTTCTAAAGTAAAATAATTGGAAATGGCCAAATATCGCAAAAAATCTAAGGTGTACGTACCCCTTGTAATTTTAACCATAGTAAGGGATTTTAGTCATTCGGTTGTGCAAATTGAACTAATGGGACAAATTTTGTAAAAATTGGTAAACTTATGTAATTTTGACTGTAGAATCGAATGGCGAAGTCGACAGATTGGTATCTCTACCCAATTTTGGGACATAACCCAGAAATAGATAAAGTTTATAAAATTTTGAAGATTTTGGAGAGAACGGATAAATTTTCGTTTTGAGGGCTATAACTCACTGGGACCAATACTTATCTGGGACATATATGACCCATTCAGACTCAAAGGGTTAAAAATATTGGGTGGTAGTATGAACAAATGATTAAGGGTGATTAGCTAGGAGATCCTTTATGGTTTAATTTAGAGAAAAATACTTCAAATAAAAGTTGTGTGCAATTAATTTTTCTATAACTGCTATTTGATGTAGGTATTTTTCTCTAAAATAATCCATAAACGATTGACAGCGCTAAACACTGCTAGTCATCTCCTAGCTAATCACCCTTAATCACTTGTTCATACTACCACCCAATTTTTACCAACGTGATTAAGTGACTCTAAATATATTCAGAAAAAAACCTAATTCGGAGTAGGCTATGAACTCAGAAACGAATGTCTGATCATTATTCAATTCAAAAGTCAAGTTGTTAGAATTGATCGAGAAATGTAATTTTAAGGAGAAATTAATTAAAAAATAATTTATTTCTATTTCTAGAATACGGATTCAAGAAGAAAAACTATGATTTCTATAGATAACATTTTTGACAATATCTCGTGTCAAATTGACATTTAATGAAATACTTTCAAATTGATATACGTTTTTTTGAACACACTGTATAATTTAATTATCTCACAACTCACAACATAACGTTAGCATTGCTGAGTACTATCGTAAACGAGATTAGAGATTTAATAGTTTATAATCCTTTGAAACTATAACGTTGCAATATATAACTTCTACGTATGTATACTACTCATACATCCATATGCAACAAAGAACACTTTGTACTAATAATACATCAAAAGCAAATTAACTATTTGTAACTATGATGAAATATGTTTTACAATTACATTTATTTGTTCCACTTTTGTTCTTTACTGCAAATTGTTATTAAATTTGTTTTTATATTTTTCATTCTTGTTATAAATGAAAAATAAAATTTTATCTGGAACCTTAACAAACATAAATCTACAAAGCATTTGTCATACGTTATTTGCTTACTAATCGCTTTTAATCCAATTTAATCAATTTATCCCAAAAAAATCCATTTTTTACACTAAGCGAAGATCGTTAGGGAATGTAGAAGTTAAATGTTGATTCATACAAAAAAATTCAGTAAAGTTTAATGAAAAGAAAAAACTTAAATACTTTTCCTTAATGTTTAACTATCTCTTGATGTTGATGTTGTTTTACGTCGCCGACATATTTCATCTTCTAGCAATGGAATATCGAGTTTTCCTAAATCAAAAGTTTCTGTATTTCTGGGAACCTGAATACTGTATCAAGTTTGTAACAAAAACAAGAATCACATCTTTGAAACCACTTGAAAATGTATTTCCCATATGGATGTACGTATTTCATTCGTTTTGTTATACAATCTCTTTTGATATTAAAATTTTATAGGTAATACGAGTACATATCAAGAAATACGGACATCAAATCTTCTTTGCACCTGATACCAGAATATTATTCACTCTATACGAATTTAAAGCGCTTTTCATTTGTGAGAGGGTCAAGCTAGAATTATTGAGAATAAGAAAATCAGGTTATTTTTTTGATTACAACAAAGAAAATTCTTAATTACAATAAGAATATTTGATTACAATAATAGAAATAACTAATCATATAAAAAATTAATTATAATAATTTGTTATTGTATTGTATCTGTGTCTGCAGGTTGTAAAAATATAAATGTGATAGGATAGGCTGAGATGTGTTTTCACAATCAATAAAACCGATAATTAAAAACAGCATACACGACCGACTCCTGCTATAGTAGATATATATTTTAATGGGAACAAATTAATCGCTTGTAAAAATAATTCATGTTGCATGGTACACTTTCTCCATACAAAATTCATTGAGTTCGATATTATATTTTTTGCATGATGTAATAATTAAATGTTCAATAAAAATAATAAAAACTTTCTAAAATTTTGAAACGTAGAGTAAAAATAATAAAGGTTCGATAAAAAGGTTAAGTTATGTTATTGTATTTTTCTGGGAATTTAATATTTTTTAACTACGCCCCAAAGTGCTCAGACTAAGCTAGGTTTCCACATTCAAAGATTATTGGCGCCAATTTTAGTGGTACCAGTATGTTTCTACAATTTCTATCAGTTTTCAACTAGCACCAAGTTAAAAATGGCGTCAAATGAGTTACTTCAAGCAAGCATTAATATGCTAGGGCAAATTTTGTCTGTTGAGCTCCAAAAAATACTTAATATTTAGCTTTAGCAGAGTTTACATGAAAATCTTTGACTGAGTCAAACATAACCTCAACAATTTTTCTCAATGCATCATCTCTTTTATTTCGATCTTTATGGGATGAATTTTTTTTATCTCGAAGGCATGGATAATGCTTGTATGTCTCCAGAAACTGAATTATTAGTTTTGATAACCATTTTAATAGCTTTTGCCATTGCACTGGCGTTTTTTTGTCTCTAAATGGCGCCAAAAAGTATTGTTTCATACTTTTACTGGCGCATTGCTTAGTGGTGCCAGTTGAATTTGTATGTTTACATTTCCATATGCAACTAAATTGGAGCTAGTCTAGTGGCGCCAATAATCATTGCATGTGCAAACCTAGCTTTAACAGCATTTCCTCTCCTGCCCACCCAAACTACCCACCAGGGATGTGCATTTACGCGTAAAAAAATATTTTTTACGTTTACATGTAAAAATGCGTAAAAAATGTTAAATAAGTAAAAAAACGTAGATAATATGTAATTTTAGTTCTTCATAACGACACTAGATGTCTTGTTGTTTACAAATGTCACATTACAGTAACTTTCCTTAATCCTATCATAAACATATTCGAAAACGACTGAAACTACGATAAGTTTATAACAAAGAGACTGAAATTATTGTAAAATTAAAAAAAAAATCTGTGGCCAGCACAAGACCTCTCGCCATTTCCATAAATAAATAAAAATAAATATATCATCACGGCATATTACCCATTTCTGGGTGTGCCAATCTGCTTTATCGCAGATATCGCCATTAAACTTAAAACGTGCAATTTCCATATTAGGTTATATAAGTATTGTATTGTACTTCGCTTTCGAACCGTCGTTTTATAACAAAATCTTACAGAACATTATCCAAATATTGTTTTTTATTATATTTAACATGTCTTCTGCACACATATAATTCTAATTATATCTATTTTTCATTGTATGAGGAAGTTTCTAAATGTCAAAGATTGTTCCAATTCATTAACCAGATTGGCGGTATTTCTGGTGGATTTATGCATTTTACCACAATTTTACCTATAATTTCAAATATTTAATTAATAAAACAATAAGAAAAGTTAAATATACTTCCCAGAAAAAGCTATCAGAATGTCACTAAAACTGTTGATATTTGACAATGACATGTGTCATGTTATAAACATTGGAATTTGTCAACTGGTTTCCTTAGTGCCTTGGCCTCTGCGATTAGTTTACTCTATAAATTATAGTCTCTTTATCTCTAAATCTATACAAGATATAATAAAAATTTTAAGTGTATTAGATAGAGAATTTTATGTTCTTCAATATTTAATAAAAAAAACTCCCAAAAAATTATATTTAGAAGAATTTTTCTAAGAAACTACTACTTCCGGTTGTTCAATTGTTACCAAAACCTTTTCAGCTCTTCCCAGGAATGTCAGATTGAGGAAACTGCAGCTAAATATTTTTTAAGTTTTATAGTTTTTGAGGAATCGTGACTACAACATCCAGACATACATACATACACACACACACACACACAAACACATACACACACACATACACACATCCACAAACACACACACACAGACATCATTTTAAAAATGTTATAATCGGATTGTAGGGACCTTAAATCGTGCTTATTCAATAAAATCTGGATATGCGAATTTTAGCATGAATCCAATACCTCTCTTAGCGAGAGGTAAAAACTATAGATAAATTTATAAAAAATGCTTAAAATTTGTATAAAATTCATGTTCAATAAGTTTGGAGCCAATTATTTAAATCTATTTTAAATTATTTGAAACTATATGTTATTAGATAATAATTAATAAATAGAAAATGAAATTTTAGTTTTGCAGATTTTTTTATTCGTCCTCTATTTTTAAATAAATAAATATAAATATATCATCACGGTATATTACCCATTTCTGAGTGTGCCAGAATCTGCTTTATCGCAGATATCGGTAATGATGATGACATATTTGTACCGTGCGGGCGCTTACCAGTTGTCACCTCACGGGCACTCATTGCTGACGTGGAGAGTGCACCACAGGGGTTTAATTTGTGCCATTTAAAATTCGAAATATTTGGTGTCGGTCGGGATCGAACCCGCTTCAAATTTACGTATTTAGTCTAATTTTGACGTAAAATGTGATTATGGTTTGACGTTTGAGGTTATGTCACAGGACTATATTTTCCTACTAATCTGATTGTTGATAGTTTGAAGGTACCTAATTGTTTGTCTGAATCAAAGAAACATGTTGGATGTCACGTGGACAGTATAAAAGAAAATATCTTTATGAAAAAAATATACTCAGGGTAATAATATTTTGCATTATCTACGTAAAAAATTTTCAAATATTATCAATGTCAAAAATATTTTTTTACGCGTAAAAAATAACGTATAATACCTGACGTATTTTACTTGCCCATCCCTGCTACCCACATAACCTGCACAACTAAACTGCCCACGCAACATGCCCACCCAGGCTGCGAGCATTTATTTATTGTTAAACATTTGTTTTTCTTTATTATTTACATATTATTCTTTACATCATTATTTGTTACAAATTTTTCGACTGATCCGCCCTTCTATAACGCTTTCACACACCGGCCTGCAAATAAATAAAGAGAAATATTTTATTTCTTCGTTTAAATAATTGAATCGTTCACGGTTTTGAATGTTATAATAAAAACTGTATAAAAACAGTTGAATATATAGTCATGAAGAGGACTTGAATAAATGAACTGAACTGGTACTAATTACTAATCTGAATTGAACATTATAATAGTTTTAGATGGAACAAATGTAATTACAAAATAATGGCTTGTAAACAAATATGAAAACAAAACGGTAGTTATTGCGTACACGTGTAATCACAATCAGTATCCAGTAGGTACGTTCAACGGAGATAGCAAGCTCGCGCTATCGAAGTAGCAAACAAAACGTTTATTGAACGGCAACTTTGGCGCGAATATGAATTCAAATATTTGACTTTTGTTCTTACGTGGTTGTGCTGTCCAGTGAGCTTTATTTTTAAAATGGATGATCAGACTTGGAATTGAAATTTAAGAATAACAAAAAATGCATTAAATATTTCAAAAATAGTAACTTCAACAATTTTGAATAAGGTTAATTACTATGAACTTGAACTAATTGTCCCTAATTATTCGTTCAAAATATATAGACATTTTCAAATGATTCCATTTTAAATTTGGTATCCTAGCAGCACTTAGAAGATCAAGCTGGCGAAATGATTGGAGCTAGCATTTCTCTTTAGCAAAGTCTTAAATATGACGTCACTATGACGTCATACAGCGATTTCAAAAAAACCCAATTCGGAGTAGGCTATGAACAGAGAAACGTATGTCTGATCATTATTCAATAGGGCTGTTGCAAGAATTTTTATATGACTTCTAAGTATTAAATTTTAAAAGATATTGTTTTTTAAAGAGCCTCAAATTTGAAAATATCACGAAATATCCTTTACATATTTTACAATTAATTTTTGAAATTTGGATAAAATTTTGAATAAGTCACGTGATCTGAAACAGAATGTGACGTCAGAATACATACATCTTCAGCGGTTCTAAGGTGTCAAGTGTATTGTCAAAGTTGTCAAACAAGTGTCAAATAAGAATCACGACCAGAACTTTAAATTAAAATATATTATCAATTTATATAATAAATTCAGTTTTTATATTTTATTTTACCTCAACTCTTTAACACCCCTTATTTCGGTAGCAGTAAAACAATCGTTCTCATATAAATTCAGCCATCATCCAGGTATCGACCTTCGGTTAATTGTCCGATTTAGCTTGAGTATAATTTGAATTAGCCATTATTACTTTATTATTTATTTACAATGAGCAATGTCAGCGTCAAATGTCAAATTAAAAGATTTTGTTATTAACATGTGACAAACTTTAGCCTACGTTTATTTATATAAATAATATGAATAAACTTAGGTGATGGAAAAACTATTTTCCTATTGGATATTAATGATGTAATGTATGTGCTTCTACGTCACAGGAGTGGGGGGTAGTTTTTCAGGACTCCAATCTTTTTATTTAATTATTTCCACAAATAACAACAAATTATTAAAATAAAAATTATTACTAAGAAAATCATTCCATAAACTTTCATTTAAAATAGTTTTTGAAAAATGTGAAACAGGCTCATTCAAAAGTCAAAATTGATCGTGAAATGTAATTTTAAGTAGAAAAATAAAGAAGGATACAGAATATTGTCATTCACCGTTTTCTAACTTATTTCTATTTCTAAAATAAGAATTCTGGAAGAAAAGCTTGGATTCTTTAGATAAAACATTTGTGACAATATCTCGTGCCAAATTGACATTTAATTAAAAAATTTCAAATTGACATACGTTTTTTTTTTTTTGTTCATATCCTACTCCGAATTGGGTTTTTTTTTGACACTATAAAATTCGCTAGCCTAGTACGCTGATTTCCTAACGTCACTGAACGCAACTAGTGTGTACTAGGGTACTTCTACCTAACGTATGCCGTTATGGCGTTATGTAATTATAACATAACCTATATCAAACTTTTAGTTACTTTCCAGCCCTATAAATAGATCACCTTTTTTATCTTGAAACTTCAGCAACTAGACAAAAATTCCATTGTACAATTTTTTATTAGTTTCAGTGTAATATCGATTATAGAAAGTAATGAAACATCTGGCTTTATTCCAGTGATGCTCCAAACTTCTAAAACCAGAACCAGGTTAGAAAGAAAAGTTTGTTTAATAGGCACAGTGCGTTGCCGCAACAAAGCTTTTGTAGGGGTGAATTTAACATGCTCCTTTGTTGAGAACGAGGTTGGGACTAAATTTAGAAACACGACCGTATCTCACTCGTAGATAATAGAGAGGATCTTTTAGAGAATTTGCTTCAATATTGCATTTCAATTAATGTAAACTTTCCAGCAATTTGCCTTTTGAAATCTGAATCCTAACAATGACGACTATTATATTACATTATTTATAAACACAATGTACCTATGTACGAGGGTTTTTTGGACAATTTCTAACTTTAGGTAATATCTAGAAAATTAATTTTGCTAATAACAGATTCATTTGGGTATTAAACACAAAATACCTTCTTATAAGGGGTGTCCAGGGGGTTCTTGAGAACATACGAATTAAATTCAAGGTTTAATTTGGTTCCCAAATAAATCTGTATGTTCATCATGATTCAATATGCCGCCAAGAAAAGAAATCAGAGCGATGCGGTTCATCAAACCAAATTTGTATTATTATTTCATTCTTACTAATATTATATTCCTTTTTTCTATTTTATTTACAGTACATTAATTTTATAAATTACCTAAATAAAATTAAGGTTCTGTATAAATTTAGGAATTCAACACAAAGGACCTTAATGTGAATTCGTATGTGATTGAGCAATCCAAAAGAACCCAGGGTGGCCGAGTTAGGCGCAATGGGGGATTACAGCTCAATCGAATTAAAGGAAAATAGTAAAAAAATACGAATGTATATGCTGAATAACGAATATTAATAAAAAATAATGAAATGGTATAATTGAGATATTTCGGAAATAAAGGGTTTTTTGTTATAGCGCTTCGACACTAATATGAAAATATTTTGATTGGCGACCGAGAAACTGCCTATACATGCATTACAAATAGCGTGTTAGGAGGTGGGGATTACACCAATGGAAGTTAAGAAATTCAAATTCGAAAGGAGGGGCTAACATTCCAGTACTGCAGTTTCCAAACAGTTTTTATTTTAACATAAATTTCTTGCATTAAACTTAATAATTTAAATATACCTGTAATTATAAAGTATGTAGACTTATACAGTGTTATAATATTCATTTATTTTTATGTAAATATAACCTAAAATAGCATATATTTCAAGAACGTTTAGGTCCTTGATGAAAATAGTTTGATATAATATATTTATATATAATAATAGGAATTTTTTCACCGGATTTTCATCAATAGTCTTAGTTTTCCTAATATTTTCAGATGAAATTATAAAAAAAAAATTATGTAATCTCCCATTCAGTATAAGGTATTCTTAAGCTTCATTTCCACCAATGTTTTAATGCTTAATGTATAATGATTAGTGCATAAGACTTAATGCGTTCTGACAATTTACAAGGATGCCATTTCCAGCTACTTTGTTTAGTGTTTAATTCAACAGAAATGTCACAATTTTGTCTCTTATTACCAGTTGTCCAGCAGACTGCCATTGCAGCAGCAATGCTTTTTTTAAATATGTTATATACATAATTTTCTCTATCTGTATCTATAACGAAATATTATAAATTTCATAATTATAAAATAGACTGACAGTTAACAGTTCAGGCGGTGGGATTTTATAACTCGTCCGTTATCAAACGGTACCGTTATCACTATGGTTACATAGAAAATCTCATTTTATTTGACAAGTATGACGTAAACATACCAATCATCTTACAAAAAATAAGTTTCTATAGTGATAACGGTACCGTTTGATAACGGACGAGTTACAGAATCCTACCCCAGGTTAGAAGTTTACAACTAGTGTTTCACAAGAGTCTTGCATTTTTCTTGTTCTTGTCTTGTTCTTGCATAAAATGCAAGACAAGAACAAGACAAGAGTTATATAGTTCGTTGCAAGACAAGAATCTGCGTTGCAAGAAAAGTGCAAGAATAGCAAGATTGTTTAGTATTTTCTTGCATTCTTGCACTCTTGCAATATTATATTATAATTCAATATATCAACATTTTATTATAGGTTTTATCTCTAGCTAAGCTGACATTAATAAGAAAAGCTAAAAAGGTTTTGGTAACAATTGACAACCGGAAGTAGTAGATTCTTAAAAAAAATTCTAAATATTAAATTTTTAAAATTTATAGTACAAAAAATAATAAAGAGCATTAAGTACTCAATCTGATTTAAATTTTCTTATTATATCTTCTATAAATTTAGAGATAAAAAATCTGATATGGCCAGCACATGACCTCCCGCTAATTCGATGTTTAAAATTGCAATGAGCTTGGAGTTGAATATCACTTTATCGTTTGTAAACAAAATCTAATTTGTTGTTCCAATAAATAGAAAAGTCTTTAATAAGAAACATTGTATTATATTTTATCAAGTTTTTTTTTTTTTGAAAATCTGTTAAGAGCTCTTAGTTAAGAACCACATCCGACTTATCATATATACTCAAAATCTAATGTTGTTTTCAATCATATACTAGTTTTAAAACCAAATTTGAGAAGTTTTTTTTATCATATTTTAACATATTTTTTCAAGGAAATCAGTTCAGAGCTTCAAGTAAAGTACCACTTTAGGTTTACTAATATTAACAAGAATCTAATATGTCGGTCTCATTAATATAAAAGTGTTAAATACAAGATTTGAAAAGTTTTCAATTATAGCATAATACATTTTTTCACGAAAATCTCTTCACAGCTTCAAGTAAAATATCACTTCCGCTTTAAATATATTGTTCCTATTGATATGAAATTGCAAGACAAGAAATATGCAAGAGTCTTGTAAGCAAGACAAGATTTTTGCTTGCAAGAGTAACACAAGACAAGAGTTATTTAAATTTCTTGTCTTGTTTCGCAAGACAAGACAAGAAATAGCCTAGCAAGACAAGAAATCTTGTCTTGTGAAACACTATTTACAACCTTTTGTTCTTTCGCATTGCTCTTAGTTCTTAAGCATTAAGCTTTATGCAAAGCTGGAAATGGTAGTAAACATTGCGATATAATAAACATTTTTACGCATTGCGCTTAGTAATTAATTATAGCTCTTACGCATTAGGACAATTGGTGGAAATAAGGCTTTAGGTTTCCAAAAATAATTCATTATTCAACAGAAGATATCTTATCGTTATTCTGTATTTATTGTTCTTAACTGTGTCGTTCAAAGACCTAGACAATGTCCCGTATTACGAGCTCTTTTATAATAAAAGCGCTTTTATGAAGCGCACTTTTATATTATATTGTTATGAGTCAGTCCCGTAAAAGCTCTTTTACTATAAAAAGTGCGCTCGTAATACTTGAAATTTTCCTTATAATGACATGGATATTTGTGTGTAGATGAAATCAAAACATATAAATTGTATTGCTTTTAAAGCACTAAAGATTGTTTCATTACAGTAATTTTTATGATAAATTGAAATCTGAATTACTATTATTACTTGCAGTCACGATACATTAAAAATATATCTACTCTACCTTATTTTATATCATAAATTGTCTGCATTATATTTTATTTAATTTCATTTTCACAAGTAAATAAATAAATTAATAAATAATTATATTTCATTTACAGTGGTTTGCCTTTGTATTGAACAAATAAATGTAAAGGTAAATTTTATCTCTTGCATTCAAATTATAGCAATTTCATACAACTGTGACTTTAAATTACTGATATGGCAAATGATAATACTTCCATACATAAAACAAATAATATATACAGATAAATAAATCTCATTTTCGGTGTAGTTTGTGCGTTACAGATCAGCCGTTGAATGTGATTTATTAAACAGAGTAGGGAAGATTCGGTCTGCTGTTTTTTATTTAAGTCAAAGAGTAATGACATGGAAATAAATGGCATACATTAACTTCGAAATTTGTTCAGTACATACACATTGATTTCATGCATATTGAATTCTTGTCGTTCAACACAACTTACGTGTTACGCGAGAGAATGACATCGTGATAAATTTATTCATTTTTAATAAAAAAATACAGTTTTATTTATACTTTATAAGTTGAAATGCATATGCATTCTTATATTATAAATTTATAATAAATGATTCACTACAAAGTTAATGCATTCATTATAAAATAAAAACGTATACATTCATTCACTAATGAGAAAACTAAACAGTAAGTATACTTTCGTTTTTCTTTTCATACATATGCTATTTTTGCACAATGCGGTTGTTACGACCCCGTCGATATTAAGTTATATAAAATAAAAAATAATTATAAGTAAAAAAATTAAATCAATTTTAATATCATTAGCAATAGGATTATTAAAAACTATAATGGAATATTAAGGTTAAATTATAAATTAAAAAAGAAAAATCCCATAACCTTAATAATAATTTTTAAAAAACTATATAAGTATTTCGAGAACTACGTTCTCATCATCAGTAGATATTACTAAATAATAAGACAGGGTCGTTAAGATTACTCAGCATGTAAACCATAACAGAATGTACTATTCATTTCAGTAAAAATGTACTGTAATGTACTATAACTATTTATTGATTCGTCCTCTCTTTTTAGTTTTCGGAGTAGAAAAAGATGGAAATAGAGAACGTATTTTCGATTTGTATAAGTCATAATATATCAATTTACATAAACGCAAATGTACCAAAAGGTAAGTAGTTCCTTAAAATTTAATTATTTAAAATAGTAATTGAAAAGTATATTATACTAGTAGGAAATATAAGATACTTACTTGTCCATGGCGTTTAATTTTCTACTTTTTATTTTCACAATATGAATTCAATGGAGTCTTACGTTTTATTTTAAATACGTCGGGGATTCACATTTTATTTGGATTCAGATTCTAACGCTACCTATTGACGAATTTATCAAATAAGAAACGATAGTTTTTGAATTAACTTTGTGTAGCGTCATCTATCCGTACTATTTATTGAAATTTTGAGGCTCATATTTTTTTTAGGTCTGTAATGTACCATAAAAGTACTTACTTTAGGAATTTTTATGAAATGTACTAGAAATTATATTATTTTAATGTAAAAGTACTAGAACGGCAGCACTGTAATAGATATTTAGAAGCACTCGAGAGTTTGATAATACATAAATTTAAATTGATGAACGCGGACTTAGGTCCCATCCTAAATTGCAAATTATATGAGTTAATAGTAGTTACTTTGTTTAATCTTAGTTCCCAATTAGGTACCCACTTACCTATGACTCCTCTCTATATATAATCCGAGTTCTCTTCCTTATTCCTCAGAGCTGTTTTGACATGGTTTTCATGCTGACTAATCTTAACTTCTCTGTCTTATTATTTTGTAGTTCCTATTGACGATAAGAACGTAGTTCTCCAAATACATATATAGCTTTTTTTAAAATTATTGTTAAGGTTAATTCGTTATAATAGGATTATTGCCATAACTTGAAGTATTAAATTTATTATTATTTAAATATTAAATTTTAAAAATTCTCGTATTTGTCTTTAAATAATCTCACATTTGAAAATATCACGATATCCAATAGGTATTTTACAATAAATTATTGAAATTTGTATAATATTTTGAAAATATGTAACGTATTTCAGCATTTTAAATAGTCTAATAAATTCTATCTACCATGCATATATTTGTGTTAACATTTTGACAGCTTTTCTGAATAAGCTTTTAAAATGTTTGAAACACCGACTTTTCCTCTTTTCATTAATTTAACTTTTACGAAATGATGTTGGCCAATTCAACAACATGCCCTCCCATTTGCATTCTGTCTAAGCCTTTCGTTTGCTGAAGAAAACCTGCTAACTTTTAAAACATTTTTTTTTTTTTTTGTCATAAAATGACAGTTGATGATAAATGTTCGCTTTTTAGGTGTAATTAAAGTGTTGTTAATAAAACATAATTAGTAATTACAATTAGTACACAGGGCCTTTATTAATTCTGCTTCGGAGCCTTTTATGATTAAGGAAGGAATTATGATATTTTAGTAGGGTAGAATATAATTAATTGTGCTCCGTACATCAATAAAATTACGAATATTTTATGAACTTATGTTCAAACTTCTTCATAATTTTAAATACCAAGAGAAACTTTTAGGTTATGTTTTATTTTGGTCACAGGTTCAAACAGATATAGGAATTATATCTAGCTTATTTATTATTAATCGGAAACTGAAAATAACTTGACGTGTAATATTGTCTGACAAGAAATCGATATTAGTTACCGTCTAATATTGCTAATATAGAAGGAAACTTTCAATACTGTCAAATAATTGATGGATTACTAATTAGAAAAAGCTTAGGTTTATTAAAATTTCATGAGTACATGATAAATAATAAATTACGGAAGAAAGAATTATCTTTCGAATGCCTAGCGGGGTCATTTTAACCCCAGCTCTTCCATTATGATTTAAATAACATTTTCCGCCTAATTTCATGCCTATATATACATAATGAAAAGGATTAGTCGGAATTTGGATAGGAGTGAAAAATTTTTTTCGTACTCATGCATTGAAATGTGTTGTTTCGCATCGCACTAGATAACCGACCAGGAAATAAAAAATCTGTTGTGGCCAGCACAAGACCTTCCGTTAATTTCATGTATTTTGTACAAATAATAATAATAATAATAATAATAATAATAATAATAATAATAATAATAATAATATTGCTACAAAGTTTATATCTCTACCCATTTTTGAATCATTACCCCAAAAGTCAATATACCCCACATTTAGATAAAAATCTACTTCTCAATGCGCTGATTCCAAATTTTGAAACCGCAGGTTGATATATCTTTTCGTTCTCGAGATATTTAGATTTAAAGTTTTGCTCAAAACTGCCCATTTTTGGGTAGTAACCCAAAAATGGGGCGGGGAATGAATTTAGCGATATCATCATTCGATTCTACGGGAAAAAATACATAAGTACACAATTTTATAATTATTGAATACCGCATACAATCTCTAAAGCAAAATAACTGAAAATGGCCAAAACTCGCAAAAATCCTTACGATTTTTTCAGATTTTGGCCATTTTCGGGGGTTTTCAAACTTTTATTTATAAAAAATGAACCGGTTGGACAAAAATAATGAAAATTGGTACACTTATGTAATTTTGCCTGTAGAATCGAATGGTCGTGGCGCCAAATTCATATCTCGACCCATTTTTGGGTTACTAACCAATAAATGAGTAGTTTAGAGCAAAACTTTGAATCTAAATATCTCGAGAACGAAAAGAGATATCGACCTGCGGTTTCAAAATTTGCAATCAGCCCATTGAGAAGTATATATACAAAAATTAGATTTTTGAAATTTTGAAGTTTTTATCTAGATGTAGGGGATATTGACTTTTGGGGCAATAATTCAAAAATGGGTAGGTATATAAACTTGGTAGTAATATTATTTGATTGTAAAGAGAATGTTAAGTGTACGCATTTTCAGAATATTTGAACAACTGTGTGAATTTTTAGAAATAAAAGTATTGAAATAAAAATGGATAAATGCAATAAATAGTGTATGTTCATGTTATAATTTTATTGGATTTACAATATCTTTTCAAAGGAACTTTTGGTATGGAATTTGTAAAAAATAGTATGTCTTCGTGTTACAATTTTACATGATATGTATCTAGAATCTTTTCCAAGTAACTTTTGGTATGGGCTTTGTACAAAATACATCGAATTGACGGAAGGTCTTGTGCTGGCCACAACAGATTTTTTTTATATAACGATAAAAATTTTATCGCCTAGCGGAAAGTATTAATTCACGAGAGCTTCATTCTTTTTTTATAGAAGATTTTAAAGTGTTCTTATATTTACTACACAGAGTGGATCAAGTACCACTTTAGCCGCGAGGGTAGATAATATAATACTTTAACAGCGAGGGTAAATAAAGTACTTTAATTTTTATTTAAATTTAATTCAATACATTATAAACATTGTTGCTTTGTATTAATAACTTCACTTATGTACCTAATTGACGTTTTCAGAAAAATCTATTCTAGGAATAGAATCACGATTTAATTAACTCTTTTAATTTTTTTCCTTCTGCTACAGAAAAAAATAGAATTTTATACACGACGGTAACAATACAAGCAGTTGATAACAATACAAGTAGTTTGGAACGATCTGGTGTCAACAACGGTGTAAAAGTTTCGGATCGTTTAAACTTTTAAATTTTCTTTGCAAACAGTTTCCATGGTTTCAAAAGACGATTAGAAAACTGAAGACTAAAAAGAGAGTACTGCATCGAACTTTGCATCCTTACCAGGCATACAATTTGGCGGATTTTTTGCAACAGGAAAAATAGTTAAAACTGACGTTCTGCCTGTTCCAAATAAACTTTTTTACACGATAGAGTTTCAAAGGCAAGGTAGTAGCTATTATTTACCGATCAAGATTTGGTTGCTGATAACAAAGGCAGTAAATCGTACAAGAAGCCTACGGGCGGTATGTGAATAAATATTTTTTTGTTTCCAAAAAATTCTTGTAACGAAATACTTGACCCCATGATTTATGATTTTGTTTACACTCTTGTAGCATAAATAATTATTAACATCACTTTAGCAACAACATTGGAATAAACAAATCATAGTTTCTTTTAATAAAACAACTATTCATAGTGTCAATTTTGAGAATATTAGTTAATTTTATTCGATCAATTGTATAAAAATGCCACAAAATGTCTGATCATGCCAAAAATATAAAATAAGCATCACGGATATTAAGTGCTTATCGCTATAGGCACCCCGACTACGTCTCGGTTTCCAAATATTAACCTCTAGCGGTAAACTGCACTTGCCGCAAAGATTATAGGCTCCAATTTATCGCCTGTTTTTATGGTGCCAATTTTAGTGGCACCAGTATGTATTTTCACAAATTCTATCAGTTTTCAAATGGCACCAGCTTAAAAATAGCGTCAATTGAGTTACTTTAAGCAAGCATTAATATGGTAGTACAAATTTTGTCTGTTGAGCTCTAAAAAATACTTAATATTTTAGCTTTAGCAGAGTTTACATCAAAATCTTTGACTAAGTCAAAAGGCGAGTTTCTTTATTCACCGATGAGCAGTGCGCATTAATGCGCATGAATCGTAAATTCATCACACCGTTTCTTTATTCACTGGTGAATTGCAGATGAAATTCATCATACCGTTTCTAATTACCGGGCACTATCCATCGTAAATTCATCGCATGCATCGGCTTTGACTACCGATGGATTTTACGATTTCCGATGGATTGGTAGTGGGGGGGGGGTCTAACGAAATGTCATTTTTGACATTTGCGTTTGTTTCATGGTTGCAAGTGTAAGAATATGGAAAGAAAAAATGCACAATTCAAATAATAATAATAAAAAAACCATATCTCGTTCACAACAGAAAGTAGATGGTTATAGATGTATATAATTTTTATTATAATTATGAATTCTATATCATTGTTGCTATTGCTGTCAACAGATTTTTCATTGTTTGATGAATCTGATGATTCAATACAGCGACGATCCTTTTAACCACACTTTTAACTATAAAACTTTCCATATCTGGCGTGGTGGTTAACTGTCAGTTGATATTTAAAGTTAGGAGATTCATCGCAATTTTCAGCAACCCGTTTCTTTATTCGGTCGCAGCGGCTATCCATCGGATCCATCAGCTATTCATCGTGACGTCAGTTTCAATTGCTGATGGAATTCAGCGCATTAATTGCTGCTGAATAAAGAAACTCGCCCAAACATAACCCTCAACAATTTTTCTCAATGTATCATCTTTTTTATTTCGATCTTTATAAAATGAATTTGTTTAATCCAAAGGCATGGATAATGGATAATGCTCGTATGCCTCGAGAAACTAAATTGTTAGTTCTGATAACCATTTTTTTAAAGCTTTTGCCATTGCACTGGCATGTTGTGTCTCTTAATAGCGCCAAAAAGTATAACTGCTTCTTACTTTTACTGGCGTATCGATTAGTGGTGTCAATCCATTGGAGCCATTTGAATTAGTATGTTTCTATTTGCAACTAAATAGGCGCTAGTCTAATGGAGTCAATAATCTTTACACGTGGAAACCTAGCTTAACGCACTTTTCTATATATGTTATTATTTTACCGCCCAGTTGAATTTACCGTGTTCTCAAAATAGAACCTCTGTTTTCTCCCTAAACTAGTTGATGATAAATACATTTAGGAAATTGACAAAGTTTAAAGATTTCCTCCTGAGAGATACCTACGACTTCGTCCTACGTCATGATCTTGAACTAACCTATTTCACGGTTGGAATATCTTAGGTAGTCG
Source organism: Ophonus ardosiacus (assembly GCA_943142095.1). NCBI lineage: Eukaryota > Metazoa > Arthropoda > Insecta > Coleoptera > Carabidae > Ophonus > Ophonus ardosiacus. Next base: position 38,335,344 of record OW964829.1, on the reverse strand, counting down.
TAGTGATTTACCTAACGCTAAACCAACTGTAACTGTATATAATAATATTGAGAATTGCATGGAATCGTAACAATCAAAACAAATAGAAGATGAAGAGAACGCTATTGTCGTCCTCGCGGCAGGACTATTGATTTCGAACACTGGCCCGCTGTGGGCCACCAACAGTGGTGTACGTCAAAAGGGGGCAGGAAGTCAACTTTTCACGAAAATATCTCAAACTGTAATTCTCTGTTTAAGTGTTTATTGTTGACGAAGGAATAACAAACAGTTTAAAGGTTGAGGTATTGATTACATACTTTGAAATGTTCTACATACCTTTGTATATGTAGGCAGCATTTCTCTTAATCATATGCAATTAGTCTGTTATTAAATGTTGAATAAAGCTTTATTAAACACTATTATTTTTAGGGTGATATCGTCAGTATTTTCATAAATATACGTCTAAGCTTTTAAATTTAAATTCACCGTAGTCATGATATTGTAATAAATTAATCACCCTTGATTTAACTTGGTTATATTAATTAAATATGAAGGTCTTAGGGACAAATTTTAATGCTGAAAATCTCTTTTTAATACAAGAGTTATTGATTTTGTACGACGTAAATGACATCATTAAATTGCCATTATATTTGTAACGATTAAAATTAAATTTATGTTTTTATAGCTTGCTAAATTATAAATATCATTTTTCTATTTCGGTGTTCTTATAAGCCTATAAAAACACCGTTAACACGTCGTTGAGAAGATCTATAAGCGCACTATTTGATAGCATGAACAAAATTTATAACTGTCAAAAAATTAGCAGTATTATATATAAAAATGGGTAAATGCTACAAAAAAAGACCAACGGGAACAAAATGTCACGAATTGGACAGAGACAGCTAAAGACTAAAAGAGTGGAAGAAAGAAGTTGTGTAGAAAATAGAAGCTCACGGCCTTGAAGGCTTCTAGATCAAATTCTTAATACTCTAATTCCAAATTTTGAAACCGCAAATCGATATCTCTTTTCGTTCTTGAGATATTTAGATTCAAAGTTTTGCTCAAAATTGCCAGTTTTTTGGTAGTAACCCAAAAATGGGTCTAGATATGAATTTGGCGGCACGACCATTCAATTCTAAGGGCAAAATTACATAAGTGTACTAATTTTCATAATTTTTGTCCAACCGGTTCATTTTTTATGAATAAAAGTTTGAAAACCCCCGAAAATGGCCAAAATCTGAAAAAATCGTAAGGTGTATACCTTAGATTTTTGCCCATATTCAGTTATTTTGCTTTAGAGATTGTATGCGTTGTTTAAAAATGATGAAAATCGGTGTACTTATATATATATATTTTCCCGTAGAATCGAATAATGATATCGCCATATTCGTATCTCGACCCATTTTCAGCAAAACTTTGAATATAAATATCTCGAGAACGAAAAGGGATATCGACCTAGAATCAGCGCATTGAGAAATATCTAGATATATAAAAATTAGATTTTTGAAAAGTTTTTATCTAAATATGGGGTATATTGACTTTTGAGGCAATAATTCAAAAGTAGGTAGAGATACAAACTTGGTAGTAACATTATTTGATTGCAACGGATTTTTTTATATAATTATGAGTCTCTAACTCTAAATAATAAAAATGTTCAATGCATTGGATAGAGAATCCTATGATCGTTAATATTTGTAATTACCTATACAAATTTTAAAAAAAATAAAATTTAGAAGAAAACCTTTTCACATGTTTCGTAATGCCTGTTGACGTAATCGTCCTATGTAAAAGTCTCCTCACGGATCGTTTTCCAAACTTGGACTCCTACGTTAACAAATTACCTTATGATACTTGTTTTTAAATGCATTATTAGTATATAATAAAAGTTGTTATTTATTTGATCCAAATTGTATATTTATTTGATCAAAATTTGTTTACATTAACGATTGGCAATTTCTAAAGTAAATATAAATATTGTGGCCAAGTCAGATCTTTGAATCAAGAACTACATACACATTGGATGCCGAAGCAAACTAAAGTACGAGGTTCCGCTTTATCGAGTAGGTAAAGAAACGAAACCAGCGTTAACAGCTGTAGAATGCAGGTACGCTCATACAAACATTTTGCGACCTAATAAAATGTTCGCTAACAAAAATTGATGTTCCATGAATTTACGGTAAATTTCCAAGATTTGAATGTTATTACGGTATTCAAATTTGTAGATACTAAGCAACTGGTAGAATGGGGGATTACAGCTCAATCGAATTAAAGGAAAATAGTAAAAAAATACCAATGTATGTGCTGAATAACGAATATTAATAAAAAAATGAAATGGTATAATTGAGATATTTCGGAAATAAGGGGTTATTTGTTATAGCGCTTCGACACTAATATGAAAATATTTTGATTGGCGACCAAGAAACCGCCTATACATGTATTACAAATAGCGTGTTAGGAGGTGAAGATTACTATCAATGGAAGTTAAGAAATTCAAATTCGAAAGGAGGGGTTAACATTCCTGTACTGCAGTTTCCAAACAGTTTTTATTTTAACATAAACTTCTTGCATTAAACTTTATAATTTAAATACACCTGTAATTATAAAGTATGTAGACTTATACAGTGTTATAATATTCATTTATTTTTATTTAAATATAACTTAAAATAGCATATATTTCAAGAACATTTAGGTCCATGATGAAAACAGTTTGATATAAAAACACATAAATGTGACGTCACGTCAATATTTTCAAAATTCGGGAGACCATAACTCGCTTATTAATAGGAATTTTTTCACCGGATTTTCATCAATAGTCTTAGTTTTCCTAATATTTTCAGATGAAATTATAAAAAAAAAATGGTGTAATCCCCCATTGATGGGAAAGGGAATATACAGGAATGCAGTCAATATAGATGGTATTTTTATTTTTTGACCAACATCGACATTTCGTAGCCTACTGCTACTTTTTCAGGATAGCTACAAGAGATAATATATAAGTACCAGATTTTTAGTAAGCTTAAAGATGGTAACTTATTTACTTACAGTCAAATTAAATTTTAAAATGAAAATTAGATGTTACAGGATACATCAAAATATATAAAATTAATTGCAATGCAGTGACACTTAGATCCTCGATATCCGTTCCGAAGTTAACAGCTTTCTTGTCTGAATTAATGTATAACATGTCTTTTTGACAGGTTCTTTTCTTTATGTAAAATTCGAATGTTATCTGTGTTAAAATCCCAACAATGCTTAGTTAATGTTCATTTACCAATGTTCTTTTCTTATTCAACATTAAGTTTGTGTTCTGCAATTCTAAAGGCTTATTTATAACAAAGTAACGTTAAACGCAAAGCAACGACGCAACGTGACGGTTAACGCAAACACAAAATCTGTGATTTAAACGTGAAAGATATCAGTACTAATCAATTAGCAGAATTCGGTATATTTCTTTGAAATCCGGCTCACTTTTATTTATTGTCTTTATATGACATACATAAGTATAAATAAGGTTAGTATTATAAAATAATTTAAATAGAAATGGATAGTGACGAAAATACAGTATTTTTTTGTAAATGTGACAGTTCATGAACATGTCGATAATACAGATTTTTATAGTAAAACTGAAACTCTAAATTCTGATTGACTAGCGGTAGAAAGATGAGAGTTGGTCATCTGCGTTGCGGTTATTGCGTTGCTAATTGTGGCGCTGCGTTACTTTTCATTATAAATCAGCATATAGGGGATCATGTTCTGCGTTACCTTACTGCAACTGCGTTACCGCTTGCGTTACTTCATTATAAATAGACCTTTAGTTTTAGATAGCGTTCAGACTGGCCTATGTAACTTGCATTACAATTGTCAAATGGAATGATTACAATTTATTAATCAACAATTGATTCAATTTTTAGACTGTAAAATAAAATATTCTGGGAGAAGTTTATGGCATAAATTGTACAGATAATGGGGTATTCTAATGTAGTAAAATTTAAGGTAAAAAATGTTATAACATTGTGGTTTATGCTTTACAATGACCAAATAATGACAAAAAAAACAATTTTTTTTTCCTAACATGAGTTTTCTTGTATTTTATTTTACCGCTGAACATGTATCACGTGGGTTGTGACCATAGACAAGGAAAGATATATACTAGACCGAGTTTACAATGTTAGGAGTTTGTGCCAAATAGAATCGATGGGCGCCATAACGAGACGCTAATTGAAAGGCGGGAAATTTAAAAATAGGAAAAAAATGTTTTCTGAAACTAACAAAATATAGACATATGTATACCGTAATGGCTGAAAACAATCAAATTCAATAATAAAATATATTTGTACATGAAACAAATAGCGAAACAAGCTTTGTAAACAAATACTAACCAAAGAAATAAACTTGAAAGATTCTCAATAACAGAAATGACAGATTGCTGGGCTACCAACATAAATATATATAATTCACTACAACTGAAGAAAATATTTATTATAATTATTGTAAAAATAATGTGAATTAAATATTGTTCGTATTTTTTATTGAGCGACTGAGCTTTATTATTTTGAAATGAAGAAATGATGTAAAATACCTATTTTAGTTACTGCATAGTTACTTTTTTTCCATTATGTTGTAGAAATTACACTAGAATTAGCGTCTCAATATTATTCAATTCGGCACAGAGCTGGACATTGCCGCCATGATGGAAGCTCGGTCTAGTATATATCTTTCTTTGTCTATGGTTGTGACGTACGAGGGACTCATGACATCTAAAAAATTTTGTACATGACTATACCATATACAGGAAACAGCTGTTCCGCCATTGATGCGTTGTGAGCTGTCTTGATCGTGTTAGTTGTATGACGTTTGTATGTTTACAAGTTTTCAACTTTTCTAATTTGGTTCTTATAATAGTTATTATTGTTAATACGAGTTTTCATTACGGAAAATTCACTTATACAACGTAAACAAAATTGAAATGCATAGAAAACAAGCGACAACTAACCAAACAAACATAAAAATGCCGAATGACAGATAGACTGCCGCGCCAAGTGTTGTGTTTGTAAACATGCTCCGCCATTTAAATGTCATGAGTCCCTCATACGTCACATCCGGTAAAATTCAAATTTTCAAAGAATATTTAAAAATTCATATCTCGCTCAAATTAAATAAAAAATCTGTTGTGGCCAGCACAAGACCTCTCGCCATTTCCATATTAGACTATATAAGTATTGTATTGCACTTTGCTATCGAACCGTCGTTTTATAACAAAATATTACAGGACTTTACCCAAATATTGTTTTTTATTGTATTTAACATGTCTTCTGCACACATATAATTCTAATTATATCTATTTTTTATTGTATGAGGGAGTTTCTAAATGTCACAAATTCTTCCAATTCATTAACCAGATTGGCGGTATTTCTGATGGATATGTGCATATTACCTATAATTTCAAATATTTAATTAATAAAACAATAAGAAAGATTAAATGTACTTCCCAGAATATGCTATCAAAATGTCACTAAAACTGTAGATTTTTGACACTGAAATCTGTCATTTACAAATTATATTATAAACATTTGACTTTGTCAACTGGTTTCCTTAGTGTAGTTTCGCCTACTCGACTTGTTATATCCCGATATTCTATATATTATATTATAATTTTATAGAAGATATAATAAAAAATTTAAATGTATCAGGTGTAGAATTTTGTTCTTCAAAATTAGTAATATCAAAAATTTTCAAAAATTAATATTTGGAAGAATTTCTTTTAAAAACTACTACTTCCGGTTGTTCAATTGTTACCAAAACCTTTTCAGCTCTTCCCAGGAATGTCAGATTGAGGAATCCATAGTTAAACAGTTCTCAAGTCTTATAGTTTTTGAGGAATCGTGGCTACAACATCCAGACATACACACATACACACATACACACATACAGACATACACACATCCACACACACACACACACACACACACACAGACATCATTTTAAAAATGTTAAAAACGGATTATAGGGACCTTAAATCGTGCTTATTCACTAAAATCTGAGTATGCGAATTTTAGCATGAATCCAATACCTCTCTTAGCGAGAGGTAAAAAGAACTCAAAATTTTTGATTTGTAATCCAAATACGTGAAAGTTTCAGAAAAAAATTTTAAAAAATCATTAGAAAACCCCATTATGTTATACAGCGAAAATCAAATATCTAACAATAGTTTGCGACAAATCTTTCAAAGTTTCAAACTAATACCAATTTTTATACCTATTTATCATAAATTGTATTTACTTTAAAAGTTTGATATCTTTTTCCTAGATAACCACGACCAATCGTCCCTTCTTATAACAGTTTACAAAGATACACGCATGGGCGTACGCAATTAATTCTTGAAAAAAAATCTGTTGTGGCCAGCACAAGACCTCTCGCCATTTCCATATTAGGCTATATAAGTATTGTATTGCACTTCACTTTCGAACCGTCGTTTTATAACAAAATCTTACAGAACATTACCCAAACATTGTTTCTTACTATATTTAGCATGTCTTCTGTACACATATAATTCAAATTATATCTATTTTTCATTGTATGAGGAAGTTTCTAAATGTCAAATATTGTTCCAATTCATTAACCAGATTGGCGGTATTTCTGATAGATATATGCATTTCACCACAATTTTACCTATAATTTCAAATATTTAATTAATAAAACAATAAGAAAAGTTAAATATACTTCCAAGAAAAAGCTATCAGAATGTCACTAAAACTGTTGATATTTGACAATGACATGTGTCATGTTATAAACATTGGAATTTGTCAACTGGTTTCCTTAGTGCCTTGGCCTCTGCGATTAGTATACTCTATAAATTATAGAGTCTTTATCTCTAAATCTATACAAGATATAATAAAAATTTTAAGTGTATTAGATGGAGAATTTTATGTTCTTCAATATTTAATAAAAAAAACTCCCAAAAAATTATATTTAGAAGATTTTTTCTAAGAAACTACTACTTCCGGTTGTTCAATTGTTACCAAAACCTTTTCAGCTCTTCCCAGGAATGCCAGATTGAGGAAACTGCAGTTAAATATTTTTTAAGTCTTATAGTTTTTGAGGAATCGTGACTACAACATCCAGACATACATACACACACACACACACACACACATACACACATCCACACACACACACACACACAGACATCATTTTAAAAATGTTATAATCGGATTGTAGGGACCTTAAATCGTGCTTATTCAATAAAATCTGGATATGCGAATTTTAGCATGAATCCAATACCTCTCTTAGCGAGAGGTAAAAACAATCGGCAACTGTGTGGCGAGACTTTGGTCACAGCACACTTGTTCACTTTTTGCTTTGAACGGCAAACTTGAGTGCGAAATGAAATATCGATTCGTATTTTGCTTCAAATATGAATTGTCCATTAACTGAGGGATGCTCTTTTTATTTTGCCGACAATGAGAAGTAGGATGACAGTTCAATTATCGGAATTTTTGAAAATAGCTTCGTAATATTCTCAGCTTTGATTAAATGGAATTTTGTGTATGTATATGGAGAAGAGAAATTTGCCTATTAATTAAAAAACCAAATAAAATTTGATTTTTTAAATTGATGAATATATCGTCATCAATTTTTACCTTCCCCTGCCCTAAAAAAAGGAGGTAGGTATAAGGATCGTGCTAAAAATTACTTTTTAAATTTTGCGTTCATAATAAAGTCTTTATGATACGCAATAGCCTTCATTTCGACACGCAATTTTTTGTTTGGTTGGTACTAGATGACATTTACTTAACCCTCTTTTACGTAATTTATTTTTAGTTAATTGATTTTTTAGGAAGTAGATTATTTACAGTGGTCTGAGCTATATTACATAGCTCATGCGGAGTGTAATTGATTTCATCTTCCATGATTACATTAAATTCACTTAAATTTTTTACAATTTTTTTCAATTTCCCAATTTTCAATTCACTTAAATTTGTTCGTAAATATGAAATGACATAACTTTAAATAATAATTGATAGTAGTCAATTCAGTGTTACCAAACTATAACATTTCACTTACAAATTTTAATTAACTCGGTTTAATATTAGCAGTTTTTTTAAAAATATTATAGTATGTAGAAGGCGCAAAATATAAAAAATAGAATAAAGAACTCATTTTATAAGACTTTTTTCGTACTTGTCAATTAGAAAACGAGACTTAGGGAGTTTTCTAAATTTTGACGCGTGCGAAAAAAACATGTCTTATAAAACTTGGTCTTTAATATGCTATATCGTCGTTGAAAAGTCATGTATAATACAGTATGTTCAAAAAAATCCTAATTCGGAGTAAACTAAGAGCAAAAAAATCTGTTGTGGCCAGCACAAGACCTTCCGTCCAAAAAATAGTATTTAACTGCGTTTTTTTAAGCAAAACTGTTAAAAACTTCAAATAAGGGTACTTCCGGTGGATCAATTGTAACCAAAATCTAATCAACTCTTCATAGGGATGTACAGAAGAGGAATACGAAAGAATTATAATTTTTAGAATTGTAGTATTGAAGTTATCGTCGGAGCAAAATTTGTCACACACGGACACACATACACACACACACACACACACACACACACACACGCGGACACACACACATATATACATAGAGACATCATCTTAAAAATAGTAAATTCGTATTGTAGGGACCCTAAAACGTGCTTATTCATTAAAAACTCACCACGGAATTTTTTGACAATACCTTCCTTACCTAAAGGTGACGGAAGGTAAAAACGTATGTCAATTTGAAAATATTGAATTAAACGTCAGGTTGACACGAGATATTGTCAAAAATGTTATTTAAAGAAATCAAAGCTTTTCTTCTTGAATCCTTATTTTAGAAATAAAAATAAATTATAAAACAGTGAATGGAAATATTCTGTATCCTTCTTTATTATCTTTTCTCCTTAAAATTGCATTTGATAATCAGTTTTGACAACTTGGCTTTTAAATTGAATAATGTTCACTGTACATAGCCTACTCCGAATTAAGGTTTTTCTGAACACACTGTACAATAGGTTTTTAGAAAACACAAAAAGTATCTTTAATTCAGAACTGTTACGGCCAGTTTCATAATAAATATAAAGTCACTTTACTTTTAAAGTTTGATCTAAAAGTGACTTTATATTTATTATGAAACCGGCCGTTAGTTTGTAATATATGCCCTTTTGGTAGTTAATAGAATGGTAACAAAATTAGCTAATGATGAAGGGTATAGTTGAGTTAAGTTAGCGGTAGATATGAGATATGAGATTTTCACCCTAGATTTCCAGTCATTTTTAGATAGGAGTATTTAATATTTATTCTGTACGTTTGTGCATTTTTTCGAAACCTAATACAGGGTTTCGAAGTGGAATTAGTTACCAGAACGAAGTAATGATGTAACTTAAAATGTCAAAAATAGAGATATCGATTTTGACAATGACGATATACAGATTTTGCTAAATAATAAAAAATAATTTAAGGTTATATGAATTCGGGTCATCAACCACAACCAGTGACATAGTGCAGATTAATATCTATCTATGAATGAAGATAAATTTTCTACAGTCAATAACATTTTTCATTTTAGGGGTGAAAAAGATTTTAACATATAGATACCGAACTTTTGTAAACACATCTCTAATACAGTAACTATGATTAATGATACAGGGAATTATATTTTTTTTCTTATTTTTCAACAGATTGCAGTGAAAACAAGACTCAAATCACAAACATTTTAAATAATTTAGTGAGAAAATGTAAGTTATAATGGATAGATATTTATGAGAGGTATATTTTTATACTTGACATTAAAATTTAATAAATAATCTCCGTTGACATTTTCATATACTTTGTAACGAGTTATTAAATTTATTTTTCATTGTTGTTATACAAGGGACATTTTACACAACAAATATTGTTTTGATGAAATAAATTCAATTATATTTCATGGTATGTGTGAATAAACATGAAACAGCCGAGCATTTTGTAGATTAAAAACAATTGCTTATTTGTTATTTTCATGCAGAACCCTTCAAAAGTATGAATATACCTACCTCAAAGACAATAATGCCCGTTTTCATAAACACTCGTAAATAATCGGTTCGTTATAATTTTTATCCAATTAAAACAGCCGACATTGAAAGAAAAAACGAAATTTTATTTGTCAAGTATATGTAAAATTGTAAAAATTGTAAAAAGTGTATGTAAAACTTGCTAATTTACATATTTGACTATTTCTGTAAGTAATGTTTAAATAAGAAAGTAATTTAATTGTATTATACATATGTTTATATATTATAAATTTGTACCTTCATTATAATTATAATTTTTCATGTTGTAATGACTCCATGTATACTTTTAGAGCCCTGAAGAAGACTTTTGTTAAAGTCGAAATGTCGGCCAGGAAATAAATAATTTATATATGACTGCATGTCTGATTATTTTCCAATTTTACATTCTGAAATCAGTCGATCATCGTAATCAACCATTTATTTGTCAAGTTTGATTCTATTTGTCAAAAATTATAACGAACCGTTTTGGAACTTTATGAATATGGGCATAAATATTGAAAATTCCAAAATGAAATATAATAAATAAGAAAAATTGGACTGTATACAGGGTTAGGCAGAAAGGACGGACGTTTTTTAAAACGTTGCAAAATTGATACTTTTTGCTTAAGAAAAAATGTATTGACAGATTTGAGTTCGTAATAACATTTAACAAAATCAAGTATGGAAAGCAACATCTTGCATTTTGTGTCCGTTATCATTAATAATAGGATTGCTGTTACCGTGAACTCGGAGCGCTATATGATACACAATTTATTTTTGCCTGAATTATGAAGGAACCGTGTTCCTATCCGACGTGTGTATGGTTTCAGCAAGATGGGGCGACAGCCCACACAGACAGAGTATTAATGGACGTTATTCACCCTATCTTTCCCGATCGCCTCATTTTTAGATTTGGTGACATTCATTGTCCTCCTTGGTCCCCTGATTTGTCCACATGCGATTTTTTCCTTCGCGTAGAACGCACCCCAAATTGACAGAGCGATGTTGGAAAGAGTGTTTGCGAACTTCGAAGAACGTCTCCAGAAATGTATTAATGATAATCTTGTACAACTCAAAATTCATGCAACAATAAACCATTGCTAAATATTTCTATCGAAAAACAGTACTTTTCTCTTGTTTTCATTTTACAAGCTTTTTTATTCCTCCCACTCGACATGTACAAACATGGTGGGGAAAGGGGAATTTGATTGAAACAGTCGTCCATTCAAAAGTCGTCTTTTACGTTGGCTGTGATAGGAAATTGTTACTACTCACATCTTTAATGACATACGAGTATTAGATCTAGGGTTTATTACCACGGTAGTAAAGCGAAACAAACAGACCTATTACTTATACTTCATGACTTGTCCTCATGGTTTAATATATTAAATTAAAGAATAAATATTCAATTATATTTACATATTTAATTATACGATGACAGCTATGATAACGTAGCGTTTATGAAGGTAGCAGGTACCCACCATGGCACGAATGCTTTAATGGCTCTTATACACGTGTATGCTGAAAAAGGATCTCAAATTTTGATTTTGACATTTCATTATAGGCTACTTGCGTGGTACTGAAAATCCGATTTCTATCATTATATACGTAATGTTATGTTGAAAACATATATAAAAATATAAATTTTATTTTAAAAAAATTATTTGTTTTTCAGTAAATTAATAAAGAAAATTTTCTGTGACGTCATTATATTAAACAGGGAAAGGAAGTTTTAATTTGAATTTGACATTAGTTCATTTTTCTGTCTCTCTCTCTGGGCTCTCAAATATATTAATTACTTCACAAATAAACACGTAGGTAGTTACATGTAATTTAAAATATCGATACCAAAAAGACAAACTAAAATACTAACCTTCAAACTATTGTTGAAACGTTAAACAGGAGATCTACATTACCCGTACAAACAAATATGGCTTTACAACCATTCATTGGTGCGGCGTAATTCTACGTCATAGATGGCGGTAATTCAAATAATCAAATTTCATTATTTTTTTTCTGGCTAATTAATAAAAATTTTGTCAAAAGAAAAAATATGGGTACCAAGTTTTTACCTGCTCTTCAAAAATATTAAATAAAAAATCTGTTGTGGCCAGCACAAGACCTCTCGCCATTTTCATATTAGGCTATATAAGTTTTGTATTGCACTTCCCTTTCGAACCGTCGTTTTATAACAAAAAAATACAGAACTTTACCCAAATACTGTTTTTTATTGTATTTAACATGTCTTCTGCACACATATAAATCTAATTATAGGTATCTATTTTTCATTGTATGAGGAAGTTTCTAAATGTCAGAGATTCTTCCAATTTATTAACCAGATTGGCGGTATTTCTGATGGATATATGCATTTTAATTATAATTTAATGAATAAAACAATAAGAAAGATTAAATATACTTCCTAGAAAAAGTTATCAGAATGTCACTAAAACTGTTGATTTTTGACACTGACATGCGTCATTTAAAAACTATGTTATAAACATTGGAATTTGTCAACTGGTTTCCTTAGTGCCTTAGCCTCTGCGATTAAATTACTCTATATATTATAGTGTCTTTATCTCTAAATCTATACAAGATATAATAAAAATTTTAAGTGTATTAGATGGGGAATTTTATGTTCTTCAACATTTAATAACAAAAATTTCCAAAAAATTATAATTAGAAGAATTTTTCTCAGAAATTACTACTTCCGGTTGTTCATTTGTTACCAAAACCTTTTCAGCTCTTCCCAGGAATGTTGAGGAATCCATAGTTAAACAGTTCTTAAGTCTTATAGTTTTTGAGGAATCGTGTCTACAACATCCAGACATACATACACACACATACACACATCCACACACACAAACAGACATCATTTTAAAAATGTTATAATCGGATTCTAGGGACCTTAAATCGTGCTTATACACTAAAATCTGGATATGCGAATTTTAGCATGAATCCAATACCTCTCTTAGCGAGAGGTAAAAAAGGTACGCAAGTAGCTCATTTTGTGTGATATGACGTAACATCGTTTACATGGAGATTAACTAGTATTTTTTTGTATACGTTACTATGCGGACACAAAAAACTAATGAGCTCTTCCCACATTAGTATAGAATGGGTATAGAAAATGTCAAAATTTTCTGATTGATAATATTTGAGTAATTGTGTCCACACTATCCACACAGACACACATACACACATACAACACACCCACAGACATCATTTAAAAAATGTTAAAATCGGATTCTGGGGACATTAAAACGTGCTTATTCAATAAAATCTCTATATGCGATTTTTAGCACGATTCCTATACCTCCCTTATCTAGGGTAGCGGGAGGTAAAAATAATTTAAAGGTATTTCTTTTAATTGCAGGACATACCTACCTCGGTAGTTATTATTTTTACACTAAAATATGTACTTTGTCTGAAAATAAAATTTTTAAACTTAAAATTGTTTTCAAATATAACTCCTAGATGTAATATGTCCTCCACTTTATATATTTTCTTTCTAGTGAAGGTCATTGATTTACATTTTAGACGGCACTGTAAATCTTTTGAAGAAAAGCTTTCCGAACAAATAAATTTTAAATCAGGTTAGTAGAAGAAGAGCAATATGAAGCAGTAATGAGAAAATTAACAAGTCTCCCACTCCTACTAGTCTATTTAGCGCCGATTGAAAATTCAATTAACTCTTACATTTATCCGAAAAGTACATACTACCAGTTTTCAGTCGAGAAAACATATTCTGAGGTTTGAATAATGGATTCAGATCAAATTCAGGTCAAGAGGAGCTCCAGAACTACTCCAGATTGAAAACTTCACTTGGAGCGTAAAATTCCTCACGTTTTGTTGGGCTTTTCATTTGTAGCGATTGATTTTTTGTTCAAATTATACGCTTTTTGATGAAATATTATTCTATCAATACTGTTAACGACCTAATATAGATTTGGTTTCAGAAAAGATGTCGGGAAATTGAGTGATCAATTTTTCTTTAATAATAGCGTATTTCATCAGTCCCTTCTCTTTGAGACATAAAAGTAATATGATTTGTAAAACAAAATAACTGGACTCTGGACTTAAAAGCAGATCTGAAGTAAATAAAGACAACCAATAAATCTTTATATTCTCTTTTGTTTATTATATTTTATAAAAGAATATAAGATAATGGTAATAAAGAAAAAATATGGGTAAGTAATAATTTTTATATTAAAAAGAAAATAGAAATAAATTATGTATGTAACGTAACACAGATTTTTACCTCTCGCTAAGAGAGGTATTGGATTCATGCTAAAAATCGCATATCCAGATTTTAATGAATAAGCACGTTATAAGGTCTTGAAAATCCGATTATAACATTTCTATGATGACATATGTGTATGTCTGTGTGTCTGGGTTTTGGAAGGACGATTCCTCAAAAACTATAATATTTAGACCTGCTTAACAACGTATTCCTCAATCTGGTTTTGATAACAATTGGACCACCGGAAGTAGTAGTTTCTTAAAAAAATTCTTCTAAATATTATTTTTCGAAGATTTTTGTTATTACAAATATTGAAGAATATAAAATTCTCTATCTAATACACTTAGAAATTTAATAAAAATTTTTAAAGATTTAGAGATAAAGAAAATGTAATATATAGAATAATCTAATGCAATAAATCGCACAGTCCAGACTACACCAAAGAAACCAGTTGTCAAATTTAAATGTTTGTAATTACAGGTAAAGGTCAGTGTCAAAAACAACAGTTTTACTGACATTACTGAAAGCTTTTTCTGGGAAGTAGATACATTTGCTATTTCTTATTGAAATATTAATTAAATATTTAAAATTGCAGATATATATATATATATATATATATATATATATATATATATATATATATATATTAGTAGTATTAGTACATGTATCGTTAAGAAATACCGCCAATCCCATCAATGAATTGGAACCATCTTGAACATTTAAAAGAATAGGACGAAAGGAAGAATGAAAGAGTAGATATAATTAGAATTATTTGTGTATACAAAAAATGCTAAATTCGATACTTATGTATCAAAATGGAAATGGCGAGAGGTACTGTGCTGGCCACAACAGATTTATCTTTATAGGATTTTATTTAGTAAAATTAGTAGAAATTCATCTTTTTTTTGGGCAATAATCCAAAATCGGGTGGAGATATATACCTGGCGATTTTACACTACATTACATAAGTATACGAATTTTTAAAAAATTTGAACAATAATTTCAAATATAAATATCTAAAATACGAAAGAAATATCGCCCAGCGGCTTGAAATTTTGGAATCAGTGTTAAGTGTATACAAATTGGAATTTAGAAAATTTTAGAGAAAATGAGTGTATTTGAGTTTTTAGAGATATAAAATTAACAAACACCAACCCAGCGCGAAACTTGTACAAGTTGATACTTGTAAATTTAATATTTTTCTCAATATCTGACTGCCGGATATTCGGTAATTCCGCTAAAAAACCGGATATTCAGCAGACAACCATTTCACTATCCATAACTGCATTCCAGTATTTTCTGTTAATCTTTTCTTGTCCCTCAAAGTAAAAAGTTCGTTAAAAAGGACTCATTTTCAGTCTATTGATGTAGGTTAAATTGAAAACGTTAGACGTGTTGAAAGGGTGACACCTGATCACCTGAAGATAGAAGAGAAAAGTATTTTGAAGGCGATACAGATTTCAATATTGATTAATTTGTAAGACTTTCAAAATAAACACCTTAACCTTCATTTAATAAACGTACCTCGTTTTATTCCTTATTAATAACGAAAAGAAAAGTAAAATAAAACATACATCAAATTTAAATTCATCGCCAGACTTGATATTTTTAAATAATCGAATATTGTATACCAAGCCGATCAAAAATTCTCGATTATACTAAACGTGTTGCTTAGAAACACCACGGTATTTCCTGTATTTCCTATAGGCAACATGTCGAGGGTTTTTCGAGAATTTTCGATTGTCGAGTTGTATACAGGTAAACTATAGCATAAATTAAAAAGTAAACATTAAATTTAACGTTGGCCTGTTGTCCATTTTTTTCTGCAAGTAACGTCAAATTGCATGCTAAATAACCTATCTTTATAAATATAGCTGTATCTAATATTATATTGAGATGCGAGTATTTTAAAATAAACTGGCATTAGCAGTAGTGCAGTTTCTGAACTAGTGATTAAATAATTATATGTCTTCTCGCCAAATTTTTATTTCAATAATGCGTTTAGAGATGCACTCGATTTCGAGCTTTGGCCCGGCCCGGCCCGAAGCCCGCCTCGATTTCGAGTCGATCATCGAGCCGGGCCGAAGATATTTTTTATCGGGCCGAATCGGGCTAATCATTTTCAAAAATCGAACTTTTGATTTTGGCCCGGCCCGAAAATTCGAGCTTTTAGGGCCGGCCCAAAAAATCAAA
Source organism: Ophonus ardosiacus (assembly GCA_943142095.1). Taxonomy (NCBI): domain Eukaryota; kingdom Metazoa; phylum Arthropoda; class Insecta; order Coleoptera; family Carabidae; genus Ophonus; species Ophonus ardosiacus. The sequence goes on along the minus strand of OW964829.1, from coordinate 38,318,865 downwards.
TGCACAGTTTCCTTAATATTTTAATGAAAATGGATGAAGTAAAAAAGGATCAAAATGATTTAATAACAACATACTTCACATATTAATAAATAAAAATGTATTATTTTACTTCAAGAATTCAAGGTTATTCATTAAAGCATAATAATTATATTATGATGTTGCTATTATTATTGTTATTGCTCATACACTTAAATAAAAGTGATTTTTGTTCCTACCATAATGATTTCTTGTCCAATTTTTGAGCAGAAACAAAGTTATGAAAATTATATTTTTTATATAAGATTTGTGAAAAAGTTGTTTAAATTTTCGAACAAAGTGTTATATACTCGTAGGTCTGTAACTTTTATAACAAACTTGCACTAGGAGGGTCTCTTTTTTAACTACTTATGTTAACTAATGTTGAAAGTTATAAGAATGTAGAGGTTTTTTATAAGTTTGACACGAAAAAAGTTAAACATTTCGCCTTAACATAAAAATCAACATTAGGAATGCCGGATGCACCCAATTTCGAGCTTTGGCCCGGCCCGACCAGAAACCCGGCCCAATTTCGGGTCAATTTTCGAGCCGGGCCAGCTAATTTTTTTGTCGAGTCGATCTTCGAGTCGGGCCGGTAATTTTTATTTTCTGACCGAGTCGATCCAAACCTCAAAGCCCGGCCCGGCCTGGCCCGAATGCATCTCTAAATGCGTTGCTATCAAATAATAGATACGTTCAATTATTCGTTTTGGTGCACTCGCTGATGTCAGTGTCATTTCAGATGTCTCCATAAAACACACCAAACATGATTTTTCTCTTCAAATTATTCATTTGTGTACTCGATACCATGTTCGAAGGAAAAAGTTCGTACTCTATATGCACCGGAAATAGATTTCAAAATGACACTGAAAGTTCTAAATAACTGCATAAATCAAAATAACCAAACGCACCCATAAGTAACTATATTGAACGAATATACGAACCTCTGTATATTCGAATATATCATTATTCGTATATTCGTCCTTTATGATTTCTTAATAATAACCGCTGTAATATGTGGTAACTAAGGAAAATCACGCATTGTTATTGGGTTATAACCAGGGATTTGTTAACTACTGGATGGAGCGAGTGAATCTTTACCATGTACCCGGCCAGATCGACAAAGATAGTCATACATAATTCCAATTTGTTGTCTTTATTTCCGTTACTTGTCAAATCTTTTGTTTGACAGGTTTGACAGATTATTGAAATATAGTTATTTTAATATATGACAATGGTTCGAAAGTGTTGTGTTGAAAATTGTGTATCAAAATATGTGATGGACGGTGCTGTGTCGTTTCATTAGTAAGTTATGATTAAAATTATGATTTCTTCTAAAAAAAATACCTTCTCTAATTGACTTATATTCTTATATATGTTCTAATTAAGCGTTGCATTGGTTGTATTCGTACTTATTTCACGTTTCATGATCAAATATACTTAAACACAATTAATTTTTGGCGTGAATTTGACAGATGTGAATATAACAAATATGAATGTCAAATTCACTTGTCTAAAGTGGAATTATCTATATCTTTTTTACTCACACTTCCTGTGTTCTCTCTTAATCTAGCCGGGTACACAAGAAATACATATATCGATATACACTTGCTCCATCCAGTAGTTAACAAATCCCTGGTTATAACGTAATGAATGATATAGTCCGCTACATATATTTTTAAATTCTCGTATGCACCTACTACTAATTGGAAATTCAGTGGGTGCTTTATATTCAGTCATGAATAAAATTAAAAATTCAATAATAATTGAAAGATGCTCTAATAAATGAAATTAATTAAACCCTTGTATTGTGCTCCACAAATAAATTATTTTGAAATGAAATTACTTGAGTTATGGATGAACGATTGTCTATTATTATTTCTACTCCAGTGCTCAAAAGCTCTCTAAACAAACAGTAGAAATAATGGCTTTTGTTATTTAAATGAAAATTGTGTGTGTGTGCGGTTTTACAGTTGAACTTTATGATCAAATAACCTTGATATATAGAATTAGAAGGCAACGAATAAAAAGAAGAAAGCAGGTTGACTAATGGTCTCACGAATATAAATCTAAAATTCACGGTGTGGGTGTTCATAATACTTTTATACTTTTGGGATGTGTGTACAACTCGACCCATAGATTTCAAAAATCAAAATGTCCACATTAATCTACCCGTTTTAGGTGTGAAGGACTGTATCCAGAATACCAGAATTGGGTATAATTATAACGATTTACGTATATAAATTGTGGAGTATGCTTTTATTTTCATCTGTTTTGGGCAAGAAACAAAAAAATATATATTTCGCTTAATAATTACCTAACGGTTTTTTACCTCCCGCTGGTAAGGGAGGTATAGGGATCGTGCTAAAAATCACATATCGAGATTTTAGTAAATGACCACGTTTTAAGGTCCCTAGAACCCAATTTAACATTTTCACGATGATGTCTGTATGTGTGTGTGTGTGTATGTATGTGTGTGTATATGTATGTGTGTGTATGTGTGTGTGTATGTATGTATGTGTGTGTGTGTGTGTGTGTGTGTGTGTGTGTGTATGTGTATGGATTTTGTCTTCGCTCTAACTCAAATACTATCGTTCAGAAAATTCTGAAACCTTGTATTTCTATCCTATTCTAATATGAAAACAAGCCATTAGATTTTGGTGTAAATTGGATAACTGGAAATGACACTTTACCTGAAGCTCATAATGGTTTTTCTTCAACAAATACCATTAAATGCCATTTTTTCGCATTTCATGTCTTATGAAAATTAAAGATTATTGAATTGTCTACAGTAATACATTAATACTTTTTCTATATATTTTACAGATAAATTTAATTTTTTTTTTCTTTATTAGTCGCGAAGCCTAAGATAAACACAATTCCTTTGTTACACAGTTCATTTTTCAAATGAATGTAACTGACAGTAAATGTCACTGTCAAAAAACTAATCACTTCAAATTAATAATAGTGACATTTTAAAAAGAAAATAGTAAATAAAGCAATAGTTTTCTGCAATGAAACAGTTTGCATCAGCGTTAGTATAAATACGTAGGTCTGTATTTAAATTAATAAAAATTAAATAGCGGGAGGTTTTGTGTTGGCCACATCAGATTTTTTAAAATAAAAATATCGGTTTCAGCTTCGATTAAAAATACGTTTCGGACTTCAAATATCGGTTAACTTGTATTTCAAACCGGTTTGAAAAACCGATATCTTGCCTTGCTCAAATTTTGGTCGACATACAAAACTGCCATATATCGGGTGAATTTATTTTTATTTCTGTCTGTTTCCACAAAGCTCTACGAACGTAAAAATAATAGCTTTTGTTATTTAAATGACTATTGTGCGCGTGTTTGTGCATGTATGTATGTATGTATGTATGTATGTATGAGTGGGTGCGTATGTGTGTGTGTGTGTGTGTGTGTGTGTGTGTGTGTGTGTGTGTGTGTTTGTGGTTGCATTTGAACTTGTCGATGTAATAAATTTAATATACAAAATTAGAGGGCAAGAACGAGAAAAAGAAAAAGAAGAAGAGGTTGACAAATGTTGGACATGACTTTGATTGCTTATCGGTCAAAGGTCACAAAGGGAGCGTTCATTGGCGTAGGCACGTGCGTTCCCCGAATATTTGTACACAAGAATTCTTGGAATATTCAAACAATCTATTAAAGTTTGATGTCTACATTAAAGTTTCCGTCCGCCTCTTTTCTTTTCAAAAGACGCGAGTTTAATTAAGTATTTCATCATCTTATAAACTCTTTTAAATGCTAAATGTTTTAATTTGTTTCCAATGTGAAAATATCTCATATTTTTTATCACAAGACCATAGGAATTTCAGGAATAATACTTGGGACATTTCTTGGGTATTACCAAGCAATATCAAGGAATTATAGGTATTGCTTGAGAAAAGTTATGATAAAAAGTTTTAAGAGAATTTGGTACGTACCTATGACAAAAGTATTTCGTTGGTATTACAAGAAAGTAAAAGATATTCAAAAAGGAAACTATTAGATATGGAAATAACGGTTTACTTAATTTTGAAGCAAGAATAACTAAGGCTACTTTATCCATTGGGCAAACTACGCAAAATGTTTGGAGTCTATCAACTTTTTATATGCCACAATATTTCAATAAAAATGAATATCTGAAAAAAAAAATTTGAGAAAATTTTAAATTAAAATTATTTGGAGTATACAAATTTGAAAAACAAAATAATAATCACAAGCGCAGTAAAGGTACCTACTTTCAGTTTAATATTTTTAAATGTATAGATAGAGCAACCATTTTCCTTTTTCTCCCTGAATAGAAAGTAGAAAAGTAGAAAATCTAACATTAATGAAAAGTTAGTATAACTTTCGGAGAAAGGGCCCCTGGAAATAAAAGTGGCTAGGGCCTTTCGAAGTTCTTAAAACGGCCCTGCAAATAATACCTTTGTTTTAAACAGTGAAATACTTTAAAATTCTTTCTTGGTTTGATAATTTAGGTTCCGGATGAAAATTAAAAGTTAAAATGAATTCCCCGAAAATGGAAAAAAACAAATTCATCTAAGGGCCAATCTTACAATAGGGCTGTTGCAAGAATTTTTATATGACTTCTAAATACTAAATTTTAAAAGATTTTGTTCTTTGAAGAGCCTGAAATTTGAAAATATCACGATATATCCATTAGATATTTTACAATTAAATATTGAAAATTGTGTTAAAGTCACGTGATCTAAAACAGATTGTGACGTCGGAGTACATACAGTTTAACACTTGACAAACTGTCGCCTACTTTTATTTATATAAATAACGTAAACCGTTTTCCTATTGGCTATGAATGACGTTATGTATGTGCTCCGACGTCACAGGAGTGGGAAATTATTTCTCCGGCACCAGTCTTTTTATAGAATTATTCACGAATATAACAATAAATTAATATTATTTTTATTATTAGTGTGAAAAATATTGCATAAACTTTAATTTAAAATATTTTTTAAAAAATGTGAAACAGGCTCATTCTCAATTAACTAATTAATTAACTAACTTTCTATCCTATCTCTTATATTTCTCGAGATTCAATAATTCCAATGTTGGACACAACACGATACCCTAAACACTCTAACGATTGGAGTAAACATTGCTCTAAATATTAGCAAGGATAATTAGGTGTACGAATATTAGACAGTAAAAAGTCTTTAGTACTCAGTATACATGCATAAGAAAAGTATTAAATATGCAAACAAAAAACGAAGATGGAAAAACAAATCCATCAATGTAATAGGTTCTAAGGGAAGGGCCAATCTTACAACCTAGAAAAATTTTAACTTCCAGATAAATAAACAATATAATTAGTTAAATCGGAATACTGACAAGTTTAAATATATAATTTGACAGTTCATTTCAGTTTAAATTTTAACCGGAGATTATTGCAAGATTAGTCCTAAACGAAACAGTTTTTTTTATGAAGTTTTCTCTTATAGTTCTCGAGAGACCAATGTTAGACCCGTAATCCTGAACATTTATATACCATAATTTATTTTTCGAACGATTGAAATAAAAAATGGTTTTAAATATTAGTAACAGCATTTAGGGAGTATAAGAAAAGTATCAAATTTTACTGAAGCACCTGGGGGACCGTTGGAATACATCCCTTAACCCTATTCGAATAAAGTAGTCAAGATACATATCGATTCCGCTTATGTTTCGCTCACGTTACATCGTCACGTTTTCCGTTATTATCATTTGGCGATCGCCATGGATGAATGGAAGCCTTTAACCGCGAACGCCCGTTCACCGAGTGAGCGAGCGTGCGTGGTGGCGTTATCACGTCCGACTGTAGATTGACTCTTTGACGCCGCCGCGTCAGACAACCAACCGCGTGAACAACAGAAACAATTGTTTGTTTTGTTACCCGTGTCTCAGCCTGGTGATGTCCTCCTGTTCTCTAGCTCTCTCCTCAGTTGATAAGCAGCTTCATGACGATTCGGGGACAAATATGAAATTCGTGCTCATGTTCACTCAAGATGTGGCAAGTCACTCAATGATATGTCGAATTTACGTGCACTCATCATCTGTGGATTGGTACGGAGCGAATAGACGTTTACGTCACACGAGCCGCAAGCAACTGGTTAGGTAACCACGGCGCCGCTTCGATTTCCGACGCTCTGTGACGTCACAAGCACCCCGACGTCCTGTCGTTATCCTATTCGCCGGAGTTCTCCCCCCACCACTGCAGGATCGACGCGACATCTACCTCGCATTCCGCGAACTGCGTTTCTAGCTTGTGAATGACTCCCGGAATTAATAATTCCGTAAACGAGAGTTTTTATTACTCGGCTCAGTGGCTTGGGAGTTGGTGGGATGAAGGTTACATACGAGGGGAGATCCCTATGCGCCGCCCGTAACTTACTATACACAAACGGATAAGCATAGAATAACGCTTTTTCAGAACTCATGTCTAAGATTTGCGTATCGAGTACGAAAGTATGATCACATATCGGCGTATCGCGCTAAATCACACATGCCATCTGTAGACAACCGTCTTAAATATTTATATTTATGTCTTCTACATAAAATTAATTTAACTGGTACTCCTACCTACTTATATAACAAATTCATACCTAAAGTTTACAATTACCAACTGAGAATCAAGGATTTATATATTGTTCCATCCTTCAGAAAATCTAAATCTAAAAATTCATTTTCCTATTTGGCCCCATATTTATACAATAACGTACCCGATCATCTCAAAGTGCTCACTCTAAATTGTTTTATAAAGCAGATTAAACCCCTAATAGAGTATTAAGTTTGCTTAATGCCTCAATGTATGCCAACAAATGTGATCATGTAATGTTTTTATGTTAGTATATTTCCACGTCATATCCTTAATTCTGTTGTATGTATTGTGTAATAATGTGTCTACTAGCTATATATGTTTATCTAATTATCATTGTATGGTTAGGTGGAAGAGCAGCTTAGGCTGAACCTCGCCTTTGATTCTAAATCAATAAAGTTCATTATTATTATTATTATTATTATTATTATTATTACTACCAACATATTAATTGGCTTGGTTTTTTAACAAATGAATCATTGAAGAAATTGTTAACTTTCTATTTTTTCGCGCTAATTTTTCATCATTAAGTTGCATCACAAGGTGAAAACAAATTGTTTTCTTCCTACTTAACAGAAAGAAAACAGTTTGTAGCTCTTAACCATTATAACAATGACTTATTTTTAAATATAAAATCAGATATTTTGCCAGTTAATAAAGGAGTTCCCCAAGGATCAATATTAGGGCCAATATTATTCTTAATCTATGTGAATGATCTTCACTATTTTATTGAATGTGATCTTTCATGTAAATTTGCCGACGACACATCATGCTTAAATGTACAGACACTATAGAACAGTTCTCTGTGGCAGCTGATGCTATTAATTCAATGTCAAAATAACGGTTTAATTATAAATTCTAACAAAACAAACCTTATTATTTTTAACTTGAAGCTCACTTCTTATATCAACCCACTTATAAAAGTAGGAGGAAAATCTACACCTACGTCAATAAACACTAACAGCCCGATTCACAAAAAAGTTTAATCCTCATTTTTGGATTAGTGAATTCTATTCTATTACGGTATTTAAAATTCAATTTTCATTATATTATCAATAAAGGTAGATACTAGGAATAGATTAGACTATATTTTAAGGTATAAACTGTCAAAATTAGAGTAGAATTCGCTAATCCAAAAATGAGGATTAGCTTAAACTTTTTTGTGAATCGGCCTGTAGGTTTTTAGGTTTAATAATAATAGATAGATACTTGAACTGGCTACTAAATGAGTCACTACATGCCAGACTATCCAGGATTTTTTATGCTGTGTATAAATTGAAAAATAGTGTTGGTATTGACATCTTAAAAATATATTATATGGCACATGTTGAAAATAGAATTAAATAATCTATCATATTTTGGGGGGCTAGTAATCATCCTCATAAAATATTTATTATTTATACAAAAACGTATTATTAGATATTAAAAGGTGTCCCGCTAAAAACTCACTGTAGACCAATTTTTATTGAGCTGGGCCTGATGTCTCTACCATTCTTATATATTTATGAAATAGCGTTATTTGTGAAGAAAAACCTATCACTTTTTCTATTAAACAAAGATGTATACTAAAAAATGACCACTCGACAATAAAACCTAATAAATATTCCCGTAGACAAATCAAGTATATATGCAAAGGGTCCTATAGGGCTTTAAAAATTTATAATGCATTACCTGTGTATATTAGAGAAATTACTGATGTAATTTTTTCAAAAGGGCACTACACTCACATCTTGTTCAGCAGTATTATAATATTTATGAATTTATATCATAGTACTTCCAATTGACAATGTCTTGTAACCACGTAATAGACACATGAACTATTCTATTCTAAATATCACAGAAATAGGGTATGATGCCCACCGAAATGCATAACGACATGAAAACAACACTAGCGGAATCTGTAGATCCTTATGATGTGATCAAGATCAAGAGGAGGTGTCGTGAATTTAAATGCGGAAGAATATCTTGCAATAATCAGCATGCTCGAGGTCCGCCCATTACAGCAACTAATCAGCCCGATTCTGTAAAAAGTATCTAACATTGTTACTTGTTAGCAACGTTACTATGAAGTTACTCTGATAGCAACTATCCTAGTAACTGAATACATATTTCGTATTTTGTAATTATATGTTTAGGAATGTTACTCCCAGAGTAACTAAACAAACTTAGTTACTAAGATAGCAGTCAAATGAGGAACACGAATTGTGGTGCGCATGCGTATTTCTTCATCTGCGTGTGTTCTAATCTGACAAGTGACATTTATTAGTGTTTATAAGTAACCAAGTGTTATATCTGTTTGCATCATGGTATATAACAAACCTAGGGGTTCAAGAACAACCAACGAACAGTTGGAAATATTAATAGCTTATTTAAAAAACCACAAAATAATGCTCGAAATAAAAATACATCCTCTGAAAACTAATGAGCTTAAATTGTCATGGGAAGAACTTACAAATATTTTGAATAATACAAAGAAAGGAGCCAAGAAAAATATACAGATTACTTTTAAATGAATAGGTACGCCTGTTGATCTTATTGAAGGTTCCGCTAACGGAGTTACTTTTTCAATAAGATCTTGTACAATTGGTTTTGGTAATCGGAACAATTTTTAAAATTTTATATCCGGAATTAAGAAAGGATTACTCTCGTCTCTTACCAATATATTTTCTAACCTATTTCTTCTTCTGTGAAATAAAAATATAAATTTATCAAATAAATTTTCCAATTTCATAAATAAACGTTACCGAAAATTATTTACAGTTACTTTTTTATACATACCGATTTTCCAAAGCTGCCAGTGCTCTATTAAATTCAAAATTCATTCAAATTCCAGCCATTCTGAAAGGTTACTACACCTTAAATACTACGTTTGGCTAGTCTCTAGCGTAATAACTTGTTTAACAACTAAGTATCTAAAACTGTAATGACTCTGTGCTTATAGAATACAAAAAATTACTGTAGTTGTAACTGACCTTCATTTTAAAGACTATTTTAGTAACTTTATTCTAGTAACTCTTCTTACAGAATCGGGCCGAATGTCTGCTTTTTGGGATACAGAAGGAGTAATATCTATTAATTACTTGGAAAAGGGCACTAATACAATAACAAAATAGAGCGATGCTATCAAAGAAAAACGGTGACACAAATTGAAGCGTGGTGTTCTGTTTCACGAGGATAACGCGCCCAGCCATTTTTCGTATGTTGCAATAGCTGCCATTTGCGAAGCAGGCCTTCAATTGGTGAATCATTCACCCCATTCTCCTGGCTTGGCTCCCATTGACTATAAGTTAATCCCAAAATTTAAAGAACACTTACGCAGAAAAAGATTTCCTGATAATAGTGAGGTCTTGTCCGTCGCAAATGACTTGTTTGAGGAGGTTGGACGAACTTTTTACCTTCCGTCACCTTTAGGTAAGGAAGGTATTGTCTTTGGTAAAAAAATTCGGTGGTGAGTTTTTAATGAATAAGCACGTTTTAGGGTCCTTACAATACAAATTTACTATTTTTAAGATGATGTCTGTATGTATGTATGTATGTATGTACGTATGTATGTGTGTGTGTGTGTGTGTCCGTGTGTGCGTGTGGGTGTATGTGTGTCCGTGTGTGACAAATTTTTCTCCGACGATAACTCCAATACTACAATTCTAAAAATTATAATTCTTTCGTATTCCTCTTCTGTACATCCATATGAAGAGTTGATTAGATTTTGGTTATAATTGATCCACCGGAAGTACCTTTATTTGAAGTTTTTAACAGTTTTTCTTAAAAAAAGGCAGTTAAATATTATTTTTTGACATTTTATTATTATATATATTAAAGAAAATACTCTTCTATATACAGTTTGATTATACATTTTCCTTCATATTCAATAGATGTAAATTTAAAGCATTATAAAGAAGTTAATTTTCAAAAATTAGTCAGCTTTGCTATTTATCATGGAAACAGCTGACATAATTATTCAAAAAAAAAAATTAATTGACAGATGTCAGTTGCAAGTGCAAAACCAAATATGGAAAAAAGTGTAGGATCTAAAATTGATATGTCATAGTGTTGCTCTCAAGTGACATGCAGAGAACGGCCAAAGAGAAGATGGAAGGACATTACTTAGTGTAGTTTGTTATAATTTTATTGGATTTATAGAACCTTTTCAAATGAACTTTTGGTATGGAATTTGTAAAAAATATTATGTGTTCGTGTTCGATTTTACATGATATTATATAGAATCTGTTCCAAGGACCTTTTGGTATGGGATTTGTACAAAATACATCGAATTGACGGAAGGTCTTGTGCTGGCCACAACAATTTTTTTTTATGAAGCTGTATATTCCGGGACACGAAAGTTGAACTATTGAAAACATGTTAGCACAAATCATTGTCTAATATATGCGCTCCACTTAAATCCACACGAAATACAATTAATTTACTCTCCGCATACCTGATATAACAGTTGCCCAAACAAGTTTTAAAGCTACGCAGCCTTATATTGGCAGTTGATCTGTGCAACTGATGTTCGTATCAGTTTCTGTCTTGTTTATACTCGGATCATAAGCGTACATAAATGAGGTTGAAGCACAAAGTTACTGTAATAATTATTATTTGACGGTTTCCGTTGCCCCTCAGGGCAAGATTGGTGTCCCGCACTATAGAAATGTGCACCGTTGGGACCATTACATTATATATTAATTTGAAATATAAAAATCCACAGAGATTGGGACATACAGCGGCAAGAACAACAAAGTAAGATAAACATCTCAAATTACAAGAGATATAAACTAATATAAACGACGTCAATACCAAGGTATTTATTGGATGAAAAGAAAAACATCAAGATGATTGCCAGGTTCAGATGTGGTAATGAAGAGAGAAACAATAAACACTGGCTATCAAGTGATGAGAGGAGTTGCAGGCTATGCGGGAGAGAAGGGGAAACTATCAGGCATTTAAGGATTTCGTGCAGGGAAGTTACCAGAGAAGGAAGAAAAGAAACGGTTCAGTTAGACGATATAGGGTCGGGACAAGATTAGATGAAGGAAGTCATCGAGAACCGGGGGGTTAATTTATGATGTAGTACCACAATTTATTGTAAAATATACAGGGTGTCTCTTAAATAGGGGGACATGGCTTAACCACAGATTCCTGAGGCTAAAATAAGACGATTTAACCAAACTTGCTTCTACTGGAAAGTGTACCAAAGTTCTTCGAAAAAAAATTAATTTTGCTTATAATAACCGGACGGTCTATCTAAATGTCAAACAAGTAATTTTTAATGACAGTAACGAGTTGTCAATCTTCACAACTTGTTTTAGAGATATGTAATCGTCTTATTTATAATAATGGTAGTAAAATATTATTAGGCCGAACAAACGGATGTTACTAATTTTAGAATATTGCGAAGAAAATTTTTGACAACCCGTAAAACAATTGGTACTATCATTAAAAATTACTTATCTGACATTTGGATAGACTGCTAGATTAAATTTATTTTAAAAATTTAGCAGTGCAGACACTCAGATTTTATTTTTTCTGTGTGAACCGTAACAGATATCACAAATTACACAGAGAGAGAAAAGTTTACTATTGAATGTATCTTTCTGAAGAAAAATAATTTCACGTTTTCGGCATTGCCATTAAAAAGTTACGGTCTAATTAATGTTGGGACACCTAAGTTTCATACACTAATGGTTCACTAATAATAACAAGTATCACCTTAAAAGATGACTTATAACCATATAAACTGCCATACCAAATTTCATCCAAATCGAATAAAGCGTCCGAGTATAAGCAAAATTAATTTTTTTTCGAAGAACTTTGAAGCAGATTTCTGGCTAAATGGTACACTTTCCGGTAGAAGCAAGTTTGGTTAAATCGTCTTATTTTAGCCTCAGGAATCTGTGGTTAAGCCATGTCCCCGTATTTAAGAGACACCCTGTATATATACAGTGTGTCCCATTTAGAGGTGCCACCATTGGGATTTCGAGAACTATTAGAAATACGATGTCGGTTAAATGGAACTTTTTGTGTGCCTTTGGGAGGCCATCTCAGATGTGCTTTTGTTTTTCCAAAAATTCTCATAGGACACTAGATAATGACGAAAAACTGAATATTGTTGATTTTTTCTTTTTCAAATAACTTCTAAACTGTTAATAATTGAGAAAAACATTTCAAATACAAAAGATAGATATTTTTATTAACTAACCAGTGGCGTACGAAATAAATTTTTATATCCCTAAATTTTCGAGATATAACACGAACTTATATTTTTTTAAATGGAACCCATATCTGATTTTAGTTTCAAAAAAATCATTATTTTTTTCTCTTTTCAACGATGTAAGGGTTATTATGTTTTATATTTGTTTTGCCTTCAAAATTATTATTTTTTCCTTATTTTTTATTAAATTTATAATTATTTTGAAAATATTGGTAGATTTATATTTAGAAATACTCCTTCTATTTAAATAATTTATTTCGTTAGAAAATTTTGCTCAAAACTCGTATCAAACAAATTTTTATATTTTGTATCTGGTCGCCATTGGCACATTATGGTGTAATTTGTAATTATGAGTCTAGAATAAAAATATTAAGTAATAAAGGCATAAAACAAATTATTTCGATCAAATACAATATAATTAATAAAAATAATAATATTTTTTTGGGAAATAATAAGAAAATTCAGGAAAATAAAGAGGAAAATTAAATTTTAGGAGCAAAACAAATATAAAACATAATAACCCTTACATCATTGAAAAGAGAAAAAAATTATGATTTTATTGAGACTGAAATCAGATATGGGTTCCATTTAAAAAAATATAAGTTTGTGTTATATCTCGAAAATTTACGGATATAAAAATTTATTTCGTACGTCACTGGTTAGCTAATAAAAATATCTATTTTTTATATTTGAAATGTTTTTCTTAATTACTAATAGTTTAGAAGTTATTTGAAAAAGAAAAAATCAACTATATTCAGTTCTTCGTCGTTATCTAGTGACCTATGAGAATTTTTGGAAAAACAAAAGCACATCTGAGATGGCCTCCCAAAGGCGCACAAAAAGTTCCATTTAACCGGCATCGTATCTCTTATAGTTCTCGAGATCTCAATGGTGGCATCTCTAAATGGGACACACTGTATAATACGTAGATTCTAAGCCGGTTAGGCAAGAATAAATATAATAATAATAATAATAATAACAAATAAATATAAAAATTTTGTTTCATAATTTTTTTCTTCAAAAAATGGTCAGGGGTGGAACATAGGTATCAGTCCTCGTACATCGTGAACAGGGGATCACATCAGAAACGCAGGTGCGTAGGAGAACATTATCAATGCTGTACCATGCCTTCTTTCGTTCTTTTGGCCTTCGACTGCCAGTTTATATGTAAAATAGAGCCTGTGAAAAGATGCACTTCGCATTTGATTGGTTGTAAAGGTTTCTGTGTCGTGCCTGATTAAATCTGGTTCAACTCACATTGAAATTTAAACGTGGCGGATAGTCACTCTAGATTCAGACTTTTTGTTTTGCCTCAAGCGCTTTTATAAAATTGCTTTTCTACAATATGTATATTTTACCACACATCTTCCATTTTATACTCCAGAAAATATTGTTTGAAACAACTAATTCTAATACCGTAACAAGATGGCACTTTATAATAGTATAGGGAGAGAAATGCACAATTTTTCTCCAAATGCAATTTGAAGCATGAAAGTGCAGCTCGAGGGTCACAAAGCACCGAGAGAAAATTAGCATTCTCTCATGAGGTGTGCATATTAGTTTTAACTAATTTTGTTTTGAAAAGTTGAATTTTACCTAACTTTTTGACGTTATAAAATGTCACTTTTTACATAACTGATACAAAATGAGTTTTGTAAATACTACACAACTGACAGATAAAGAAAAGAAGCAAGAATATATAAATAATGATTTTTTAATATCAATTTACGAATTATTGAGTTACACCCAATTCCTCTATATCAGAAGGAAGATCTATATCAGTTTCAGAAGACATTCAGAACTCATTTTCAGCTAAGTTGATTTAGTTAAATTTTCTAAATTTATAATAACAAATTATAGTGAAATTAAATACAAAATTAGATTAAATGACTATATTTAGTATTAAACTGAACATAAATAAAGAAATTCATTACATCTATATTTAAATTTTCTATTTATTTACCTAATTCATTAGATAAATCACCGAAAATTGTAGGACAAAAATTATGAAGCCAAAATATAGTAAAATTCAATAAAATGAGTAATTAAAATAACTATTTACATATTTAAATTAACGATTTTTTACAAAATATTTATTATCTATTTCGAGTTAGTTAAAATGCTAAATTAAGATTTGTAAATTATACTAAATTATTAGACATATTGCCTAATAAAATAATACCTAATTATAATTAGACAAAATTTCAATTCTTTTTTTTTGTGTGTAAGAGATACGATGTCGATTAAAGGGAACTTTTTGTGCGCCTTTGGGAGGCAATCTCAGATGTGCTTTTGTTTTTCCAAAAATTCTCATAGGGCATTAGATAATGCCGAAAAACTGAATATTGTTGATTTTTTCTTTTTCAAATAACTTCGAAATAAATTTTTATACCCGTAAATTTTCGAGATATAACACAAACTTATATATTTTTTAAATGGAACCCATATCTGATTTTATTTTATTCGTGAAATAAAACTATACTTTTTACTCTTGTTGCATAAATAACTATTTTGATATTGTTCCCTTATAGATCTTGGAATAATAAATACGGGTCACTTCTGTAAAATAAAAGCAATCTTAGGAAAATAGGAGGAGCATTAAAAATTGGAGCAAGATTGGACATAACGTCAATACACAAGAAAACAGAAGTAAAACAAACTGCAATGGATTGGACTTCTTATAAGAATGCAAGTTGGTAACTCAGCAAAAGTTATCTGGAAAAACAAGAATGATAGAGTAATACATGAGAAAAGTATATAGACGAAGACAAAACACTTCAAAAATAAAACATCAGTAGAAGATATTGATGAAACTTAAACCATAATAGGATTGAGAAGAAAGAACAATAAACAATAAACACAAGTCGAGACCCTAAGGCTTAAGGGGGTACATGAGAATTTGACTATATATAATGTATTTATGAATGATAATGCAGTCAACAAAACTGTAAACAATTTATATTAATTTATGCATCAACATCAACAGTACATAGTTTATCAGCGTACACTTAAAACTGGAAAAGAAGAATCCCTTAACCTTAACAATAATTTTTTAAAAACTATAGGCGTATTTCGAGAACTACGTTCTCATCACCAGTAGAAACTTCAAAGTAATAAAACAGAGACGTTAAGATTACTCAGCATGTAAACAATGCCAGAGGTCAAAACAGTTCTGAGGAATAAGGGAGAGAACTCGGGTTACATAGGGAGAGGAGTCATAAGTGAGTGGATACCTAATTGGGTAACTAAGACTAAACAAAATAACTGTCTTATATTAACTCATATAATTTAGACCTAGATCCGTGTTCATCAATTTATATTTAAATTCATGTATTATTAAACTCTATTGTGCATATATATTCGAATTGTCCATTTTATAATTGTTAATAAACATATGTAGTGCCACACTAGATTTTTCAGGATTACCGGTATTTAAAAAATAGAAATGTTCTTTAAACCGAATATCAATTTGTCTTTTATTTGCCCGATGTAAACTTTATTACAATCTTTACACTCAATTTTATAAACGCCGGATTTTTTATTATTATTTTATCTTTAGGGTTACCTAATAATGATTTAGGGCCAGTATTATAAATGTCCAGTTAAATTTAGTTCCATAGTAAATTTAATAAAATGAACAAATTAAATCATTGTTGTCAAAAATTAAATTTACTAAGGAACTAAATTTAACTGGTCGTTTCTTATACCGGCCCTAATGCCCATATTCATAAAAACAGTCGACATTGAAAGAAAAATCGAAATTTTAATTATCAAATTTGGTTCTATTTGTCAAAAATTTTAATGATCCGTTTATGGGCATTAGAGTGTTATTTGATTTATAAGTTACCGTTAAATTTTGATTTTTAAAAATTTTGTTTAATCTTTTAATAGCATTATCATATGGTAATATTATATATTTATTATTTTTATTATTAGTTGGCGTTAGTCGTGAAATCGAATACGGATTGACGATTTTTAAATTTATGGACTAGTTCATCAATGGTTTTAACCGGGAACCCATTATATTCAGCTATATTTTTACCTCCCGCCACCCTAGGTAAGGGAGGTATAGGGATCGTGCTAAAAATCGAATATAGAGGTTTTATTAAATAAGCACGTTTTGATGTCCCCAGAATTCGATTTTAACATTTTTACAATGATGTCTGTAGGTATGTATGTGTATATGTGTGTCTGTGTGTGTGGATCTTGTGGACACGATTACTCAAATACTATCAATCAGAAAAAATTGAAATTTTGTATACCCATTCTATACTAATATGGGAAGTGCTGCTCATTAGTTTTTAGTGTATATCAGATAACCGGAAGCATCATTTATACAAGCTTTTAAAAGTTTTTCTTGTAAAAAATTCATTGAATATAATTTTTTAGCAACTTTTACTAATTAAAATTGAATATAATGGTACAATCTTCAATTCTACGATAATAACATTTAGTAAATAACTCTAAATAACTTTAAATATGAATATATAATATAATTTATTTTCATGTATCACCTAGCCTATGCGTCAAACGAAAACATAATTTTAATGACAGTTTTGACATATTTAAACATATGTCACTGACAGGAAGTAATTATATTAAAATTAATAATGAAACCGTGTTAAGGAGAATATAATAGTAAAATATTTAATTAAGGTTTGTAAAAATAATATATTTTCCATCATACATAAATGTTATATATATAGGATGATCTGTTTTAAATTTGCTAATTGTTATTTTTGCAGCACTATAAATTAATATTAATTTACAACTCCACATTTACGAAATGGATCATGTACGGCGAAGAATTTGCAAAGATTGCGTTTTAGAGCACTTAGAAGATGATGCTGATTTTTATAAGAATGTGTGTGTGCGTGTGTGACGATTTTTCCTTAAAGCCTATTAAAATATGATCCAAAACTTCTCAAATTTAGTATTTAAAATTCATATATAATTTGAAACAACATATTAGATTTTAACATATATGATAAATCGGATGTAGTACTTAATTTGGAGCTCTAACAGATTTTTGAGGAAAAACAATAAAACAATCCAAAATTTCGTATTACAGACTTTTCTATTTATTGGACAACAAATTAGATTTTATTTACAAACGATTAACCGGAAATGATACTTTACTTAAAGCTCACTGCTATTTTAACCTGGAATTGGCGGGAGGTCATTTGTTGGCCACATCAGATTTTTTAAAATATATTTCAATTCATTTTCAAAACGTGTTTTGTTTAAAGGGAATTTGGTCAATCTATTAACCAAAAAGTTAAATCCGAGTTCTCTCCCTTATTCCTCAGAGCTGTTTTGACTCTGGCATGGTTTACATGCTGAGTAATCTTAAATTATTTGTTTTATTATTTTGTAGTTTCTTCTGATAATGAGAACGTTGTTCTCGAAATACATACATAGTTTTTTTTTTTAATTATTGTTAAGGTTAAAGGATTTTTCGTTTTTAGTTATAATTTAACCTTAAGAACTTAAGACCATTTTAGTTTTTAATTATGCAATTAAACCAAAAAGATTTAAAAAAAGATTTGTTTTTGATTCATTGTAACATTGCATGTCATCCCTCATTTGTCACGATTTAAAAAAAAAAAAACAATTATCAACCTGTGGAAAAATTAAAAGAGATGTCATATCATTCAGATCCAGAACAAACTGAAATACAAATAGATACACATCAGGCAGTTGTGAAAACTTGCTTATCAAGTTCTGGGACGACTTCTCGTGCAAGACAATCCCGGGGGTATGTTCCTAGTTTCGTAGTCTTCACCGACGGCTGCATAGGTCGAGTCCCGACGTATCGATCCTCTGCAGCACGGTGACGTCATCCGGTGTATCGACGCCAAGCGTCGGCATCAGTGGCGCCCCTGTCGGCAGGCAAAAACACTGAGACTAAAACAGTTGTTTGGATTGCGATGCTCAAACTGTGTTGAAATGGAAACAAAATACAGATAAATTGACACTGTTTCCAACGAAAACAGGAGGAAATCTATTGCAAATAATGAATGTTTTGATTTTAGTTCATGATGAGTGTGACAATCGTTTTAGGTGACCTTAATTTGCACGCAGTATGTCTGATGTAATTTGTTAATGGTTTGTTAAAAATGCTATTAAATTATCATTTGATAACTTACGCATTACTTAGGCCGATGCTATTTTTTTAATAACATGTTGAAAGGTATTGAATTTAATTTTGATAATAACATAATGAAAAATCAAATTTGATAAGAATAATAAATTTTGGAATTAAATAAAACAAACATTTGATATTTAGCTTTTAACAATGAAAAACAATGGGGGATTACGGTTCAATCGAATTAAAGGAAAATAGTAAAAAAATACGAATCTATATGCTGAATAACGAATATTAATAAAAAAATGAAATGGTATAATTAACATATTTCGGAAATAAAGGGTTTTTTGTTATAGCGCTTCGACACTAATATGAAAATATTTTGATTGGCGACCGACAGACCACCTATACATGCATTACAAATAGCATGTTAGGAGGTGGGGATTACTACCAATGGAAGTTAAGAAATTCAAATTCGAAAGGAGGGGCTAACATTCCTGTACAGCAGTTTTCAAACAGTTTTTATTTTAACATAAATTTCTTGCATTAAACTTAATAATTTAAATACACCTGTAATTATAAAGTATGTAGACTTATACAATGTTATAATATTCATTTATTTTTACGTAAATATAACTTAAAATAGGATATATTTCAAGAACATTTAGGTCCATGATGAAAACAGTTTGATATAAAAACACATAAATGTGACGTCACGTCAATCTTTTCAAAATTCGGGAGACCATAACTCGCTTATTAATAGGAATTTTTTCACCGGATTTTCATCAATAGTCTTAGTTTTCCTAAAATTTTCAGATGAAATTATAAAAAAAAATGGTGTAATCCTCCATTGCGCTTAAATTATAAAACGAAACATAAATATTTGTTAACTTTATAAATAGTAATCTACAGTATGTTTAAAAAAATTCTAACATGGAGTAGGCTATGAACAAAAAAACGTATGCCAATTTGAAAGTATTTCAATAAATATCAATTTGACAGGAAATATTGTCAAAAATGTTATCTAAAGAAATCAAAGCTTTTCATCATGAATCCTTATTTTAGAAATAGAAATAATTTTGAAAACAGTGAATGGCAATATTCTGTATCCTTCTTTATTGTCTTTTCTCCTTAAAATTACATTTCACGATTAATTTTGACAACTAGACTTTTGAATTGAACAATATGACATACGTTTTTGTGTTCATAGTAATAATAATAATAATAATAATAATAATAATAATAATAATAATAATAATAATAATAATAATAATAACAAAAATAATAACAATATTATTATTATTAGAATTATCTATTATTATTATTATTATTATTATTATTATTATTATTATTATTATTAGGAATTACGCACAATAATAATAATATTATTACTATTACAATTATCTATTATTATTATTATTATTATTATTATGAATTATTACAATTATTTATTTATTATTATTATTATTATTATTATTACTATTATTATTAGGAATTGCGCACAAAATAATTCAAATTGACACAAAGCAGTTTTTGTTTTTCATACATCAGTAAAAAATAACTATATATTTTTTTAAATATTATGTTTTAATACAATTTTAGTCAATATTTTTGTTATGTAGGGATATAAAATTATTATATAGTTGAATTCAGAAAGAAATACTTCATTGAATGGGCTTTAAAAATATACACCATCCCATTTAACAAAATATAACTTTGTTACAATTTGAGAACCACTGGTTAAAAAAAACTTCCTTCAAAAAGAGAATGTCGCTTTCGATCACTACAACTTTTATTTGAATGATTTTCTTCTACTCCCAGAAATAAAATAATCGAGGTGTGATACATTCTGTATACCGTTGTGAGAATAAATGATTGAGTTTTCGAGTATTTATTAACATCTGCTATAATGTAATTGTAATATTTTCTTTTTGGAATATTCAAAATAATAAAACAGAATTATTTATTATTAGATTGTGTTCTTTGTAAAATTTAAAGTACAAATTAATTATTTACGAAACATATTTGCAATATGCAAATTTGTTTTTATACTTATGTTTTAATATATTAATAATGTAAGAAAATACAACATAAATACGTTAAAAAATACAATATTGAAACAGTTATAAAGTATTTACATTTTATTTGTTAAAACACTGTGCTGCTAATAAAGAATTCATTAGATACCATTTCAAAAATAAATGAACGTCTGCTGAGTAGAATACGTGCTGCCATCTACTAGCATTTCAAAACACCAATTTAAAAAGTAACAAAAAACCTCTGAATTTAAAAATCAGTATCAGTATTTGCATAGTGATTAGATAAATACAAAATTAGCAGCATGAAAAATTTTCTTGTAAATAACTCTAGAATATTCCAAGAAAATTGCTGGCGCATTTAAATAATGAAACCAAATGACGTTTCAGAGTTAACCTCAAGGTCTTTTTTTCAAAACATCAGCTAGTAGGTGCTTTATCGAATGTCTAATATTATCGGAAGTGAGAACAATGATGGAAGTCCAATATTATTTGAAATAATATCAGCCCGAATAGCTGAAAGAGAGAATGATGACAACAAACATGTTGAATACGAATTGCGGGTTCGTCATGTGGCAGGAAGGGAAGACATAAATCCAGTAACAATTGAAAGACGTTACACTCATTTCTATAATATGTATAACGGACTCAAACAAGAATTTCCAGAACTTTTAGCTTCCATATCATTTCCAAGAAAGGCAAAATATTTATTTTTAAGCCAAAATATTTAAAAATGAAGTCTCAATTTTATATTCTAGGTTGTGGTGGGTAATTTCGATGCCAAGTTGTGGTTTACTCGAAGTGTAGGATTTGAAAGTTTGTTAAAACTAGTAACTTCCGAATCTCGTCTTTTATATTCCGCTCCTGTTTTGTCTTTTATACAAGATACTGAACTGAATCAAGCCAAAGAATACATGAAACAAATCAGATACGATCTGGCTTTGCCTATTCTTGAAAATAATTTCCGAATTCTGAATAAGGTAATATTTGTTGTTTTTGATTATTATTCTAATTATTAAAGTTGTTTTGCAATATAGGTGTACACAGATCGTTCTAGGCCAGTTCTTCTTGCCCTTTGTCGTCTGTTAGGTTGTTGTATTTCTCTACCAGGTTCTCCACATGCAGATAAGTGGGTAGAACTGGCTTTGCATAGGTATGAAGGAGTTAGTGATAGTGAACTACTATTACTTTACATTCCTCTGCTACATTTGGGAATTAAAATTTACAAAAAATGTAATAAAAGCACGAAAGAGTTGGAGGAACGCTTGATAAGTTTGCAACAAAAAGGAATTTGTGTTACTAATTCACCTAGTCTGCTTGATGCGTTAAATTCATTAGAACCAAATTTGTGATATTGTTGATGATATTTTTATTATTGATTATTTTTGTTTTATTTATTTTAACAGTATTATTTTATAATCTTATGATATTGACTTCAACTTTTAGTTTACTATTATACCTGTAGATGCCAGCACACGTATATCAACCAAATAATAATTCACTTAAATTACGTGTAATATTTGTATTCAAATAATATGTAATTGTAATTAATGTATTAATCAAAATTTTACATATCGTACAGTTGTTTTTACTCTCGTTTTTTTCCCAGTCTTTTGTTTTGAATAGTTAGTGCGGTTAGTGCTACCAACTGTAAAGTTAACTTTTAGGTAGTTTAGGTCTACTTTTTATATTTCAGTGAAAACTTATAAAAACCTGTGGTAAACAAATTGTTTAGCAATAATAACAATGGCTACCAATCCAAGTACTGATTTAACTGAGGAAGATGCTGCAGATTTGCAGTTTCCCAAGGGTATGTAACTTAGAGGTTAAACCGGCATGACATAAAACTGATTAGAAATAATCGCGTTTAAAATTATGAACGAAAAAAGAATTTTGAGCAATTATAACGAAAACAATAAAACGGAATTTATATCGTATGAAATATGCGAAGTTTGTTCGAATACAAGTCGGTTTTGTACGTGCACAAAATGTGGAAAGTGTCATATTTCTCTCCAAGTACCTTACATTGAGTGTACAGAATGTTTTAATGTGAACTTATGCTGTAAATGTTTTTCGGTGGGTAGTGAATTTAATTCCCATGAAAGTGACCATAAATATCGCGTTGTGAAACATGACTTTGTTTTATTTGAAAACTGTGATTGGACTGCCGCTGAAGAACTATTAATGCTAGAAGTTTTAAATATTTATGGGTATGGAACTTGGGAACTTATAGCGAATAAACTTCGGACTAGATCTGCACAAGAAGTGCAGGAACATTACGATAAATATTATATAAATAGACCAATATCTGATCTACTACCAAAAGTACCCGAGACTAAACAATCTTTATTTCCAAATTATATTATTCCATATAGATTTAAACTCATTGATGTTGATGAACCACCAAGATACGCTCCTAACACTATTGGCTATGAGTCTGTTGCCGGATATAATGCAGCTAGATCAGACTTTGAAGTAGAATATGACGCTAATGCAGAGCATTTATTGGCCAACTTAAGCGATATAGAAGTGAAACCCGATAATCCATCGCACGAAATAATTACTGATCTTCAATGTGCTATTGTTAGGAGTTACAATCGACGATTACAAGAAAGGCAACAGCGAAAAAATGTCATTCGAGAACATGGTATGATTTTAATGAGAAAAAATATGACTTGGATGCATAGATACGACGGCACTTTAACACGGAAAGGAACTGAACGGCTCATGACTTTTATGCGATATTTTAGTGGAGTAGAATTCGATTTATTCATGGAAGGGTTACATCGAACGGGGGAACTTCGACAGCGAATAGCCAGGTAAATATACAAAGGATAAATGATGGTTGGTATCATGTATATATTCAAAATTCCCGCCGGTATTGTTTTTAGTTTTGTGTAATGGATGGCGTTAGAAATGTTTTACATAGGCATTGATCATGGGATGGAAAACAGTTTTTTTGCGCTTTACTTATCAGATTATTTTAGAAAAAAAAAATTACTTCAAATAAAAGTTGTAGACCATAAATTACGGGAATGAGTACAAAATCTTAAATGCACACATATCACTCTGTAGATATCTTGCTATATATATTTTCGTATCGTACAAATATGTTCCTTGAAGATATCTGTATATTTCTCGCTTTTACAGGGTGTAAATCGAAAAGTGAGATATAGGCGTATAACATGGGAATTCAGTTTTTCTTTGCGCAAACGTTACGTAAATTATTTTATGCATTAATACAAAATTATAGATATTTAAATTTTGCTTCTAAATCATGTGAAACAATTATTCTAGGTTTTCATATAAACGTGAAAATTAATTATAAAGTTACAGTTTTTATGAGCGTTTAGTCTAGGCAGCCATGGATCAGAACTAAAACATTTTACCTTTTTGTTTTTTGTGTTAATTTACTGCTCTAATCCAAATTTAGTTATAGGTAAATGACAGAAAATGACAGTTAAAAATAAGGCATTTGTTTATTTTTTTGTTATAAATCCATAGCTGCCTAGACTAAAAGCTCATAAAAATTGCAACTATAATTAATTTTTACGTTTATATGAACAGCTAGAATAATCGTTTCACATTATTTAAATGTAGAATTTAAATTTCTATAACTTATATTTGAAGCATTTTTGCATAAAATAATTAGAGAACTTGTGCAAAGAAAAACTGAATTCCCATGTTAATCGCCATGTCTCACTTTGCGTTTTACAAATCTATACCATGAAGTTGCTGCGCTTCAAAGAGTTCAAATTTGGCGCGTTCAATGCATCTCAAATTACACTTTAAAAACAAAACTTATTTTTAATTTAAACATTTGTAATATTTATATTATGTTTTAGGTCAGGTTTGCGTTTGTATTTTTTTATTAAAAGGAATATAATACATTTTATTTTCGAAGTGTACTTCGGGATGAGATAACGCGCTAAATTCGAATTCAATGATGTCCAACAACTTTATGGTATAGAATTGTACAAGGCGAGAAATGGCTATAAAATTTTCATATCTAATTTCTGCATTTACAAAATATATGAAATGATTTTTTTTGTACTAATTTAAAAGCAAACTTTTATTTGAATAATTTTTATCTTAAAGAATTTGAGAAGCAATGCACAAGAAAAAACCGTTTTACTTTGTTAAAATATATTAATGTAACGGATTTCGAGCTCCACCCAATATGTTACTCATTATAAAGAAGTAAGGTATAGGAATATATTTTTTAAAACAAGCTATTCTGTTACAGATTACAAGAGTATCGCCGAAAAGGACTAACTACTCTGAAAGCTGCAAAAGTTTATGAAGATATAACCCGACAAAAAGAACTAAATAAAAAAGAGTTAACATTATTTGCTTCCAACCCATTGTATAATTGGCGAAACTTAGCTAAAAAACAAAATTTCAGTTTAGTGCAACCTAATAAAAGGGCACAATTTCGACCGTTAGATATTATAGGTCTTCCAGGATATGAAAAATTATCTAAAAAGGAACAGGAACTTTGTACCAATGTTCGACTTGTGCCACAATCTTATTTAGAATTAAAAGAATTATTAATAGTTGAAAATAAAAAATACGGATATTTGAAATTACAAACTGCCAGAAAAATGTTAAAAATAGATGTAAATAAAACTAGGAAATTGTTTGACTTCTTATTAGATGAGGGATTTATTGCAAAACCACCGGAATCATAAAGTATTATATTGTTTGACCATTATCAAAATACCAAAAATGATGTGTAAATAACTGTTTTATAATTTCATAATAAAAATAATTCTAAACAATATTTGGTTTTATTTATTTGATATTCAAACAAAATAAAAATTATAATCTTACAATTAAAAATTTAATAATTATTTATTTCAGAATTTGAAAATGCTGAAACATTATTAATATCAGAAGTCCATATGCTGCTTGAGCATCGCAAAGCCCAAAATGAGTCTGCTGAAGACGAACAAGAATTTTCTGATGTATTTTTGAAAACGCACACCTATACTGACCGATTTAGAAAATTCAAAAATAAAGAGACTATTGCAGCTGTTCGCAAGTAAGTATATCAATAATACATAAATGAGCTATTATTATATGATTTTTATTTTTAGTTTACTTATGCAGAAGAAATTGCATAAATTCGAACTTGCAGCATTGGCTAATTTGTGTCCAGTGACACCCGAAGAAGCAAAATCTTTAATTCCATCTTTGGAAGGTAGATTTGAGGAGGATGAGTTGAGATCGGTATTAGATGACATTCAAACCAAACGAAGTCTCCAATATTAATTTTAATATTTAACTGTGACTGTAATTTTGTTGTCCGTAAATAAATAAAACTTTTTTATTTTGGTAAGAGCAAAACGTTAGATTTAACGGTGTAGATTTAATATAAAATATGCTAATTGCACTTTAATTTACACTTAAATGAAAAGTAAATTTAGTGTTTTATTTATTTTACATTCAAATAGTTTATTTGAAGGTTATATTTGCTACAATATTGAACAGTGTGTTAAAAAAATTAACTCGGAGTAGGTTATGAACAAAGAAAGGTATGTCTTAATTTAATAGTTATTTACGATACAAGTACGTAAAGCTAGACTTTAGTCACGAATGGGGCAGAATTAAACCACGAGCGTAGCGAGTGTTTTTAAGACCCTTGGGTGACTAAAGTTGTTTTACGTATGTGTATCGTACAATATTTTATCTACGATAGAATGTAAAAATCCAAAAAATATTAAAATAGTATATTATGTGGCAAGTGTGTGAAGCTGAAATTTTTACATGAGGGTGGAGATTGCGACACGAGCCAAAGGCGAGTGTTGCAAACCACCCGAATGTAAAATAGGCTTCACACACGTGTTACATACTATACTTTTTCTACGACCTTGCAATAAAATATATATTTTTTTTCACATTGTCATTCTTTTAACGTAAAGCCTCTGTATTATCGACTTGTGTAACCATGGTTACCAACGTTACGGGTGTTTAACAGCTTTGTTTTATTAAAATACAATACAGTTTGTAATATTTAAAATAATGAACGGTGCATGAAATGTTACTTCACGCACTGTGTGCAAAAAATCAAACTTCAAACATAAAAATTGATACGTGAAGTACTCACTTCACGCACGGGAGTAGAAAAAAGTATGTTTCTATTTTGTTTGTTTAATATGTACTTTATGAAACTCATTTGGATGCTACAACCTATTTCTTTAAAGAACTCAAACCTAATTAAGTAAATATTATTACTAGAAGACCTACTATTGAAATGAAGTAATAATATAAGTAAATGCCAATTATTATCAAAAAATTAAAAATTGCTAATCAATGTTCAAAAATTAGAAAATTAAATAACGAATATTTTTAAATATTTTTTTGACGAAAACACCAAAATAGTTTCATAAGAGATTTTAGTTCACTAGAAAACAAAATTAAAACAAAAACAAGGACACTAAAATCTTTTTTAGAAATGGAAGTAAATTAGTAAAAAATGAATTTCAGGACCAATTTTGTCAACCCGGCTTTTGAATTGAATAATGGTCAGACATACGTTTTTCTGTTTATAGAGTACTCCAAGTTGTTTTTTTTTTTTCTTGAACACGCTGTGTAACAAAATACGAATATTTTAATTTATGTTTTTATTTTTTACGTTTGGTTTGAAGTTATGTTTTGTTCATGTTAATGTAGGGTTATCAACTGCTTAAATTTTATAAATAAAATGCATCGCAAAAGTAAAAAGCAGTCAAATGAAATTAATAACCGATTTTTTTGGGAATTCGTAGTTATTTCCGGAAAACTGATATTCCAATGTCAATGGATTTGTCAAAATTTTAAATTTTTAAAGCCTATTAATTATTATTGTAGATATAGTAGAAAGAACAGAGAATTTTTTTCTTTTAGCTTTATTTTTTGGTTTGTCCGGAGCTTATTCGTTTGTTGCGAGTGCGGACGAAGATAACCGAGCCGAAGTCGATGTTCCCGCCAGACAAGAGCTGCCTCGCATTTGCCGGGTTGACGTTCGTTGGTAAATGTCGCGTTATTTTTATCAGTGCTCAACAAAAATCACGACGATATCAAATAAACTGTAGTAAAGTTCAACTCATCGTTGTGTATCGAATACGAAGTTCAAATCCGCTGTTAGCTTGTGTATGACTTAATTTTTTCAGTTTTGAACTGTATTGCACCCGCAAAATAGTTTTTGGTGGATGATTTTATTGTTGGTGATTGTTGAATTGAATGAATATTTTTATTGTGGTTAGTGATTGTTGGAGAACTTCTGTGCAAGTTTATCGTTAAAGTTGCCACGATTTAGTAGCCACTGGTAAGTTTTGACGGATAGATCATAATTTTAATATTTATCTTTTTGATGATTCTATAATTAATTTTATAATAGCGCACACGATGTTTGTCCTCGAAAATTTAGCTCTTATTTTAAATATTTAATGCAAAATACTATTAATAATTATTAAATAGTCATAAATCATTTACAATTCATGAAAATACATTTTTCAGGGTGTAATTTGAAAAATTAATATTAGGGGTTGCGTTTTTTTTCCTTCCGCAAAATTTGTATATTTATTTTTTGTAAATAATTCATTAAATACATTATATGAAGAATAAAATTCTGTATGTAAATAAACAAAAATAATTTTGCTTTTATTGTTATGTATTTAAATCGTAAACGCAAAAAAAATAGAAGGCAAACACAATAATACACAATTAATAATTATCATGTGTAATAAATGAACTGCCTTAAAAGTTATTCGAAAATGGTAATTTTAAATTTAATGTTGTTAACAATTACTCAAAAACTCAGTCAAACATTTATCCTTGTAATAGCAAATGCAGGAAAATCTCAGTTAAACAGCATTTATTCTTGTAATAACAAATTTCCCACATTTTTATTGTATTTTTTCTCCGTTATATATAGAATTTTTTTTAATGTTTTATATGCAAAATTTAATTTAATACCCTTTTTATTAGAAGCATTTTTTTAGAAAATTTTTTCAAAAAATGTCTTGTGAAACACTCCTTACATTTTAAACAGGGTTAACGCCAGAATCCGTGACATAGGCGTTTAACATGAAAAACCAGTTATTTTTAAATAATTTTTAATCCTATAAAAACTCTATGCGGTGCTTTATGCATAGAAATTTAGAGAATAAAATACTGGATAATATTTGAGTGTCAAAATTTTTTAAAGTTATGCTTTTGGTGCCCAAGTAAACTGAATTTAAAAAAATGAATTTAGTGTGCGTTATTTCAAAAAATGTATGTCAGAGGTAAGCTGTCAATTTATGTAACATGTCAAAAATAGATATTTGACAGTTACACTCGCCGTCAAATAAATATGGACGGATGCTCAATTTTTTTCCCTTCTCCCCACCCTGTCCCTTGCCATGCGGTGTTGCCGCTGCTTCATAACTTAGCATTTTCAACATGACCAATGGAAATAGCAAGAGTGTAGAAATCTCCAGTCCATATTTATTTGACAAGTATAATCGACGCTTATTTCTTCAAATAAAGCATACGAAATTTGTTTTACCACAAAAATTCATAATTTTATTCACTTATATCTCTTTGTATAAATCACCCCATAAAATTGTAAGGGGCACTTTACATTTGAAATAAACTGTTTTGCGATGTTCAACGCCTGTGTCTCTGTTTTTTATGTTCACCTGTATATTAAACACCAATAAACATATAATTTTCACCTCTATATAATTAAATATATACAATGTCTCTAATTTTTATGTATCGGTCGTGTGCGGGCTTAAATTAACCAATCACCTCACGAATTCAAATAATGCTTTAATTAAGTATTAAAATGTTAATCATATACTTAATTATGCGATACGCATAAAACGCATAGGTGCAATATGAGCACGTTTGATCGTTAAATCAATTCGTGATATATTGATAAATGATCTGATTTTTAGAATAGTAACTATACTGCGTCTAGTTTAAGATTGCAGTGGTGGGCGGAGCTTGACGAGAGCTGTGTACGCTGCAACATTTTAAGGTTAAATATGAATCTAAGTTTTATTTAGATAAAATAATAATATTACAATAATCGGAACATTCAGACAAATCATTTGGAGGTGGATTTTGATTAGACATGCGAAATTGCATGAATAATAAAATATTTTCGATTAATAATATTAGTTTTTTACAATTATATTTATGTTAAACTTATGTATTTTATTTACATTAAATTTTGCAGCCTAATTTATTGTACACAAATGTAGAAGAAAAGTTGCCATAAGTAGTGGAGTGCCATAAGGTTTATACCTCGGAACCCGGGTCCACTGAACGGATTTTTGTAAAACTTTTTGGAAAGTGTTTTTAACACTAAATACTAAAATGTTTACCCATTTATTTTTGCCGATCTCAATTTTTTAATTATTAAAATAAATAATTTTTTTTTTTTGAGTTTTCATTCATTTCCTGTTAAACCTTTAATTTTTTTGCGATTAAAGTTAGATTTTACATAGGATAACTAATACATAAATGTCCTTGACGTTGTTATTTGCGTTTTAAAAAAATCAGACGAAGAACTAAAAACCTGTATGACTTTTGAATTAGCCCCTTATCCTCTGGCTCTTTTTGAAGATGGCGAAATACGCAAAACAAAAAATCTGCATTATATGACCTATTCCCAGAAATGACGGTGAATGTGAACGATGTACAAAAATTTTCCTACGTAATTGATGGAGGGATGTTACTACACCGTTGCAAATGGCACTATTTGTGAACACTTCATAAGATATTTACGTAACAATTACGGACACAACATTTATGTAGTATTTGATGGTTACCAAAAAAACAGCATAAAATCGATCGAAAGAACTCGTCGCTCTAAAAGAAATGCATGTAATGACATCATATTTGACAAAAACATGCCTCTCAAAATAGCACACCTGAGATGGCCTCCCAAAAGCGCACAAAAAGTTCCATTTAACCGACATCGTATCTCTTATAGTTCTCGAGATCCCAATGGTGGCACCTCCAAATGGGACACACTGTATAAAGTTAGTCAAACACTAATTTTTTTTTTTAATATCATACTTGATCTATTTTTAATACTTCTTTAATAGTTTTTTACGATAGAAGTACGTAAAACTAGACTTTAGTCACGAATGGGTCAGAATTAAATCACGAGCGTGAGCGTAGCGACTGTTTTAAGACCCTTTATCTACGATAGAATCTAAAAAATCCAAGAAATATAAAAAATATTTTTAATTAGGAAAAAAATATTAAATGAAAAGTTTACCATGATAAAATATTAACCTGTTTTTACAAATTTAGCACGTTTAAAAATTTTAATCGCTTGCTGCTCGGCAACTCGTGACTAATGAAACACCGGTTTTATAAACTTAAAACTAACAAGTAATCTTCAATTTTATGCACTGTCGTTTTCTTAATCATCAAGTAAATTCGAATAGCGATTGCCATAGATATGCTACGAAACACACTTGCAGAAAATCAAATATTTTCTTGTCAAGAGGAAGCTGATGCCGATAGATTCATAATTGAAACAGCAATTAATTTACAATCCTAAAATATTGTTGTAGTTTCCGAGGATGTGGATTTTCTAGTTATACTGACTACGTTCTCACCAACAAATCGAGAAATTTACTTTTAAAAACCAGCAAAAGGCAAAATTCTACAAAAAGTGTACTCATCTAAAAGTTTGGAAACAGTATTACCAGTATAAACAGCATTTCCTTTTTTACATTCTTTTACTGGGTGTGACACGACGTCAGCTTTTTTCCAATGGGGAATAAATGTTTTTAAAAAAAAAAATCGAGAAACGGTCGGACTTACAAAATGCTGCAACAGTTTTTGAAAATGAATGTAAAGACGCCAATGATATTTTTAACGCTGGTGTTACATGTACGCTTGCCCCCCAAAAAATAAAAGATCTAAATACATTAAGGTACAACTCTTTCGTAAAAACAACCGATAAAAATAGATGCGTTAAATTACCATCTTTGGTACCTACTGCAGACGCCGCTTTTGGACACTTCAAAAGAGTATACCTTCAAATTCAAAGATGGCTCGGAAGGGACATATTACCAGAAGAATGGGGTTGGAAATATAAAAGCGGAATACTGACACCGGAAACAATGTGGAGCATCTTGTGGGTGCATGAAAAGTAAATTGAATTGTAGTGTAGCTTGCTTAGAATGCAATGGCAACAGTTGCACTAATTCATCACCTATCATCCAAATTGATGAGGTTGATGACGATGATAATGTAGATAATTGACTGAAAATTTTTCAATTTTTATATAATACAATGACATAAGAAATATTTATTTTCTAAAAATCTCGTCTTTTTTATTAATGCAGTATATATTACCATTTTTTTGTATCTTCCGTCCGATATATATACGATTTTAAACAACTCGCCTTAGTATAATTTTTTTATGGAAATTTTACTTCTTTTTGCTAAAATATTATAAATACATTTTAAAGTTACTATAAAAATATAATTTATTGTATATAAAACAGAAATCTTTACTACAAATTTTTTTTTATTCATATTTTTCTCATTCTTCAATTAATTGTTGTTAAAAATTATTGTAATTGAGATCGGCAAATTTTGGTAGGTAAACTTTTTTATTTAAACTTTTAACAATGTAATAGAAAAGGTTTCACGAAAATCCATTCAGTGGAACCGGGTTCCGAGATTTTTACATTTTTTTGTCTTACGGCACTCCACTAAAGATAATTTTGGGACAATTTGAAATTGACTCGCTTTTGCACCAATCACAAGCCAGGAAATGTCCCTATACCATGTTACACTGCATTCTTATACGAGAGAAAGTATATACTCTATTCCACTTAGCCAATTCAGTAGGTGGCCCTAACTTCAGCGTCAGTTTTAAATAGCCGAAATTAAAAAATGGCTTTTTTCAACTGTTGCCATCTGTCATTTTATTAAAATAGTAAAAAGGTATCAATATCGAAACTTTATATATTAAGTATCATTCACAACCAATTTCACTTTCAAAAATTTGAAGTTTGCACATAGGATATATGTATAAGAATTCACAATCAATTTGAATTTGAAAAATTTGAAGTTTGCAAGCTCCAAACTTGAAATTGAAATTACTTTCTTCTGTCCTTGTTTAAGCTAGTTGGTCATGGTTGTACGTTATTAGTTTATCTCGCGAGCCATGGTACTTGTCATTATTTGTTTATGTAGTTGGTGATTAGGTGATGGTTATTTACAATATTAAATTTGTACATTACCTTCTCGTCCATATCTATATTAGCTGGGTATTTGACATTCTATGGCTGACATATAAACAAACTTCTTACTATTATTCTTTAATTTTTTGGTTATGAAAGTGGTTGTGAATGCTATTAAAAATTATGTATTGCGAATGATGTCAAATTTTTTAAATTCAAATTTCCTAAATTCAAATTATTGAAAGTGGTTGTGAATGAAGCTTTATTGTCAGATAAAGATGATACTTGATATTGCACATAAAAATGACATGAATGTCACATGTCATTTATTCTGACACTACTCTAAAATTACATTGCGTAAATTTGACTCCAAATTCAGCCAATCAGAGAGTTCAAAACTATGCCCTATTCTCTACAATACTGAATGGGTAAGGTGGAACAGAGTATATGTTGCGCTTTATCAAAATTGATAAAGGTTTAAACTGGTTTGTGATTAAGTTAAACATATTATTTGATAAACTGTTTACGCATTTAACAATGTCCCATTATAGTAAATAAGAATATATTTACGCTCTTATTATATTGGTGTTCAATTACTTTTAACGCATTTTAATTCTTGGTGGGTCAACCTATTGATTTTTCTATGAAAAGAAATGAGTAGGTAATGTGATGTTGTTATTAAAGTGCAAGGTTCAGTTTTTATTATTTTATACATTATGAAAGACAGTAAATGCAAAAAATATAAGTACAATATTTTAATTTATTATATTAGAAAAAGTTTTATAACCAAGAGAAAATTTTTATTTGATAATGTTTACTGAAGTACATTCCTTATGTTGGTGATAATTGTTATCTTTATTATGTAATAATTAAATTAGTAATGTTTTATGAGACTAAATACTTCATTATTATTATAACAATATTTTTTTCCAATTTTATTATGTACATAATTAAATTTGCGTAAGAATTTGCTATGGCTAATTTTTTATTAATATTAAATTATTACGCTGTATTTCTCATATCACACATCTGAATATATGTGAATCATTGTTTATATACACATCAGATTACCATAAATTTCTTTTTGTAATTCTGATTAACACATACCAATGAGCAATGAATCAATAAAATAAAGATTCTTTTTATTTTGATTTCCTTGTCTTTTAAATAATTTACGAACATACATAGATGTATTCACCAGAATATTAATTTAATGGTATAAAATAATATATTGTTATTAAATATTTATTCATAAGTCCAGAGTGTAGTTCAATCAATTAGAATTATCATATATACAAGTTCTATAATAAAATATTATTATTAATAATAATTCAGCAATTAATAACAATAAAATGATTAAATGCTTCCAACAAACATTCCTCGCCATATTTTTTGTTTTAATATGCATTGATAATTGTAATAAATAATAGTTAATCATTAATAAATAATACTTTAAAATTTAAATTAGTAATAACTAATAAGTAAATATGAATTAAGTGTTATTTTTTTTACTATTATATTTTTATTAATATTCATATTATTATTATGATATATTTTAGACAATTATTTGGAGTAAATAGACATAAATTTGTCAAATTATTATCAGTTGTTGTTAATTATGATTTAAAGAAATTAGTTGAGTAAATATTGACAAGTGATACACTATAAAAATGCGAATTATGATCTTATGAATATTGACATTTCGTGTTTATTTAAAAAAGTTGACATTTGGGTAGACAGACAAATAATACTATTTTTCGTGTATTCATTGGAACAGAACGTCTTTTCTCGGTGAAAAATAACAGTAGAGTAATAGTTATTTATGTAACAAGTTTGTAAAATAGTACTTTTTTGGTTGAGTGTTGCATACATTATTTTCCTACTACAACTCAAATGTTAGTGCTATTTCTAATAATACTGAGTGTGAGTATACATATCTTCAAATATTGTTAGTTGCCTAGCAACGTATTTACTTTTCGCACACTAGTGTTTGAAAAGTGACACTTTACACATTGTAAAGAGTGCGTAAAGGACATACTTACGCGCGGTTCTAGGAAAAGTACTTCTTTTAAATGCAACACTTTTCTACATTCCTACTAACCAAATTCATTCAGACATTAACAATTATTTATTAGTCATTGTCGTAATGTTTTGTTACCATGTAAACAAGTAACAACACATGCATTTTACATAGCTTCTCATTATTTTTTTATAGCAGATTTTAAAGTGCGCTTTTTTCTACTAAAAACTAGTACTTTAGCCGCAATGGTAGATAAAAAAATACTTTATTTGAAATCGTCACTAAAGTGCACAAAAATCGTCGTTAAACATTTAGAAATGGGCACTAAAATAATCCATTAATAAAAATGTATTTTTCTCGTTAGGAAAAATATGATATATTGAGTTGTTACATTCGTTGTCAAAGTTCGTTTATTACTAGTAATAATCTACTATTGTCAAGTAAAATTCAGAAATTCAATTGTTGCACTTTTTCGTTGTTCGTTGTTTCCATAGCAGCTTTCGATTTACTTTTTTCAATTTAATTTTAGTATAAATAACAATTTTTGTTAATTTTTCTGTTAATTATAAAAATAAATTATTATTGTTTTATATCATTGTAAAGCTAAAAAAAATCTCTATTTAAAAATGCCACAGCTTAATATGACCTCCATATGAAAAATAAAAGTTGCTATCAGTAACTCGTAAATGGTTAGATATAAAAAAAAATTGAGTACTTCTGCAAATTCACCATACAAAAGTGCCTTAAGAAAGTGCAAACCAGAATCTCGTATTATTTCATATAACAAAGTTATAAGCAAAAAAGAAAATCGCTAAATTTACATTTTCACCTGTATCTAGTGACCTATGCATTTTTTCGCAAATAACAAAACACCATTAAAATAGCCTCCTAATGGGGCAACTTTTGTCTAACTTAACCAACCTCG
Source organism: Ophonus ardosiacus (assembly GCA_943142095.1). Classification (NCBI taxonomy): domain Eukaryota; kingdom Metazoa; phylum Arthropoda; class Insecta; order Coleoptera; family Carabidae; genus Ophonus; species Ophonus ardosiacus. The sequence goes on along the minus strand of OW964829.1, from coordinate 38,282,791 downwards.
TAGCTCTTACGGTTCTCGAGATACCAATGCATTCGTACCTTAAATGGAACATCCTGTATATAAGAAAATTTGGGCAGGTCTATTAAAGTAGTAAAGTTGTACGTAAAATAACAAAAAATACTTATAAGAAGAACGAATTAAGTAATTGCGACGGAGAAGCTAGTCTGACAGCAACTGACAGATTTGTCAACGTAACCTGCAAAAATAAATATTCCTTTCATTTTCACAAATAAATTTTAATATGCTCCTCGACTCTGAACTTTTTTTTATTACTCATATGGTTTATGTTCCTCGGCCGTACGGCCTCTTAACTAAATACCACATTCTTCGTAAAAAGTAGATCTTCAGTACCTTGATACATAAATAATGATTAACAGCAAGGGTAGATAAAGATATATCATCACGGCATATTACCCATTGTTGGGTGTGCGAACAGTGGCGTAACTAGGAAAATCCACAGGCGGTTTTTTTTTCAGGAAAAAGGCGCTATAATAAATTCGTAATTTATTTAAAGTAAAATATAAAAAAATCAACAACAGTTATATAACATTGGTAATAAAAATAAAATTGTTTTTACAAAAAATGTAAAAAATAATTGGTATAATATAATTAAAAGTTTAACCTACGAGTTTGAGTGGCGATGTGAAAAAGAAAATAGTATTCAACAAATAAAACTAATTAAACTTACTATTTAATATATTTATGTTAAAATTAATAGGTGTATTAAAATATTAAAAATATTAGGATGAAAAGGATTGCACATTGTTTTAATTTTTTTTTTTATTTATGAGATCAAATTAAAAAAAAATATTAATGATTTTAATTAAATTATTGAAAAAGGCGCCTATATCTTGAAAATCTTCACAGGGGGGTGAGCGCACCCACCTAACCCCCCCTTAGTTACGCTACTGTGTGCGAACCTGCTACATACGCAGATATCGGTAAAATCTGCTAGAGAAAATTTTTGTACAAGCCGATAAAATTTAATTCACTGGCTGTTTAATCTTTCATGAATAATTTCCGCTTGTTGTTAATTTTTTTTTAATTCACGAAAAAATAGCATTTGTACGGATAAAGAAAAGTGGGATTTCAAAATACCATTTTTCTTTACTAATTTAAAAATAAATACTGTTATTTTGTAATTAAATATTTTAATTTGAATATGGGCAAATTTTCCTTTGTTATTTATTTTATCATGTTTAGTTTAATTATAATAGAATCTTCAACATGTAAATTGACTCCAAACTTGTGTCATAGAGTGAATCCTTTGTTGTTTGAATTTCATTAGCTTTCCTGATTGTCCTACAATCTGTATTTCACAAACATTGTCAGCAGGTTAGTTTCATGGAAGTTTCTATTAAGTACACATATTCCATACGTGTTCTCTTGTAAAGAAAGCAATCTACTTGTATCAACGAAAAATATATTGGCAAACTTAATTTTTGTTAAAAATCTTCTTCACCTTTCAATACAAACTTCATGTCATCCTTTTAAAAGCTGAGGCCACTTATTGGAACTAAGAAATTTGTCAGAAGTTGTCTTCTTATATACGCTGAAGGAGTGAAGGGGCGTGGCTAAAGCTTGAGAAATAAGCGTTAATTGGTGGAAAAATTCTTCCAAGATTCGAGTGTTTTTATGGAAAATATTTTGAATGTATCTTCGTGTGTATTACAAAGAAACGTTTGTGTAAATTAGAACTTGAAATTAGGGCAAGAAATATAAATAGCTGATAAGTAATATGCAAATGTATTTGTGTTCGTATAAAGTTTATAATTTTCTTCGTTGGTATATAAAATGAATTATATCCTGTTTATATTGATGCATAATGTAGTTAGAAGTCAGTTTGATGATTAATCATGATATAATTTCATCCATTTGATAAATATTGCGCAAGACTGTGACGTAGGTGTACATTTTATTTACTGAAATATTATATAGATATTAACGTAAAACACGTGTACGTCTCAAGATTATGTCTGGTTGAAAAACATATTTAGTATCACTTTGAAGGTATTAATAAATATGTACATACAATGCCTAATTATAGATACTCTCGAAATTAAATTATATATATTTTTTGTACTCACGCCTAAGCACCGTCCGAAACGTCAATTTTCCAGGTCTCCACCAGCTAAGTGACCGGGAAATTTAGGAAAAAACTCTCATATTTTCAAAGAATTACTTAAAAAATCTGTTGTGGCCAGCACAAGACCTTCCGTCAATTCCATGTATTTTGTACAAATCCCATACCAAAAAGTCCTTGGAACAGATTCTATATAATATCATGTAAAAACACATACTATTTTTCTCAAATTCCATATAAGTTCATTTGAAAAGGTTCTATAAATCCAATAAAATTATAACATAAATTACACTAAGTAATGTCCTTCCATCTTCTCTTTGGCCTTTCTCTGCGTGTCACTTGCGAGCAACACTATGACATACCAATTTTAGATCCTATACTTTTTTCCATATTTGGTTTTGCACTTGCAACTGACATCTGTCAATTAAATTTTTTGGAATAATTATGTCAGCTGTTTCCATGATAAACAGCAAAGCTGACTAATTTTTGAAGATTAATTTCTTTATAATGCTTTAAATTTACATCTATTGAATATGAAGGAAAATGTATAATCAAACTGTATAGAGAAGAGTATTTTCTTTAATATATATAATAACAAAATGTCAAAAAATAATATTTAACTGCGTTTTTTTAAGAAAAACTGTTAAAAACTTCAAATAAGGGTACTTCCGGTGGATCAATTATAACCAAAATCTAATCAACTCTTCTTATGGATGTACAGAAGAGGAATACGAAAGAATTATAATTTTTAGAATTGTAGTATTGGAGTTATCGTCCGAGAAAAATTTGTCACACACGGACACACACACACACACACACACACACACACACACACACACACACACACACACACACAGAGAGAGACACACACACAGACACACACACACACACACACACACACACACACACACACACACACGGACACACACACACACACATACAGACATCATCTTAAAAATGGTATATTCGTATTGTAGGGACCCTAAAACGTGTTTATTCATTAAAAACTCACCACCGAATTTTTTGACCAAAGACAATACCTTCCTTACCTAAAGGTGACGGAAGGTAAAAAATGTATAATAAAAAAGTATAGTTTCTCAAACACACTTTCGCGTAATAATAATAAGAGAAAAAGGTGGAATATTGAATGAAATTTAATTTTAAAATATTAAATTTAGTGCATTTGGTTCACAATGTTGGCAATAATTTCTGCTAGGGGGAGTCGGCAAAACAGAGCACTCGGTAAGTTGGTAACAGTGAAACATAATAGCCAACAAACGTAATGTAAATTGTAACCAAATAATAAGAAATTAAACAAGTTTATTAAATTTAAATTTGCTTGCTAAGCAATAAATAGATATTTACATACCATGATTAACACTACAAACATTATGTAAAAATAAACATTAAAATAATTGGAATTTAAATTCGACACATCACTCTGAAATTAGTTACAAAGCAGTATGTATAAGTTTTAATATTATTAGTTTCACACTTTTTTTCCGGGAACAAAGAGTTCCCGCACTTGGTATGTAAATAACTACTTTGTGCCTCCGTCTGGCACAAATAGTTTTATCTCTAAATAGTCTAGAAACACTATCATCCTAGGACGGTAAAAACTAGGGACTTTCATGATTATAAATTGGCATTACTAATCTGGTGAAATGTCAGTTTCTGTCAATTTCCAACTCTATAATTAACAAAATGTTTAAAAATTTTAGGACTAAACCACAGAATACATTTATACAGAAGCGACACTCCTTGTAGGCACCATTGTTGTTGCGATTTTACGTTTATGACCTTGAACTTTAAATTTGTTGGCAAATTTACGCGCGAAATTTAAATTGTTTTAAATGGTAAAAGAACATAAAAGTACTAAATTTTTGATTTTATTAACGAATTAAAATGAAATCAGCTGAGACAACAGCTCTTTCAGAATATGTGAAATATAATGATTTTCCTTATGATAACGATTTTTCCTATCGTTTGTTGAAAAAATAACATATTTGTTCTTATTAGAAATCAATTTGTGTTTCTCAATATACTTTTATTATTGACCCCTAACGGAAAATGTTCACGTCGAGATAATGAAAAGAACGAAGAATCGTAAGATACGAAGATTGCCGAAACAATCCGATTTTATCCGATTAGCCCTTTAAATTTGTTGGCATACTCTTTCTCTCTCTAATTTTCGTTTCTCTCTCTGACTGTCGCTTCTGTATAGGTCTTTATTCTGTGACTAAACGTTAATTATAATGTAAATGAACACATTTTAAGCAAAATATAAGTAATTAGAATAATACAATCTTTTAGTTTAAGTTCTGTATATTTAATTAAACGTTAGTATTATTCTAATTGTTAATATGAGTTCTGAAAGATATTTTTAATAAAATATAAGTAAATATTTTTAAATTTGCAATGCAAAACTGAAAAAAAGTGTTTGTTGATTTTTCAAGTTATGTTTCTAAATCCAAATGAATATAAACAAATTATAGGTACCTATATTGTTGGCAAGCAAAAAATATTTCGTTTTTAATTTAAAAATTATAACTCGAAATCTAACAGTGACAAAAATAATTAAGAATAGCCGACTTCGTATCTCTAAAGTTGGATTGCACAGGTTAACTCACGTATAGCAAATTGAATACTATGATGAGTGTTATTACTACGTTAATTAAGAAGTGGAGTTAATTTATAATTAAATGTTACCAATATCAAAGTTCATATGTGATAATTTACTGAAATCAGATGTTAATTAACGCTAAGGTAATTGAAATCGGAGTTGACATCGATCATATGCGAATGCGATGCGATATTACTTGTATGCATTGGATTGGAGAAAATTACTACTAATTTCAATACTGTTTAACATTACACAATTGTGTAAATATGGTTTATAGACACTGTTGTTTGTAAATAATGACAGTAGCTGGAAAGTCAGTTCTGTTGCGTTTAATTTACTGACCGAACTGATTAGAAATTAGACAAATATTAAAATTAATTTGACTAAACAAAATTTTGAGAATTTAATTATCAAATTTGTAATGACAATAAACAAATTATAACCTAGAATTGTGTTTTTCATTTGTTTAGTTGTCAAAACAATTGTTCTCACCATACGGATTTAATAATTGTTAGTGTTACATTTTGCCGCTTCAAACAAATGAACGTAGATAAATTATATATCACTGGGAAGCTATAGTTCGTTTCGCGTAAGAAAACAATGTCACTTGTCAGTTGTCAATTATCAAACAAAATCGACAGAAATAAGAGATACTTAAACATGTTTTGTTGTAATTTTTAATATTCAGGTCTTGTGCATTGATAAAAATATCTATTATTGACAAAGTTTGGTTACACGAATTTAAATTACCTTTTTATTTACTGCATGTAAAAACTGTCGGTTCGCAAGCGTCATCTGCTATTTTCTAACGTGAAATGACATATAATAAATTCTCTTTTCAATGGAGTATCTTTCCATTATGGCATCCATATAAAAATGTAACATTGGTGTCAGTACAATCCATAAATACGCGATCAAAGGAAAAATTATTTAATTATTGAAAGTAGAGAATCTACTTAACATTTTAAAAAGAAATTAAATAAGAAAAATGGCACCACGAACAGAAATTCCTCACAATATTCGTGTAACAATTATTGCTTTGAAAGATGAAAGCAGTATTTAATACCTTGTATCAAATAGCAAGAAAAATCGTTGTCCCATTGAACGGTGTTGGATTTACTCATATTTCTGTACGAGTGTTATCTCTTGTTGTTTTCCATACTAACATATTGTGAAATAAGACCATTTGTACTTCCTACGGTCCAATTACATTACCTCAAAATTCCGATTTGAATGCAATGCTAATGATACCGGTATCACATTAATAGACATTATTACATTCTGTGAACAAGAGCAGGTATTATTGAAATGCAATGCCCCATCATGTGTGACAATTCAGAGCTTCTAATTACCATTAAAATATGAATCCATGAATACATATCAACTCCGAGTTGGTTACGATCCAGTATCGATACTTTTTCCTATTGAAATCGTCGAAAGAAATTGAAATTTTCGATTTACCAATAAAATATTTAAGCCCGGAGATGAATAATTTTTTGTAAAGCAAACTCGTTTTCTACCCTGAAGTAATCTGAATAGAAAAATAAACGAATTGTTGAATATCTACTACCGTTTTAATTTTTACTTCTTTTATCGGGGAGCGTCTATCAAAACTTATAAATTATTCAGGAGTGACTTTTCGTTATAAATGATTTTATTCGTATTTTCAGCTTGATAATGCGAACCGATTTTCGGCATTAATTAATTACATTATTCTGAGTGAACTCTTCACAAATTTCAGAATATTCGCTACCATTCTTTCATTAAATTAAAAGACACAATTCATGATTAATAAAGTAGCAATTTGTTCAAATGAGCAAAGGTTGTCCAATAGTTAACAGGCTTGAACACAAGATCAAAATTCGATTCCCGCAGTTGATAATGCCCAGTAAAATATTTGATGTGGACACCACTTGACTTCCTTGTACGCCTATTAAACTAGGTACACAAATTTTTTTAATAATTAAAATATGTATTATAAGACCCAATCATAAAATTGCATGTATTTAACATTGACATTAAACTCTTTATTTCTTTGTTATTTTTTGTCCTAATCTATAGCAAACTTAATTATAATAACCAAAAAATGTCGTAGACGCAGAATTCAATTCTCTAAAACTTTTATTTGAAGCATTTATTTCTAAAATCAAAATAACACCATTTTTTTCAAGAAAAACTGATAACAGCTTCAAGTAAAGTATCACTTCAGGTTAGACCATTTTAACCAAAATCAATTATGTTATTCCCATTGATATAGAAGTCTTATATACCAAATATGAAAATTTCGGATTATATTTTAAAATAGTTTTTCATTAAAATCTATTATAGGCTTCAAGTAAAGTACCACTTCCGGTTAGACCATTTTAACCAAAATCTATTATGTTATTCCCATTGATATAGAAGTCTTATATACCAAATATGAAAATTTCGGATTACATTTTAATATAGTTTTTCATTGAAATCTATTATAGGCTTCAAGTAAAGTACCATTTCTGGAAGTTATGTAATGACCAAAAAGGGAGGTGCACAACTAGATATTATAACAGTCCTAAATACAAAATGGGATGGTCAAAATGGATATTTCCGTTGAAATCTGGAAACCGAAATTTTTCGCGATCACAATACTTCCTTTAGTTCGTACAAGGAATTAAAAATATATTATAAATATGTTCACCTTATGTCCTAGTCAGGTTACAGCCTTCAAACCCCAATACAGCCATTTTTTCCAAAAATCTTCAAAATTTTCTAAATTTCAAATTTTATATATTTAGATACATCTCAATGCATGATTACAAATTTTTAAAGCGCAAGTCGATATCTCTCTTATTTATTATTTACATTTACCTACATATAAACTTTACCCATTTTTGGTTATAACCCAAAAATTGGTGGTGATATTGTACAAATTTTCAAGATGTTTAAATAAAGGATACAATTTCTAAAGCAAAATAACTGAAAGTGGCTACGTAGTAACTATATTTTCGGTAGTAATATAACAAGAGAGTGAGAATAAATAGAATATAATTTGACAGTTTTTCGAAAACTTGTTGCCAGTCAATAGTCACGAAAGCCCGCAGGGCTTGAGTGACTATTGCCAATTTGCAAGTAGTTTGAGAAAGAAACTAGAGAATTATTTTTTAATTTATCAAACTCTCGAAGTATATTTAATTAGATTACTTTTTGATCTACAAATTTGTTTGAAACAACGGAAAGCCACTGTCTTGCTATTGTGTGTTTTTGTATGAATGCTTCATTTATTTCAACATAGTCAATGATTTACAGATTCCAATTGCGACGTTTTTGTTTTGTTTAGAACCGTTTTCAAGCTAACAAAAATTATTTATATTATTAATTACAAGAAAATTATAATATACGATTGTCAAACTTACCAACTATTAAAAGTTTTAAAAAATTAAAAAGTTTTACATTTGCATTTACATGGTGCAGTTGGCAAATCTGTTTTGACAGGAGGTTTGTATTAGGAATGACGAATTCCGATAATTTTGGTACCCGAGTACCCGAAACAACTACCCGGATAGTACCCTTTACTCGTTAATTACCCGATACCCTTTAATTACCCGGTATCCTTTAAGTACATATACAAATTTTTTAATTTGGTAATTACCAGTTACCCTTATATTAGCGGTTTACTTTTTAATGAAATTCATTATTATTGTTTACATATATTTATTAAATAAAAAGTAATGCAAATAAATAATATACCTACTGTATCTCCATAAAAAACTTAACATAAATTATATTAATTATGGTATGGTAATAAAAAACTCATCTTTTAGATACAATTTTTCCGGCAGCTGAAAATTGTTCGGGTAATTAAAGGATATCGGGTAATTAAAGGGCATCGGGTATATTTCGGGTAATCGGGTAAGAAATTTTATACCCGGGTACATTATTATCGGGTAGGTTCCGAGTACTCGGGTACCCATCGTCATTTCTAGTTTGTATACTTCATCATTTTTTTCACGAGTTACTCGCAATATTCTTTTACCGATATAATAAACTGCGAATAAATATGTCAATTTTTATGGGTGGAAGCAGTATTAATAAAATTAACACGGAAAAGCTGTACAGTAGATTTTATATTCATATGGGTACTCTTAAATATACAGCAGTGCACGTAGATACTAAAAGGAATTTAATTACCTTCTGTGCTTTGTTACTTCGTTTTATTTTTTCTTTTACTAGAGTAACTAACTTTTAATTTAATATCTTGTTATGATAATAAAACCCACTTTTTCATTTAACCTCTACCAGTAAGCTCATTAAATTTTCTGTGGCATGTTTTAGTTTACAATAAAAAATTATTTTGATATACAATAATAAATTAATTTTATGTAGATATACCATTATTTATAATTTTAAAACATTTGGTATTATAATTATGCTACCGGAAGATATGTAAACATTGATTAATTCAAAAATTGTTATTAATTAATCCATATATTCATTAGTGGTCCCAGTGGCGTAGCCAAGGGGGGTGTTTTCGGGTTTAAACCCTCCCCATTGGTAATATTAACACATAATTTATTTTAATAAATAAATGATCTATTTCATAAAACGCGTAAGTTTGACACATGTTTTATTTTAATATAAATGATCTATTTCATAAAACGTATAAGTTTGACGCAAAATTGTAACTAACGAAAATAGAGTACCTATAATATGTGTGAGTAGTATATACTTCTACACAACGAACTCTCTCCCCAACATATATTCAATATCCACCCCCATTTGAAAATCCTGGCTACGCCACTGAGTGGCTTTTAATGCTTGTCAACTTATTTCATATTAATTATGTAAAATGTAACATTTAATAACATTAAAATGTTAGGTAAAATTCAACTTTTTAAAACGGAATTAGATAAAAAACAATAGTTTTTAAAAGACAAACTGTAATAATTAGACTAGTTACTACTTAAAATAAATATATTTTCTCCAATTAAATATAATAATAATAATAATAATAATAATAAGACACGAACTATCATCATATTTAATTGAGAATTAAATAAAAATGTAATTAAAATCAACATTTTTGTACATATAAGATATTTATATAAGTGTTGATTTAGCTTTAATTTTTAATTCCCAATTAAAATATTGGTAAAACCAGCCATGAACGTCTCGATTATTAATCGCCCTTACAAACAAACTTAATAGATAAATAACTATTATTCACAATCATTATAGTAATATACAGATTCCTAACCTTTTGGAGGTTGGAAAATACGTCATTCTTAACTTTAATGACAATCTCTTGGGTTGGAAATAACAGATTTCACTTCCATCTCTTGGGTTGGAAATGTTTATGTACGGGTTGCCTAGCAACATTGCCATAAATCCCCATAATTAAGTAGGCTAAACAAATTTTAAGACAGCTGTTAAAATATTAATAAAATTAAAGGTTATATAAAAATAAACGAAGTTAAAGGTTATAATTCATTGATTTATTTTGAAAATTATTGATTTAAAATGAGGATGATTGTGAATAAAATAGTATTCATAACCTAGGTGGGAGTTTCATAACAGCCTCGCCCATTATCTCACCTCGAGGCTTCGCCTTTCGGTAATATACATATAAGCCCCCGGCTGTAATAAAACATCTCCCACCTCGGATGTAATATACTATTTACGCCGTGGTAAACGCATTATATACTTTCATAGTAAATTTATTCAAGCTAACAAATTCGAATAAATTTTCTTCATTTTATGAAATTTGTAACATTACTGTCAAAGATTTGATTGTCACTTGAAGGAATAAATTTTACTTTGGGAGTAAATTTATCTGCCGTTTATAAAACCGGGCATTAGTGTATGAATATGGTTTACGGAAAATTCATCGCAGAAAATTTATCATAAGAAAATGTAACTTGATCTGATGTTACATTCTGTAATCTAATGTAAGCCTCTCTAAATTTAACTTACTCAAACCTAACGAAACCTAACCTATTGTATTATGAATATTCCTCTAAGAAATTATGTGTAAAACAAACACTAAAATTAGTTTATATATGCCCACATAATGTGTAAATAATCACTTACACATTTAGTATAAAAGTGCACGTTGAATTGGTTCAAAATTGAATACACATATGTATTTTTGTGACATAACATCAACTGATGTATATTGCTTATGTAAAGATGTTACAAGATGGATATGATTTATTATAAATAAATAAGAACAATATGCTCAAAGATCTCATTTATAGAATATATTTTACATAAATGTTGGTATTGTACTTACCGGGTACTGGAAAATCTGCACACCTGATTCCATTCTTTAAGAAAACACAAATTTTCGTACATCACTGTAGTTTGTATATTGTCATTTATTACACATATATACACATCAGGCCACTGGTAAATATCACAACAAACTAGCTAAATATAACAAAAAAAAACTATCTATCTGGCGATTTTTAACTTGTTTCATTAGGATTACGACAGCACCGATCTTAGTGTAGAATGAAGTTTCTTTAAACGAATTACTATTGATAGTGTAATATTTTTGTAAATACATTATTTCATAAATAAAACAATATTTGGATAAAGTTCTGTAACTTTCTTTTATTATAAAACGACGTTATTGTTGTCATTTACCCTAATGAAGGCAACACTTCGCTATCGAAGCGTTGCTTTATAATAAAAAAATTACAGAACTTTACCCAAATATATTTTTATTTATGTAATGTCACAGATTATTTATTTAATGGTATGTCATCATTAGCTTTGTTCGATGACATGTACTAGGCCGCCTTAGTGTTAACTTTCTTACACTAACATGTTTTATGAGAAACGGGCAGCTTCTGGCAGGCTGTTCGATGACAAAAATTTTAAGAACTAGTGCTCACGTTTCTGACCTGACTCGCGAGGTGGTGTAGAAAGTGCAGAGTACGAGTGGGGGTAACTAAATGTTGTTCGGTAGACATTTTAATTCTATCCTATCTACACATCTGTTTATTAACCTAAAATTTTACACATTGAGAAAATAAAATAATGGATTCAGATATAGTATATTCTCTTTGTTTTGTTATATAAAGAATTAATTAATATATCTGCCTCTGAATCTGATGAAGAATCAAGTGATGATTGATCTTCGTCAGAATCGTTTATTTGTTCATACATTATGCTCTTTAAAACAGACATTTCTGCAGTCACTTCTTTGCAGCTTTATGATATGACTGGTGTTTATAAACAACCTAACCTTTTACACCTTTGACTACGCTTGGCTTGATTATTCACAGCTGAGAAAACTTGCCCAAATATACACTAGTGTGTTTTATGAAACCACAAGAATTAGACTGTACTAGTGTACACTGCACTGCACTATTCTGTTCTGCACTTTAAGCACTTCTCATCGAACAGAGCTAATGTTTAATTTTAGAATTCTTCTTGTGGTATAATAGTTTTTATTTAATTAATTATCAAGCATTATAATAAACATACGGGGTTACGCAAACTGTCAATTATTTATATTCATCGTCAGATATCTTACGTTAGTTCCTTTCTTGCTTTTGCGCAGCGAAGTTGTAGTGTTCTTCAGTAGTGATTGAGTTCTAGTTGAAGGCTGTGGGATTTTTGGATATACTGATTTTGATCAGGTAAGATAGTTAATCTGGCGCGTGTATGATTGGTTGTGTGCTAGCAGTTACGTGTAGTGTAGTAGCCTCTCGTGTGGACCCGGGGGTCGCCAGCGTTAGCAGCAGGGTAGGCTGTAGTGACCATATACCTATTAACTAATATATTGCGGATCCTTTGCTTTTCTTGAAGGAAACACTGTGAAATGGAAATATCATTTCTGCATAAGTCTATCTCACACAAACGCCCAACCGCGAATTATGCGCAAGCTTGGAAACCTTGACTACTATTGGCTAACGAGAAAATCATGATCACTTTTTGCGAATCACAGAGTTCTGTTTATTAACGGCTAGCGCGAGAAATTTTAAATTTAAATTTGAGAAATTAAACAATGTACCCACTATTTATTTTGTATGTAAATTCTTGAATATAAATATTAGTAATAATAAAAAACATTGACATATTCTAGTGCTAAATTTGAATTAAATAATTTACTTTGTTGTAAAAATAATAGGAATACAATCTGGTCAGGATTAATTTATTTAGGTGACAATAAATTACTGTATGAAACACAAAGCAAATGCTTTCGAAGTGCAACTACAAACAGAAATGAAATCAAACGTCAAAGTCAAACCATGTGCTTGCTGCATCACCAGGGCTGCGTTCCAAAACCAAGAATACCGAGTTTTGGCGTAGAGTATGGTGTTGTGTGTTTTGGAACGAATGAGAGTTTTGTTCAAGTAAAAAATTGGAGCTAAATTAAAAATAATTTTATAAAACTAACAAAACTACTTATAATTACAACATTAATGTTAAGCCCGTAATAAAAGCGCTTTTATGGAGCACTCTCCTCAATATAATGTGAAAGTACGCTCCATAAAAGCGCTTTTATTATAATAGTATGCTCGTAATACACGCCAACGTATTTACTTATGTTTATTTTCAACCAAAAGCATGTTTTCTTCCTCAAGAAGGCAAATTACTTTCATATATTGAGAATCGTGAGCATCTACGTTTAAAAATATTGTGGAGTAATTTCTATACCCTCCTTGTTAGTAGAGTAAGTAGAACAAGGCCGTATCCACGGGGGGGGGGGGGGGGGGGGGATTTGGGGGTACAAACTCCTCCTGAAATGTAAAATAAAATACTAAAAAATTTAAAGAAGTCTAACCAAGATGTTAGCGCTATCATAGCACGCGTCCCAAACTGCGAGTATAACATTCCTAATTGCTTTTTACAATTAAATAAAGATATACGTAAAGGCCAAAATATTGTTTTATTTTAGGAAGTGTCTACTGTACTGTCCAGACAGAGCCGCAATAAAAATTTGTGAACTGTTGCACCTGAACGGAATCTAGCGGACAATTCTAGCGGCCACTTCTCGCATCTACCTAAAGACCACTGCCTACCAATTAAGAATTGTCAGGTATTGTTTTGGGTTTGGTTCATAAATTTTTTTTTTTTGCTGCTCTGTCTGGACAGTGCAGTAGACACTCCCTTTATTTTATTATTTCCCCGAGAATTGTATACCGGGTGTTTTTTTAAAAATGTACATAGAAGATTAAAATGGGAAATCAGTTTTTTTGCAAACTGTTGCGCCCCGTTTTGACTGACAACAGTAGTTATGGTATCAGTAGAAAGATGAAAATTGTATCAAATGACAACAAATAAATGCAGAATTTTTTTGTCTTTCTTTTGATACCACAACCATGGTTATCAGTCAAAACAAGGATAACAGTCTACAAAAAACTGCTCATGTTAATCTCCTTGAAAAATAATATAATTATATAACCAGAACCCCCTCCGAAATGAAATCCTGGATACGGGCCTGAAGTAGAACATCACTTTGGAGTAAACTCTGGCTGTTTTGGAACAGGTTGAGTAAACTCTGAGAGTAAGGTTATTAGTTTTGAAACGACATTGAATAATTTCGTACTTTAAGAGTAGGATTTTGGAACGCAGCCCAGCCAGCGACGCTGTCAGCGTTAGCCAATAGTAGTCAAGGTTTCCAAGCTTGCGCATAATTCGAAGTTGGGCGTTTGTGTGAGATAGACTTATGCAGAAATGATATTTCCATTTCACAGTGTTTCCTTCAGCTTCTCTTATGGGAAAGATACGAGCATTAGCAATATATTAGTTAATAGGTATATGGTAGTGACCCGCCTCTGTGGTCGCCAGCGTAGCAGCAGTTAGGGCTGTAGTGATCTGATCCCACTAAGTTGGTTAAAGGTTTGTTCGAACCATCAATTCGGAACTGTTCCAGAATTAGGAGTTCTGCGCATGGCATATAAGAAAGTGAATTCAGAACTGTTCTCTCATGGACAGGTTCGAACGCTCATATTGGTTATAATTTGTCACATACATTTTTTTTAATAAATGAAAATTGTTTTAAAATGTGCGATCAAGGAGAAAATATACATATAATTAAATAAATTCGGAATACATAATTGTAAATATCATATTTTAAATTTTCAATTGTACCTAATAATAAATGGACGTGCATACTCCTCAAAAGGAGTATAAAACATGGACAACAAAATCGAAGTGAATATATGTATAAAGTAAAATTTAAAAGTAGAAACAAATACAATACAAAGAATGAAAATGTATATTTTAAACGAAATAAATATTATTACAGTGTCGGTGATTGTGAAAAGAATTTTTAATATTTTAATGATATGAACGAACGTCTTACAATCCTGTAGCTTTTTGTGTACATTAAAAATATTTAACCTTAACAATATCAGACAATACATACTTATGAAATTTTCCTTAAGCAAAATAATTATTAATAAAAAAAATAATAAAATTGGTACGTATATTAATTTATTATTTCTATATAGCCTTCTAGACGTCAAATAGAATCTTAAAACTTCACTACGCATGGTTAGAATTTGAAATACTTGCTCCGTTGCTCGAACTGGTAGAACCGTTCCACGAGAATTTGAATTCAAAGTTCTAGCCTGTTCGAACGCCGAACTGATAGTTCTCAGAATTTCGAATTCCAGAACTACAGAGTTCGAACGCTTTTAAGTGAAATGCGCATGCTCACTAGTTCGTGAACTGCTTAGAACTGTAGGTTCGAACAAACCTTAAGAGTATGGGCTCCGGATCACCACCGAAGCGGCAGAGGTTCCGTAGTGACCTCCCGTGTGGACCCGGGGGTCGCCAGCGATAGCAGCAGGGTAGGCTGTAGTAACTTGCGGTACTGTCCGTGGTTGTCAACATGTGTGCCTGATGTGTGAATGCAGGTTTAACTCCTCTCTGAGTTTTTACTTACGGTTTTGTTCTTTGTAGGAGCTAAGAGATTGCCTTGCTACGCGAGAGAGAACTTTCATTTTCTTTTAGTTAGTGTTATTTATTGTTATTCTGTTTTGGGATAATTTTTGGGTGAGTTGGTTTAATATTACTTTCAAATTAGTGCTCCTTCTTTTACACTCAGCTTTAACAGTAATATGAGTTGAAAGCTTCTTTCAATTTTTCATTATTTAACCCTGAGCAATTTTTAGCACATTTTATTAGTTTAATTTTAAAAAAAATCTGTTGTGGCCAGCACAAAACCTTCCGTCAATTCAATGTATTTTGTACAAATCCGATACCAAAAGATTCTATATATCCTGTAAAATTGTAACACGAACAAACTATTTTCTACAAATTCCATATTGCAAGTTTCTTTGAAAAGATTCTATAAATCCAGTATAATTATAACACGAATGTACATTCTGTAAATTGCACTTCACACTTCCTCATTCCTATCCAACACATCTTCTTCACACAGTTATTCCTCTCTCAAATATTTTGCTACACAGTCCTTCCATCTTCTCTTTGGCCTTTCTTGTACTCCCGGCATTGAAACTGCAAGACATTTGCGAGGGACTCTGTCACTTAAATTACTTTCTGATCCTGTACTTTCCACTTTGATTTTGCACTTGACACTGACATCTGTCAATTAGAATTTTTTGAATATTATCTGCTGTTTCCATAATTTTTGCAAAGCTGACTGGTTTTTGAAAGTTAACCTCTCTTAATCTCTCTATAACTCTATATTTATTGAATATGAAGGAAAACGTATAATCAAATCATATAGAGAATAAGATTTTCTTTCATATTAATGATCATAAAATGTCGAAAAATGATATTTAACCGCGTTTTTTCCAGAAAAACTGTTAAGAACTTCAAATAAGGGTACTTCTGGTTGACCAATTATAACCAAAATCTAATAAGCTCTTCATATGGTTGTAAAGAAGAGGAATACGAAAGAATCATAATTATTAGAATTGTAGTTTTGAAGTTATCGTCGGAGAAAAATTTGTCACACACACACACACACACACACCGGACACACACACAGACACACACACACACACACACACACACAGACACACACACACACACACACACACAGACACACACACAGACACACACAGACACACACACACACACACAGACACACACAGACACACACACACACACACACACACACATACAGACATCAATGTAAAATTAGTAAAATCGTATTCTAGGGATCTTAAAACGTGCTTATTCGTTAAAAACTCACCATCGAATTTTTTGACCAAAGACAATACCTTCCTTTTGACGGAAGGTAAAAATACAAAAATTGGTGTTGATTTCTACATAAATATATTTCACCAAAAGATTTACATAGCTAAAAAGTGTAAGTGAACGTGAAAATTATTTCTCTAGCTATAGAGCTTAGTTCTTTTTTACCTCCCGCTACCCTTGGTATGGGAGGTATACCGATCGTGCTAAAAATCGTATATCGAGATTTTAGTAAATGATTACGTTTTAAGGTCTCTTGAATCCAATTTTAACATTAGATTTTGTTGTAAATCGGACAACCGGAAATGGCACTTTACTTGAAGGTCAAAATTGTTTTTCTTTGAAAAATACCTTCAAATATTATTTTTTAGCAATTTATGTTATAAAAAAATAAAGATATGCATTCATACATTTTCTATATATTTTATGTAAAAATATATAAAATAATTTAATTTGCAACCAATTCCTTCGTTACCCAATTCAGATATCAAATGTACATATGTAACTGACAGTAAATGTCACTGTCAAAAAACCGATCATTTCAAATTAATTATGATAACGTTTTAAAATGTAAGTAATAAATAAAACAATAGTTTTGTTATATTATACGAATGCAATACATAATATAGTTTCCAGTATCAGTAAATATATAGGTATGTATTTAAATTAATAAAAGTTAAATGGCGGAAATTATTATGTTGACCACATCAGATATTTAAAATATTAACGTCCTGTACTATAAATCTTCAGTACATGTCTTTCGAGATGTCTTTATTTTAGTCTTTTGTACTCTTTACCATTGTTATAAGATATTCTTTGAAAACATTGTGAAATGGTATAATTTTATTTGGTACTTAAACTCTTAAAAAAATACCATAAATGTGAAATTCACTTCTTGTTAAATTACTTAATTTGAATGGTTTACTGTTCATAAATGCCTAACTTCACATAAAATAGTGATTAAGTCACCCGCATTACACGATTTACAGCTCCATAAAATGTTCCTAATTCATTCAGAAAATCGGTCAGACACCCGGTATATCTTATCATTGTGACAATAAAACAAAGTAACATCGGCTTCGAGTCGGAAGCAACGCCAACTTTGAAATATAACCGTCAGAAGGCCATGGACACGATTCTCTTTTGTTTTGTTTCATTTAACAGTGATATCGTGAAAACTATTCCATTTCTGTTTTTAGAACATGGTATATGTATAGATTTTACTAAAAGTTTTTTAATTTATAGCTCGAATATTAGAAATTTCATATTTCAAACTTTGTGTTGAAGAGGAATTGTGTTGGAAAGCCTTTCATTAGCAGGGTAAAAAGGGGATTATTATTATCACGGCAACTCTTGAGAAGTAAGATTATGCATATTTATAATAGATACATAAATTATTTATACTTGAGGCATGTAATGGAATTACAAGATTTATTTGAATATCATAAATTAATGCTAATTAATTGCTTCTGAGTTATCAGATTACTGCAAGATCTAATTTTGTTATTGCATCTTCAATCCTTGGGTTCAACCTTGCCTTAGGATATCTTAACCTCAGAAACGGAGAAATTGAATTATGTTCTTGTAATTAATATTAATCGTTGTTATACGATGCCCAAATTTCGTAAAAAGCTTTACGCACCATTAGGTAAAAAATTGCAGCAAAATGATCATTATGAAAAAGTATCTAGTTGTGCAGAAAGGCAAAAAAATGTTCTATACAGCGCGTCGTCCCACACAATCACACTCAGTCTGAAAACTTGAAAGTCCACAGACTGAATCTTGTCGCCAGGTAGTCTCTAGGGTGGTCATCCCTTGACAACTTACATTACAAGAGATAACTGAGTAGAAACAGCATTCTTTTTGCTTTTTTTTTTGTTTCAGTGAAACGAACACCTAAAATCAGTGCAAATTTTTTTTGGAGGGAGTTTTGTATGTTCTGTATATATCAGGATGATAATCGAACATTCCCCAATTATTTTAAGTAAAAAAATCTGATGTGGTCAACACAATACATCCCGCTATTTAATTTTATTAATTTAAATACATACCTACATATATTTACTAATCCTGAAATCTATATTAAGTTCCTTTACTTTTACACGGTTTCATTATTAATTTTAATGTAATTGCTTCCTGACAGTGACATTTGTTTAAATTTGTCAAAATTGTTATTAAAATATTATGTCTTTGTTTGACGCATAGGCAAGATGATGTACAAAAATATATTGTTTTAAATTTTATATTTAAAGTTATTTAAATGTTATTATCGTAGAATTAAAGATTGTACCATTATATTCAATTTTTATTGTAAAAGTTGGTGAAGAATTATATTCAAAGAATCTTTTACAAGTAAAACTGTTAAAAGTTTGTATAAGTGATACTTCCGGTTATCCGATATACGCTAAAAACTAATGAGCTTTTCCCACATTAATATAAAATGGAAATACAAAATTTCAAAATTTTCTAATTGATGGTATTGGAGTAATGGTGTGCAAACGATCCACACACACATACATACATACATACATAAACAGACACATTGTAAAAATGTTAAAATCGGATTCTGGGGACATCAAAACGTGCTTATTCACTAAAATCTCTATATGATATGTTTAGCACAATCCATATACCTCCCTTACCTAGGGTAGTGGGAGGTAAAAAGCATCAAATAAAAGGTGTAAAGCTTGAAATTCTTTATCTGAATCAATATACTCTAAGAAATTTTAGCCGTGTAAAAACCGATTTGGAAAGTTAGCACTAAATTTTGTAAAATTTGCTAATTGTAATTAATGAAATGTAGTAAAAATTGTAGTGTTAAATAATTTATAATTTTTTTACATTATTTAATAACTTAAAGAAATTTCATTCTACACTCTGATCCTAATGAAACAAGTTAAAAATCGCACGGTAGTTAGTTTGTTGTGATATCTGGACTTGTTCGGATGTATATTTTTGTGTTTTGTGTATTAAACGATAACGTACAAACGGTACAAACTAACATTTGAAGTGAAATACAAAAATTTGTATAAAAATGTTTTCTTAAACAAAGGCATCAGGAATGAAGATTTCCCATTACCTGGTAAGTACATAGTATATCATCATTTAATTGATGTAAAATGCGTTCTATAAATAAGATCTTCGAACATAATGGCCCGAATTCAGCACCCTCCACTAGTATAGTGATCGTCTCTAGTACCAAACTATGGAATCTTCTTGCATCTTTTTTGTATTAATGTATCAATGCATAATTATGACTCTCTTTATTTTGTTATTTTTAGAGAAGCTTATTTAGTTTAAGAAGAGTGCAGAATTCGATCCATTGTTTTATTTATTTATTTATTTATTTATAATACATACATTCATACATACATCACATATATGTATCTTGTAACATAATTGCATAGTTAAAATACATTAGTTGGTGCTATGTTATTTTGAACCACTTCAACGTGTACTTTTATATACCAAATTTGTAAATGATTAAATTTACACAACCAATTTTAAATAAATAAATAAATATAAATATATCATCTCGGCATATTACCCATTTCTGGGTGTGCCAATCTGCTTTATCGCAGATATCGCTAATGATGATGACATATTTGTACCGTGGGGGCGCTTACCAGGCGTCACCTCACGGGTACTCATTGCTGGCGTGGAGAGTGCACCACAGGGGTCACTTTTGTGCCATTTAAAATTCGAAATATTTGGCGTCGGTCGGGAACGAACCCGGTACCCCCAGGTTCGCGACCAGACACTCAGGCACGAGGCCACGGGACCCCATATAAACCAATTTTAGTGTTTGGTTTAAACAGAATTTCTTGGAGTTTAAGTAAAATTTATTTAGCATGCCTTGTTACGGAAGAAATTTGGTATGAAAATGTCAAAAATCATCCAAAATAGAGGTAGCCATGGAATTGAAGCAAATGAAGTAACAAAGGAATTTTTTGTTTTTAATATGTTCACTTAAACCGAAATTACAAATAATAATAAAAATAAAATAATATAACTTGACATTTAAACATTTGTTTATTTCCGACTCTAAAAAGCATAGAAAATTAATTTTGCTTATCGATTCATAAGTAAGATTTTAAACCCTGTAGTTTTTATTTAAAGTTATTTTTACTTAAAATAATTAGGGAAGCAGGAGATTATGTTTATATTTTGATAACATAATTAATTTCGGGGGAGGGGGGTTTGAACCCTCCAAACAGTATTATTAAAAAAATAAGGCATTCCATTGGAAATATCAGGAATGGGAATTAAAGTTTGTAAAATTTATGAAATTGGAGAGCATGAATACAGCTCATTATTTCGGCAATATTAAAAGGATGATGGATGAAAATTCAGCTTGTAAATCTGCGAATAAGTAATATAATGTAAAGTGTTTGAAATCTCAAAGGGGGGTTGAAATCCCTTCGGCTCAACAGTGAAAGCTTTACACCGCGTAAACATTAGTCCGCACTGGTGTTTCTGCTGCTGCGTTGTTCAGTTTCCGTTGTCGTAGAAACGGTTTGTTTGTATGGTTTTGTGTGCTCAAACACGTTCTAAAGTTAGGGCAGGACGTATTCGTGGGCGAGTGCAGGAATTTGGGGCTCAGGTTCAGAGTGACTGCAAGGATTTAATTATCCTGTTGAAAGGGTATGACACTAACTCCATGTGGTGGAGGAATATCATGTTTAAGTACTGGATGAAATATGTTAACGTAACTTTATTAGTTACAGTATTCCTGAGACTAATTAATGCAGCCATAATACAATGATGCTTCACCGAAATAGAGGATTTAATTTTAGTCCTGTACTGTCAAAAAAAGCATGTAAAACCGGAAATTAAATTATTGATTCTCAATGTATAACATTTTTTTTTTGATGGCGATGGTCCTTCTCAGTAGATCTGATCAGCTTTTCAAATTTAGTGCTACAAATTCTTCAGCAGATTATTTTTACTATTTCGCATTCACAAAGTGAATTTTGTGACACTATTTTTCCCAAGAACAGTGTTACAATGACTATTATTGTAAAGTGTAATACTCATACAATTGCATAATCGTAGAACAATTGACGTTATATGCAGTTTTTCATACAATTCTTCCTCTTTCGCAATAAATCACTTTTATTTCTAATTTATTATTAGAACGTACTAAAATTTCACTGTTAGTGACAATAATAGTTTCATTAAACAATTGAAATTTATTTTGACAACAGTTATTTAGAAGTTTGGTAGAAATAAAATTTAAAATTACCTATTATATTTGTACTCGTAACCTTCAAAATGTTATTTTCCACATGTAACACTTGACCAGGAACAATTGCTTCCCGATCGACTCAAATGAAAAAATTTTAAAATACATTGGCCCTTTTGGGCATTCTAAAATAAATCGGTCTTAATAATAATGAAATTTAGTCTATAAAATACAACTTACATGGATTTTTCTTTATTAAAAGCTAAACAAATAGGAGTAAATTAATAAAGTTACTGCACGGTAAATAAAAACTTTTTTTGTCAATATAGGACCAGCAAATATATTTGTTACAGTTACCTAGGTAAATTTGCTGGTAAAAAATTGTTGTGGCAACAAATACAGTTTTGTTATATATAACAAAAGATATTTGTTATGCGAACAAATAAAATAAGTTACCATTAAGAAGTATAAATTTGTTATACGAACAAATAAACTAAGTTACCATTAAGAAATATAAATTTGTTATGCGAACAAATAAAATAAGTTACCATTAATAACTATGAATTTGTTTTGGAAACTAATAAATTTTGATAGATATACAAATGCATTAATAAGGTAGTAAGGTAAAAATTAAATACATGCGTATTATAATAATTTTATTTATTTATAATTATAATCTATATACATGTAACAAATATTATATAAAAAAATAACATATGAAACAATAGTCACTTAAATTATACAGATTTATCAGTAATCGATACATACCTTCAAATTTCTCAATAAGACACTAATTGCCATTTTTTTTTAAATATCTTTTACAAAATCATCAATTTTTATTGACGGGCACAAGAAACAAGCACTTTTAAAACACAATTTTCGACAGGCTAAAACTTAACAGCGCAAGCAAATGCGACACGACGTAGTATGGTATAACACGAACAGTGAATTATACTGTATACCAGGGAATACCCTGTCTACACAAAAGTTTTAGTTACCTGTACAAAGTATATGGCGGGAAGAAGAATTTGTAATCTTTACAAAATATAATGTCACAGGATACAAAAAAATAAAATTTGTCCCAGTAACAGATTGAATATTTTTAATTGTTGCAAAATGATTTTGTAATCTGAGCAAAGTAACAAAATGACTGCTTAGTACTACTAATAATAATTGCTACTATGACTAATATTTTACAGCAAATAAAACTTTTTAAACACAACAAAAATTGTTTAGTTTTGGAAACTTAAAATACAAAGTTCTTCGTATACACGGCAAAAACATATTGTTGAAATAACAAAAAAATACAGCTAACCAAATTTTGTCCGGAATATCAATGTAATTTTTTACCGTGTGGGTGAAAAATATAATGTGTGAAATAATTTTGAATAAAAAAATGTTTTAAAAAAATAATTTAATAGTTAGGGTCCGGCGCCTATTTCCTTTACGGCGCCCTGGGCTTTAGCCTTTTCAGCCTGATGGTCGCCATATTGAATTCGTATTCGTTATCACTTTCTAGTTACAAAATAGGGGCCCTAAAAAATCATCAATATACGCTGCATAAATTAGTTAATCAGTTTCTCCAATCAATTCTGTAAAAATACTACGCAATGGCTAAAATTAGGGCACGAATATCTGATGATACCTTCTCATCAGCATCAGCTCTACCCTGAGCTCTACTATGCGCTACTAGTTCTCGGGTGTATGTAACATCATACAGCCCATTATTCCATTACCATGGGCTGCTTGTAGGCCGCAGACATGCCTTTGTGTTCAATCAATGGCCCGGGACACTTCGGTGGGCGGGAGCATGTTCTCTAACCCAAGGAACGCATGTTGCCACCAGAATGATAGGATATAAACAGTTTCCAATGAAGGGATACAGGATCAGGGATAGTAAATTTTCTCATTTTATGATTTATTTTTTTTCTTGAAGAAATAGATCAAATTCAATACGTAGGTGTATATTTTACATACACCTTACAAGTCTTTAAAATCAGAGATATGATTGTTTTAATAGATTGCTTTTAATTTCAAATATTTCATCGCTTTTTCGTAGCTTCACGGATACGGCAGCCGAGCAGGGATGGGCACGTAAAATACGTCACTTATTATACGTTATTTTTTACATTCACAATATTTGAGAATTTTCTACGTAGATAATGTAAAATATTATTACCATGAGTATATTTTTTTTTATAAAGATATTTTCATTTAGACTGTAATGAATATTCCAGAACAAGCAGCCTACGTGACATCAACATGTTTCTTTGATTCAGACAAACAATTAGGTACCTTCAAACTATCAACAATCACATTAGTAGGGAAATATATTCCTGAGACATAACCTCAAACGTCAAACTTTAAAAACATTTTACGTCAAAATTAGACTAAATACGTAAATTTCAAGCATATTATATTATATTTTTAACATGTTTTATGAAAATTTTAGGTAGTTTTGTAAAGAAAAAAAATTTAAAGATATTTAAAAATAGACGGCGAACAAAAATTTGTAAAACTAAAATTTCATTTTCTATTTATTAATTATTAATAACATATAGTTTCAAATAATTTGAAATAGATTTAAATCATTAGCTCCAAACTTATTGAAAATGAAATTTTAAACAAATTTTAAGCATTTCATGTTAATTTATCTATAGTTTCAAAATGTTTTTTAATACTTTACAATAATTTTAGTCTTTTTTTTATAAACTTATCATAGTTTCAGTCGTTTTAGAATATATTTATGATAGGATTAAGGAAAGTTACTGTAATGTGACATTTGTAAACTACAAGTTATCTAGTGCCGTTATTAGGAACTAAAATTATACATTATCTACGTTTTTTACTTATTTAACATTTTTTACGCATTTTTTACACGTAAAGGTAAAAAATATTTTTTTACGCGTAAATGCACATCTCTGCAGCCGAGCTATACCGGTTTAGTTTGGAACTATGATTGTTTGGTTTGATATTTATTAAATGTTTTATGTACATATCTTCCACTGGGCCTCTATTTTGTAACTAGACAGCGATAATGATTACGAATTCAATATGACGAGCACGCCATCTTTATTTTCTATTCATATTCGCGAATTTTACCAAATTGTGTAAAATCATTTATTCGTCTTGAAATTTTAAATTTACGTACCGCACAGTTTTAAATATAAAATTTACTAAAATATGTTCCCAAATGTTTCTGATAGTAATATTCTTTTCTCCATCCAGTGAATTATTGTATACCAGGGAATACCTTGTCTACACAAAAGTTTTAGTTACCTGTACAAAGTATAGCGGGGAGAAGAATTTGTAATCTGTACAAAATATAATGTCAGGATACAAAAAAATAAAATTTGTCCCAGTAACAGATTAAATATTTTTAATTGTTGCAAAATGATTTTGTAATCTGAACAAAGTAACAAAATGACAACTTAGTACTACTAATAATAATTGCTACCATGACTAATATTTTACAGCAAATAATACTTTTTATAGACAGCAAAAATGGTTTAGTTTTGGAAACTTAAAATACAAAGTTTTTCGTATACACGGCAAAAACATATTGTTGAAATAACAGAAAAAATACAGCTAACTAAATTTTGTCCGGAATATCAATGTAATTTTTTACCGTGTACTCTACAATGGAATACGCTATTCGAGTGCTCCAAACCACTCGAATAGCTTATTCAATGCAAAATGGCTGCCTTTACAATAGTGGGGGTTCGAACTGAATTGGTATTCGTTATCGCTTTTTAGTTACAAAATAGGCGCCCTGACAACAGACACCTTAGAAAACGGGAATATATGTTTTACTCATCCAATGAAGAACAAAAATTATGAAAAATGTTTGTCTGGTAACGTTGTTGATATGTTGATAATGTTCGTGATCAATAAATCAGGCACTTTGCTTTGCGTACTGATCTAGTACGAAACAGGTAATCGGACGTTCGTTACATATGGACAAATAACTACTTAATGCTAGTATTCATAAAAAAATTTTTAGATAATATATAACAACATCATTTGAATAAGTCTTTACTTATGAGCATATATAGGTATAATTTAAATAATACATTAGCTTTAACTCAATTTTATTCTCATGTTCAAAACATATTTTGTATGCCTTTCAGCAAGATCTGTTTACCAATAATCTACCACTCCCAATAATATATAAATGTTGTGTTTGTATGTATATTCATATCTAATATGCGTATCATTTCAAAATACTCATACAATTGAATGCAAACAATTTTCAGAGATTTCTCAAAGCCTCTAAAGTTGGTAAATTGGTTTAATGCCCAGAGGGACAATTTTACAAAGGAACTCACAAACAATGCCTCTTTGCCCCAGGCTGGGAGTTCCTCCTGTTCACCTGGTCGCAGATGCTTCGGCCTTGGACCGCGGTCCTCTCAGGAATTCCAGAAATGAAGAAAATTTCTCCATATCAGAATATTTTTATTGATTGAACAACTAGGGAGTTTCAAGTATTTATTGATAGGATTTTCGTTTCCAGTTGAATATTGTGTTTGGTAACAAATTTTCTCTAACAATAGGTACTATGAAAATTATATATTCTGTTGCAGAATAATATTTTGTAACACGTAGTCAAAGCCCGCTAGATTTAAAATACAGGGGAAAATGCAATTATTTAAAAAATCAAGTAGGTTTTGCTTGGGGTATTGTTTCTTTGAGTTTGTCAATCTTTTAGAAAAAATTAAATATTGTGTTATTAGGAGAATAAGTGATACTTTGTGTGGTGTGTATGTAAGTTTTTAGAGATGCATTCGAAGATCGACTCGACAAAAAAATTAGCTAGCCCGGTTCGAAAATTGACTCGAAATCGGGCCGGGCTTCGGGCCAGGCCGGGCCAAAGCTCGAAATTGGGTGCATCCGGCATTCCTAATGTTGATTTTTATGTTAAGGCGAAATTCTTATAACTTTCTGTTAAAAAAGATACCCTTCTAGTGTAAGTTTGTTATAAAAATTATAGACCTACGAGTATTTAACACTTTGTTTACCACAGAATTTAAACAACTTTTTCACAAATTTTATGTAAAAAAGTATAATTTATGTAAGGATTTTATCTAACTTTGTTTCTGCTCAAAAATAGGACAAGAAATCATTATGGTAGGAACAAAAATCACCTTTATTTAAGTATACAACATCACAATATAATTATTATGATTTAATGAATAACCTTGAATTCTTGAAGTAAAATAATATATTTTTATTAATATGTGAAGTGTGTTGTTATTAAATCATTTTGATCCTTTTTAACATAATCCATTTTCATTAAAATATTAAGGAAACTGTGCATTTGATTGAACTATAAGATTTTTCGAGCCGGTCCGAAAAGCTCGATTTTTCGGCTCGGGCCAAAATCAAAAGTCCGACTCGCCTCGATTTTTGAAAATGATTAGCCCGATTCGGCCCGATAAAAAATAACCGGCCCAGCTCGATGATCGACTCGAAATCGAGGCGGGCTTCGGGCTGGGCCGGGCCAAAGCTCGAAATCGAGTGCATCTCTATAAGTTTTGCACGACGAGCGGAGCGAGTGGGACAATTGCATGCGAGGCACACAATGACACTTTTACTCCGAATCACACATTTTTTCTTCAAACATACATATTTAAATAAAATAATTACAACTTGATGTTTCAATAATTATAAATATTTTAGTGAAATACGTTTATTGATTTCAATTGCTCTGTTGCTATGGATACTTTTGTATTTGTTCTTGTTTTGTTATAAACATTCAAGTGAAAATTTTCACTTTTTGATGTTTAAATAAAAACTATGCAATTTTATATTCTCCTTATGTGCAATTATATCAGAATTTGAAGTATTGCCATGTACGGCCCTTGAAGTTGTTCAATTGGATGGGGGTTCAACAAAATGACTGTGAAGGATATGAAATGTCGAGGAATCGCTGAAAAACAATATGAACTATTCTTATCACTTTAATTCTAAGTATTTTTACCGTCATTACCAGTATGTATGTCTGCTATTTTATATGTTATTTCGTTAAATATAAACTGGTTATATTTCAATTTGTAGATTATCAATTTAAATTTGATAGCTGTTTCTACTTCGCTCATTTCATATAGTTGCTATGGATATTTATTTATTTCATTTTTACGCCGCCGGCGAAGAAATTAGCTGTTTCTACTCCGGCGGCATAGAAATAAAACTTCTACCTTTTGAATCAAGTCACAAAAATGCCATTTTTATGACGTTTGAAGAAAAATAAAATTAAAAATGGTTACCAAAACCGATTGCATTACATACTTTTGAAATCATATTTTATGATAAATATCTTTAGTAAACATCTCAATAACAAATAAATTCAACGTAATATTGATACGATAAGATATAAAAAATATTTTATCTCAATATTTTTCTCGTTTACATTTTCTTATCTGAAGTATAAAA
This sequence comes from Ophonus ardosiacus, assembly GCA_943142095.1. NCBI lineage: Eukaryota > Metazoa > Arthropoda > Insecta > Coleoptera > Carabidae > Ophonus > Ophonus ardosiacus. The sequence goes on along the minus strand of OW964829.1, from coordinate 38,254,309 downwards.
GAAATAATTTTTATAATCTGTTTAAGAAGATATAAAGTTATATTCAAACGTAATTTGCCAAAAGTTCAAAAATTTCCAATACTTAGTAATATCTTTTGTAGATTTATTTGAACGGAGTAATCTTACAAATCTTTCAACGAAAGTTCCCGAGGGCAATCAAAAAATTATAAATTGGCGTTTAAATATCTGTTTCTTTGTAAACTTTACTTCAATTATTCAACATATTTGCATATATATTGGCATGTTATAAAGGTTAAAATGTTTTTTATTTTATATGTACCTATATATATTTTTTCTGTTTTGTTATAAAGGTAATTTCTTATGCGTTAGATGTCAATAACTAAAAAACAAATTGAAGTTGAATGATTTCAGGTCTTAATGTTCCTTATATTTATTTAAAAAATGTATAAATATGTTATTTGATTCGATTCCTATGAAGGTTCCCAAAGGATATTCCAATGGGGATTCTACAATTTTTTTTTATAATTTCATCTGAAACTATTAGGAAAACTAAGACTATTGATGAAAATCCGGTGAAAAAAATCCTATTAATAAGCGAGTTATGGTCTCCCGAATTTTGAAAAGATTGACTTGACGTCACACTTATGTGTTTTTATATTAAACTGTTTTCATCATGGAGCTAAATGTTCTTGATATATATGCTATTTTAAGTTATATTTACATAAAATAAATGAATATTATAACACTGTATATGTCTACATACTTTATAATTACAAGTGTATTTAAATTATTAAGTTTAATGCAAGAAATTTATGTTAAAATAAAAACTGTTTGAAAACTGCAGTACAGGAGTGTTAGCCCCTCCTTTCGAATTTGAATTTCTTAACTTCCATTGGTAGTAACACGGTATTTGTTATGCATGTATAGGTGGTCTTTCGGTCGCCGATCAAAATATTATATATTGAATTCATATTCTTGTCGAAGCGCTGTAACAAAAAAACCCGTATTTCCGAAATATTTCAATTATACCAATTCATTTTTTAATTAATATTCGTTATTCAGCATATACATTCGTATTTTTTTACTATTTTCCTTTAATTCGATTGAGCTGGAATCCCCTATTAAAAAACAAATTCTTGAAAATAAAATAATTTTATAATTTCATGATTATATGTTTGTACTATACTGTCTAGGATGATTATGGTTAACCAAATTTGTATATTTGGTAAATTAATCTGATGCAGTGAAATACGCACCATTGTAAATGATAACATAACCATATTAAATACCAGTGGTAATAATTTGAAATTCCGCAATATATAATTCATTAATTATCTAAATCAGAATCGGTTAATTTACAATCACTTTTAGCTTCCATCATTTGCAGTGAATAGAATTTATCTCGGAATTTGTTATTATGTATAGATTATAATACAATGGGTTTTCGCAAAAACATGTTAAAATACTAATTTTAGGGAACAGAAAAAATCTCCTCATATTTTGTTCGTTCATTATTTAATAATACATAAAAATTTGTTATGGGTAGCCAATTCCATAAGCCACCATTGTTAAAAAGTTTAAAAAGTTGTGATCGTTAGTACGAACAACTGATTAAAGATGATTAGCGATAGCGAGCAGTTGACCAGCATTGATTTTCAATCAGTTATGAATTATTTTGGAGAAAAATACTTCAAATAAAAAACAATACTAATCAACTGCTTGCTAATCACCTTTAATTAGTTGTTTATCATTTTTTTATTATGTGTTTCTAATGGTGGCAACAAAAAACTATGGAGGTGTTAATTAATAATTTACAAAGAAATGCTTATCTTTTGACCTCTCAGGATTCGGTTTTCAAATAAAAGTTACAGATAATTCAATTCTGCACTTAAATCACTACACATACATTATTTTTAAAATATTTAAAATAAAAAGGACTTTAGTCATGTAAAATATTTATTTCTTTTTGTCAACGTTTCGGAATACACTTATTCCTTCATTAGGACAAAAAAAAATTATAACAGGAAACGGAAAAATAAGGTAATGTTTATAAAGGAAAGGGAAATAGAAATATTTGTATAAAGTGTTTGCAATTGACATTAAATTATGTATTTTTGTCATTTACAAACTTTTATTTGAAATATTTTTATTTAAAATTAATTGGTAACTTTTAGGTGATGAAATACTGATTTCCCTTGTGGCCAGATTTTTAATTAGCATCCTGCATATGTGTCCGATGTTGCACCTTTATCACCCTAATATCTAAATCCTAAATTTGTATGACCTATATCTAAGATTATTTAGGATTTTAGGAATTAGATTTTTTCGCACTAATTAAACAAATCATGTTCGTTTCTATCATTTGTTCAAAACGTCAAATTTGCTGTCAAAGAATAGTTTGTTAGCTTCTATTTTATGAATTTTTTTTTTTGTTTTTTTTTTATTATTACACGCTTTACAATTACATATAAGCGGTGATATTATGGGGATGACACAATGAGCCTGTTTCACATTTTTCAAAAACTATTTTAAATGAAAGTTTATGGACTGATTTTCTTAGTAATAATTTTTATTTTAATAATTTGTTGTAATTTGTGGAAATAATTAAATAAAAAGATTGACGTACTGAAAAACTACCCCCCACTCCTGTGACGTAGAAGCACATACATTACATCATTAATAGTCAATAGGAAAATAGTTTTTCCATCACCTACGTTTATTCATATTATTTATATAAATAAACGTAGGCTAAAGTTTATCACATGTTAATAACAAAATCTTTTAATTTGGCATTTGACGCTGACATTGCTCATTGTAAATGAATAATAAAGTAATAATGGCTAATTCAAATTACACTCAAGCTAAATCGGACAATTAACCGAAGGTCGATAGCTGGATGATGGCTGAAATTATATCAGAACGATTGTTTTACTGCTACCGAAATAAGGGGGTGTTAAAGAGTTGAGGTAAAATAAAATATAAAAACTGAATTTATTATATAAATTGATAATATATTTTTCTTAAAGTTCTGGTCGTGATTCTTATTTGACACTTGTTTGACAAATTTGACAATACACTTGACACCTTAGAACCGCTGAAGATGTATGTATTCTGACGTCATATTCTGTTTCAGATCACGTGACTTATTCAAAATTTTATCTAAATTTCAAAAATTAATTGTAAAATATCTAAAGGATATTTCTTGATATTTTCAAATTTGAGGCTCTTTAAAGAACAATATCTTTTCAAATTTAATACGTAGAAGTCATACAAAAATTCTTGCAACAGCCCTATTTTTCTTATACATTCTTTATATTTCTTTATTTTTTCTCACAAAGATGATGAAGATGAAATGAAGAAAGACACACACAACAACCATGCCTTATCCGGGTTTCAAACCCAGAACCCTTGGAGCGTGAAGCGAGGACGCTACCGCTACTCCACCTGGGTCGGCTCTATTTTATGAAATGTGATATTAACATTTATTATCAAGCATCAAATTGAATCGAATTGTATAATTAATTTTTGTTGTTCTAATGTGTTGCCATACAGACCAATGGATATCACTAGTGTGCCATTCGGAGTTGTATTTACGTGAAGAAGACCTAAATCCTAAATACTAAATGCCAGAGTACGACATCGGACACAGCCTAAAGTGTTGCCATATAAATCAATGGATATCACTTCACTTATGTGCCATTCGGAGTTGTATTTATGTGAGGAAGACCTAAATCCTAAATATCAAAATGCGACATCGGACACAGCTAGGGTTGCCAACTTTACAAAATTACAGAAAAGGACATTTTTGTCTGCAATCTTTTTCCGAATTATGTGTAGAATTTAAAATTTATGAGAAAAAAATGCGCCGCAGGCGATTTTTTGGAAAATTTTCAAGGTCAAATCTGTTTTAATGCAAAGTTAGAGAATACAATGAAGCAAATTTAACAAATTCTTAAAAAAAAAATAAAATCAATATTTTATGACGAAAACAAGTAAAATACAATAAGATATCTAACCTTAAAATGTTAACTGCCAATATCTAATTTTACATTTTAATTTTTAAACTGACAAAGCAGTTATTTAGCTTTAATAAACTATAATAAAATCTTAACGAGTAATACCTGATGAGGATGAAAGCATGAGCATGAGAGTAACAATTAATTAACAAATTAGACAAGTCAACACTAGTTAAACACACATATTTTTACTCTGAAGGTCCTGAAGTCTGAAGTTATCACCAAACACCAACCTATACATCTCTGCGTCTGCTACCCTCCCACCCTTTTAGAGAAGACTGTAAACTAAATCTTAGTAAATAAATTAGTATCAATACATAAATAATTCAAAAAATTATCGTTATTTCATTACATTACATAAAATGTGAAATAATTATTTTATTTTCATATTTATAATAACAAGAAAAATATTATTAACAAAATTTACTATAAAAAGACAAATCGCGGTCCTTTCTTGCTTTAAAAAAGGACAAGGACAAAATATGCTCAAAAAAGGACAGTCCTTTCCAAAAAAGGTCAGTTGGCAACCCTAGACACAGCCTTAGGCATATTTTGAAATGAATACGAATATATTTCTTAGATCTTTTGTATCCATTGTACTATATTTATTATTTATACAGCTGTATATACAAATATTACTGACTGCAACTATCTCTCTAATTGTCATATTGTATACTTGTCAAAATTTCGATAACTTTTATCTAAATAATAAACTACAGATTTCTACATGTGTCATATAGTTTTGAGATTCGAATCATGGTTCTATACTACTCTGACTAAATGATAAAATATTGAAAGATGAACTATATTTTGAATTTCATTAGAAATTTGCTTGAATTATAATCAGTATTTTGTTGTTTTGTGAGTACACACGACTACAATCAGCCACATATCACCAAACAAGCAAACCAAACCATCAACTGGTCGCTTTGTGGTGTTCACACATTCTCGGTCAAACTCGGCTGATAAGATGTGTTTATCAACAACCAGACGAGCAAGGTTAACGTTTTCACTACTGAAGCGGTTTTACACTATGTTTATACAATGCTTGACATCGTACGGAACTTTCCAATAGGGAAGTCAATGATTTTAAAAAATAATTTATTGGATAATGCGCAGAGCTGGGCAAGTTACTTTTAAAATGTAACTAGTTTACAGTTACAGTTACCTCCAAAAAAAAGTAACTAAGTTACTTAAGTTCCAGTTACTTTGTGAAAGAACTAAGTTATTTACTAAGTTATTTAAAAGTAACTTAGTTACTTTGAGTTACTTTCTAACCACTTTTAATGGCGTGAAGTGTAGACTTAGACTGTTGACTTAGTTATTGTGTAGGATACATATCAGGGAGTTTTTTGCACTAATTACGTTAACCTAAATTTTAACGTTATTGCTTGGCAACACCCAATCAGATTATTATTGTTAATGTCAACGGACCTACAGGGCCTTATTACCGCCTAGGCCCACGAGGCTACGGCCTAGGGTCCGCTTAGACAAGGGGCCCGCAGGGCCCGGTTGCTGTGATTTTTTTAAAATTTATTAATTTATTTTTCAATTTTGATTTCTTATACCAAGATATAAAGAATCTACTTTCTTTCTAACATGACATGACCATTATAATGTATAAAACATGCAGACATTATTTCCTACCTAGACTTATTAGTGGATAATGATTAATTTATTGGAAACCTCGGATCAGACGTCGATTTTCAATCTGAGGCCCCGCGCTCACATATATAAGAAATTTTGATGAAAAAGTATCTTTTTATAAATATTTGGGGCCCCGCTACGCTAATAACATATTCCCAAGAACCGGCAAAATCGCCAACCGTCCCTAGAAAGGAGTAACAAAATATTACGCTAAAATTTCACCTCAAACTAGAATCGAGCATGCGGTACTGTATAATTGATCAGCTTTTCTCTCAGCAGGCAATTTTATTTTTTTCTTTAATAAATAAACTTACATTATAATTATACAAATATTTGTACGTACTTGTTTTTTACTATAAAGAGGGAGGGGGGCCCGAAAAAAAATTTGGCCTAGGGCCCAAAAATCTGATAAAAAGGCCCTGCGGACCTACATTATAATATAACATAAAAATTAAAAGTGACATTTTACCTTGTGAGAAGGGAATTTGCAAATTTGAGACGAATTCAAGTCTTGCAACCCTTAGAACAACGAACAAAATACACTATATTTTATATAACCTGAAAATTGGAATAATTTTGTTGATTTAGTGGCAGCTTAATTATAATTTATTAAAATGTATCATTTGTAAGCGAGGAAAATATTTGAAAATAATATATTTTATAAGTCAAATTTAATATTTAGTGACTTTTTAATTCTACAATTAAAAGTTAAAATAATGTGTTATTTTTAGTTTTTCTGTTTACCGTACAAAAAACTCTATTATTTACGAATGTAATTATTTTATTATCTATTATGGCTTGAAATCAATCAACAATAATATTGAATTTAATTATTACATACATTTATTTAAAACAAAACAGTTTTAGTTAGTGTTTCTAAAAAAGGCATCAGCCTCAACAAAATATTTCTTAGAAATTTAAATCCCCCCGTTACTTTTTATGGCTAAGTTACATTCCACTTTTTAAGTTACTTTGACTAACTTAAGTTACATTCTAGTAACTTAAGTTACTCAAGTAACTAGTAACTAAAACCGGAAAGTTACCAACTACTTTACCGCAGCAAGTTAAGTTACAGTTACAGTTACCATATTTTAAAAAGTAACTAAGTTACGTTTACAAGTTACGTAAAAGTAACTAGTTAGTAACTAAGTTACTAAAGTAACTAGTTACTGCCCAGCTCTGATAATGCGTAAATAGTAAAGTGCGTGGATAGGAATGTGTGGCGAAGGATGATTGTTGCATAACTATTATTGTGGTCCGGATGCGGTTATTCGCTACCGAAAATCGGTCACATTAATATGTTCTTTGTATGAATGTTATGATGATTTTGGACAAGGCGAAAGAAGAATGTTTTTAAAGAGTTAAGTGATTCAGTGGAGCTCTTACTTTCATCCCTTTTCTTATTGTTTTCGGATTTTTGCTAACCCACTAAGTGGGAAACGCGTGATTTTATGTATGTATGTAAATAGTAATAGGCATAAAATTTTGTTGATTGTAGTTTTTCAAATATTCCCGCCTTTTTGACGTAAAGGTTGCGAGAAATATTTGTATTTTCGTAATTAGTCTCTGTTCTCACTAACATGTGCATTATAATTTCATATCTCATATTTTTACCTCCCGCTACCCTAGGTAAGGGAGGTACATGGATCGTGCTAAAAATCGCACATAAAGATTTTAGTGAATAAGCACGTTTTGATGTCCCCAGAATTCGATTTTAACATTTTTACAATGATGTCTGGTGTATTAGTCTAAGAGCCAGTGGCCGGCAGACACTGTATTTTGTAAAACCCTATATTTTTTTCGTTTACTCTCTTATACCTGCCGTACATGAAATGGGGACTCGTTAGTTCAACCGGCGGGTTCCTATAAAGTCACTCGGATATAAAAGGTGTAAAAATTTGACTGAGTTCAACGTAATACTGACAAGGCTGCCACTTGGATATTTAAAATACTTAATTATTGATATTGAAAAAAAAACAATGGCAGACAGCTATGGCGGTTCCAAGGTCATGGCAGACACTTTTAAAAGTTCAAAAAAAAAAAATAACAATCAACTGATGGTTTCATCAAATTTAGCGCGTCAATAAATTTTTGTATAGCACTAATCGCTGTTTTTACATAAAAAAAAATATTTTAAAAATTAAGTTTGTGTTAGAAAATAAAATAACATGATATTAATTAATAATAACTAGTTTTACAATTTTATTTATTAATTTTACGGTCAAATTGATTTGGCAATACAGGCAAGGTACACAAACTGTATATTGGCAACCTTGTGGGGCTATACAAGCACTTGTCAAAGTCACGTGTCTGCCCGCGCTTCTTATTAAATATTTTACAACGTTCACTAAGTAAGATGCTTCTCTGTCAGAGTTCAGAAATACACTAAAAATATTAGACAAAACCGTTACTACGCTAGATGTTTCACTGTTTGGTATAACATGACACTCAGTTATAAGCCCTAATACTAACTAAAGAAAGTAAAATAGTCCTTGGATTAGAGTGCGTGCGACAGTATTATACATATATGTATGCTCGCGCCAGAGGTAACATTTAGTTGTCTGCCGGGATTTTAGAACCGTGGAAAATGTCTGCCGTGCTAAATATAGGCTTACAATATTATTATTAACATCATATATAAATTTTAGCTTTGTCAAAGTACCGTAAATTGATATTTTTTTTTGGGACTTTTAAAAGTGTCTGCCATGACTTTGGAACCGCCATAGCTGTCTGCCATTGTTTTTTTTCAATATCAATAATAATTTTAAAATATCCAAGTGGCAGCCTTATCAGTATTATGTTGAACTCAGTCAAATTTTTACACCTTTTATACCCGAGTGACTCTGTAGGAACCGCCGGTTAAACTAACGAGTCCCCATTTCATGTACGGCAGATATAAGAGAGTAAACGAAAAAAATATAAGTGTTTTACAAAAGTCTGCTGGCCACTGGCTCTTAGACTATATGTATGTGTGTGCTTGGAGCCTGTGTACACGATTAGTCAAATACTATCAGTCAGAAAAATTTGAAATTTTGTATACCCATTCTTTACTAATGTGGGAAGAGCTCATTAGTTTTTAGTGTATATCGGATAACCGGAAGTATCATTTATACAAGCTTTTAACAGATTTTCTTGTAAAAGATTCATTGAATATAATTTTTTAGCAACTTTTACTAATAAAAATTGGATATAATGGTACAATCTTCAATTCTACGATAATAACATTTTGTAAATAATAATAAATATTAGATGTACAAAATGGTCCGATATAAATTTGATATGTTTGCAGTACTAAAAATCAAACAACTGTAAATAAGTACGTGTTATCAAAGTGTTAAATATTAGTTTACAACTACACACTAACGAAATGGATCATGTAAAGCAATAGATATACCTATGCAAAGGAATTTAATATAGTTTGCAGAATATGTAGGTATATATTTAAATTAATAAAAATTAAAAAGCGGGAGGTATTGTGTTGACCACATCAGATTTTTACCTCCCGCTACCCTTGGTAAGGGAGGTATAGGGATCGTGCTAAAAATCACATATCGAGATTTTAGTAAATGACCACGTTTTAAGGTCCCTAGAATCCAATTTTAACATTTTCACGATGATGTCTGTATGTGTGTATGTGTGTATGTGTGTATGTGTGTATGTGTGTGTGTGTGTGTGAATGTGTGTGTGTGTGTGTGTGTGTGTGTGTATGTGTGTATGTGTACAGATTTTGTTGGCACTCAAACTCAAATACTATTATTCAGAAAATTCTGAAACCTTGTATTTCTACCCTATTTTAATATGGAAAGATCTCGTTAGATTTTGGTGTAAATCGGATAACCGGAAATGGCACTTTACCTGAAGCTCATAATGGTTTTTCTTCAAAAAATACCATTAAATGCCATTTTTTCGCATTTTGTCGTTATGAAAATTAAAGATTATTGAATTTTCTATAGGAATACATTAATACTTTTTTCTATATAAGTTACAGATAAATTTAAAAATCATTTTTTTTTATACATCCCGAAGCCTAAGATAAACACAATTTCTTTGTTACACAGTTCATATTTCAAATGAATGTAACTGACAGGTGAATGCCACTGTCAAAAAACTAATCACTTCAAATTAATAATAGTGACATTTTAAAAAGAAATTAGTAAATAAAGCAATAGTTATATGCAATGAAACAGTTTGCTGTATTAGTTAATACGTAGGTATGTATTTAAATTAATAAAAATTAAATAGCGGGAGGTATTGTGTTGACCACATCAGGTTTTTTTAATTGTTAATATAACCTGCTCTTCCAAGAAATATTTATGTAAGAATACCGGAAGTGAGGTTTAAAAATAAGGTAGTTTATTTTTGGTTTAATGCGTCTAAATTCATAGTACACAATAGCAAAAAGTAATTACAAGTATTGGAAAGTAATGATAAAATTTGTTAAAGGGAAGTATTTATCATTACATTTTCAGCGGAAATAGGAAAATTAAACGATAAAATGTTTATTTTTAAATCGCTTTCCATGGAATAGTTTCAATAACTATTTTGCGAAAAATAGAAATTATACTTATACTGGTAATTAATTATTTACTTTGAAAACAATAATAATTATATTCAGCAGAATTTTTTTATCATAATTTTATAGAAAGATAACTCATTTCAAGTTTTCTTCATTTTTGAATAAAATGTATTGTAGATAAGAATGTAGAAAAAAAATTTCCTTATACATAAATATATTATGCAAATTAAGGTAGTCATTGTTTGTTTTGTATAATATTCATAAAAATATATATTTTTCCTCATTTTTCTCAATATTATAACTACAGTCATTATTTCTATACAACATTGTATTTTTCGTTCATTATAATATAAAATAGTTCTCTATTGCAGATAAAATAATGTAAAAATAAAATCAAACAGCCCTTAGAAGATGCTCTATGTGATTTTCCTTTGCTAGTATCGGCTCTTCTAAATATAATATTCATTCATATTAACTGCTTTTTCAGAAAATTCATAAATTATTCGTTGCTATGATACAAAATATTTTCATTTATTTTCCTTTGAGGAAACGTTTCTCTCCGTTGTATTTATTACGTGGTCAGTTTCTAGCCAATAAAAAATATTTACTTTTTGCCTTTGACAGACCTTGCGATTGCGAAGCAGAGGTTAGGTTAATTGTCGGAAAATACTGCTTTCATTTTTTACTTTTTGCTTCCTTTGAAGATGGTATGAGGATGCTTGTTATATTGTGCGACTACATGCGTTATACGCTTCATATAAAACACGGTCAATTTTTTAGGAATTAATATATGCATGAATTAAAAAGTAATGAAACTTTTTTTAAAAAAGATGAAAGAACTTGTTTTATATATTCATATAGCGTGTGTATAGTGTGATTTTGGATCATATTTCAAACTTATTTTAATAGTTATTACTTTTATTCCCAATGGAGGGTTATGATTTTAATAACGTCACAAGCAAGAAAGAGAGCGACGATGTAGAAGTTGAGATGGAAGATCTGACTACAAACAAACCATCGCCATTTTTAAAGTTCTGTTTTCTGTCACTTGTGTTTTGACTTTTGAGTTTTACATAATTCATTGTCTTCGGATGGCCGTGGAAGCTTAAGGAATTTTACATTTGTTATGTATTCTTTATAGTTATAGCGGGAGTCACTGTTGCAAAGATCATAAACTTACTTCGTATTTGGGACCATCTTGCAACAGTCAATGACCATGACAGCGATTTGTTTGTAATATAAAAATGGAGTGAACTTAGTCACAAGTGCAGTTTAAGGAAAATGTCAGTAGATGACAGCACGAAAATATACCTGTATAACCCTCCATTTTAAATAGTCAAGTTCTAGTTGAAATTAAGACATTTATAAAAACAATCCTTCAAATATTGTAAATATGAGTTAGTACTTTTAACGATGCCAGACAGTTTGGTAAAACTTTTTCTCGCAAAAAGTATCGTAATCACCAGTTATTACAGTTAAAGTTTCCAGTTATTATGCAACCCCAAGTGGTTTTAAATAAAGATAAAGAAGAAACATAATGAGTAAAACAGCCAGAATCCTGACAGCTATAAATGTAAAAATTATGATTCAAAGAAATGATTAGTGCTTGATTTATGGAATATGAAGAATCATTTGATCATTGATATTGATTAGTAGATTAACTTCATTGTTTCAGAATCAATGTTAATCAACTCATCTATTTTTGTTGATTAATTTATATACATAAGAGTGGCAGTTTTTGATACGATTTTGTTCGTTATTTACAGATTTACAGATATGCAAGACTTACTGATTTGATCATAATAGAGCCGTAGGATTGTTTATGCTAAAAGCTCGTGAATTGTTTTTCGATTAAACACTAAAATGGAGTCTTAAGGTTAAATTATAACTAAAATAGAAAAATCTCTTAACTTTAACAATAATTTAAAAAAAAAAAACTATACATTGTTAGTTAAAAGTATGGAGACGGCGATTTATTATCGTTAATATTCATTTTGGGAAATTATGTTCAATACAAGTTTTTTAAGAAATTTTGATCTACATTTGAGAATACTTGAATTTTTTTTCTTCAATTGTTTTTGAGATACGCTTGTCCGTGTAATTTTTTTAAATGGGAACCTATTAATTTTACTCTACCATTCGATGGAGTATTTTTTTCTCTTTACAACAGTATGTTTGTTTTTTTGTTTTTCAATTTATTTTAATAACATTTTTACAAGGAAAAACACCGGTTCAAGTATTTACGAATAGTAGGTTCATCTAAGATAGGCAAAATTATTTCCAATAAAGTTGTCGGTCACAATCTTATCATTAAAAACAAATTAATAACTAAGTAAATTACATCGCTTGAGTTTGTTTATCGCTTCGCTTTTGTCTATCTTAGATGTACCTAGTATTCGTAAATACTTGAACCGGTGTTTTTCATTGTAAAAATATTATTAAAATAAGTTGAAAAAAAAATACTATTGCAAAGAGAAAAAAGAAAAACGCTCTATCGAATGGTAGAGTAAAATTAACAGGTTCCCATTTAAAAAAATTACGCGGACAAGCGTAACTCAAAAACAATTGAAGAAAAATAAAATTCAAGTATTCTCAAATGTAGATCAAAATTTCTTAAAAAACTTTTGTATTGAACTTAATTTCCTAAAATTAATATTAACGACAATAAATCGCCGTCTCCATACTTTTAACTAAGCCTGTATACATATTTCGAGAACTACGTTCTCAGCAGTAGTAGTAGAAACTACCAAATAATAAGACAAAGAAGTTAAGATTACTCAACATGTAAACCATGCCAGAGGTCAAAACAGCTCTGAGGAATAAGGAAAATAATTCGGATTATATAGGGAGATGAGTCATAGGTGAGTGGATACCTCATACTGATAACTCATATAATATAGGATTTGGGATGGAACCTAGATCTGCGTTCGTCAATTTATCTTTAAATTTATATATTATCAAACTCTCATGTGCGTCTCTCTAAATATCTATTATTATCAACATGTTTTAATAATTGTGTATTAGAATTGTCAATTGTTGTCATGTTGTGCTACGCTAGATTTATCAGGATTGCCGGTTTTTAAATGACAGAAATGTTCTTCAAACCGAGTATCAATTTCTTTTATTTCTCCGAAGTAAACCTTATTACAAATCTTTACACTCAGTTTAATAAACACCGGATTTTGTACTGTTACATATTTTATCTTTAGGGTTACCTAATAATGAGTTATTTCTCAGAGCTGTTTTGACCTATGGCATGGTTGACATGCTGAGTAACTTCTGTGTCTAATTATTTTGTAGTTTCTACTGATGATGAGAACGTAGTTCTTGAAATACGTATATAGTTTTTCAAAAATTATTGTTATAAGGGATTTTTTTTAGTTGTAATTGTTTGTTGACTTAATTTTATTTCTGACCATTTGTAGCCCCCCCAGTACCTCCCGTGGCCGCGTGCCAGAGTGTCTGGTCGTGAACCTGGGGAACCGGGTTCGATCCCGACTGACGCCAAATATTTCAAATTTTAAATGGCACAAAAGTGACCTCTGTGGTTCACTCTCCACGCCAGCAATGAGTGCCCGTGAGGTGACGCCTGGTAAGCGCCCGCACGGTACAAATATGTCATCATCATTACCGATGTCTGCGATAAAGCAGATTGTGGCACACATTTATGTCAAAGGTAAACACTTTGAAAGCTACACATAAAATTTGAGTAACATACAAAACGAAAAATTGAATTGCTCGAATAAAAATCCACTCGGTCATAAAATTTATCACTTTTAAATCACCATCCGGTGTATGATTTGTTGATTGACAAACACTGAACAATATTTTCCGCTAAATTTAACTTTAATCAAACTTTGAAAAAATTCTCGCCTAAAGCGCAGTATAGCAACGTAGCGAGAGTAAAGACAGTGTTTCAATTCAGCTATAAATCTATTTGCAATTTTGAATCATAGTAATTGCATTTTACACTCACAGCATAATCAACAATAATCCATATGATTCTCTACTACGAAGTTACTAATTGACTTAAAATCCATCAGTAATTTTCTACTCGTAACAACTACTGGAGCCATTTTAGTGCGAATGAAAAACTAACCAGACTAATACAAATGAAGCTGTTTTTGATGCATTAATTTTATGCTTCATTATTTTTAAATTGCACTGTACATACCAACAAAGCTTAATTTGATGAACTTGAGTGATAATCGATTGAGGAATGGATGGGTCTTATGTAATTAGACATTTCTTTCCCTGAAGAAGACCAACGTTTTAGTCGAAACGTTGGCTTGAAATAAATAATTTTACTGTAGACTACTTGTCCTATTATTTTTCCTTCGGGACCCCTCATTACTTAATTTGATTTGAAAATGTATTTCTCTAATAGAAGAATGAACTTTTTCCTCTCGCTAAGAGAGCAGTTATTGGATTCATACTGATTTTGAAAGGACGATTCCTCAAAAACTATAATACCTGTTTAACTATGAATTCGTTAATTTGACATTCATAGGAAGAGCTGAAAAGGTTTTGGTAACAATTAGACAACCAGAAGTAGTAGTTAAAAAAAAATTGTAAATATTATTTTTTTAAAATTTGTAAAATAAATATATCATCACGGCATATTACCCATTTCTGGGTGTGCCAGTATCTACAACACATGTAGACATCGGTAATGATGACGACATATTTTACTGTGTGGGCGCTTACCAGGCGTCACATCTCGGGCACTCATAGCTGGCGTGGAGAGTGCACCACAGGGGTCACTTTTGTGCCATTTAAAATTGGAAAATATTTGGCGTCAGTCGGGATCGAACCCGGTTCCCCCAGGTTCGCGACCAGACACTCAGGCACGTGTTATTACTAATATTGAAGAACATAAAAATTTTACATCTGATACATTTAAATTTTTTATTGTATCTTCTACATATAAATTTAGAGATAAGGACACTATAATATATAAAATAATCGCATGTAATAAATCGCACAGGCTAAAATACACCAGGGAAACCAGTTGACAAATTCAAATGTTTGTAACTTAGTTTATAAATGACAGTGTCAAAAAGCAACAGTTTTAGTGACATTCTAAAAGCTTTTTCTGGGAAGTGCATTTAATCTTTCTTATTGTTTAGTAATTAAATATTTAAAATTATAGGTAAAATGTATGTATCCATAAGAAATACCGCCAATCTTTTTAATGAATGGGAAGAATCTCTGACATTTAGGAACTTCCTCATACAATGAAAAAATAAATATAATTAGAATTTTGTGTGCACCAGACATGTTAAATACAATAAAATATTTAACGATTAACGATTAACGATTAACGATGTTTTGACAGAGAATTGCAATACAGTATTTATATAACATAAAATTGAGATGGTGATAGGTATTTTAGATAGATTTTTTATATTGACGGCTCGTGAGTAAATCTGTTTTTTCCAAATACATAATTAATTCATTGATTGAGATGTTGTGTTCCAAGTTTCAATGAAACTGTAAAATCGTAGCAATCAAAATTTTATTTGAAAAGGGACGCGACCACTAATTGTCATTTCATGCAAATTAAAATTGATATTCAATTTTAAATTCCTATCATCCTGCCTGGAATATGAATTAGATTTATGAAATGCCATTCTGTCTAACCGAAAATAAACTTGGTATAAATATTTCTCATCTGAGCTAAATCAACTTGACTGCCGATCAAAATAAACAAATAACACTTAAAATAATTTTTCTTCTGAAGACGAAGAACATAACAGAACTAAATCTAAGTCGAATACTTCACTGGTATTATCTGTTCGGGAAGAAGTGTATGCGAAAGTTATGCCAAAACACTTGGAATCATCTCTGGCTCTGGAATAAACAAGAGAGCATTAAAGCAATTGCGCGTTAAAGATGTTACTCGCAATGAAGACTGAAATATATATCTGAATGACGCACACGACGCCTGAACAGTGGCGTTCGTCAAAGCTAACGACGGACCAATTGCACTTCAAAATGTTTCAATGGGGTCATTTCACATTTTCTGATTTATTTTTTTCATAAAAGAATAGGTCAAATTAAATATGTAAGTGTGTTTAGAATCAGAGATATGATTTTTTTTTAAATTGCGTTTAATTTCAAATATTTCAACGGCTGACGACACAGTTTCACGGATACGACTGTCGAGCTCTACCGGTTTAATTTGGAACTATGATTGTTTGATTTGGTATTTATTTAAATAAATGTTTTATTTACATGCTAGTACTTTTGAAGAAATATAAAGTAATAATAATCTTCTCTCTTTTACATTTTGCTGTCACCTGTCACAATTTTAGGTTAAATTACTGTTTCATGTTCTGGAGCGTAAATATGTATGTGTGTGTGTGTGTGTGAGAGAGAGAGAAATGTCTTTGTATGAGAATGAAACTGTGACGTCACAAATTTAGTCCGAGTTTACAACTGCGACAGTTTATTAGCAAATTTATGAATGAAAAATCAAATATTTCAAGATATTTTATAATAATATATTTATTACATGAGATGGATTTCATGATTTTATAAAAAATCGACATTTTTTTAAATGGCCCAATGAGGTCATGCACGACTTTTTTTATAACTTTAATTGATAGAGTAATGAAAAATAATATACCCGTATTTATTATTTTTTCTCAAATCGATCTTTAATCATGAAAAAATTGTAATTGAAAATGACATTCTTTAAAATGAGGCTGCTAGACCCCCGCTTCGTCCCTTGTCCAATAACGTCACAAAGTGAGAGGCACGACCATTTTGATTTTCACACTGATTTAAACGTCAAAGTGACATTTAAAGATAACCTAAAATTTCGTGTCAAAATAAAGAATAAAATAATATTCTGCAATATGTTCAATGTCTCACATGCGTTTATAACCTACCATCTAATCTCAATACAAAAGTGAAAAAAAAATTGATGTAACGTGTAGATAACTTCACGCCAAATGAAAATTATGTTTATAAAAATAAATAGAACGATGTTATATTAATACATTATAGCATATTCAGATATGTAATCCTCAATTCATAGTTTATATATATATATATTTTTCTTTTAGAAATTGTGTCCATATAAAATGGCTGTTTGAAATGATTCTGAACTTCGTTCGGAACGTTGTGACGACAAAACATGGCTGGTTTTTGCAACTTTTTAAAAATATCATACTTTAAAACGATTTTATACAACAAAAAATGTAAATAAAAAATAATTTAATCATACTGAACGATAAATTAGACTATCCTTCTTTAATTTAAACAGAAAAAAAGTGCAATTATTCTTTTTTGCATGACCCCATTCTCTTGCTTAAATCCACTTGTGATGAAAAATGGGTTATTGCAAGGCAAGAGTAGCAATGTGAACATTTCGACTTTTTGGAAACGACTGATTTAAAATAAACAAGAATTTTCAGTGTCCCTACCAATAATACATTTTTTTAAAACTTGGCATTTTAAATTTAAACTATGTATTCTTATTTATTACAAATAATGTAAACTGAACTCTGTGAAAAATCTGCGTACATATGTTCGCGCTTACCATCGTAAACCAGCGCACCGGAAACTAATGTTTGATTATAGTGCTTGTTTATCATTTCAGTCTATTTGACCTAAATCATATCACGCAGTCTACAATTCACATAATGTTTCTTGTTGTTGTTGTTGTTGTTGTTGTATTTGTAATAGATAAGCAAAGAGAAATTAAGGTACATTTCCATTTACTTAAAACGTTAATAGATGATCAGTGTCAATATGACTGGAAGTATAATAAACAAGGCACTATGTTTGTAATTTTAGTTCATGAATCCTTAAAATTTTGACAATAGCTTCTTCAAATCACGACACGATTTTAAAATATAACCTCACTTAAAACGCATATGATGGTTTATGAACGATTTACAAATTTAGAAATTTAGATTTGTAATATAACTATATTTTATATTTCCAAACACTATTAAACATGGCGGTACTGTATTACTTTGTTTCGTCCGTCAGCTGTCTTTTCTGTTTGTGAGTTGTTGACATTTTGAAGATTGATTCACAGAAACAAATTGATATTTTGTTTTTTTGTTAATAAGCAATATTCGCGAACATCATAAAATCTACGACAAAGTAAATGAATTGTACAAAATAAAAACGTTTGCGTAAACGAAGGATAGCAAGGAATAAAATACATGCACACTCATACGAGTATATTTGAAGAATTGTTCATGATCTTGTTATTTCACTTTCAGAAACAAACTATAATACTGCCCATTGACAAATCAGTGTGTTCATAGGCTTAACAATGGTCTAATAGACCATCTACGTTTTTTAAGTTTGTTTTATTTTTTTATTATACAAGTCACCAACAGTAAAAAACATTCCCGATATTATTAAAAATATCATCTTGTTCATTAGCGTCTAACAAATTCATAGCTATGAAAATAAAATTGTAACCTAAAATTTGAACTGCTAACTGGTGAAACGTCAAATGACAAGCAGTGACAAGTCACGTGATAGATACTGATTGGTCAGATCCAGAATTTCAAAATCGAACATAAACCAGAGAGAAAATTGTAAATTCTAAATCAATATTTCGAAATGTAAATTTATAAATTAAATTCATTATAAACCAGCCGCAAGTCTGATCCACAAAATTGGTGCTTACCGAATTGCTCAAATCCTGACACTGTTCGACAAAGATGGCTGACAAGTACACTCTGAAGAATAAATTGAATTGGAATAGGTTGTGTTATTGGATTGATAGTATTTTTATTTACATATTGTACTCCGGAGCGTACATGTCAGCCATCTTTGTTGTAAGTCAAGATTTAAGCATTTTGGCACGCACCAACTTCATGGGCTAGATTTGCGGAGTCGTGAAATACATGAATAATAATAATAATAATAATAATAATAATAATAATAATAATAATAATAATAATAATAATAATAGTAATAATAATAGTAATAATAATAATAGTAATAATAATAATAGTAATAATAATAATAGTAATAATAATAATAGTAATAATAATAATAATAGTAATAATAATAATAATAGTAATAATAATAATAATAATAGTAATAATAATAATAATAGTAATAATAATAATAATAGTAATAATAATAATAATAGTAATAGTAATAATAATAGTAATAATAATAATAATAGTAATAATAGCAATAATAGTAATAATAGTAATAATAATAGTAATAATAATAATAATAATAATAATAATAGTAATAATAGTAATAATAATAACAGTAATAATAATAATAAAACAACAATAACATAATTTTATTTGTTATAAGATTTTACATCTCGTACAAATAGATTATAACAAACAGTAAATCTTTTTTTAAGAAAAGAAGAAGTGTAAATTATAATATTATCTTATACATATATAATTCCAACAGAAATAATAATAATAATAATAATAATAATAATAATAATAATATAAAATAATAATAATAATAATAATAATAATAATATATAATATATTGTATCTGAACTTGTTACCTACTTAAAAACATATTATGTACCTTATTTATTGTATTACACATTTGTTGTTGTTTAGTTGTATTCTATCTAGGAGAAAATAAAGGATAATAATAATAATAATAATAATAATAACAAAAATGATAACTATAATAATAACAATAATAATGATAATAATAATAATAATAATATACTTATAACCCAGATAAAGTCTAAGGTAACAACAAGGTTTTCGTTAGTTTCCTTTTTGAGTATACTTGTTAAGATTAAGTACCAAATGATGAAAAACATAAAACAAGAAAATGTCTTCTCTAAATTTGTCTTTATTACGTTCTATTTACATTGGCTAATGGTTGTCAGAGGTAATATACAACCCGCTTCTTCTGAGAAAAAGCCCTCCCTTAGGCATTCGCAAACAGAATTCTTTCAATTAATTAATTGTCAATAATGACTAATTATAATTAGTATACTGGATCACAAAAACTTTATTACTTTTTTACGAATTCTATTTCGGGTCATACACCCAAGGAAACAATAACAAATGCCATGGAATTAAATATGTATTAGTAGCAAGAATGACAGCGTGTTTCTAAATTTTTTATACTGAAACATTGTTATTGATTCGGTCAGCGAACTTACTGAATTATTTTCAGGTAATCATTTTTTGTCAATATTACACCCAGGCCAATTTCAAATATTTATTCGCTTTTTCATTCAGTCGTATTTAATCAACATATTGGAATTCGATCGATTCTATTTCAATGCGATGTAAATATAGAAATGATAAATGGATGCTAATATTACTTTTCTTTTTCAGGTAAGTCAAACGTCAGTTTATTCTATGGCCTAACAATATATTTTTTGGTAAGTTTTTAAGAATAAAATATGGACCTCTTTAAAGAAGAATAGGGTGAATCATTGGTAGTGAATAAAATTCCACGCTTACGAGTTTTAATAGAATATTCTATAATGGATTTAAGATAGCGGACTAATAAATATTGTACTTTACATTAAAAAAATATTAAAAATATTTTGTATCTATCTTTTACAAAGTCATTTTTATGACGCTGTTTTAGATAAACAATGTTACAAAGTTTAGCTTTGTGCAACTGTTTTTGGGTATTTTTACCTTCCGTCAAAAGGAAGGTATTGTCTTTGGTCAAAAAATTCGGTGGTGAGTTTTTAATGAATAAGCACGTTTTAAGATCCCTAGAATACGATTTTACTAATTTTACATTGATGTATGTATGTATGTATGTATGTATGTGTGTTTGTGTGTGTTTGTGTGTGTGTGTGTGTGTGTGTGTGTGTGTGTGTGTGTGTGTGTGTGTGTGTGTGTGTGACAAATTTTTCTCCGACGATAACTCCAAAACTACAATTCTAAAAATTATGATTCTTTCGTATTCCTCTTCTTTACAACCATATGAAGAGCTGATTAGATTTTGGTTATAATTGGTCAACCGGAAGTACCCTTATTTTAAGTTCTTAACAGTTTTTCTGCAAAAAACGCAGTTAAATATCATTTTTCGATATTTTATGATCATTAATATGAAAGAAAATTTTATTCTCTATACGATTTGATTATACATTTTATATATAGAGTTATAGAGAGATTAAGAGAGGTTAACTTTCAAAAATCAGTCAGCTTTGCAAAATTTATGGAAACAGCAGATATATTAAAAAAAATCTAATTGACAGATGTCAGTGTCAAGTGCAAAACCAAAGTGGAAAGTATATAGGATCAGAAAGTAACATAAGTGACAGAGTGTCCCTCGCAAGTGACTTGCAGTTTCAATGCCGGGAGTACGAGGAAGGCCAAAGAGAAGATGGAAGGACTGTGTAGCAGAATATTTGAGAGAGGAAGAACTGTGTGAAGAAGATGCGTTGGATAGGAATGAGGAAGTGTGAAGTGCAATTTACAGAATGTACATTCGTTGTATAATTATATTGGATTTATAGAATCTTTTCAAAGGAACTTGCAATATGGTATTTGTAAAAAATAGTGTGTTCGTGTTACAATTTTATAGGATATATAGAATCTTTTCCAAGGAACTTTTAGTATCGGATTTGTACAAAATACATTGAATTGACGGAAGGTTTTGTGCTGGCCACAACCGATTTTTTTATTTGTTGTTGGTAAGCTAGTGTAAGTGTTAAATACTTATCTTTCATTTTATTTGTCAATATTCTAGGAAAATTAGATTTTTATAGTAAAATAATTGTACAACTGTTTTTGGGTACTTATACCTCTCAGAAAGAGAGGTATTGGGTTCATGCCAAAAATCGCATATTCAGATTTTAGTGAACAAAGTCGTTTCGAGGTCCCTAGAATCCCATTATAACATTTTTACCATATGTTGTGTGTGTGTGTGTGTGTGTGTGTGTGTGTGTGTGTGTGTGTGTGTGTGTGTGCGTATGTGTGTATGTATGTGTGTGTCTGGATGTTGGAAGGACGATTCCTCAAGAACTTAAAAAAAAAGTTTTTAAGAATTTTTTATTTGTCAAGTTGATAACATAGTCTTAAGTCCTACATGTTAAACACAGATCTACTATTTTTATTTATTGCTACTTTTGTGGAAATAATTTGAACACATTTGAAAAATGTACGATCTTAATTGAGTAGCTGCACGTAATATAGCTTTGGAATATTCAATGCGCGTATGATTTCATTTGTTAATTTTCATATTAATGGATTCTAATTGAAACGCGTATTCATCTAAAATGAAAATTTGCGGAATGCATAATAATATGTGTATTATAAATTTCCAGGAATCGTGTACTGCAAATGCAGGTGATATACAAATAATTATATATTACCCCCAGACATGCATGGAAAACTGGAAATATAGAATTGCATTATTGGAGATAAGGCTCATTTCCACCGAATGTTTTAATTCTTAATGTAAATGATTAATGCATAAGGCTTAACGCCTTATGACAATTTACTAGAATACCATTTCCATTCCAGCTACTTTGTTCAGTAACTAATTCAACAGAAGTGTCACAATTTTTCCCTTATTACTTGTCTACATTCTGCCATTGGAGCAGTAATTCATTTTTTAATGTTATATACATAATTTCCTATATCTATATCGAATTTTTTGACCTTATCTAGATGTATGTATTTAAATTAATAAAAATTAAAAAGCGGGAGATATTGTGTTGACCACGTCACTTTTTACCTCCCGCTACCCTTGGTAAGGGAGGTATAGGGATCGTGCTAAAAATCACATATCGAGATTTTAGTAAATGACCACGTTTTAAGGTCCCTAGAATCCAATTTTAACATTTTCACGATGATGTGTGTTAGTGTGTGTGTATGTATGTGTGTGTATGTATGTGTGTGTGTATGTGTGGTGTGTGTATGTGTGTGTATGTGTGTGTGTATGTGTGTGTATGTGTGTGTATGTGTGTGTATGTGTATGGATTTTGTCTTCGCTCTAATTCAAATACTATATCATTCAGAAAATTCTGAAACCTTGCATTTCTATCCTATCCTAATATGAAAAGAAGCCATTAGATTTTGGTGTAAATCGGATAACTAGAAATGGCACTTTACCTGAAGCTCATGTTTTTTTTTTCAAAAAATACCATTAAATGCCATTTTTTCGCATTTTATGTCTTATGAAAATTAAAGATTATTGACTTTTCTACAGGAATACATTAATATTTTTTCTATATATTTTACAGATAAATTTAAAAATAATTTTTTTTTATTAGTCCCGAAGCCTAAGATAAACACAATGGGGTATTCCACCATAACAAAAAATTTCAATTTAACATAAAGTATGGCTCAATAAATAATAGTTAAAACAATGAAAACATTTTTTAAATAATTACTTTGCGAGATATTTCACATTTGCTAAAAGGGAAAATTGACGTCATACAATTGTTATCTTTCTCTCGCAGCGTACTCAGAGCAGTGTGTATGAGAAAGACAAGTATAGGGGAAATGTGACGTTACACTGATTTCTCGAAAATAAAATACTGTTAAACTAGGAACAATTAAGATTTTTTAATACTATGAATTGCTTCAAAACTGAATGAAGTTTTATTTAAAATAATAAAAAAATGAATGCAATGGAACAGTTTGCAGCGTTAGTAAATACGTAGGTATGTATTTAATAAAAATTAAAAAGCGGAAGGTTTTGTGTTGGCCAAATCAGATTTTTTAAAACTGAAATGCCTTCGACATCAAGTTGTTTTCTAGATTATAAAGCGTGCGAATAGCGCGTAGCTGATTTACAATCTCTTATCTGTGTTTACGTTTGTTACCATACGAAGTCGTATATGCTTTATAGCTGCATTTTAGTGTGATCTCACGTGGGTATTGTTCAGTGTCATTCATATGCTGGTTCATTCATTCATCCTGCAATTAGAATTTCAATGTCAGGCTGTTAAGGTGTCGAAAGAGAAAAAAATCTACCTACATACTGAATAAATAAATAAATTGATTTGGTGTTTCATTGCTAATAAATAATGCAATTTATTGAAATGAAAGAGCTCCATCAATAAGTACATAATATTTAACGTTAAGGTGGTTCACTATGTTTTTATTTTATTATAAATAGAGTGGATACCCGTTTATTCGAACCTAAATCATCCGGTCTTTCGAATTATGCAGACTATTTTTTTAAAGAATAACTGACTGAGAAAATTATTTTTTTCTACAGTTTAAATACAAAGTAAATATTTGCGTAGAGATGCACTCGATCTCGAGCTTCGGCCCGGCCCGGCCCGAAGCCCGCCTCGATTTCGACTCGATCATCGAGCCGGGCCGAAGATATTTTTTATCGGGCCGAATCGGGCTAATCATTTGCAAAAGTTGAGGCGAGTCGGACTTTTGATTTTGGCCCGACCCGAAAATTCGAGCTTTTCGGTCCGGCCCGAAAAATCTTATACTTCAATCAAATGCACGGTTTCCTTAATATTTTAATGAAAATGGATGAAGTTGAAAAGGGACAAAATGATTTAATAACAACATACTTCACATCTTAATAATAAAAAAAATTTATTTTACTTCAAAAATTCAAGGTTATTCATTAAAGCATAATGATGCTATTGTCATGTTATTATTACTATTGTTACTATTCGTATACTTAAATAAAAGTGATTTTTATTTCTGTTTATACTATAATGATTTCTTGTTTTATTTTTGAGTAGAAATAAAGTTAGTTAAAAAATCCTTATGTAAATAATATCTTTTTGTACAATATTTGTGAAACAGTTTAAATTTTCGAGCGCCTTTGAGAAACAAAGTGTTAAATACACGTAAGTCTGTAATTTTTATAACAAACTTGCACTAGAAGTGTCTCCTTTTTTAACAACTTATGTTAACTAATGTTGAAAGTTATAAGGATGTAGCGGTTTTTTATAAATTTGGCACGAAAAAAGTTAAACATTTCGCCTCACATAAAAATCAAAATTAGGAATGTCGGATGCACCCAATTTCAAACTTTGGCCCGACCCGGCCCGAAGCCCGGCCCGATTTCGAGTCAATTTTCGAGCCGGGCCAGCTAATTTTTTGTCGAGTCGATCTTCGAATCTGGGCGGCAATTTTTATTTTCGGGCCGAGTCGATCCAAACCTCAAAGCCTGGTCCGGCCCGGCCCGAATGCATCTCTACATTTGCGCTCGCTTTTGTCAACGCAAAATGTTACTTTGCCGCTCATGCGCGATAATTTAGAAAAAACACTCGCTGTCCGAATTTCTAACTATAAAATGTTGAGAAATGTCACTTGTCTACATTCTTAATGGGGTCGTTTAGTCAGGAACTAATGGCCCTGTAGTAACACGGCATAGGTATTACCCATTTCTAGGTGTGTTAATCTGCTTTATCACAGATATTGGTAATGATGATGACATATTTGTACCGTGCGAGCGTTTACCAGGCGTCATCCCACGGGCACTCATTGCTGTAGGAGTGCGCCACAGGGATCACCTTTGTGATATTTGGCGTCGGTCGGACTTTATTTAGAACATATAAATTTAGATTTTAGATATTTGGGTGATAAAAGTGCAACATCGGACATCATCTCATAGAACAAATAAACATTTCTTGCAATAATAACCAATGGAGACATGTCAATAAAATCTTGAAGATTTTTATAGTTATATGAACAGTTTAAATCACTACATTACTAGTGTTGATTGTCAAGTTTCGCCGTAATATTAGCCCTGAAAATTCCTTGTTAATTTTAAATCACTCATTTTTAAAATTACGAAACGTTAACATTGTTTTTTTTTTTGTTTTAAGTAATAGAAATATTCGTCGCTAAGTATGTTGAGGAATGTCATCATTATAAACAAGAAATAAACATAGAGAAAAGTCGCGAATTAGTTTTCAAACACAAGTTGAACAATATTTGAAATTTTCCGTCCTATTAATAAATCCTCGTCCTATAAACAAGCTTTGCTTCATCCTGGGAGCTGCAGGCACATATTAATCACATATCGTCAGCACAACGTGCCTAAGCAGGAACTGAGTTTTCCTCGAGAACACTTCTAGATCTGAAGCGTTTACATTATTTACACAGTACTTTTCTACGTTGACTTAATGCGCACTAACCGGTACATAGATGTATTGCGAATAGAGAAAGATGGGGCTATGGGATAGTAGATGCTCAGAAGAGAGACGTGCCTATGAGAGGTGTTTCTTGTTTGCTTGCACTTTGTGTTGTTTTTATTCGGCGAGCTGGTGGTTGTGGAGAGTAAGTCCGTGTGTGAGTAATAGCACTCGCCGTCGATGGAATGCAGCCCAGTATGAACCAGAAGAGGGTAAACCTGCGATGTGAACTGCGAGATTATAGAAATAAAATAATTGTCAACAGTTTAATGGAGGATTATACATATGTATATTTCAACTAGAACTTGACTATTTAAAATGGAGGGTTATATAGGTATATTTTCGTGCTGCCATCTATTGATATTGTGACTAAGTTCACTCCATTGCTATATTACAAACAAATCGCTGTCATGGTCATTAACTGTTGCAAGATTGTGCCAAATCGAAGTGAGGGTATGATCTTTGCAACACCATATACCTATTAACTAATATATTGCTAATGCTCGTATCTTTCCCATAAGAGTAGGTGAAGGAAACACAGTGAAATGGAAATATCATTTCTGCATAAGTCTATCTCTCACAAACACCCAACCGGCAATTATGCGCATGCTCGGAAATCTTGACTACTATTGGCTAACGCTGACAGCGTCACTGGCTGGGCTGTGTTCCAAAATCCTACTCTTAGAGTACGAAATTATCCACAGTCGTTTCAAAACTAATAACCTTACTCTCAGAGTTTACTCAACCTGTTCCAAAACAGCCAGAATTTACTCCAAAGTGATGTTCTACTTACTCTACTAACGAGGAGGGTATAGAAATTACTCCACAATATTTTCAAACGTAAATGCTCACGATTCTCTACATATGGAAGTAATTTGCCTTCTTGAGGAAGAAAACATGCTTTTGGTTGAAAATAAACATAAGTAAATACGTTGGCGTGTATTACGAGAATACTTTTATAATGAAAGCGATTTTATGGAGCGTACTTTCACATTATATTGAGGAGAGTGCTCCATAAAAGCGCTTTTATTACGGGCTTGACATTAATGTTGTAATTATAAGTAGTTTTGTTAGTTTTATAAAATTATTTTTAATTTAGCTTCAATTTTTTACTTCAACAAAACTCTCATTCGTTCCAAAACACAACACATCATACTCTACGCCAAAACTCGGTATTCTTGGTTTTGGAACGCAGCCCTGGTGATGCAGCGAGCACATGGTTTGACTTTGACGTTTGATTTCATTTCTGTTTGTAGTTGCACTTCGAAAGCATTTGCTTTGTGTTTCATACAGTAATTTATTGTCACCTAAATAAATTAATCCTGACCAGATTGTATTCCTATTATTTTTACAGTACAACAAAGTAAATTATTTAATTCAAATTTAGCACTAGAATATGACAATGTTTTTTATTATTACTAATATTTATATTCAAGAATTTACATACAAAATAATAGTATATATATAAATTTCTCGCGCTAGCCGTTAATAAACAGAACTCTGTGATTCGCAAAAAGTGATCATGATTTTCTTGTTAGCCAATAGTAGTCAAGTTTCCAAGCTTGCGCATAATTCGCGGTTGGGCGTTTGTGTGAGATAGACTTATGCAGAAATGATATTTCCATTTCACAGTGTTTCCTTCAAGAAAAGCAAAGGATCCGCAATATATTAGTTAATAGGTATATGTATTTTTAGTGCTGCCATCTATTGATACCTTTCTTAAATTACACTTGTGACTAAGTTCACACATTGCTATATTCCAAATAAATCAGTCATGTTCATTGACTGTTGCAAGATGGTGCCAAATACGAAGTGAGTGTACGATCTTTGCAACAGTGACTATAAAGAATTCATAATAAATATTTAATTCTTTAAGCTTCCACGGCCATTCGAAGATATTGAATTATGTAAAACTCAAATGCTAAAACAATAGTGACAGAAGACAGAACTTTAAAAATGGAGGTGGTTTGTTTGTAATCGGATTTTCATCTCAACTTAAACATCGACGCACTCTTTCTTGCGTGTGACGTCAAAATCATAATCCTCCATTGGTTCTTCTTTACGATGAGAGACAATTCATACCTGAAAAATATAATAGCGTTTTCCAATTTGTAACGTGCAATTCGTACAACGCGAAATGCGATGACGCAAGGGTTACATTAAGCACCCTAGATGGTTTGGTGTGCAGCCGCTAGCTTTTAGACAGTGGAGACGGGCAAGGTTAAAATCACTGAAATGGTTATAAATGGGATATAAGGCGCCACGTAATTTTTAACCGCAAAATTACAAAAAGGACGATACAATAAAATTACTGTACCTACCTTGTAAGAGATAAGCTCAAAATATTTTAGAAATGGTAAATACAAAGAAGGAACTAATTTTGTGAATGACAATGAGTGCTGGTAAACAAGCTATGTGAATGAGGTATTGCAAAAAATATTAACATGACTATTTTATTCGTTAAAACGAATTTAAAGTATTATGCATTCGAAACGTTGCCGAAATTCTGATGTATCCGGGTACAAGCCAATGAAAAACAAAAAAAAATAATACAAATGTCTGAATATGGCTAAATGTAATTAATATATAATTAATTTAATTAATACAGTATTCGACATATTTTATATAATAAAATTAAAAAATTTCGATATGTTTAGTAGCAATCCATACTTGCAACGTTTTTGGTTCTTTATCCTATATTTTTACTTCGCGTTTGAAATTTAAAATGACAACAAACGCCACGAAACATACTGTTACCTTATTGGTTTGTACCTGTTGACGTCAATTGGCAAGGGGAGAAACGGTGCAAATCTGCGGCAATTTTAATAACTATTTTTTTTTTTAGAGATTAATTTGAATAAAAATAAAAAATACGGGGTAAATATTTTTTAGTTTTCTATCAAATAATGCAGAGAAAACAATCGTGCAATACCTCATTATGGTAGATTAGAAAAGAAAAATAAATAAATTTAAATTTAAAAACAACAAATAATTCTTCGGTACCTACCAACTTTTTCTGTAATATTGAAAATCAGGGTACCAGAACCTAATTCCTTTTTTGGATATCGATTATTAATAATTTGGAACTGAAATTTAGGCTAGGATTAATCCAATATATTTTTAAAATGGTGTCACGCTGCCGCATTATGATGTTCCTTCTAAGTCACATTTGATAACTGTTAGTGTTGAAAAAATAATTCATAATTAGTTAGGAAAATTTCTATACAAATCAGTAATAAATATTGTGAGTCACTTACGTAAAATCTATGTCCTTCATAAAATTATGTATAATGGCTTTTCTTCCTATTACCAATGTAAATTTTTGCAATAAATACATGACTTTCATACTGTCTTGTTATTATGTGTGGTCAGTGAGAAGCTATAGAGGTTATTACGTACCTATGTCGAAAACACATGACTAGTTTGGGCAATGGAAATTTATTGGTTTTCTTAAAAGGTTTGGTATTTTAAAATAGAACTTTTCCCATGTTAAACGCCCATGGCCCGGTTTTCGTGTTACACCCGGTATATAACATAATATTATAATATAATAGAATTGAATTGAGAAATGGTATCATAACCATTTGAGATAAATTGAGGAATAGCATTTAATATTATGTAAAATTTTTATCAGTTCTTTAAGTGATATATGATGTAGATCGACAAAGTCAGCAATTACATTGGCGTTAATGCACATAAAATTTATGGGCGATCTAAGAAGTACATTATTTTCTGCTACATTTGTATGAAATGTAGGTATCCTGGAAGACCAGGGTTGGAAAAAATCATGATTTATTTAAAAAAATCAAAAATCATTGATTTTTTAAAAAAAATCAAATAAATCATGATTTTTTTATTTTTAACGATCAGGTATATACCTAGTGTTATTGTATTTTTTTAATTGTTTTAAAAGCAATATAAATATTTTATTTCATAAACGAAAACGAAATCTGTAATAAACCCCAAAAGATACATTTAAATTTTTGAAAGAATTTAGTATATAACGTACCCACGCGCGCGCGTCTTTTTAAACAATACATACCTAAATAAAATAGGTCAAAATATGTAATCAGTAATCTGTTAGAATTCGAATACAGTCCATATTTTTGTTGTTATTTATACTTTTGTAGTAAATAAATTCATTTTTATTAATTACAATTTGAATCTTTTTTCATCTGTGATAAAAATCAGTGATTTTTTTTTAAAAATCGGTTGATTTAAATCACGATTTAAATCAGGCCAACCCTGTGGAAGACAGTCTTGAAATATTGATATTGATTTTACAAAGTAAGTCTACACAACGTATAATGTTTAGAATTTTATATAATAATAATATTGCCATGTTTTGTCTCCGCTATTGTAAGGATTGGTAATTAAGACGCTTCAAAAGGTAATCTTGGCTTATTCTACGAACAGGATACGACTGTCTTATTTACAATAACGGCGCTGGTATTTTTTTCACTACTAGCACATAAATCGTATTTGAATTTTTTTTATTGATAATAACAATCATTTTGACATGAATAATTGCTTTACTTATTTGTTAATATTCACAAAGTAAAGTAGGCTGCATTTGTTTTTATTTGACGTTTCGCTCATTTCGTTGGTTTGATAACCTCACTTATGGGCCTTGATTCGAATTTGATTTAATTATTTAATAAAAACACTTTCTTCTGTTACAGTCAGCAGGCTTATTAGTTTATTATTATTTTTAAATAAATCTATTGAAATGTATTTACCTACAAATACAAAAAAAATAGTGATTTATTCATTTATACATCTACACATGTTTCACATATCCAAAACAGCACAGTGGCCGGGGCCGGGCGAGGCGGCAGCGTATGTCAATTTAAAATTAAGCGGCAAATTTAAATTATATACTTAACACCTTTCTTGAGTTTAATGAGTTAAATAATATTTGGATTTGGATGCTTGAGTTTGATTGAAAAGTGACAGTTTGCATTATAGACCAAGGTTAATAATAAATTATTATTGACCTAGGTTACCATGGTTACAAGCAAGCGGTTGTGAAAAACAATTTCTCATGTCAAATAAAGGTAAATAATAGTGGGTTCCTAAGCTAGTAGTGAAAAAACTCCTTTATATTCTTCCACGATGTTCTGCCCATGACTGATGCAGATAATTACTTTATAAATATTTATTCTTCATTTACTTTATTTGCACATCCTAATGAAAAGTATATCTACCTCGGCAGAGCTGGGCAGTAACTAGTTACTTTAGTAACTTAGTTACTAACTAGTTACTTTTACGTAACTTGTAACGTAACTTAGTTACTTTTTAAAAATGGTAACTGTAACTGTAACTTAACTTTTATTACGATATATATCTTCGTGATCCAAGGAAAGAGTCAAGATGTTATACATCCCGCGATGTGCAGATATCTTTACCAGACTACCTTGAGATCATAGCATCCATGTCCCCTCACTCCACTGAGGTCGCCAGCCACCAGCCAACTTGATATATCTGTAAAATACAAGCTCAGGACATCAACCCACTCAATAAAACAAAAACCAATCGCATACATTTTTTCTTTCCTCTTTGACTTGCTCCATTTTTATGTCTTATTCAATTTTCTGATATTGTCTGATATTTGCATGAATATTGGAATATAACGGATTATTTTAGTTTGTGTTTTACAACGAATTGGATTTTAAAGCTTTTTGCAAAAAGTAATATTGTTTTTTAAGTTTTAAAAATTCATGTTGGAATTGTTTTGAACTTCATCGCCTGTGGTTGTTTTTAATACGATGATTGGTACATCAAAATCGAATTAAATGCCAAACATTTATTGTTTATAGTGGTTGTAACTGTTGCTATTACTTTTTATTTCACTTTTTTTAAATAGATGGAGGAAAGGTCAAGACCTTTTGACATAGATTAATGGTTCCTCAACTTTTCAATACCTCAGAACACTATTGAGATTAAGAACTTTAGCTGGAACGCTCGTTAATTGAAATAGAAAAAAAAATCTGTTGTGGCCAGCACAATACCTCTCGCCATTTCTATTTTATGTCATAAGTATGTATTTATTGTATTGCACTTTGGCTGTCGGAACGTCATTTTATAATAAAAAAAAATCAGAACTTTACCCATATATTGTATTTAACATGTCTTCTGCACACATATAATACTAATTATATCTATTTTTCAGTGTATGAAGTTTCTAAATGTCAGAGATGCTTCCAATTCTTTAACAAGATTATTCTATATATTATAGTGTCTTTATCTCTAAATCTATAGAAGATATAAAAAAAAATTTAAGTGTATTAGATGGAGAATTTTATATTCTTCAATAATAAAAAATTTCCAAAATATGATTTTACTTCCGGTTGTTCAATGGTGTATGTGACCATAATAGAATTTCAATATATGTCATAATATATAAAAACAAACCTCTATAGCTTCTCATTATAATAATAAAAACTAAAAATTAGTTTGTAATAATATTGTTATTAGCAATTTAATGTTTTGGAGAAGGGATCTGTGAGGTCAGTAGGGTACAATGGTAGAAGAAGACAGTTAGACTGAGATAGATATGTTGTGATAGGTTATGGAATGGCGAACGTGACAGCTGCTGTCACTTTCGCCTACCACAATATATCTATCTCACTCTAACTGTCTTCTTTTATCATTCTACCCTACTGACGTCACAGAACCCTTCTCCAAAGTTTTAATAATTATTTTCTCGTAAACTACGAATAATTAATCAATTTAAAAAAATACGGGTATTTTATTTTTTGGTCTAGTATCATATATGTAAAAATCAAAATTTAGTCACATACCCCATTGTTACCAAAACCTTTTCAGCTCTTCCCATGAATGTTAGATTGAGGAATACGTAGTTAAACAGGTCTTAAGTATTATAGTTTTTGAGGGATCATACTTTAAACAACACACACACACACACACACACACATACACACACAAACACACACAGATGGAGAGAGAGAGCATCGTACAAATGTTAAAATCGGATTCTAGATACCTTAAAACGTGCTTATTCACTAAAATCTGGAAATGCGATTTTTAGCATGAATCTTATACCTGTCTTAGCGAGAAAGATAAAAAGTAAATTCATACGTCTTCTTAACGTATGTCCAAAATCGTTGTGTCTTGGACTTGGTTTAAGTTTTCAAGACAAGTCTTGACAAGCTTTGCAAGCTTCCAAGCTTCAAGCCATCAAGCCAAGCCCGTGAAACGCTACATAAATTTATGCAAAATTGGAAAATAGTTTACTGCTTTCGTTTATACTTTATACAATTCCCAGATCGATGAATAGTTCATGCGCACAATTTCGTCCATTATTTATTTGAGTTGGTTTAACAGAAATCCTAATCAAACATGCGGAGTTTAACAATCGTCCATGCTTCAACTATTTCTTCGTTTTGCGTTTTTCACTCTATTAATCAAACACTGCTGTTAATATTGACGTACATTGATTAGGTATCGTGGATTTGTTGATCTTATGTTATGAGTAAATATTTTCCAACTTTTTATGTCTTTGTTCAAGAACGTTGTTAATGTAAGTAAGTGGGAAGAGGAAATTCATTTTAACATGTTCGCGTTTAGTTATTCGTGTATGTGCGGAAGTAATATGAATTTTGAGCCAAGTTACGTAGTTCCTAAATTAATTATGTGAATGAGAGAAACCTTGATAACATTTTACGGAATGCATTATACAATAAATTTTTACATGGCGGAGAAAAAAGTATTTTTTCTATGGTATAAAAATTAAAATAGAAGTATACTACTTAGGGATATTTTATTATTTCAACAAGTTTAAAAATGCCGCACTATTCGATATTTCTTGCGGTTCTTTAGAACTGAACGAAATTGCAATTGTTGAAAGCAATTTCCAACAAATTGACAACCAGTTTATGCTGTCACATGTAATAAGATACTCTTTCCCGTAAGAATGGAGTTAGTAGTAAGAAAAGGGCTTACGAATCCATCTTTCTGATTTGTCTAAATGGGAACCAGGTTTACAATAGCGAAAAATTTCTAATAAATTTTAGACAAAAATGCTTCAAATAAATGTTGTAGGGAATTACATTCTGCATCTAAACCAATACTCGTATTTTCTTTTGCAGCTTTGGTAACCGAGAAAATTGAATTTAAAATTTTATAAAACTTACTTCTTTATAGTGTTAGCCATAGCCATGGTATTAAAATAAAATTTCAAACAAATTTTATGACATTTTACCTGTCAGAAATTATAAAATATAGTATTCGTCAAAATAATACTACTATCTTCTCTTCGTGTTCATAATTCTTCATTTTCAGTAATGATAACTCAAAGCATAGCGTCTCTGATAGATAATATTACAAGCAAATATAATGACATTTTACCTTGTCAGAAACGTGTATAATAATCAAAGAGTGTATCGCAAATAAAAATATAACAACGCCTTGGTTTTCAGGTGAACTGTTCTATAAAAACATACAGAGAATTTATTTTGAAATGCAACATTATGGTTCATCACTTCCATGGTTACTCACTATTGTCAGCAATGTAATATTTGTCCAATTTAAAGTGCAACATTATAAATAGTATTGCAGTACAGGAGATACCTCCAGAACACATCACAAATGGTGTCACTTATTATTACGACCGACAAGAATATTGCCTGTGTAAATGGGGGTATTTTTTAACATTTATTACATGAAAGATGAATTTTTGTAAGCTAAAATTTGTTAAGATGTGCAACATTCATATTTTGATTTTTTGTTAATCATATGTATACTAATTTATTGGAAATTAGTTTTGATAATACGAAACTACAAATTTTTTATGTTGCATTTTAAAATGGACAAATATTACATTGCTGTCATTTTTTGTCAGTAGTGCGTGTAACCATGGAAGTGACTGACCATATGTTGCATGTTAAAATAAATTCCCTGAATGAATGTTCAATGACATAATATTGCAAAAAATTCTAAAACAATATTCAATCGTCTTGGTTTTTATTCTTTTCCGATATCATGGGGGGGGGGGGGATTATATCGCCCATACACACCCGCCCCCCACCGTAAATACGCCACTGAAATCAATCAATGAGCTAGTCTGCCATTTCATAATAATGCGAAAAAGTGACAGCTAACATTTAATATGGTAATTCATTTTTTTTTCTTGTTGAAAATCTAAACGTTATTATAAAAAACCTTGTATATATTTCATTGCAAAATCGTGTTTTTCGTATATTACTTATTGCCGAACTAGCGCGAAAAACACCAGAATTTTGCAACTAAACGCAAATAGCAAATTTGGGTTTTATTTGGGAAAATAATACCATCCCTGCTAAAGTCACATTAAACGACAATTATTTTCACTTGCTTATTAAAAATGAAATAAAATAGAGTATATATTAATTTTCTGCAAGGGCACCATCTTCGCACTCATTAAAAATTAAACTAGTTTTAGATTTCCTCTGGTGAATCTCCTCACATTAACATTAATTTGGTTAAATCCCTGAATACCTTCCAATAATACAAAATTCATTGGCATCATTAGCCATCTATTAGTATCCCATTCGCTCCAGTCTCATCCTCTTCGATAGAAAACAATCCAGGGTTTGTAATCAGTCCCTGGGACACCATTTTCTGAAGCACGGGATAACGACTTTACCGACACGGCAATCCTATCCCGCATCCACGTGAGTGCTCTCTCTCACGCACATGATCACGTTCACGCGTTTTTATACGCTCAGTGTCACGTGCTGCGTCGAGGAGCGTGACGCTCTGGCACTCTACTGCGGTGTCATGCGATGGAAGATGACATGGAGATGCTTTTGTTTTGGCATCAATCATCATGGCACATGCGCCTCATTTCACTAAAGATTTAGAAATAGGTAGTGAGGTTATGGAGTGGGCTGCTAGGTGACCAGTTGGGGTACAACCGGCCCGGCTTCGATTCCGACCGAAGCCAAACCACAGAATAGACATTTATACAGAAGTGACACTCCTTGTCGATTTTTTGCATGAATCCAATATCTCTCTTAGCGAGAGGTAAAAAGTGCGAGAAGTAAAAGAAAAAACAAACAAAATGTAAAAACCTCTATGACTCAAAACTATAGTTTATGTAGTAACGACCTTCTTCTTGCTTAGAACGGTAGAATAATATATTATAAATATAACATATTTGAAGTGAAACTTCTTTACGGAGGGTGTAAACTAAAAAATCGCGTTACGAAAGTTGAAACACTTAGAGTGTGTTACACGAATGATAGAGCATTACAGTTTCTCGAGTACGAAGTTACTCAAAGTCGTTCCAAAACTAATAACTTTTACTTTACCTATAGCTTGCGGACACTCACGTGACGAAGCGAATTAGCCAATCAAAAACTGAGGAGAAACTGTCAGATTGAAGGACGGGGAGCTGAAGTTTGTTTTGGTTTATAGCGTATTATGCGTTTTGTTTTCATAGTTTGGCAAAAAATATAAAATAACTCAATACGCACTAAAAACTTCAATATGAAAACTGCCAAACTATGAAATCAAAACGCATAACCTCTGAACACGCTACCAAAACAAACTTCAGGGTTGCGTTCAAAAACCCTACTCCATAGTACGAAATTACTCATAATCGTTCCAAAACTAATAACCTTACTCTCACAGGGGGCTTGACATTAATGTTGTAATTATAAGTAGTTTTGTTAATTTTTTAAAATTATTTTTAATTTAATGTAAATTTTTTACTCCAACAAAACTTATTCTCAATATTTTCAAACATGGATGCTCACGATTCTCAACATATGAAAGTAATGGAGGGTTATGATTTTGACTATTTTGACGTCACACGCAAGAAAGAGTGCGACGATGTAGAAGTTGAGATGGAAGATCTGATTACAAACAAACCATCGCCTTTTTTAAAGTTCTGTTTTCTGTCACTTGTGTTTTGACATTTGAGTTTTACATAATTCAATGTCTTCGGATGGCCGTGGAAGCTTAAAGAATTTCACATTTGTTATGTATTCTTTATAGTTATAGCGGGAGTCACTGTTGCAAAGATCATACACTCACTTCGTATTTGGCACCATCCTGCAACTGTAACCATGTCAGTGATTTGTTTGTAATATAGCAATGGAGTGAGTCGTAAGTGTAGTTCAGGAAAAATATCAATAGATGGCAGCACGAAAATATACCCCTGTATAACCCTCAATTTGCCTTGTTGTGGAAGAAACATGCTTTTGGTTGTAAATAAACATTGGCTAGTATGACGAGCACACTTTTATAATAAAAGCGGTTTAATGGAGCGTACTTTCACATTATATTATTATAAAAGTGGGCATGATATACGGGCATACGGACTTGACATTATTATGTTGTAATTATAAGTATTTTTTTAAATTTTTTAAATTATTTTTTAGTGTAGTTCCAACAAAACTCTCCTTCGTTCCAAAACACACTACACTTAAACTACGTCATCATATACTCTAATTCGTACTGCAATATTCGGTTCTCTTGGTTGTAGAACACAGCGTATGTATTTAATATGTATAAAACACGATTTCGGCGATTATTATATGTATATGAAACATAACCAAAATTCATAACAACCATATTGTGACGACTGTTGGCGTTGCATAAGTAAAACAATCACGTAAGGTACTGTTGAACCTGAGAGTTTCTGATTGGCTAAAAGTAGAAATACCTAGCTATTTTGCGTAACTAAGCAAGGAGGAATTTTTTGCGATGTGTTTTTTAAACACATTGTTTTCATTCATAAAGACAATTTTGTTGAAAAATGTAAAATTCTTTCGATTATGATCTCGGACAGTCATAAAATATATTTTCTGCATTACCACAAACTTTTGTAGCTATTTTTGTCTTTACAATTTTTCCAGGTAAGGAATATCTTCCTAAATTTTGAGAAAAGCCAGAAACCAGCTTAATAAATAGAATGAGACAAACATATTTTAGAGTTTGTTTACTTAAAACCGTTTGGCAACAATAACAAAACAGTTTGATATATCATTTACACGAGTATTTACATTACAATAGCAAACCTTTCAGGACAGGGTTAGAAAATTTTTGTTTACCCATAAAATCTGAAAATTATTGAGTAATGATATTTAAGTTTGATCTCACGATAATAGTTATAACATTTTGTTTATTTGATCTTTCAGTTATGTTTGAAACATTTGGTGTTCTATTTAACAGCTTGTATTATTTATTTATCACGATGCTGAAGTTCTCGTTAACTCGTTTGAATTCCTTGGTGGCTATTAAATGATGGTGCCAGGTGGAACATCTCGTGTAGTTTGACAGTCGCTACTTTTGTTACACTAAAGTGTCTACGTAGTTCGTGTAGTTTTATTGTTGAATGAAGAAATATGCTCCCATGAGACCGTGCCAAGAACGTCTTGTTGTAGTGTTTTTTCATGCCAGATATACTCTTTTTACATTTCAAGAGACTAACGAAACAGTTTTGGTTTTTTACCTACCATAGGTAAGAGTGATAAAGAAATCATTCTAAAATTAGTATATTAAATAAAATAAATGTCATTACGGCATGTTACCCATTTCTGAGTGTGCCAATCTGCGTTGTATACAGATTTCGGTAATGATGATGACATATTTCTACCGTGCGGGCGTTTACCAGGTGTCACCTCACGGGCGCTCATTGCTAGCGTGGAGAATGCACCATAGGGGTCACTTTTGTGCCATTTAAAATTCGAAATATTTGCGGGTTCCTCAGGTACTTAGGTATGGGACCCCATTAAAAATAGTATATTATTATTATTAATGTACTGAGATTTTCATTAATTAGTACGTTTTAAGGTTTTTAAAATTCGATTATAATATTTTATTTTTACAGTGTGTTAAAAAAAACCTAGGTTATGAACACAGAAACATGTATGTGATAATTATTCAATTCAAAAGTCAAGTTGTCAAAATTAATCGTGAAATTTATTTGTTTAGTTATTTATTTATTAATCCAACGGGATACAATATCAATATCCCAATTACAGGACGATTATTAGAGAAATACAAAAAGAAAATATAAATGCTTTGAAACAGAAGATAATCGGTAAGAAAGTTTACAAGTAACAAACTTAATTTGAGATATAGTTTAACAATAGATATATAGAAATGTAAATTTATTGAAGAAAAGATAGAAAAATAGGATACAGAATATTGTCATTCATCGTTTTCTAATATATTTCTATTTCTAAAATAAGAATTTAAAAAGAAAAGCTTTGATTTTTTTAAATAACATTTTTGACAATATCTCGTATCAAAAATGATATTTAATAAAATACATTCAAACTCACATACGTTGTTCTGTTCATAGCCTACTCCGAGTTAGGATTATTTTTTTTTGAACACGCTGTATTTTTAGGCGATTATTACATAAATTCATATAGAGCACACTCTTCGAAAGAATATAATGTAAAAAAGCGTACTCCGGAAAAGCGCTTTTATTATAAAACTGCGCTCGTAATACGGACCATAGTTGTTTCACGTAGCCTTTGGCATCCGTAAAGTATAACTTTTTGAAAACTGTTCTTTTCAGCCTCGACTTTCTCTTTTACTGCAAACGGAACTTCACTAGTGCAATGATAAGGGGGGTGGGGAGTTTGGAAGGTGATTTTTTTTTGAGTTCATGATCAAATACTTGTACAATGAAACTTTTTTTTTCTTCATAGAAGAACTTCCAGAACCTAGATAATGCGTATTCTAATAAGTAAAATATTAAAAACATTTTGTATTTCTTGTTTTATATACACATTTGAATAATAAATAATATATACTCCATTCGCGTTAGCGAGAGAATGTGGAATTAATTCTTAAACAGAAACAAGTCATTGTATTGATTCGGCTCCAAAATTACCCTTTTTTGAGCAATTGATTGACTTGTCTCTGTTATAGAATTAGTTCCACATTCTCTCGCTATCGTGAATGGAAGAGGGAAGGGAAAGCAGCTACAAAATTTGAATTTAGAGCTGAATTTTTAAAATTTAGAACTGCAGAAATAAGCCAGAGCTGCACCAAATTATATCCCCTGTCACTTTTAATGCCTCGGTACATAAATAACTATTTTCTTTGCGTTTTATTATTTTAGTTTCTTTATATTTAATACCATTCCAACTTATTTTATAATTTTTTTGACAAGTTTTATTGTGCAAAACAAAGTTCGCAAATCATCTCTCTCACTTTCAGACATATATTTTAATAAGCGTGACTATGAAAAATACACAAATACTTATTTCAATTTTCAGCTGAAGTAGTGGATATCCTGAAACGAAAAACGTAATAAAAGTAAAATGCGAAGCATGCAAATTTAGAGGGTAATATATTTTTCAAAATGACAAATGATACGTGGAAATACGACTATCATATAAATAATATTTTTCCATTTCACATTTAAACGAAATCGCGCTTTTAAATTTTCCAACTTGTACTGTAGAATAAGCGTGAAAATTTCCTTTACGTAATCAATTTTTCAATATGTTAATAAATTAACTTTAATTTTCACAGTATAAGCGTCTGTGTACAAATTAATTTCAGCCGAGGGTGTAAAATCTTCGCACTCTGCTTACGTGTGCAAAAATTGATTTTGCTGAATATGCAGAATTTAAGCTCTTCTTCACTTCGTTATTTAAAGCCGGCGATATTGAAGTTCATACAAAAATTTATGAATACACGATATTAGGTATATAGCAGAGGTTTCTCAGTTCTGGTGACTGTAATATGCGTATATAAATTTTTTTGCCTCTATATGTAAATAAAGGGAACGTCTAGTCTAAATATACATGCAGCATACAGAGCTTTTTCTTTCTGCTATATTAAAAAGTATGTATGTATGTAGTTTGTAAATACGACTTAGTACTTACTTCTAGACGTTTTTGCTACTACATATTTTATTTTGGTCTTCTGAACTGATTTTGTCGCAGAATTATTAAAATGTGATTTATTTTTACCTCATGCTAAAAATCATATATCCAGATAGAAAAGAAGTACGTTTCAAAGTCACTGAAAAGGTTTTGGTAACAATTGGACAACCGGAAGTAGTAGTTTCTTAAACAAATCTTCTAAATTTATCTAAGTATTAAACATCATAGGATTCTCTATCCAATACATTGAACATTTTTATTACATCTTCTATACATTTAGAGATAGAGACTCATAAATATATAAAACAATCAAATAATGTTACTAACAAGTTTATATCTCTACCTAGTTTTGAATTATTGCCCAATATTTAGATAAAAATTTTAAAATTTTCAAAAATCTAATTTTGTATGTATCTAGGTACTTCTCAATGCGCTGATTCCAGATTTTGAAACCGCAGGTCGATATCTCTTTTCGTTCTCGAGATATTTAGATTCAAAGTTTTGCTCAAAACTGCCCATTTTTGGGTAGTAACTCAAAAATGGGTCGAGATATGATTTTGGCGATATCATCATTCGATTCTACGGGAAAAAATACATAAGTGTACCAATTTTCATAATTTTTGTCCAACCTGTTCATTTTTTATGAATAAAAGTTTGAAAACCCCCGAAAATGGCAAAAATCTGAAAAAATCGTAAGGGGTACACCTCAGATTTTTGCGATTTTTTGCCATTTTCAGTTATTTTGCTTTAGAGATTGTATGCGGTGTTCAAAAATCATGAAAATTGGTACACTTATGTAATTTTTCCCGTAGAATCGAATGGTTGTGTCACCAAATTCATATCTCGACCCATTTTTTGGGTTACTACCCAAAAATGGGCGGTTTTGTGCAAAACTTTGAGTTTAAATATCTCGAGAACGAAAAAAGATTTCGACCTGCGGTTTCAAAATCTGGAATCAGCGCTCTGAGAAATATCTAGATATATAAAAATTAGATTTTTGAAAGTTTTGAAGTTTTTATCTATATATGGGGTATATTGACTTTTGGGGCAATAATTCAAAAGTAGGTAGAGATATAAACTTGGTAGTAATATTATTGCTTGTAAAGACAATGTTACGTAAGTGTACGCATTTTTAGAGTAATGTATCTAGTAGCCCAAATAACTCCATGGAAACTTGTTGAAAAATTAAGATGTTTTAATTGACCTAAAGGTGACGGAATGTAAAAAACAATAATATTTTATATTAAATTAAATATTAGCGAAGGTCACCACAACATTTAACTTAGTACAATTATTACTATTATTATTATTATTATTATTATTATTATTATTATTATTATTATTATTATTATTATTATTTAAAACAAAACACTTCTAAGATGATCTTTCAAAGGTAAATAAAAAGTCTCATTTTTCACTGACATATATTGAAAACTACTGAACATCGGACCCATTTTGGTCAGTACTGTATGTCTTTAAAGTTTGAATCATGTGAAAAGTGTAAGAAAAACTAAAGATAGTACGATTATTGCATTTTATATTTTATCATACTATCCTTATATGATTATATGGAAAGTATTTGATATCTACAAAATTTCGTTCAAATAAGTGTGTCCGAAGTCGCGGCCTCCCTAAAAAGTTCGGTGGTATCAGTAAACAACAGAGTAAAACTAAATCCAAATTGAGTATTTGAAAAAACTATCAATTTTTATTTATGCATCAAACGAGTTCGCTTAAAGCTGATAAAATTGTAAAGCTCTACGCTGTATTATTTCGACAGCATTGTCTCTATAGCAGGCTTTCATTTCTATAGTGTGATATAGGCTTTATTGTTGTTTAATCATATTTCAGGCAGTGTTAGTTTGAAACTCGCCGGTAATATGATTATTTATATTATCTATGACGGTGCGCACAGCTCATGTACAAATTATCGTTGATGTAACAACTTTTCATCAGAAAATATCACATTCCCATGAATTTGGCCAGTGGGGTGGAAAATTTTATCCTGTTATACCCATAATGATTTTGATTAATAAATTTGTGCATTATTGAAAATCAGTTATAATATTTAATCACACGCTCGAGGAAACTGTATCATAATGCTTAACCCTAGTTGACAAAGACCCGTTTAATATAAATGCTGTCTAGTAAGAGGATTATTAATTTTTGATAAAAATAAATTCGGCTCTTTGTTTTCCTATAGCAAATTTGATCTACCTATTAATATTATACTTATTTT
Organism: Ophonus ardosiacus; assembly: GCA_943142095.1. NCBI lineage: Eukaryota > Metazoa > Arthropoda > Insecta > Coleoptera > Carabidae > Ophonus > Ophonus ardosiacus. The sequence goes on along the minus strand of OW964829.1, from coordinate 38,211,015 downwards.
GACTAAAATGACATGAGGGACCTTAAATTACGTAACGCAAAATTAGGCAATTGTTGATACCCCCTCCCTCCCTTTTGATGCGCCCGTAACGCAAACAAAATATTACGTAACCCTCCCCCCCTATTTTTACCTCCCGCTGTGTGTATGTGAGTATGTGTACGAATTTTGTTTGCACTCTAACTCAAATACTATCATTCAGAAAATTCTGAAACCTTGTATTTTTACCCTATTCTAATAGGAATAGAAGCCATTAGATTTTGGTGTAAATCGGATAAACGGAAATGGTACTTTACTTGAAGCTCATAATGGTTTTTCTTCAAAAAATACCATTAAATGCCATTTTTTCGAATTTTATTTCTTATGAAAATTAAAGATTATTGAACTTTCTACAGGAATACATTAATACTTTTTCTATATATTTTACAGATAAATTTAAAAATAATATTTTTTATTAGTCGCGAAGCCTAAGATAAAACTATTCCTTTGTTACACAGTTCATTTTTCAAATGAATGTAACTGACAGTAAATGTCACTGTCAGAAAACTTATCACTTCAAATTAATAATAGTGACATTTTAAAAAGAAAATAGTAAATAAAGCAATAGTTTTCTGCAATGGAACAGTTTGCAGCGTTAGTAAATACGTAGGTAGTATGTATTTAAATTAATAAAAATTAAATAGCGGGAGGTTTTGTGTTGGCCACATCAGATTTTTTATTATAATTTTGTATGAGGTGTTTTCAATCAATAAATATACAATTATAATTATTTTCTATAAAGTTTTACTCTTATAAACAATAAAAGTTGCTGTCGATCCAGATCACTGGTACGAACTTGAACTGTGCCCGACATCTGATGACTATTATTGAAAACAAACTAGTGCTTGCATATACGAATTAGCAACCCGAAATTTGAATGTTTGAAAACTATTAAAGCAAGTTTAACAATATTTTTCTAATTATATTTTATCGTTACGTAACGCACACATTAACCCTCCCCCACCCCCTCATAACGGTAACGCTATTGTGGACCCCCCCCCTCAGGAAGCGTTACGAAATTTAACGACAGCCCCTGAACAAGTTGAAGCTCGCCATTTTTATACGAAAAGGATTCTTACATTTGCCTAGGAGTAAATGTTAGAGTTACCTACGATAAAAAATTAACTAAAATAACAATTTATGGAAGAAATTTAAATTATACAAAAATAATACAATATTGTTCTTAATATTTAGTCTGAAAGAATATATACCGTATGTCCACGGATCGAGTTCCAAAGAGGAAAAACTTTTTTATTTTTTATTTTACAAAAAAATGTATTCTTGATAAAAGTTTTTGGATGTCCCGAAACGGCCAATTCAGTTTTTACATTTTCAAATTTTCTTTTAGTATCAGATAAAAATCGAAAAATTGGTCGTTTTAGTTGAAAATTATTAAGTCCCAAAAAATAAGTTTGCGTTGCCATGGTAATTGCCGTTATTTATTTATTTTCATTAACTGTCAGTTATAAAAATCACCTCTATTTGATATGTAAATATCGGGAAACCTTTGTTTAAATTCTTGGACAACTCGACTGATCGCTTTATTACTTTTGCCCTAGCATTGAAATAGGTAAATTCGTTCGTCTTTTGACAACATTTTCAACGATTATGGTTGATTTTTATAACTGACAGTTAATGAAAATAAATAAATAACGGCAATTACCATGGCATTATTAATGATAACGGACACCACATGCAAAACGTGATTTTGTCAAACTCAAATCTGTCAATAATATTTTTCTTACGCAAAATATCAATTAGAGATGCATTCTTATAAAAAATCTCTACATTCTTATAACTTTCAACATTAGTTAACATAAGTAGTTAAAAAAGAGACCCTTCTAGTGTAAGTTTGTTATAAAAATTAGAGATCTACGAGTATTTAACACTTTGTTTACCAAAGAATTTAAACAGCTTTTGCACAAATCTTATATAAAAAATATAATTTTAATTTACATAAGGATTTTTTATCTAACTTTGTATCTGCTCAAAAATAGGACAAGAAATCATTATGGTAGGAACAAAAATCACTTTTATTTAAGTATACGAGTAATAACAATAATAATAGCAACATCACAATATAATTATTACGTTTCAATGAATAACCTTGAATTCTTGAAGTAAAATAATAATAATAATAATTTTTATTTATTAATATGTGAAATGTTATTAAATTATTTTTATCCCTTTTAACTTCATCCATTTTCTTCCTTTTGTTTGGTACCTTGGATGATGAATATGTGGAGAGGAAATTGATTTCGCCTTCTCAAGGTTTAATTTTAAAACTTAGTTTTTATTTGATATTTGGACGTTTCGAGGGACCCAAGGCCCTCATCATCAGCAGAATTAAATTTTTTTTTTTTTTTAAATAACAGTTTGCTTAAACATTGACTCAAGGGTCAATTTTAGAATTTTTTGTATGCAAACATATTTCTAAAATTGACCCTTGAGTCAATGTTTAAGCAAACTGTTATTTAAAAAAAAAAATTTTTAATTCTGCTGATGATGAGGGCCTTGGGTCCCTCGAAACGTCCAAATATCAAATAAAAACTAAGTTTTAAAATTAAACCTTGAGAAGGCGAAATCAATTTCCTCTCCACATATTCATCCATTTTCATTAAAATATTAAGGAAACTGTGCATTTGATTGAACTATAAGATTTTTCGGGCCGGCCCGAAAAGCTCGAATTTTCGGGCCGGGCCAAAATCAAAAGTCCGACTCGCCTCGAGTTTTGAAAACGATTAGCTCGATTCGGCTCGATAAAAAATATCTTCGGCCCGGCTCGATAATCGACTCGAAATCGAGGTGGGCTTCGGGCCGGGCCGGGCCAAAGCTCGATATCGAGTGCATCTCTAATATCAATTTTGTGACGTTTTAAAAAACGTCCGTTCTTTCTGCCCAGGCCTGTATAATATTTGCTGTCATCAATACCCATTTTTTTCAGATTCTTCAAGATTTTGTAATCTGTCAATACGTAACTAACTTTTCAGCAAAATTCAATTTCCTATAATTAAGGTATTATTCTTCATAGAAAAACAATTTGCTGAAAAAATTCATACATATTCCTTTCCAAATTATCAAATGCAAATATTATTCAATGCTGGAAAATAATTCTAAGAGCTGAGGACATGTAAAATTAATGAAACGTTGGTTCCGATGGCACGGTTTCAACTATTCATTGAAGAAGAACAACTAAAATTTTATTTTACATCTGATAATGGTTTCCTTGTTTGTTATGGAAATTTTGTGAATATTTACGTCAAGGTTTAGTTAAGCTGGCAGTGTCACCTAGTCAGATAAGAAATTTAAATTTACGTAGACAATAGAGATGATTATCCATTTTTATTTCACGTTAGACCAATGTCACGTGAAATGTGATGAAACAGGGTTATTAAAATATAAACGAATGTAACGGTTTTTTTTTTGTTATTAATTTGGTAAAAGATTTGATGGAAGATAAATTATTACCTTTATTGAAATTTAGAAATCAGTCTTTAAATTAATTATATCTTAATAAAATGTTCTTTAATGACAGTAAAATATTGTGGTTAGGTGGTGTGAGTTATTAAACTCATTTTGTAGTTTATAATTTGTCTAAAAAAAATTAATGTAATTTTCATAACGTCTTGTCTTGTAATATTTATGAAAATACTTACTTTGTACACTCCTGAGAAAATTATTTATTATTTAGTTTCTTTTGCGTCTTTAAAAATTGAGTTAGTTCAAACCAAATATAATTTCTGTTGTGTTTGTGTTTACAAAATACAAATACGCGTAAAAAATTATGCAGTTTTTACTTCCCACTACTATCGGTAAGGAATATTATGAATCACGCTAAAAAATCGTTATACTGAGAAAACCGGAAATAATAGATTGCTTGAAGCAGGAAACAGTTTTTATTAAAAAGTAAGTATAAATATTGTTTTTGGATAATTTTATTAAAAATATTAAAGAACAATAACTTCTCTACCTGTACATTTACATTCTTCATTACATAAATAAATATATCGCAGCATATTACCCATTGCTGGGTGTGCCTATCTGTTTTGTACTGAGATATACATAAATAATTATATCATCACGGCATATTACCCATTTCTGGGTGTGCCAATCGGTAATGATGATGACATTTCTACCGTGTGGGCGTTTACCAGGCGTCACTTCACGGGCACGTATTGCTGGCGTGGAGAGTGCACCACAGGGGTCACTTTTGTGCTATTTAAAATTGGAAATATTTGGCGTCTGTCGGGATCGAACCCGGTTCCCCAGGTTCGCGACCAGACACTTAGGCACACGGTTGCGGGACCCCAACGGTAATGATAAAATTTTCGTACTTTCTTGGCGTTACTTCACGGGCATTCATTACTGGCGTAGAGAATGCACTATAGGGCCGTTTTTGTATTATTGCGTTTTATTAACAAACATCAAATTATCGTAGGTACCTACCTATCAATTTTAATTTTAGTTTTTCTTAAAGTATCTTCTAAAAATTTCTCTGCTGCTATATGGTGGCAAAATGGGTAAAAAAGGGTCCAAAAACAAATAACTTTCAGAAGAATTTTGCAGCTCTGCATCGATCAATAGAATTTTCTTTACATTTGACTTTTGGTCAAAGGAGAACAGATTAGCTGCCGAGAATGCTCAAAAACTGCATCATGTGCCTATAATCTAATAAAATATGATTTTATGGAAGTGATATTTGTTTGGGGTTTTTAAGTTAAAAAAAACCTAGGTGTTTTTTTTTGGTCAGGTAAAATTACAACATCGGTTTAAAATTTGAAATAATATTGGCGTCGGTCGGAATCGAATCCGCATCACCAGATTTGCGACCAGAACTCTGACACACGGCTACGAGACCACCTTATTCTAAAATGAATGCAAACATAGAAAATCATTATTTGCATTTTGTCACAAGAAAAGTTTATGGAACTTCAAAGTAAAAAACCAAGAATATAATGAAACGAAAGAAATGCATAGAAGAGTTAATTATAAGAAATAACAGGACTTCGTCACAAGATGAGAGCATGAATATGTAAAAAAGAGAAAATCTAAATAATCATATTATCCTTGACCTGAATTTTTTTCTTTGGGAAAATTTGTTCCGTACTGGACTTTTTAATATTTCTAATGCATTTTTAAATTGTAACATTTTTTCACATTTTGACAGTCGTGCTTTCCACAAATTACAAATTTACATTTCCTTTCAGAAATCGAATTTGAATTCTCTCAATAATATCTAATAATAATTAAAAACTAAAATGAAGTCTTAAGGTTAAATTGTAACTAAAACAAAATAATAAGACAGAGAAGTTAAGATTACTCTGCATGTAAACCATGCCAGAGATCAAAAGTTTTTTTAAAAATTATTGTTAAGGTTAAGGGTTTTTTCTTTTTAGTTACATTAATAATAAGCTTATTTATATAGTTGGAGTATCCTTTGGGAACCTTCGTGGGATTCGTAGTCCAGTAAATTTGGTCTTAATGTTCCATATATTTATTTCAACATTTAATACAAAAGTCAATTGTACGTTTCGGGCAAAAATTAACCCATCTTCAGCAATAATTAAATATAAAATTTCATATTTTTGAAATCCAATTATCAATACATTTTACAGTTTGTGCTTCACCTGTCGCCATGGCGATAACTTGTTACAGTTTATTCTTCATCGTTCCTGTTATGATTACCAATAAATCCTGAAGTTGATTTTTTCACACAAACTGTAAAAATGTATTGATAATTGGATTTCAAAAAACTGAAATTTTATATTTAATTATTGCTGAAGATGGGTTAATTTTTGCCCGAAATGTACAATTGACTTTTGTATTAAATGTTGAAATAAATATATGGAACATTAAGACCAAATTTACTCGACTCAAAATTAATACTAAATCATCAAAGTACAATTTCTATTTCCATTCTAAATAATTCTGTGTAGAGTGTCCAGCACTTATTCAAATAAATAATCTGTTTCATTGAACATGGTGAGTAACACGGATACACTTACCTACGTAACGCTTAATGTGTTAACATATCCATGCGTTGTATGTTCGTGTTATGTCGCTCACATCTGCAATGCAAATGCGGTACTCTCATAGATAATTGTGTCTATGCACATTTTTAAACAGATCTTGCTTACAAGCTCGGTGTTTGAATTTGTTATTCGTTTGTATGAAACAATTTGAGAACATTAATTTTTAGAAATCAACAGGAATACCTAATTTTTCTTTTGACAAAACTGCGTACCACCACGGCTTATTTTCTATTTTTGGGCACTCAAAATTGTCATTGAGAGCAGAAAAATTAAATTTGTTTTGTAATTTAAATTTGGAAATCAATATTTTATTTATTGAAATTGTGGAGCATTTTTGTGCGCAACTTGATAGTAATTGTCAATAAAATTTAGTACGGTTCTGATATTATTCCTCCCAAAATAATTTGAGTGACGTTACAGGACGTGAAATATGGCAATAACACAATTATGATGGAAAGCAGATGCAGACATGATATTCAATGCGGTGTTATTGCTTCCATTCCGAAGGTGTAGGAGGGTATTAAAAACGCTGCCGTTTCATACCAAAAACCGTATTGCAAAATCTATTTTTAAAATTATGCATTTTAATATAAATACGAGTAGGTATATTTATTTTGAAAATACATATAAATATCAATGTTGTTTTTGAGAAATCTGTTATTATATGTTTTTGTTAATTGTTTTGTTGTATTATTTGGTTTGTGTTTTTTTTTTTATCTACTGTAGTGTTTACAATTTATTGAATATACAAAATTTAATAATGCATTTACGTTTTGAATGATGGTGGTATCAATTAATTTAATATTATCATTAAAAGATAATAATTATATATTGATGCTAAAAGAAGATCTAGTATGTGTTATTTGTAGGGTTTCCAATCCGGGATCCTGGGCTCCCGAAATCCCGGGATCCCGGAAGATGTTTAAAAATTATTTTAATTGCACATTTGAATAAATATTTCCTCACTGTTTCTGTTTCTAGTTCCTAGTTTTATGTTTTATAACCAAAGATGATTTTTTTAAAAATTTTACTTCTTAAACGTAAAAAAATTGTTTTTTATTTTTGTATTTTTTAATAAAAACGTTCTTTTGTTTGATGTATTTCTGCATTTTTGTTACTTCTGTTGCTAGTGTTAGATTTAAAAAAATATATTGGGGTTAATCCCGGGATATTGAAACGGTTCCCGATCCCGAAAATTGGAAACCCTAGTTATTTGGCCGTCGTATCAGCTGTAAAATACTATTTTTTGTTTGTTGCTTGGGTTGACATTTAACGACGTTCAGTTCTTGAAAGGTAGTAGCATAGGTACTTAATCTACTTTTATTTATAAATGAGATTTACAAATTTTGATTTGAAATTTTCGATATACAGTCGAACTTCAATACGTCGAACTTCGATAACTCGTATTTTTGATAACTCGAATCAAACTGGTTGGCAATAGCGCCAAGAGTGAGAATTATGGGTAATTTTTACTTGATAACTCGAACTTCGATTACTCGAATATCTTTATAATTCGAACAGAATATTTGGCGCCAGCTTCAATAAGTCGAATTCTGGGAGGAATCCCCTAATTACATGATTTTTAACGTGTTTTTATAACATGATGACGGAGGCAGTTTGTTTGTTAATTATTATTAAGTGAAAAAAAAAAAAATACTGTGCATACTTGATTTATCACGTTTAAGACATTTTCATTCCTGATGATATGTCATTGAAACGTACTTTAAAAACTTTATCTATTGATGAACATTGTAGCTTTTTTTTTATTGAAAATCAAAATAAAAAATTCTCTCGTCAGTCACAAATAACTGACTTTTTTACACTAAAATAATGTTTATAACTTTGATCTGTATATATCAATCTGTATATGTATATCATAAGGTAAGTGATTTTTGCTTAATACTTAATAATATACATATGCATTTTATTTAATAACCCGAAGTCTTCTTGATAACTCGAACTTTTTTTGTGGAAAGTCATGGTTTGAGTTATCGAAGTTCGACTGTACCTTGTTGGTTTATAGTAAATTTAAAGATATGAAATGTATCCAATCAACTTCTTCTACTGGGTCACGTGGTTTGACACAATTGGGATGACAGTTACATAACCTCTTATGATATTAATGATATATCTATGTTTTCGGCATCCAATTCAAGAAATTTCTCAAATCAATAATTGGAATAATACTACCTTTTTTGTTTATGTTCTGTATTTTTACCTTCCGTCACCTTTAGGTAAGGAAGGTATTGTCTTTTTTCAAAAAAATCTGTGGTGAGTTTTTAATGAATAAGCCCGTTTTAGGGTCCCTACAATACAAATTTACTATTTTTAAGATGATGTATGTATGTACATATGTATGTATGTATGTATGTATGTATGTATGTGTGTGTGTGTCCGTGTGTGTGTGTGTGTGTGTGTGTGTGTGTGTGTGTGTGTGTGTGTGTGTGTGTGTGTATGTATGTATGTCCGTGTGTGACAAATTTTTCTCCGACGATAACTCCAATACTACAATTCTGTACATCCATATGAAGAGTTGATTAGATTTTGGATATAATTGATCCACCGGAAGTACCCTTATTTGAAGTTTTTAACAGTTTTTCTTAAATATTGTTTTTTGACATTTTGTTATTATTTTCCTTCATATTCAATAGATGTAGATTTAAAGCATTATAAAGAAATTATTTTTTCAAAAATTACTCAACTTTGCTATTTATCATGGAAACAGCTGATGCTGATATATTAAAAAAAAATTCTAATTGACAGATGTCAGTTGCAAGTGCAAAACCAAATATGGAAAGTGTAGGATCACAAAATTGGTATGTCATAGTGCTCCTCGCAAGTGACACGCAGAGAAAGGCCAAAGAGAAGATGGAAGGACTTTATCGCAGAAGACTGAAGGGAATGTCTGTGTCAAGAAGATGTGTTGGACAGGAATGAGTGGAAGAAAAGAGGAAACAGCTACCTCTACTAAAATAGGGGAAGCTGAAGAATAAGAAGAAGTGTCAAGTGCATTTTACTTAGTGTATGTTTATGTTATAATTTTATTGGATTTATAGAATAGAAATAATATGTGTTCTTGTTTGATTTTACATGATATTATATAGAATCTGTTCCAAGGACCTTTTGGTATGGGATTTGTACAAAATACATCGAATTGACGGAAGGTTTTGTGCTGGCCACAACAGATTTTTTTTATTAAAAAGGTAGAATTATTCCAATTATTAATATGAGTTCTGAAAGATAAAATATCTTAATCTTAATTCTCAAATCAAAATTAAAATGTAAGTTTACAAGCAGTTCAACTGTCACTTGACACTTTCATTTTCTCCATCAAAATCATTTTTTGAAATACTTTGATGGATGGACGCATTAGCAAATTTACATTTACAATATAAAATATGGTGATATTTTAAATATAAATTTTAAATCATAAATATCTCAAATTCATCAAGAACCAGAAAAGGCAGATAGACAAATTTATATTTATAAATCTCAATTTGTACATTAAATCCATAAACCAGCCATTAATTACCAAAAGAGTAAATTCAAACAATATTTGAGAAAAACTGTTTACGCCTATGTCATGCATTCTCGCTTTCATTTTGTGTACGCTATTGATTGACGTAGGAAGAATAATTAGAATAGCATTAATATTTTCCGTGAATTGATTTATATGCTTTTCTAAATTACCTTTTTTTGTAAAACTTTTTCATAACAGAAAATATAATGGATAAAGGTAATATAAATCGATAACTTAAATTTAAAACGGTTTTTGTCCAAAATCGGTTCACTCTTTAATTAACCGAGCACCGAGCTTTGTAACGGTAATAAAATCATTGGTGAAAAAACTAGTTACTTCTGTTACAGTTAAAAAATTAAAGTGAAATATGCAATTTCCTTTTCATGATTGAATCGATTAATGGTTAGCGGTATTTTACTAAATAAGAATATCGATTTCGGTTAAAAATATTTTTGGATTTAAAATACCGGTTAATAGTTTCTTGTCTTTTTCAAAACTAAAGAGCGTTCTCGGAATACTAGTTCCCTTCTAGTGACGCCTGCGATTGTAATCTGTCATATCTGTTTTACGTGAGTAAAAAGTTAAATTGTAACATTTATGTGGGATATTAAAAAAGATTTAGAAGCGTTTCAACATCAAAAGTCTTGTAACGATAAGTTGGTGTAATTTAATTTGTATGATTCCGCAAAGCATCGGTATGTTTCACGCAGTGAAAAGATATGTTTCTTGTTGTTTTGTTTGCCGTGTGCGTCAGAGCAGAAAACTTACAAAGTACTCGGGGGGAATTCTAGATCTAGAATTGGTGCTGCTGCTGTTGCCAGAGTCGGATGAAAAACCTATCACTTTACCTGTAAATTTTTGAAAAATAAATCTTTATCATCAGGGGCGGATTAACAGTTATGCCGCCCTAGGCACCCAGAAATTTCCCGCCTTTTCATAATTTTAAAATATATTTCTAACGGAACAATAACGTAATTTTCAAATATTAACCAAAGTTAATATAGATATTCGAATATCAGAAATGTTTAAACTTTTCGCATGTTTTATTTTTGTTAAAACATAAAAGGGGCTTAAATAATTTTAAGGCTAAACCCACCCAACCCTCAAGAATTTTATTTTATAGCTGCAAAAACATTTCACAAAAATTATGGCGCGGAAAGCAATATTTATAGATCAATCCAGAACAAATGAATTTCGTGAGGGGCAGCTGTCAGAATTAAATTTCATACATAATTTATTCAATGATGGAGCCATGGAAAAAATTATGGTTTAATTTTATGAATGAATTATATCAAAATCAAAATTTCTCGATATTTATCATAAGATATAATTAAATAATTTTTAAAAATATTCAAAAGTGAGGTTAAAATCACTCCTGTGGAGGGCAGGTGACGTCATTCTGGAATGGTTTGTAGTGATTTTGGCATTTTTTCTGAAAAAAAGTATGGTTAAATTCCTATAAAATGAATATAACCATCCGAGTTACGTCAAATTGAATTCTGTCGTTTAGGTTATCGTTACTTTAAAGTATTTATTGAAAATTTTCAAGCGAAAAACTCACATTTTTCACAAACAGCCTAAAAACTAACAATCATTTTGTCACGAAATGCATTCAATCACCCGAACATAGATAACATATTTATTTACATTACATTATATACCCGAATTTCGTCAAATTGAGTTTTGTGCGTTAGGTTTCCGTTTTATTAAAGTAATTTTTGAAAATTTTGCAAGCGAAGAAGTTATATTTTTTACAAATATAGCCTTTAGTAAAGTAAAGGTAAAGTCTGACTTTATTTTTGCAAAAAAAACAAAATGGAATTTCTAGTGGTTATTCTAGAATCCTGGCAATTTTAATAAATGTATTATAATTATCGATAGCATGATAATAGCGAGGATCTCAAAATAAAGTCTGAAACATGTGTTCAATTACTTGTACATTTGTTGAAAATAGAGCGCATATTCCATTACTTAAGTACCGTAGACAAACAGACGATAATTACAAATTGACCAGAGTAATAGTAATACACCTACAAAAAAGCTTTACTTTATATGAATTTGTTTCAGAGATCATCGATATAAATATTTTTGTCGCGTCTTTTGATCGGCAATTTTTTACAAAATTTTACATTTCTGATTGCCGTCCCCGAAAATTTGCCGCCGTAGGCACGTGCCTACTGTGCCTATGCATAAATCCGCTACTGTTTATCATAAAACAATATGAAACGAGAAACGAGGCAATTAAAGCAGTATTCCATTCTTCACTCGTCCACGACGTAGATTCCTTAGCAAATGCACCCGAAAATACGCCTCTAAATTCTGCGAAGTGAGGCAGTCGCCTCTTTGCCTCATGCTACCGTCCGGCCCTGGCAGTTGCACGGTTGCTCTTGCTCGCAGCTTAGCAGCTCGGAAAAATGACTTGTCCGCGCACAATCAATTTGATCCGATCTGCCGCCTAATCGAATGAAATCGCAGCGAAGACAGAAGACTTTCAGTCGATCTCTGTTGTGTACCTAAAGAGACTGAACAATTACTTTTAAAATAGCCCTGGAATTGAATTATAGTGTAGGAAAATTGGATTCATGGGAGCTAAGATGGACCAATTTTCAACAGGATTAAAACATAAGATTTAAACTGGAAGCTACTTACTCTACTCCTATAATAAGAAAGACAAAAAAAGTGTTCTATACAGCACACTGTCATTGTTTTAACTCTTTGGATTCCAATGTTTTATTTTTTTTTTTGTTCGCCAGGCTAACTCATATACACCTACTTTTGAGTAAAATTTTCAAAAGTTTCGGAGGGCTTATGGAGAGGAAACTTTGAGACAAGAAAAAGGTGTGTTTTTTACCTTCCGTCATCTTTAGGTAAGGAAGGTATTGTCTTTGGTCAAAAAATTCGGTGGTTAGTTTTTAATGAATAAGCACGTTTTAGGGTCCCTAAAATACGAATTTACTATTTTTAAGATGATGTCTGTATATATGTATGTGTGTGTGTGTGTGTGTGTGTGTGTATATATGTGTGTCCGTGTGTGACAAATTTTTCTCCGACGATAACTCCAATACTATAATTCTAAAAATTATAATTCTTTCGTATTCCTCTTCTGTGCATCCATATGAAGAGTTGCTTAGATTTTGGTTATAATTGATCCACCGGAAGTACCCTTATTTGAAGTTTTTAACAGTTTTTCTTAAAAAACGCAGTTAAATATTATTTTTTGACATTTTGTTATTGTATTTATTAAAGAAAATACTCTTCTCTATATGGTTTGATTATTCATTTTCCTTCATATTCAATAGATGTAGAGTTAAAGCATTATAAAGAAATTAATTTTCAAAAATTAGTCAGCTTTGCTATTTATCATGGAAACAGCTGATACATTCAAAAAATTCTAATTGACAGATGTGTGTTGCAAGTGCAAAACCAAATATGGAAAGTATGGGATGAAAAATTAGTATTTCATAGTGGTCCTCTCAAGTGACATGCAGTGAAAGGCTAAAAAGAAGATGGAAGGACTGTATCGCAGAAGACTTGAGAAAGGAAGGATTGTGTGAAGGAGATGCGTTGGACAGGAATGAGAGGAAACAGCGACCCCTAATAGAATAGGGGAAAGCTGAAGCAGAAAGTAAAATGTGTCAAGTGCATTTTATTGGATTTATAGAACCTTTTCAAATGAACTTTTGGTATGAAATTTGTAAAAAATAGTATGCGTTCGTGTTCGATTTTACATGATATTATATAGAAACTGTTCCACGGTCCTTTTGGTATGGGATTTGTGCAAAATACATCGAATTGACGGAAGGTTTTGTGCTGGCCACAACAGATTTTTTTCATCTTAAAAGTAGTTGAATGTAAATTAATGTTGAACCTGGATTGCCGTCTCTCGACTTCCAAAACGATCGAAAACATTGAAAAATCTGTGATACGATCATGTACATATGTTCGTCGTTGAACAATTGAAATATTCCGGAGTTTGTACAAACGAATTTTGACTGCAAATTTGAAGATAAAACATGGCGCGCCGAAATTAGTTTTTATCGACAACTAGAGAGTCAACCATTTGAATGTTTTTGTAAGCTCTTCCCAAGTAATGCTGCTGAGTTCTCTAACAAGAAACAGAAATAATTGATGTTTACACGTTGCTCTTTAATGTCTGCCATTATAAAATTGTCACACGTCAAGAAAATAACACCTACCGCTTAGATGTCCCCAAGGATGACGCTTAGGAAACATCCAAAAGAGTATTTAGTAAAAACTCTTAGCAGAAGAAGTTGCAACTAGCGCCTTACTACTCGCCAGAAAATAAATCTTATTATTTTTGCCTACTTTATACATTTCAAGGCGCTGATCTTAAATTTTAAATCTACAAATTAATATCTCTTTTAGTAAAAATGTGTAGAGTTAAATGTCTTGCGACCGTATTACTCGATTTTACTGGCAAAAGTACATACGTATTCGAATTTTTTAATGAGGAATACAATGGGGTCCTGTACCATAGTCATATTTTAACTATCTTAAATAAGAAGACGAAAATATACATAAATTAGTGAGTATTAGTGAAAAAAATTTCTTTAAATATTGACTAGGTCACAAACCATAAGCGATTGAAGATGATTACAAATTGGGTATGACGCGTTAGGTACTAAGAATTTGATTGGTCGCCTGATTTTAAAAAGGAGATTCGCGCGTCTGTACCGGTCACCTTTAAAAGAATATGAAATGTCATGTTGTTCCATAACCTAACAAAATATTTAACAAGTTTGTGTTTGATGAATTTGTTTAATTATAACATCTAGTCATATTAACAATAATAATATATTTATAATTAAATCAATTTGTAATATTAATTAAATTAATAATAATAATAATATTAGTTAAACTAATATTGAAACTTCAAAACAGGCCAACACTGGCGCCATCCGTCGTCATGCTTTGTGTAATAATATTGTCAAACTGTTTCAATGTTCTATAATTTATTAGGAAAAAAAGGTTATTATTTACGTTATTTATACTTAATAATAATTTCTTCATGAATATAACGTATAAGTTTTTATTTACAAACATTTCAGCTATGCAAACATGAAAAAAATTGTTCCCTCTATAACTAACAGTTTGTCCCATTGTTTGTCAATCACTTGTTAGTACCTGCTATGTCACGCACAAATTCTTAAACTTTAAAAATTCATATCTCGCTTATTACAGAAAAAAAGAAAATAAAAGAAAAAATGGTATAGGACCCCATCCTGGAGCAAAATAACTGTAAATGTCCAATTCTTTTTTTTTGTAATTTTGAGCGCTTTCAGTTTTTTTGTTGTGCGAATTGCACTAATAGTACAAATTTTGTGAAAACTGGTAAACTTATGTAATTTTGTCCGTAGAATCGATTGGCGAACTCGAAAGTTTTAAATGTAAGTACTTATTGCCAGCACAAAAAATATATTGATATACGGTTTGAAAATATTGGAACTCCGAAACTTTTAAAAATTTAAGTTTTTGGATTTTATGTTGTCGGAATTTTACGGATCGGTATTTTAGATTGTCAGGATTTTGTCACTTTGATTTGGAAATATTGACGTAAACCTAGCTTATAAAAGTGACGCATTTTTATAAAATATATTTCTCTGAATACTATATAAATAAACTCTGGTCGTTAGTGTAACGCGACAATAATGATTCTTGTTCTCCTGCAGTTTATACAACTTGTTTTACAGTAACGAGCAACTCGTTCAGTGAAAATAAGGAAAAATCATTCGGGAAAGAGTCCAATAAAAGCGAACGTTGATTCGGGAAAAAACTAAATATTTTCCTCAGTAATGAAGTTAATTTTACAGTTATTCCTTCCACATTCCTGCTCTCGTGTTTCCGTTTGAGATGATATTGGAAAATGACTAATTAAGTTTAGTATTTCTTGAAGCGCACTTCCGCAGATTCTGTGATGTCTCTCGTTGTTTTCTGAGAACTACCTTACTTACGTCTGCCTTTATTTAGAACTGATTCCTTTTACGTCGTGTTACCTTCTTTAATACTGTATGATACTGTATGTGAGTTCATTATATTATGGAAAATTCCTGGAACATTATATGTTTATATGAAAAATGTTACACAAATTCGCATAAAATGATTAAATAAACATTTCATATCGAGATTTTAATGTGAAAGGTCAACGTGAAAATATATAAAGAGTAGAAATAAATTAACGAAATGCATTTGTACAAAAATATGTAGGTGTAACTCTAAAAAATGTTTTAAATATGTATGGTCGCAGCACAGTGGCGTAACTAGAAGTACAGTCGCTGGGTAGCAAAACTTGTACTAGCGCCTATTAATATTTAATAAATCAAAATTCGATTACAATATTAAATTTGCTTGTCTGAGGTCAGGGCAAAAATGAAAAATATCGATGAATTCAAACAAATTTATTATTTATTTACAATAAAATAATAACGATTTTTTATAACATTTGTTAAAAATGATCACCTATAGCAAGCAAACAAGTACGACAACGATCTGCTACTGCATTGGTCGCTGCGTGACAGCCTGACACTGCTCGGGAGATATGGTTTCGCAAACTTGAATAATTTTTCTGCGTAGAGTGTCCAAATTATCTATCGGTTCACCATAAACTCTTTCTTTTATGGCACCCCAAGCAAAGAAATCTAAAAGTGTTAGATCGGACGAAAGGGCAGGCCATGGTACAGGTCCTCTCCGATCAATCCACCGTTGTGGATAGTGTAAATTTAACCACTCTCTTGATTGTCTCCCATAATGTGCAGGGCAGCCATCTAACTGCAGCCAACAGGTTCTTTTTACTGCTAATGTAACTTCTTCCATTAAATTATTCAAATCATTATTTAGAAAATTGTAGAACCTCTCTGAATTTAAACGATCTGGCAAAAAGAAAGAGCCTATTAAAATATTTTCAATAATACCTAGCCAAACATTACATTGAAATTCATAGTGAAATTTTTTCTCTTTAATTGCATGAGGATTTTTATGTAACCAAAGATGAGAATTTTTTGAATCAAAACCATATCTCCCGAGCAATGTCACGCAACGACGAATGCAGTGGCAGATCGTTGTCGTGCATGTTTGCTTGCTACAGGTAAACATTTTGAACAAATGTGATAAATAATAGTTATTATTTTATTGTACATAAATAATAAATTTGTCTGAATTCATCGATAATTTTCATTTTTGTCCTGACCTCAGTGCAAGCAAACTAAATTTTTTATTGAAATTATGTAATAGCCAAATCATTTACCTATACCTAATTAATCTAATTATGTCATAACTTTAATAAGATAATATTTGATATCTCGTTATAAAGGTGTTTTTTAAAGAAGCCCTGCTCCAATAAGAAAAACATGAATATCTCTGAAACAAAGCATTTACGGAAATTTGCTCAAATCTGGGACACCTGTATATCATTTAAGCATTTGCACTTTTTTCACATTTTCGAGTTTTTACAGCCGGTAGGCGCCTATAGCACCTTGGCGCCGGGTTGCGACGCAACCCCTGCAACCCCTGTAGTTACGCCACTGTCGCAGCAGATAATTTTTACAATAATATAAAACATTTAGACTTTTCATTTCAAAATAGTCAATTTCAATGAAAAATATTTATTTTAAATCTACCTTTGAAATACTCGGGATATTGCTGTTAATTATGTGTACTCTTTTAAAACAATATGAAATTATGATACTCTGTTCTGTTATTATTATTTTATCTTTACTCATTACGTTCTTTTTATGGTATTTTGAAAAACAAAAATCTGTTGCGGCCAGCACAATACCTCTCGCCAATTTCATATTAGGTTATATAAGTATTGTATTTAATATTTCTAGTACACACAAAAAAATCTATTCTTTATGTTTCAATTCATTCTATGAACAAGTTTCCTCCTACTCTTCTAAATGTTCAATATTCTTTCAATTCATTGAGGAGACTGGCGGTATTTCTGAAGGTATATGATGAAATATATGTATACCAAGTGCGTGTTTAGTTGACACTGATACTGCTCAGAGTGTGTCATTATCGATGTTTTTGAGTAAGTAATGATAGAGCAAAATTGTTTGCACATTCCAGGGTCAACTTTTTGGGAAAAGTTTAATAGTCACCACAGGAATATTCGATCTTCTTTTGTTTCTGAGTTTTTCGCTCATTTCGAAAATATCTCATATATTTATTTATTACGATAGTTAAAGAAAGAATTGCTTTAATTAATTTTGTTCCGCTTTTAGGTAGAATAATGTGGCGCACACACAGGCGCATATCATCTGGATATGCGACTTTTAGCATGAATCCAATACCTCTTAGCGAGACGTAAAAAGACGTAGCAGTACTCCCGCTATGCACTACCAGCCCGATTCACAAAAGAGTTTAAGCTAATCCTCATTTTTGGATTAGCGATTTCTACTCTAATTTTGACAGTTTATATCTTAAAATATAAATAAATAAATAAATAAATATATCATCACGGCATATTACCCATTTCTGGGTGTGCCAGTATCTACAACACATGTAGACATCGGTAATGATGACGATATATTTTACCGTGTGGGCGCTTACCAGACGTCACCTCACGGGCACTCATATCTTAAAATATAGTCTGAACTATTCCTAGTATCTACCTTTATTGATAATATCATGAGAATTAAATTTTAAATACCGAAATAGAATAGAATTCACTAATCCAAAAGTGAGGATTAGCTTAAACTTTTTTGTGAATCGGGCTGTACAAGTTTCTTATGTATGCCATTGCCTCGCCTCGGCTCGTATCTCTCGATACTTTATTATTAAATTACTGTCGCCGTACGGCACCTCCTGATTGTTCTTGTCATATCCGGAAAACTCTGCCCTTACCAGCTGCGTTTAACCGAATTTGGGTGAAATTATTACCGCATACCCGGTTCGTAACATCGTAGCGTGCCACGTTAAACGTAAATGAAATGTTATCGCTCCTGAAATGATGTCTTTATGTTCAAAATAAACTAAGAGATGGATATGTAATTACATACCACGTCAAACAGTTAAATTAATGAAATGGTAGGTAGACGATATTTTAATTGTCGTGTTCAAACAAATTGAGGTAAGCAAGTAGATATCTTGAGTATTCATCATTGTAGAAGTTATATAATACGAGTATATTGATTAATAATTTCTGACACATCGTTGCTATTTTAAAAATATCTGCTTGGATAAGCCATTAAGTTCTACAAAGTTAAGAATTATCTTTATTGTAATGGTGAGTAAGACATTATTATGTGCAAACGATGAACATTTTGTCTATTATTTTTTCCACGGAATACCCCATATTTAGATAAAAACTTCAAAATTTTCAAAAATCTAATTTGTGTATCTAGATACTTCTCAATGCGCTGATTCCAAATTTTGAAACCGTAGGTCGATATTTCGTTTCGTTTTCGAGATATTTAGATTTAAAGTTTTGCTCAAAGTGCCCATTTTTGGGTATTTACCAAAAAATGGGTCGAGATATGAATTTGGCGACGTCACTATTCGATTCTACGGACGAAAATACATAAGTATAGCAATTTTCATAATTTTTGTCCAACCGGTTCATTTTTTATGAATAAAAGCTTGAAAACCCCTGAAAATAGTCAAAATCTGAAAAAATCGTAAGGGGTACACCTTAGATTTTTGCGATTTTTGGCCATTTTCAGTTATTTTGCTTTAGAGATTGTATGCGGTGTTCAAAAATTCTGTACTTATGTAATTTTGCCCGTAGAATCGAATGGTGTTGTCGCCAAATTCATATCTCGTCCCATTTTTGGGTTATTACCCAAAAATGGGCAGTTTTGAGCAAAACATTGAATCTAAATATCTCGAGAACGAAAAGAGATAGCGACCTGCGGTTTCAAAATCTGGAATCAGCGTATTGAGAAGTATCTAGATAATTAGATTTTTGAAAATTTTCAAGTTTTTATCTAAATGTGGGGTATATTGACTTTTGGGGCAATAATTCAAAAATGGGTAGAGATATAAATTTGGTAGTAATATTATTGATTGTAAAGAGAATGTTACGTAAGTGTACGCATTTTTAGAGTATTTATATATGAGTATACATAATGTATATTCAAGTGATAATTTTATTGGATTTATAGAATATTTTCCAATGAACTTTCTGTATGGAATTTGTAAAAAATTGTATTATGTTCGTGTTACAATTTTACAGGATATATTGTATCTTTTCGAATGAACTTTTGGTATGGGATTTGTACAAAATACATCAAATTAACGGAAAGTCTTGTGCTGACCACAATAGATTTTTTTTCTTCCATTTGAATGAAGTTAGTAGAAGTAGTAGCAGGCTTCCTATTGACAAGTCACCCAAAATAAGAAGGTACGTTGGGGTATTTATCTTAGATCTATTTGTACAAGGAGCATTTATAGTTTTTAACTCGTGCAACAAGCTCTTATTATTATTAAAAATTTCAATCAAGATGGTGTCGAAAATAAGAAAACGTAGCTAGCCTACAAATATATGCAGGGTGTAAATTTTAAAACGGGTCATAGGGCTATAACATGAAAATAAATTTTAAAATTTGCACAATTAAGAAATAATATCAATAGCCGTGAAACTGACAGAAACAAAACAAAACAATTGTTGACTTTAAACGCTCATTAATAAACGTTTCTTACACTTTATTTGTTAAATTATTATTATTATTTTCGTTTTATTAAGAAGAAATCATGAACAATTTGACTCATGAAGAAAAATTACAAATTATTAATGCTGCGCCTGCGCCACTCGCTCACATATGACAAATTTTCGAACCTAACCTATAATAATGTACGACGATGACAACAAAGTTCCTGCAGAAAAGAGCGACGAAATACTAATTGGACTTATTCAACAAATTGTTTACCTTTATTTTTTATCTTATATAAATATAATGTATTGCAATTGCACCTATAAAAGTTAGAGTATACGAAATGTCAAACATAAAATTCTGAATTTTAATTTACTGCATAAACGACGTTATTTTAGTTTAGTTTTTGAATTTAGTAGCTTAATTTAATTTCATAATTTATATGCTGCATAAACCCAGCATAAATGGTTTTAATTTGTTCCCTTGTAGTTTGCAGTTTTTTTCGTTTCTTATATCTTATTTCTTATTACATGAATATCATCTTTAGTTTGTAAATACCTATTACAATAAATAATAATTGTTTCTGATATAAATATCCTAGTTTTTACTTTATTTTGTGTTATTTTGTATTGGTTCATAAGTTAATAACTTTAATCTTTAATTGTTCCCTATCATGACAATGTTTTGTTACTGTCACTTTCATGGCTAATGATATTTTTTCTTAATTGTAAATATTTTTAAATTTAATTTGTGGTTTTATATGAAACAGAAATGTAAGGTGTTTGGTATCAATAGGCACCAATTATATTTTCAATAAATTAATATGGAAACTTTTGGTGTCTAAAAAACTGTTTTTCTATGTTATAGCCCTATGACCCGTTTTAAAATTTACACCCTGTATATATGTAATACAGAACGAACGAACACATAACACTAACACGGAAAACACGGAATCATCAGCAAAATTGAACACTTCCATAACCTCTGCTAATCTTGTTTCCGAAATATTGGTATTTTTCATGAATGTAATAGCCATCGCTTTAATGCCCCCGGCTGTTACATCACAAAAGCAACAAATCCCAAAATGTCAGTTAGTTAAATACAACATGAAACAGTGTCACTGTCCGCCTGGAGCAAATGGGCCAGAAAAACTGTTCTCTCCGTGTGGATTTATCCGGGAACCCGCCCTGGGGCACATGCGTCACGTGACATGCCTCCAGGGGAAAAGAGCTAGTCTGAGTCTGCGAGAATAAGATTTATTCCCACACGAACGAAATCCAGATTTATAGGGACTCTTTAGTTATCGCATACGCTTTCAGTTACTAACATTCTACTCAACGAAATTTCTACCGTCAGATAACGACAGGAGATTTTGTAGGATTTTCACTAAAATTAAAAGACGCATTTGTCGGTATTTTATGATAGGTTAGGAAATATTGGCAGATATATTACATGAAAGTTATGGATAATAAAGTGGAAATGGGCTTTTTATAAGGCTTATGCCATATTTTCCGTTTTAACTGGCAATTACCAGTTTATCAGAGATGAAAATACTGGGCATTAGAGTATGATGAGAAAGGGAATATACAAGAATGCAGTCAATATCGCTCATTAGTTTTTAGTGTATATCGGATAACCGGAAGTGTCATTTATACAAGTTTTTAACAGTTATTTTTGTAAAAAATTCATTGAATATAATTTTTTAGCAACTTTTACTGATAAAAATTGAATATAATGGTACAATCTTCAATTCTACTATAATAGCATTTAGTAAATAACTCGAAATAACTTTAAATATTAATTTATAAAATAATTTATTTTTGTACATCAAACAAAAACATAATATTTTAACAATTTTGACATATTTAAACAAATGTTACTGTCAGGAAGCAATTACATTAAAATTTTTAATGAAACCGTATTAAGAAGATTGTATTGAGTTTGGTAAAAATGATATATCTTCCATCATACATAAATATTAGATGTACAGGGTGATTCGATATAAATTTGATATGTTTGCAGCACTAAAAATCAAACAATTGTGAATAAGCACGTGTTATCAGTGTCAAATATTGGTTTACAACTACACATTAACGAAATGGATCATAGATATATGCAAAGGAACTTTATATAGTTTGCAGTAGTAAATATGTAGGTATGTATTTAAATTAATAAAAATTAAAAAGCGGGAGGTATTGTGTTGACCATATCATATTCTTTTTACAAAACTTTGAAAATTTTTAATGCATAGAGGGTTTACAAAAAAATCTGATGTGGCCAACACAAAACCTCCCACTATTGAATTTCTATTAATTTAAATACATATGTACTTACGTATTTACTAACGCTGCAAACTGTTCCACTGCAGAAAACTATTGCTTTATTTACTATTTTCTTTTTAAAATGTCACTATTATTAATTTGAAGTGATTAGTTTTTTGACAGTGACAATTACTGTCAGTTACATTCATTTCAAATATGAACTGTGTAACAAAGGAATTATTGTGTTTATCTTAGACTTCGTGACTAATAAAATTTTCTAAATTTATCTGTAAAATATATAGAAAAAGTATTAATGTATTCCTGTAGAAAATTCAATAATCTTCAATTTTCATAAGACATGAAATGCGAAAAAATGGCATTTAATGGTATTTTTTTAAGAAAACCATTATGAGCTTCAGGTAAAGTGCCATTTCCGGTTATCCGATTTACACCAAAATCTAATGGCTTCTTTTCATATTAGAATGGGATGGAAATACAAGGTTTCAGAATTTTCTGAATGATAGTATTTGAGTACCCCTGTGAAGTTAGCTCCCACATTTTTAGCGCAATAAAAAATATTTAGAGTTCTGGGTAGATATAGAAGAGTTCTAGAGTTCCTGAAAGTATTAGCAATAGTTCTGATGTTTTAAGCCCATAATAGGGGTTTCAAAGATTTCGGGCGCTAACTTCGCGCAGCGCCCACATTTCCGTAAAAAAGAGTTCTGAAGGTGTCAATCGACTAAAATAGAAGAGTTCTAGAGTTCCTTAAAGTATTAGCAATAGTTCTGAAGTTTTAAGCCCATAATAAGGGTTTTAAAGTTTCCGGGCGCTAACTTCACGCAGCGCCCACATTCCCGTAAAAAAGAGTTCTGATGGTGTCAATTGACTAAAATAGAAGAGTTCTAGAGTTCCTTAAAGTATTTTCAATAGTTCTGATCTTTTAAGCCCGTAATAAGGAATTCAAATTTCCGAATGGAGTTCTGTATAGCGTGTTACAGTTCTGCGCCCAAATATATTAATTTAATAAACAAATGAACATATAGTATTATTTAACATTTGATTTCGGAGTTCCAAATAGAGTTCTGTGTAGCGCTATAATAGTTCTGCCTGGAACTAAGTAAATTTCCTTGCAAATGAACATATAGTATTGTTTAACACTTGATTTCAGAGTTCCAAATAGAGTTCTGTGTAGCGCTATAATAGTTCTGCCCGGAACTATGTAAATTTCCTAGAAAATGAACATATAGTATTATTTAACACTTGATTTCAGGGTTCCAAATAGAGTTGTGTGTAGCGCTATAATAGTTCTGCCTGGAACTAAGTATATTTCCTTGCAAATGAACATATAGTATTATTTAACACTTGATTTCGGAATTCCAAATAGAGTTCTGTGTAGCGCTATAATAGTTCTGCCTGGAACTAAGTAATTTCCTTGCAAATGAACATATAGTATTGTTTAACACTTGATTTCAGAGTTCCAAATAGAGTTCTGTGTAGCGCTATAATAGTTCTGCCCGGAACTATGTAAATTTCCTTGAAAATGAACATATAGTATTATTTAACACTTGATTTCAGGGTTCCAAATAGAGTTCTGTGTAGCGCTATAATAGTTCTGCCCGGAACTATGTAAATTTCCTTGCAAATGAACATATAGTATTATTTAACAATTGATTTGAGAGTTCCAAATAGAGTTCTGTGTAGCGCTATAATAGTTCTGCCTGGAACTAAGTAAATTTCCTTGCAAATGAACATATAGTATTATTTAACACTTGATTTCGGAATTCCAAATAGAGTTCTGTGTAGCGCTATAATAGTTCTGCCTGGAACTATGTAAATTTCCTTGCAAATGAACATATAGTATTATTTAACACTTGATTTGAAAGTTCCAAATAGAGTTCTGTGTAGCGCTATAATAGTTCTGCCCGGAACTATGTAAATTTCCTTGCAAATGAACATATAATATTATTTAACAATTGATTTGAGAGTTCCAAATAGAGTTTTGTGTAGCGCTATAATAGTTCTGCCCGGAACTATGTAAACTTCCTTGCAAATGAACTTCTAGTATTATTTTGCACTTAATTTGGAAGTTCCAAGTAGAGTTCTGTATAGCGCAATAATAGTTCTGCCCGGAGCTTTGTAAATTTCCAATCAAATGAATTTGTAGTATTATTTTACAATTAACTTGGGAGTTCCAAGTAGAGTTCTGTATAGCGGTATAATAGTTATGCTCGGAACTATGTAAATTTCCTATTAAATGAATATTGTAATATTATTTTACAGTTAATTTGGGAGTTCCAAGTAGAGTTCTGTTTGGCCCTATAATAGTTCTGCCCGGAACAATGTAAATTTATAATCAAATGAATTTGTAGTATTATTTTACACTTAATTTGGGAGTTCCAAGTAGAGTTCTGTACAGTTCCTTAATAGTTCTGATCGAAACTATGAAAATTTCCTTGCAAATGAACTTCTAGTATTATTTTACAATTAATTTGGGAGTTCCATGTAGAGTCCTGTATAGCGCTATAATAGTTCTGCGCGGAACTATGTAAATTTCCAATCAAATGAATTTCTGGTATTATTTTACACTTAATTTGGGAGTTCCAAGCAGAGTTCTGCATAGCGCTATAATAGTTCTGCCCGGAACTATGTAAATTTCCCTGCAATTATTTTACACATGATTTTATTGTTCCGTGTATAGTTCTTTGTAGCGCTATATTAAGTTTTCCTACCTCTATATAAAATATCTAGCAAATTAACTTAATGTACTATTTTACTCAAAATTTTGGTGTTCCGGATAGAGTTCTGTATAGCGCCATGATAGTTCTGCGCAGAACTATATGAGTTTTCTAGCAAATGGAGGAAAAGTATTAGTTTACAATTAATTTGGGAGTTCCGCAGGACCATAGAAAATCTAAAGTGAATGAACTGGATGTAGTATACATTCTAACTCTAATACCAATTGATGAATATATTTTAAATTTTATATTTAAGTTTTTTACCTCTATAGGATGAAGTACTTAGCTTTTTTGAATCTGCAAACGGATTTTGGTGAAAAAAATATATTTAAATATAATCGTACTTTCACTTTTTCAAACTTGGTATTTAATGCTTTTATGTCAATAAAAGTAACACATTAAATTTTGGCTACAAATATGAAACCGGAACAAGTATATTATTTAAATGAAGTTCTAAATAGATTTTATTGAAAATATATTTTAAATAAATTTCAACTCCCTTCGTATTTGGTATTTAAGCCTTTTATATTAATCAGAATAAAGCATTAAATTACGCCCACAAACAACAAATCGGCAGTGGTAATTCATAAGAGTATTTTGGAAAAAAATTGACGATAGGTCATGTGCTGTCCACATCAGATTTATATTTTTTTATTACAGCGCTATACAGAAGTAAAATCATATGTAAAATAATTCAAGTTCAATTGCTTGGAAATTTATATAATCCACTGCATAACTATTATAACTATTTTTATAGCGCTCTACAGAACAATACTTGAAACTCTCAAATTAAGTGTAAAATAGTACTATAACTTCATGAGCTTGGAAATTTACATAGTTCCGGACAGAACTATTACAGCGCTACACAGAACTCTGCTTGGAATTCTCAAATTAAATGTATATTCATACTTTAAGTTCATTTGCATGGAAATTTATATAATTCCGGGCAGAAATATTATAGCGCTATAGAGAACTCTATTCTGAACTCCTAAACTAAGTGTAAAATAATACTTTAAGTTAATTTGCTTGGAAATTTACATAGTTCCGGTCAGAACTACTATAGCGCTATACAGAACGCTATTTGGAACATTCAAATTAAGTGTGAAATAATACTTTAAGTTAATTTGCTTGGATATATTGATAGTTCCGGGCAGAACTATTATAGGGCTACACAGAACTCTACTCGGAACTCTCAAATTAAGTGTAAAAACGTACTTAATTAGCTTTAAAATTTACATAGTTCCGGGCAGAACTATTATAGCGCTATACAGAACTCTACTTGGGACTTTCAAATTAAGTGTGAAAGAATACTTTAATTTCATTTGTTTGGATATATTTATAGCTTCGGGCAGAACTATATCAGCGCTAC
The DNA here is from genome assembly GCA_943142095.1 of Ophonus ardosiacus. Classification (NCBI taxonomy): domain Eukaryota; kingdom Metazoa; phylum Arthropoda; class Insecta; order Coleoptera; family Carabidae; genus Ophonus; species Ophonus ardosiacus. The sequence goes on along the minus strand of OW964829.1, from coordinate 38,184,452 downwards.
ACAGAACTCTATTTGAAACTCTCAAATCAAGTGTTAAATAATACTATATGTTCATTTGCAAGGAAATTTACATAGTTCCGGGCAGAACTATTATAGCGCCACACAGAACTCTATTTGGAACTCTGAAATCAAGTGTTAAATAATACTCTATGTTCATTTGCAAGGAAATTTATATAGTTCCGGGCAGAACTAATATAGCGCTACACAGAACTCTATTTGGAACTCTGAAATCACGTGTTAAACAATACTATATGTTCATTTGCAAGGAAATTTACATAGTTCCGGGCAGAACTATTATAGCGCTACACAGAACTCTATTTGGAACTCTGAAATCAAGTGCTAAATAATACTATATGTTCATTTGCAAGGAAATTTACATAGTTCCGGGCAGAACTATTATAGCGCTACACAGAACTCTATTTGGAACTCCGAAATCAAGTGTTAAATAATACTATATGTTCATTTGCAAGGAAATTTACATAGTTCCGGGCAGAACTATTATAGCGCTACACAGAACTCTATTTGGAACTCTGAAATCAAGTGTTAAATAATACTCTATGTTCATTTGCAAGGAAATTTACATAGTTCCGGGCAGAACTAATATAGCGCTACACAGAACTCTATTTGGAACTCTGAAATCAAGGGTTAAACAATACTATATGTTCATTTGCAAAGGAAATTTACTTAGTTCCAGGCAGAACTATTATAGCGCTACACAGAACTCTATTTGGAACTCCGAAATCAAATGTTAAATAATACTATATTTCATTTGTTTATTAAATTTATATATTTGGGCGCAGAACTGTAACACGCTATACAGAACTCCATTCGGAAATTTGAAATCCTTATTACGGGCTTAAAAGATCAGAACTATTGAAAATACTTTAAGGAACTCTAGAACTCTTCTATTTTAGTCAATTGACACCCTCAGAACTCTTTTTTACGGAAATGTGGGCGCTGCGTGAAGTTAGCGCTCGAAAACTTTGAAACCCCTATTATGGGCTTAAAACATCAGAACTATTGCTAATACTTTCAGGAACTCTAGAACTCTTCTATATCTACCCAGAACTCCAAATATTTTTTATTGCGCTAAAAATGTGGGAGCTAACTTCACAGGGGTTATTTGAGTTAGAGTGAAGACAAAATCCCTACACATGCACACATACACACACACATACACACATACAGACATCATCGTGCAAATGTTAAAATTGGATTCTAGGGACCTTAAAACGTGGTCATTTACTAAAATCTCGATATGTGATTTTTAGCACGATCCCTATACCTCCCTTACCAAGGGTAGCGGGAGGTAAAAAAGTTACTAAGAAATATTGTTGCCCTCGACGAGTTCTATCACTGATTAAAATTCTGTAACAGCCTGTATTAACAAAATCTATTAACCTGGAGCTATGTATCTATCGGAAATATCTGCCGAAGGCCTGAAGCAAAGCAAGTTAACATGAATAAATCACACATGGCAGTGACAAGAACTTGTCTGCGATCTTTATCGTTGGTATAGCGTACGCTACTTGCTACACACATGATCAAAGCGATCCAGCGCGCATACTTAGTGGTTGAGGAATAATGTAAACTCGCTATTTCTCCCTGAGGAAACCGCGGGGTGTAGACCCGTGTTCCCGCTGATGAGAAGTCAAAGCAAATCTTCTGCTTCGGGAATGGAGAACGACACGAGAACCACACGAGTGTAATTCCCGTGATTAGGTAGAAACCTGACGCTGTGGGATTGAGAGTGTCATACTGCGAATTAGATACTGTTTGCACAAGAATTTTTGCTAAATTAAATTGATTTCGTTGCCAACAAGATTTGGGAGTTAAATTCGCGGATTTGCACCTCTGGAATGAAGGAAAGTGAAATTGGAGATTGGAGTTTAATACATTTTAAAGCTTTTCATAAATCAAGTTGCAAATGAATATCTCATTACTCATGCCCGGTTCACCATTGGCGAATAAATATTTTATTCATCAGCAGTGGCGTAAATATGCCAATGCAGTGCATTGGGGCCCACGTCACAAAAGGGCCCATTTGCTGAATCTATGTTAAATTTGTAAATAAATTTAATTGTTTATATCTAATAACTAACTAATATTAATATAATACTGAAATATTTATATTTTATACACTACCTAATAATTCAATTCAACAGCAATATAGTTTTAATTTACTGCTTTAACGAAATCCCAACAGTTTTAATTTGTATGAACACCCCATTACAGTAGGTAGTTTGCGAACCTTACATATCACGTCACGTCGAATATAGTTGGATGTTCTCACTTTATATTAGAATTAGTTTGCGAATTTATTTTGTTTCAAATCATCGTATCGCAAAAACGTCATTTTCTGAGTTGTAAAATGATATGATGATCGAGAAGATTGACGTATGTTGATGAAGTGGCGTAGGATCAAAGTAATAAATTGTTTAAAAATGTTTTTTAAGCATTTTTATAACACAAATTTTAGGATGTTTCATTGCAGTCTTGCATCATCATCAGCTTTAGCTTTTTTTGTGCTGGTGGTGTTAAATTGTTATAAATTTTTGTAGTGTTCATATTAGAAATAAGATCTAAAGTTGATGAAGAAGTCTTGTTGGATGTAAGCCATAGTAGTCAAAACACGAGGGGTTGATGAGGAAGAATCGAAAAAATGCTAAGTTGGTGAAGTTAACCAAATTCCGTATATTGGAAAATGTTATGGAGATCCAGAACCCCAGCAACCCCACGTGTTATAAGTACTAGGGCTTACATCCAACAAGACTTCTTCATCAACTTTAGATCGTCTTTCGGAAATGAACACTACAAAAATTTACAACAATTTAATACCTCCAACACAAAAAAGCTAAGGTTCGCCTGTTATAAAAAACGCAAAAAAAATAAATTTCGCATTGGGGCCTTTTTTGTATAGTTACGCCACTTTCATCAATGAAACTATTCTACGAATAAAATAGCATGTATTTGTTTCAACAACGTCGGTTAGCAACTATTCGACGAATAAATCGTTTGATATATTTGACATACGAGAGCTTTTCTGAAGTTTTCATTAGTTGGCCTTGAATGGCAGTTCGTTTTAAAAAGAGTTTTGATTACAACAAAGAAATGCTTGATTATAGTAAAAAGAGTTTGGTTTCAATAAAAGAAATGACCAATCACAGAAAATAACTTATTATAAAAGGTATTATTGGATGTTTTTATTCCAACCCGAGTATTATGTTGCAGGTAATTTAATAAAAATATCGTCGGTTTCTTGGTAAAAGTGACCAAGTCCATTTTTTTTGTAAAATGAGTTATTATGCCTATCTGCAAGAGAAGACATATTTAGCTAGGAAAAACTGCCCATATCCAAATATTGATCTTCTGACGTCACTACAAAAATGTGCCCTATGACCAAGTCCGTGGATGATAAGTCCTTTTGTTTTACCCTACGTCCTAACGAAATAAAATTTTACAAAAATACTTTGAAAGTAATGTACAATTGTCTGTTTAGCATAAAAATTTTATACTAATAGTAATAAAAATAATACAATGAATTACGGGTAAGACTTGAAACTTTAAAACGCCTATAACTCAAAAGTATAAATTTTGGACTTGATCACTTTTGTTGTTTGTTTTATTACCTTTAGGATTTAAACAAGAAAATATGATTAATAGTAAAGAATGTATATCAAGAGTGAGTTAATTTAATGAAAATATGTTCCTCTAGTTATATCTCTATAGGGTTTTTTTTTTTTTAATTTTGAATACAACAAAGAAATGCTTGATTACAACAAAGAAAATTTGATTACGATAATCTGTCATCTTATAGGAATTTTTCTGACAAATTTGATGGTGTTATTCGCAACGTTCTACCTCATTATGAATATTCGAAAATACACTTTTTTCGAAAAAATCACCTCAATTATTAAATGTCTTTGAATTTTTAACTTTAACTGCTCATACCTTTATAGTTATTAAAGATATCGTTCTGATTTTTTCAGATTATTATTTATTCATATTCTGAGAAAAAAAAAATCATGTCATATTTGTTTCTAAAATGGCAAGAAAAATAATAAACATTGTTGGAAAATTTCCTATAAGATGGCGTAACTTTTAACTTCGAAGTAGCTAAGAAGGTTTCAATCTCCAACAACCAATTTGCCGAAATACACATGGCGGCGTTCAATTAGTCACAAAAATTTAAAATTTCGTCCGGTATCCAGATTTGTATAGAGATCAGTGCCCAGAAACCAAACACCAATCAATTGTTTTTGGATCTTAGAAAATTAAAAGTGGCTGAATTTACATGGTTGATTTACAAGATTCCAAAATCGGAATTTTCGTTGTTTTGAATAAAGAAGTGTTTTTTGGCCAGGGATGAATACTTTAAAAAACAATAAAGTTATTCTTCAAAAAGTTTTAGTTTTATTTTTATTGAAAAATTTAGAACAGCCCTCCTATTTCAATAATTTCGTCAAATATTTATATCATCTCAATTGAAATCATTTCCGTAAACATATTCGTCCTTAATTTTAGTTTAATTCCGCGTCACTGGCGATCGTTAATCCAGTTACGGTCTAATGTAACTATTAGCATGCCTAGTTTTGCCATTCGCTCCTCGTAGCTCCCAGAAAGGTGATGATCTGCGGTGCGTGACTATGCGAAGTACGCCAGGCCAACCAGCAACGCTAGAATTAATTGCGCGTCGTTAGCAGTAATTGTTGTTTTGGAGATCGACGAAAATGACGTCATTTATGGATTGTGGACTTATGAGGGGTTAAGAAAAAGGTGTATTTGTAATTTATTAGTGAAATGTCAGACGAATGACATTAAAGCACTAAACTAAGGATTTGTGACGTACTTATAATTGAGTAATAACAAATTATTGTTTGCTGCGATTATAAATATAGATTTAGAAATTATTGTTAATGTAATGTAAAAAATAGTCGAAATTTACGAATTGAAACATTTTCTGGGAATGGTCGAAAAACTTCGTACTAAATATTATGATTATGAATTACACTTGCTGTTTGTTTATAACTCACTATCCATTATGCCTTAGTGAAGTATTTGGGAATGAGGCTTTATTTAGCTGCCCTAGGGTAACCAAAAGGAAGGTACTGTTTTTGGTCAAAAAATTCGGTGGTGAGTTTTTAATGAATAAGCACGTTTTAGGGTCCCTACAATACGAATGTACTATTTTTAAGATGATGTCTGTATGTGTGTGTACGTGTGTCCGTGTGTGTGTCTGTGTGTGTGTCTGTGTGTGTGTCTGTGTGTGTGTCCGTGTGTGTGTGTGTGTGTGTGTGACAAATTTTTCTCCGACGATAACTCCAAAACTACAATTATAAAAATTATGATTCTTTCATATTCCTTTTCTTTACAACCATATGAAGAGCTGATTAGATTTTGGTTACAATTGGTCAACCGGAAGTACCCTTATTTGAAGTTCTTAACAGTTTTTCTTGAAAAATCGCAGTTAAATATCATTTTCGACATTTTATGTGATTATCAATAGAAAGAATGTCTTATTCTCTATACGGTTCGATTATACATTTTCCTTCATATTCAATAGATATAGAGAGATTAAGAGAGATTAACTTTCGAAAATCAGTCAGCTTTGCAAAAATTATGAAAACAACAGATATATTCAAAAAAATCTAATTGACAGATGTCAGTGGCAAGTGCAAAACCAAAGTGGAAAGTATATGATCTGAAAGTGATGTAAGTGACAGAGTGTTCCTCGCTAGTGACTTGCATTTGCAGCCTCGCCTCAAGATAGGAACTTATAATGCCAGAAGTACGAGAAAGGCAAAAGAGAAGATGGAAGGACTGTATAGCAGAAGATTTGAGAGAGGAAGAACTGTGTCACGAAGGTGTTTTGGACAGGAATGAGTAGAAGAGAAGAGTAAGAAACAGCGACTTCTAATAAAATAGGGCAAAGTTGAAGCAGGAGGAAGTGTTAAGTGCAATACATAATGTACGTTCGTATTCGTATTAAAATTTTATTAGATTTTAGAATCTTTTCAAAGGAACTTTCAGTATGGATATCTAAAAATAGTGCGTTCTTCTTTTGGTATAGGATATGTACAAAATACATCGAATTGAGGGAAGGTTTTGTGCTGGCCACAACAGATTTTTAGTAGATAACATACCTTCTCAAAAGATTCATCTCTAAAACATGTAGTTTTACTAAAGTTCATAATTAAGCTACATTTATTTTATTTATTCAAATTGTCCATCGAAATTGCTCATCCAAACAACATAAAATCGATTTTACAGTTAAAATTTATATATGCATGATATGTAAATAAAAATCTTGTGTGTGTGTAAAGAAATATTAAACTTCAATCTTACATGTAAATAATTCAATTTGAACTTTTCCTTTCAAGTCTGAAATTCCTTCACATGCTTCCCATTCTATCTGGATTAACCTTAAAGTGAGAAACCAGCAAAATTTATTCTTAAGGGAATTTAACACCGCAGTTACTATTGTATCTGGATTAATCCGTCTTTATTCCTCTTCAGTTCGACGTAAATCCGCATGTAAATACCGTAAACTGGTACAAGACGCGATTCCACAAATTCTCGGGGTTTTGGTTTATCCTTACAAACAGAATACTTTACCGTAACAACACACCTGAACTGGAGCGTCAACGCTTTTCAGTGACATGGGAATTTATACACCAGGATAAACATACTAATGAAAGTGAGAAATTTGTCAGTAACTCAACAATACACAGCACATACCTGTAAAACTATTTAGGCCCGGTATTTTCAAGTAATTTTGTATTTAGTTGCCAATGGCGTAAATTGGTTTAGGCAACTTATGACGTCGCATAGAGGTTCCTAGCCCAAAGGGGCCCTTTGACATTCTGCTGAACAACCGAGAAATATTTTAGATATAGGCCAAAAATTATACCTAATTCTTTATTACTATTATTCGGTCAACATTATTCTACTCCGGTACTTTTTAAAGAGAATTTTGATTACAACAAAGAAATTCTTGATTACAGTAAAAAGAGTGCATGATTTCAATAAAGAAAATGACCAGTCACAAAATAACTGATTATAATAGTTATTTATTTATCAAGGTACTAAAGTTCTACTTTTTATCACGAATATAGAATTTAGAAATAGACTATATGAGTTCTTTTTGCACATATTTTTTTATCATTTTATATAGCTACACCTACCCAAATTATCTTATATGAGTTTGGCATCACTGCATACTGCATTTGCTTGAAATCGTCGTATAATGGGTTACTTTAGTGCCGATTTCTGCGCTTCTAATGACGATTTTGTGCACTTTAGTGACGATTTTAAATAAAAGGTATTATTGTATGTTTTTACTCTAACTCGGGTATTATGTTACAGGTAACTTAATAAAAATATGTCTCACTGATTACCTAATTACCTTTAAACAAAAAAATTAATTAATAGTAAAGGTAAAGAATGTGTATCAAGAGTGAGTTAATTTAATGAAAATATGTTCCTCTCAATATCCCTATAGGGTTTTTTAAAAAACAGTTTTTGATTACAACAAAGAAATGCTTGATTACAACAAAGAACGATAATGAGAATGAGTAAGAACATAAAAAAATGTCACGGTATATTAGTTTTGTTTTGCTTTTTATTTTTTCTTGTAGAGTTGTATATTTGGAAAGGCCCAGAACAATTCTTGCATCGGGGCCTAAGAGTTCTAGTTAGAGATGCACTCGATTTCGAGCTTTGGCCCGGCCCGGCCCGAAGCCCGCCTCGATTCGAGTCGATCATCGAGCCGGTCCGAAGATATTTTTATCGGGCCGAATCGGGCTAATCATTTTCAAAAATAGAGGCGAGTCGGACTTTTGATTTTGGCCCGGCCCGAAAAATCTTAATAGTTCAATCAAATGCACAGTTTCCTTAATATTTTAATGAAAATGGATGAAGTTAAAAAGGATCAAAATGATTTAATAACAACACACTTCACATATTAATAAATAAAAATGTATTATTTTACTTCAAGAATTCAAGGTTATTCATTAAAGCATAATAATTATATTGTGATGTTGCTATTATTATTGTTATTACTCGTATACTTAAAAAAACCATAATGATTTCTTGTCCTATTTTTGAGCAGAAACAAAGTTAGATAAAAAATCCTAATTTTTTTATATAAGATTTTTAAAAAAGTTGTTTAAATTCTTTGGTAAACAAAGTATTAAATACTCGTAGGTCTGTAATTTTTATAACAAACTTACACTAGAAGGGTCTCTTTTTTAACTACTTATGTTAACTAATGTTGAAAGTTATAAGAATGTAGAGGTTTTATATAAGTTTGACACGAGAAAAGTTAAACATTTCGCGTTAACATAAAAATTAACATTAGGAATGCCGGATGCACCCAATTTCGATCTTTGGCCTGGCCCGGCCCGAAGCCCGGTCCTATTTCGAGTCAATTTTCGAGCCGGGCTAGCTAATTTTTTGTCGAGTCGATCTTCGAGTCGGGCCGGTAATTTTTATTTTCGGGCCGAGTCGATCCAAAACTCAAAGCCCGGCCTGGCCTGGGCCGAATGCATCTCTAGTTCTAGTTAGGTTCGGTTAGTTGCTTCTGATATCCTTTTTGGTGTTTTCCTTCGGTTTTGTTTTCAAATTCATTTGTCGCTTTTAGATAGCCACTGTTTTCTTAGGACAAATAACGATTAGACAAAAAAAATATTGCGATTGTCACTTTATTTTCATGGCTGGTAGAAATTGGTAAATTCTTTTGTTATTTTAGTTCCACAATATTCAAAGCGTCCAATTAACATTAGTTGTCTTTGCTTTTATATTTGCTATTCGTAATAGGATTTCTATAATTGATTGTGTGAATAGAATCTGCAAATGACAGGTATATAGGTACGTAATTAATGGGTAGAAATAACCTAGAGCGCAGTTGGTAATCGGATGGGGGACCGCCTCAGGAGAACGAGACCAATTAATTCACTACAAAGATACAAAGGACAAAAGTAGCTGCATTGCTATTATACTTTTTGTGTTCACATGTAGTGGTCGTTATGTTGATCCTATTCCGTTTGGTGATACAATTACAACGTTTTAAAAATTTATAAATAGAAATAATTTAAAAAATTTAAAATAATCAAGATACCTATCTTTAAAATAAAAGATCAAAATATGGAAACATTAATAACATATTAATAACCACAATAACCGAAGTGGACAGTGTTTCATCACTGTCAAGGGCGAAGATAGTTAACTAAGGCGCGAAGCGCCGAGATTAGCCATTCGCGATTCAAGTTAAACAATCTCTATTTGGTGAACAAAATTTGAACTAAAAATATGTTCATAATAATAAATTATTTGCTCTTCTTCACAGAAATTTTCTAGAAATTGCAGGCTATTCCTTTAAAACAAGTTTCATCTTTTTAAACTTTTCCAAAAAGCGTAAAATTTAATATGTCATTGACAGATTGACAGCTCGTACAGTGTTGTGATGTCTCAACGCTGATATATAACGGCGGAAAAAGTTAATTTGAATCGCCAATAGCCCGAGACGCAATGTAACTTTTCACCGAGGTTTGTTTCATTCACAATTGGAAATTAATAATGAGTAATGGACTACTTGCGTGGTACCGAAAATCCAATTTCTATCACTATATACGTAATGTTATGTTGAAAACATATATAAAAATATAAATTTTATTTTTAAAAAATGATTTGTTTTTTAGTAAATTAAGAAAGAAAATTTTCTGTGACGTCATTATATTTAGCTGGAGAAGGAAACCATGTTTAATGTATAGATGGCATGGTGTGCGAGAAAGTTTTAATTTGAATTTGACATTAGTTCATTTTTTTTCTCTCTCTGGTCTCTCAAATACATTAATTACTTCACAAATAAACACATAGGTAATTACATATAGTTTAAAATATCGATAACAGACAAACTAAAATACTAACCTACAAACTATTGTTGAAACGTCAAACAGGAGATCTACATTACCCGTACAAACAAACGCTATGGCTCTAGGACCATACATTGGTGCGGCGTAATTCTACGTCATATATGGCGGGAATTCAAATAATCAAATTTCATTATTTTTTTTTCTGGCTAATTAATAAAAATTTTGTCAAAAGAAAAAATATGGGTAGCAAGTTTTTACCTGCTCTTCAAAAATATTAAATAAAAAAAGGTATCTACGCAAATAGCCCATTGTTAGTTAAATAATAGCAATAACCTAACATAAATAAACTAATGGTTTAAGGAATTCTCGCTTGTTTATTTGTCACATGAACTGTCTGTTTTATTTCTAACCTCAATTATTGATCTCTTCCTGATCTCTTCACTTTTATCTACACTTATTTATATTATTTACAATTTTATTCGTTTCTTAGTATATATAACATATAAAGATGCATTGTTTTACATTGTAAATAACCATGACTGATTCAGCGTCGGTTATTTGAATTAAAAAACAATATTCGTACCTACATAATGTTAATATGTATTTATAATATTATAATTCGCCTGGCTGATAATGTAAACTAAACGTTATATGTAATTGAATCTTCCAACTGCATTTTCAAATAACATAATTAAGTACTATACAAACATATGATGTAAGTACCTTACTGCAAAATAATTATTCATTTTCAAGTTTCTGTTATTTATATTCATAGCACTGAAAGTCTGTATAAATTTACGAGTACAAGGAAGCACAAACTTTTGTAAATGAATATTTTATTCATTGTACTCGTGTACCATAAATTATTCCATTGGATCGTTTATCCATTGCTGCACTATAAAACGAAGAAAGCGAATTCCATTACCTCACGTTTATTTAATTATAAAAATACTTGTTTTGTCGAGAAAAAATAATGGAAGACCATTTTACAATCTTTGTTTTAAAATTTGATCGAGTTGTACAGAAGTTGTAAAATTTGGTGCGTATTTATCCAATTTTGTCAAAATAATTGATTGCTGAACTGCTGAAGTTCGTATCTCTTTACATTTAGTTATTGCCTTATATCATATAATATACACCCATTTTTTGGGTAAAATCTTCAAAATATACATTATGACAGCTTTTATTTTCCTGATTCCAAATTTTCAAATAGCAGGTCGATATCTTTTTTTGTTCCCAATATATTTACCTCCAAAGTAATCCATTTTTTTTTGGATTTTTGGGTATAACCTAAAAATGGGTCAAGATACGCTATTCGCGATATTATTAATTGATTCTACTGACAAAATAAGGTACATATAGGCACAATTTTTTAGACTTTTTGAGTAATTGGTTAAATTTTTATGTAGAAAACATCGAAAACTCCTATAATCTGAAAAAATCGTAAGGGAGTATATTTATTGCGATTTGTATTCTTATGTAATTTTGCCTGTAGAATCGATGGGTGGTTTCGCCAATGATGTATTTTGAATCACTTATACGTTATTGTCAAAAATGGTCATTTTTAAGTAAAACTTTGAAAGTAAATAACTCGAAAACGAAAAGTGGTATCGATTTGCGGTCTCAAAATTTGGAATCAGCTTGCCAAGAAGTATGTAAATGAATGAAACAGAATTTTAAAAATTTTGAACTTCTTACCAAAAAATCAGTATATTTGACTGTTTTGAGATTATAGCTCAAAAATGTTTTTTTTTAATTCTGTCAAATACATTCAAATATACACAGTCTTAAGAGAAAATAAATAAATAAATAAATAAAAAGCCAAGTCACTTCATGTATTTTAATCTAATTGTGTATATCCCAGGAATTCACACTTATATTTAATTTATTTTCATTCCATGTCAATTTCTCTGGATAATATGTAATAATCTCTGTGGAACAGTTGAGAATCAATGCAAGTACATTTCTCGCTAAATCAGGACAGATGTTGATTTGTTATTTACTGTCGGACCTGCCACCTATTGATCGCTGGTTAATTTCTAGCTAGTTACTCGGTTATATAAATATTTGATTACGTGCTGGACATTAATGGGAATATACGACATTGGATGAAGCAAATATGTGGGTGTTTTCTCGTAGTGTGGTATTATTTTACTGAATAACATTTTATTGTAACCCAGATATCAAGTTGATGAAATGATAAGTAGGTATATTCATTAGGTTCATTACTGTTTTATGTAATCTGTAATCAATGCGACCTATTAAGCTTAAACGCATGACACCATAGGAAAATGTATATTAATTATGCAAGTTATGTTTGTTTTATTACCCATGTTAAATGTTGCGTAATTAATTATTTAGCGCCATGAATAGTAAGTTAAATGATAGAGATCTTATATCTTCTCATTAATATTGACTTGGGAATGATTGATGATGATTTTTGATATTATACTGTAACAAGACGAAATTCAGCGGCGTTATTTTTATTTGACATTTAGAAACTCAGTCTTTTTTGGCTACAACACTTGAAGCCTAGTTAAAGACATCTGCAATTCATAAACATTTCAAAATTCCGTCTAGTCATAAATCTAAAGAGAAATCGTTTTAAATTCTTGTTCGGAAAATAACAGTGAGACACCCTAACTTCCATTTCACCGCGGGACGTGTTCTCTCTGTTGGAGATTTTTTGTCAGCTCGGATGAGACCTGGGTTCGAGGCGAGAAGGAAGTAAACGGCCAATCTGGGTGGAAAAGACTACCCCAGAATAGGAAATCACAAAGAGAGAGGGTTGAACACGAACCGTGGTGGGTAGCAGTAAAGCTAAGGAAATTCATTTAAAAACAGGTGTTAAAATTAGGGGATTCAAGTTCAAGTTTTAGATGTAGAGATAAGAGACAAGTAGTGTTAAAAGTGTAAATAGTGTATAAATATGTAACTAAAAAATCTGATGTGGCCAGCCTATAACCTCTCGCTGGGTATTTAACCACGCAGTATAAATAAAGCAATCATAATTTTCAAATATTTTACATTTACTCATAACAATTTTTATGAACAAATATTTTTTTTTTTCGACCGGTGGTTCTCAAAATACGGGACACAACTATCTTATTTTAAATGGGAACATTGTTTTTTAGGTTATTCGATAGAGTATTTTTTCTGAATTCAACGATATAAACGTAGCATATACTAATATAACAAAATAACTGAGAAAAATGCATGTTAAATTTATGTGTATTTCATTTATATCTGGGTGAAACAAGAGTGCTATGGATAGAAAACAGTTGGACATATTGTTCTGTCTAACATTGTTATTATTATTATTATTTTATGTTCTTAACTGTCAGATTAAGAAGAAAATGAATAATATTACTCACCATTGTTTGATTTGTTTATTTTTCAATTGTTTTCTATCCATAGCACTCTTGATTCAGCCAGATATAAAAAAAATACATATAAATTTAACATGCATTTTTCTCAGTTATTTTGTTATATTAGATATGTTTATATCGTTGAATTCAGAAAAAAAAAATACTCTATCGAATAACCTAAAAAAAGGACAGTATGCCATTTTTCACTCGTCCACGATTAGTGTTTCTAAGCAAATGCAGTTCAGGCCCTCCTGTTTTTCTTTAATAGTACAGGTTTCTTAACGGCTGTTTTTCCTAGTAATTCTACACCATATAGCCATCGTATCACAGTGCGATCACTCAAATCTACATGAAATTGTTCCCGAATTTTTGCAGAACGTTCACTTGTTGATAAAGTAGGATCACTTACGGATAGACGCCGAATGGTTTTTGTCCATTTTAGCACTAGTTTTCTTGGACCACCGACTTTTATATTAATTTTAACACTTCTACACTGCAATTTTTTTTTTCAAAATTTTTGATATGCCACTTTTACTGATTTTTATTTTTTTTTTTAAATATTGCGCTGTTTCTGCATCTTTATGAAGCTGTACTATTCTTTCTCTTAAGTCGACGGAAAAATATTTATTTTTACCCAACTTAATAAATGACAAAATACAACTGAAAGTAAGACAATTAAAATCATATTTTCAATAAGTTTCCATACTTTTGTCCACCGAAAAAACGAGTATATGTTATTTCACTTAATCAATATCAAAAGATTTCTTGTGAATATATTCTTCAATATATTGACTTTAGAAAATACGATTCAAATTTGCGAGAACTATAAACATATTTAAAAAAATGAAATATTTAAAAGTTTCCATACTTTTGTCCGCGACTATATATATATATATATATATATATATATATATATATATATATATATATATATATATATATAAATCGGTAGAATACGCAATTCTTATCTCCATCATTCAAAAGTCAAAATAAAATTATTTTGCTAGCAAAGTAACTACAAAATACAGAGTGAACATCTCACTGACAGGGGTTCCTTTGAGCTGCCATTTCTGGATTTTATCTAAGTTTTTATAGGTTTTCATTTCATTTCTATAGGCGACGTATAAGATGAGCGTTGTAGCTTGCTACTACGGTCTTCGTTCCTGCACTCGGCTATTGTACTCCGTACATTTATTAAATAAGGCCCCGTATTTTTGATAAGGAAATGACAATTTGTTTCGAGAGACGGCGTGCCACCAGTGGCGTGCAGAATTTCTTAAGTTTTGTTGTGAAGAATGAAAGCTTATCAAAATAGTTTAGGTCATTTCCTGCTAGTTTGCATTTATAAAGATTAGCGAATTTTTTACAACGCTGCTACGTTAGAGTTAAAAATGTGTGGATTTTAGAGGAAATATATGGTGCAGTAATTAATATTTGTAATTAGTGTGTTTTTTACTGGTTGTGTATTATTAACTTAAATTAAATAAAGAGGGCCGTGTTCTTCCACAAGGCATTTTCCTGCGGGCATCTAGCATTAGGATTTGGACGACATTGACATCGACTTCTCGGACGCCTCTATATATATTCTGCGTCTAAGTTCCTCCTCATTTTGGGCTTTCCAACCTGCATTGTAAACTTTTTGAGATAAAAGGGCCCCCCCCCCCCTATGAGACGGTTATTAGAAGTGTCTTGCATAGTGGCAGGACTAGCCGGAAAATAAAATTGTCCCCAGTTAGCTAAGTAAATTAAGTTAAACATATTTTTGATTCTGTAGCAACTTATAATTTTTTTCGTATCACTCATTTTATAGCGTCTTAAATTTGTGCCAAAACTTATAGAACTTGTTATAAATCATTACGAAAATTCATAATACGTTTGTGTACATTTCGAAATAAAATTTTCACTGCATTTAAAAGTGTCTGTATTAATGTAGCCAATCTAAAGTAGCTTTTAAATAAAATATTTCCAATTTCGAGACATATCCTGGTGAAACAGAAAAAGTAAAAGACATTGACAGAACTCGTCGAGAGCAACAATATTTCTTAGTAACATTTTTTTGAATTCTCATTTTTTAAAATATTTAGGTTTACAAAAAAAAAGTTACTGAGAAACATTGTTGCTCTCGACGAATTCTAGCACTGAATATGTACGTAATTGAAGTAGTTTCGTTTTGCCACACAAGTTATAGAATCTGTTCACAATGAATAAATGTACATAATTAAATAATTTTTACCACTCGCAGAGAGCAGTACTGGATTCTTGTTAAAAATCGCATATCCAGATTTTAGTGAATAAGCACGTTTAAGTCACCCTAACATTTCGTTAGTGCTTGCCATATTGCTTGGCGATCACGTGACGTCATTTTTACGCCATGCAATGGGCCCATAAACCAATTTTTTAAAAATATTTTTAAATGAAAGTTCGTTTAATTTTGAAGCAATTCGTCGTATCAAAAAGTCAATTGTTTTTTGTATAACTGCATTTGATTTTTAAAGAAATCTATAGCTATCTTTCTTACACCAGTTTCTGTAGTAGGCTGCGCGAGAAAGATACCAATAGTGTGACATCATCTGTGGCTCTGGAAATAAATTCAAATATTTCGCAATGTAATTACTAAAAAAAGGTTTTTTTAATCTTAATCGTTATTTATTGAGTAGTACTTTAAGGATAAAGTGTAAATTTTATTATTTTTTTGTTATGGTTTATGGGCCTATTACCCTGCGGTACGTCAGACTGGTTTTATTCCTAAATATGTATGATTATGTGATCACCATTTAACACTATTTTGATTTTCATGTTTTACATTTTGTGTTGCAATTTCATTAATTTTGTTATGTCAACATCAAAGAATTAATTATCTATCCGGATCACATGACAATATGCGAGAGATTTTAAAATGTATGCACTCATATTTTAACTGATTAAAGAAAATAATATCAAAAAAATCAAAAAGAATTGTTATTTATGTATCAATGTATTGAAGTTCTACTTTTATTACGAATGTGGAATTTATGCCCAGTGACACCACTGATTCCTAAATATTAAGCTACACTTGAACAAAAAAATGCAAATCGAAATTTGACGTTTACACGGTTTCATTATTAATTTTAATGTAATTGCTTCCTGACAGTGACATTTGTTTAAATATGTCAAAAGTATTATTCATTAAAATATTATGTTTTTGTTTGACGCATAGGCAAGATGATGTACAAAAATAAATTAATTTATAATTTTATCTTTAACGTTGTTTACTAAATGCTATTATCGTAGAATGGGGTATGTGACCATAATCGACTAACCACTATAGCTTCTCATTATAATAATAAAAACTAAACATTAGTTTGTAATAATATTGTTATTAGCAATTTAATGTTTCGGAGATGTGATCTGTGACGTCAGTAGGGTAGAATGGTAGAAGAAGACAGTTAGACTGAGATAGATATGTTGTGATAGGTTATGGAATGGCGAACGTGACAGCTGCTGTCACTTTCGCCTACCACAATATATCTATCTCAGTCTAACTGTCTTCTTCTATCATTCTACCGTACTGACGTCACAGATCCCTTCTCCAAGGTTTTAATAATGATTTTCTCGCAAACTACGAATAATTAATCAATTTAAAAAAATACGGGTATTTTATTTTTTGGTCTAGTATAATATTTGTAAAAATCAAAATTTAGTCACATACCCCATTGAAGATTGTATCATTATATTCAATTTTTATTAGTAAAAGTTGCTTAAAAATTATATTCAATGAATTTTTTACAAGAAAAATTGTTAAAAGCTTGTATAAGTGATATTTACAGTTATCCGATATATACTAAAAACTAATGAGCTCTTCCCACTTTAGTATAGAATGGGTATACATAATTTCAAAATTATCTGATTGATACATACCCACAGATATCATTGTAAAAAAGTATAAAATCGGATTCTGGGGACGACAAAACGTGCTTATTCACTAAAATCTCTGTATGCAGTTTTTAGCAGGATTCCTATACCTCCCTTACCTAGGGTAGCGGGAGGTAAAAAGTATAGGTAATTTAAAATGTTATAAACATTATTCAGAACTATTATTGTAGGTGGCCACTTTTTATTAATAGAAAATCAATTTTCTATTTTAATTCCCAAAGGTATCATATCGCAGATTATATTTGAGATTGCAATACGTGTAACTTTTACGTATCAATTCTCGAAAGTTTTCTCGTTCGCTACTGGTCGGGCGCTGTAAACCATTCGTCCAGCATTTATGAACCACTTATGTTATTAAAAGCGTTCATTCATCTTTTGATCCAAGCTACGAAAGACGTTCACGCGTTCGAGGGTTCCATTCATGAGTCGATTAAAAGGAAAAAATGAAAATCACTTTAAAGTGAACGTCGCCTTCGGGAAGTTTCTGTGAAATTTGCACCGGGGAGAACTTTGTTTGGTTTAGGCTGGGATGGGAGTCTTTCTCTCAAATTTCTTTTTGAAATAAGGTCGCACTCACAGAGTCGTCTTCTCTGATGGAAGCGCTCTGCTTCTGCTTTCAGACCTATTTTAAAATGTGGCAATATAAGTTGTTCCCTGAGTTGAAGAGGAGCGGGCTTTGGAATGGAAATGGATCGCGTCTCTACCTTACTATTTTACCTGTATGACTGTGTCTTCAAAGATTTTATGAATTTGCTTACTATAAAACAATTTCATTGATGCGTATTTTAATTAAGGGGCCTATTCAAAACTCAATATTTGCATAGTCGTTATGGTCTTTATGGTTGTTATGTACTGTAAAGATTGTTAAAATCAAAATTGGTATTCTCAGTACTGAAGGTGGTTACCGTCAACAATTGTTACGTGTTTTGACAGTCTTTATCATAACGACTGCTAAGACTATGTATTTATGGTTGTTATCACGTTATTATTTCTAATATTTGACATGTGACAGATTATTACATCAATCATATATTAATAATAATGCCCTTTCTGCTAAATATTAGCAGGATGCAGTTGATTATTCGCATGGATCCTGCTTCGACTTAAATAATGACAATACGAACGATAAAAACCGTCGTGGACGAAAGTTACTTTTGACGTAAATACATATTTCTTTGAAAATATTATATTCTGTGGTAGGTATTCGTGAAAACCTAGTTATTTATTCTGGTGCTAATGTGTGCTTTTTCTTCAATCAAAATAAAAAAAAAATCTTTCCATAACTTTTCAGTCACGTTGGGATCAGTGGTAGGAATTAACATACCCGTTCTAAATAATTTAGAAGTTTTCAAATATGACAAAAATGTCATATTCTTCTTTAGTTGTTTTGGCAGAATGTTTGCATTTTAAATATAATTGGCAACACATTATTAAAAGAATAAAAGGATGACATATAAGGTTATGTTAAGTTCATATATGCATAATCTGCATAATGAAGTTAGCTATTGTCAAATAATCTGGTTCATTCACAAGTATTATTTTGTAAAGATTGTCAATAATACCGACGTAGGTTTTGAATTGACAAATTCATAAAGATTGTTACAAGTGTCTTTATGATAACAATCTTTATATCCGTAACAACCTTTATGACTGCGTTTCTCTGAATAGGCCACAAAATTACGTGGAATAGAGTTGTTATTTGAGTTTGTAAATACTGATTCGATGTCTTCGTAAGTAGTAATTATAATTTACAAGTTATTAAGATCTACTTACGGACGTTTATTAGAAGAAAATGAAATATTTCCGATGAAACATCTAACTTTTTTTAGATAAATACACATTTATATACAGGAAATATTCTCGAAAATATGTTTACAAAATAATAATACTGCCAAAGTTTAACATGTTTATATTTCCAAACTTTGAGAAAGGTTACGTTTATCCAGGGAAAATATAATTTGTTTTACAAGATTCTTTGTAGTAATATATATGTTTAAATTTCTTTGATAATTGAAATTGAAAGGTAATCCGTAATTTTTTACTGCAGTCATCGGATTTAAAGTATTAAGAGCTCTGTATTTAATTGGAGATTACTAATTAAACCGCTATAATACTATTGATTTAACAAAGAATCAAAGTACGGATTAGTTCTACGCTCTACTGTAAGATCACAATACATTATCATTCAGGCAACTTTCGTTACATTATTTGACCAGTATTTTTTTTTTTACATGAATGACGAGTATTTTTAAATACAAAAATATGAATATGGTGTCCAATTATAAGTTAAGTTAGTTTTGATTAGATTGGGTTAAATATCATTTTTATTATAATTGACTGATGATTTATTTAAAGTACTGATCCAATAAATATCAATCAACTTAATCTGTGTCATCACAACATAAATTTTCAGGTTATACCTACATATATATATATATATATATATATATATATATATATATATATATATATATATATATATGTATATATAGTATATACAGTATGTCCACGGATCGTGTTCAAAAGAGGAAAAACTTTTTTATTTTTTATTTTACAAAAAAATGTATTCTTGATAAAAGTTTTTGGATGTCCCGAAACGGCCAATTCAGTTGTAACATTTTCAAATTTTCTTTTAGTTTCAGATAAAAATCGAAAATTGTTCGTTTTAGTTGAAAATTATTCCCCAAAAAATAAGTATGCGTTGTCATGGTAATTGTTAACACAACCTCTATTTGAAATATAAATATCCGGAAACTTTTGATTAAATTCTTCGACAACTCGACTGATCGCTTTATTACCTTTGCCATAGCATTGAATTAGGTAAATTCGTTCGTCTTTTGACAACAATTTTAACGGTTGATTTTTATAACTGACAGTTAATGAAAATAAATAAATAGCGGCAATTACCATGACAACGCAAACTTATTTTTTGGGACAGAATAATTTTCAACTCAAACGACCAATTTTCGATTTTTATCTGAAACTAAAAGAAAATTTGAAAATGTTAAAACTGAATTAGCCGTTTCGAGACATCCAAAAACTTTTATCAAGAATACATTTTTTTGTAAAATAAAAAATAAAAAAGTTTTTTCTCTTTGGAATTCGATCCGTGGACATACGGTATATACATAGTTTTAATTTTACTCTTCCTAGTTTAAAAATAGAGTATAGTACATACTGTTGAAAATATGCGAATAGTAACTTATTTTAAATAACAAATATGAAAATATTTATACCTGCTTGTCGGTAAATGTCTACTTAGAGTTCCTCTGTTCTTTGAATATTTTTCTTTTGAAACTTTTCACATTACCATATCATTTTTAGAATGAAGGTTCTTTGTTTACTATGAACACATTCTCTTTCAATTTCAATAAAACTTTTTTCATGCAATTTGGAAAATCTTAATATTAACATTATTTTGTTTATTTGTTTATTTAAATTATAATTTAAAATGTTTCAAATAGGGCAGAGGTTATTATTGTTTTTATATATTTCTTGTTAAACAATACATAGTAATTATTATGAAATGAAATGAAATGTAAATATTGATTATATTTTATTAAAAATTGTATGAAATGTTTAACAAGCGAATAAATTGTAAATTATTAATATATTAAATTTAGAAATACATTGTTTGCAATAGCGATATATCCTCGTTTTCATTTGTATATTTATTTCAAATGCAACATTATCACAGCTAAACTAATTTCCCTTTTTTTTCAGGTAAGTCACCATAATTATCATGAACTACATAAGAAAGGGTAAGACGAAAATAAAAAATAATATTTGTAACGAGTAGCATAATTTATTCTAATCTAACTTTTATCTAACCATATTAAAGAGTGAACCGAATATACTGTAGCACTGTAGATTTAGTTTGTAGAATGACAGTCAATTTTCAAACTAAATACAATTACAATAATGAATGGGGTCATTTTATAAAAAAAGTCGATTTTTTTTTGTAAAATCATGAAATCCGTCTCATTTAATAAATATATATGTTACACCCAAACAGCTACAAAGAAGAAAAAAAAAAAAAATCTGTTGTGGCCAGCATAAAACCTCTCGCCATTTCCATATTAGGCTATATAAGTATTGTATTGCACTTCGCTTTCGAACCGTCGTTTTATAACAAAATATTACAGAACTTTACCCAAATATTGTTTTTTATTGTATTTAACATGTCTTCTGCACACATATAAATTCTAATTATATATATTTTTCATTGTTCCAATTCATTAACCAGATTGGCGGTATTTCTGATGGATATATGCATTTTACCACAATTTTACCTATAATTTCAAATATTTAATTAATAAAACAATAAGAAAAATTAAATATACTTCCCAGAAAAAGCTATCAGAATGTCACTAAAACTGTTGATATTTGACAATAATGACATATGTCATGTTATAAACATTGAAATTTGTCAACTGGTTTCCTTAGTGCCTTAGCCTCTGCGATTAGTGTACTCTATAAATTATAGTGTCTTTATCTCTAAATCTATGCAAGATATAATAACATTTTTAAGTGTATTAGATGGAGAATTTTATGTTCTTCAAAATTTAATAAAAAAAACTCCTAAAAAATTATATTTAGAAGATTTTTTCTAAGAAACTACTACTTCCGGTTGTTCAATTATTACCAAAACCTTTTCAGCTCTTCCCAGGAATGTCAGATTGAGGAAACTGCAGTTAAATATTTTATAAGTCTTATAGTTTTTGAGGAATCGTGTCTACAACATCCAGACATACACACATACACACACACACACACACATCCACACACACACACACACACACACACACACACACACACACACACACACACAGACAGACAGACATCATTTTAAAAATGTTATAATCGGATTCTAGGCACCTTAAATCGTGCTTATTCAATAAAATCTGGATATACGAATTTTAGCATGAATCCAATACCTCTCTTAGCGAGAGGTAAAAAAATCAGAAAATGTGGAATAACCCCATGGTCTTCTCTGTGCATTAATTACATCATTCAATTGTTATGTTTGTGACAGCCAACTACGATTTGATAACTAAATATTTTCCAACTAATTTCAACATTTTTCATATCCACCGTTGTTGGATTATTCTGTCTAGTGCGTTATCAGCCGGGAAACGTTGTGACAGCCTGTCCGTTGACCGTAAAATCGCCCGTATCTTTTGATCGTTTTCCGTGCAGAACTCCCAAAGCGTCGTCTTATGAACTATGGTAAATACGAGCGCGTGTCGTTGTTAAAGTCCATCGACTTCAACAAGTCTTTCTTTCAAAAGCTGCTTTGAATCAAAATTTCGGAAATTTGGAAAGTTTAATGTGTTCTTTCAAGTTTTCTATGCATATGGATTTTAACCTTTGGCTTTTAAAAAAATCGACTTTGTCCGGAAATTTTTAATAGGTTTAGCTCGTTATCGTCACAACTTCTATTAATGATTTAAACTTTTGCACTTTTGCTAACAGTACTTAACAACTTCACATCACACTTTTTCTTTAAACACTAATAAAATAAAAATTAAAAAAATATGATGTGGCCAGCCCATAACCTCCCGCTGGGTATTTAACCATGCAGTATAAATAAAGCAATCATTATGTTCAAATATTTTTACATTCACTCATAACAATTTTTATTTTACATTTAACAAATATATCATACACAAAATAAATTTCACAAATATTGACAAAACTAATAGAATCATTGAACAAAAATCAAAATAGTACTCGCATCTGGAAACAAAGTCTTTTCAAACCCGTATTCTGGAAGACAATGAAGCAAATATGTACGATTGAAAATATGTTATTTTTACTAACCTTAATTTTATTAGATTCAAATACATATATTATTACTACATTCTTCTTAACACGGTTTCATTATTAATTTTAATGTAATTTCAACCTGACAGTGACGTTTGTTTAAATATGTCAAAATTGTTATTGAAATATTGTTTTTGTTTGAGGCATAGGCAAAATGATACATGAAAATAAATTATATTATAAATATATATTTAAAGTTATTTAGAGTTATTTACTAAATGCTATTATCACAGAATTGAAGATTGTACCATTATATTTCATTATTATTAGTAAAAGTTGCTGAAAAATAATATTCAATGTATGTTTTTCAAGAAAAACTGTTAAAAACTTGTATAAGTGATACTTCCGGTTATCCGATATACACTGAAAACTAATAAGCTCTTTCCATATTCGTGTAGAATGGGTATACAAAATTTTAAAATTTTCTGATTGACAGTATTTGAGTAATCGTGTCCACCAGATCCACACATCGACACACACACATACACACACACACATACACACACACACATACACACACACATACACACACACACACGCACACACATACATACCCACAGACATCATTGTAAAAATGTTAAAATCGGGTTCTGGGGACTTCAAAACCTGCTTATTCACTAAAATCTCTATATGCGATTTTTAGCACGATACCTATACCTCCTTTACCTAGGGTAGCGGGAGGTAAAATATATATATATATATCATCACGGCATATTACCCATTTCTGGGTGTGCCAGTATCCACAACACATGTAGACATCGGTAATGATGACGATATATTTTACCGTGTGGGCGCTTACCAGGCGTCACCTCACCGGCACTCATAGCTGGTGTGGAGAGTGCACCACAGGGGTCACTTTTGTGCCATTTAAAATTGGAAATATTTGGCGTCCGTCGGGATCGAACCCGGTTCCTCCGGGTTCGCGACCAGACACTCAGGCACGCGCCCACTGGACCCCATACTAATAAAATAAGACTGTAATTTCTCAATAGGAGTCAAAGTACAGTGTGTTAAAAAAAAAAACCGAACGTATGTTTTAATTTGAAAGTATCACAGCTTTTCTTCTTGAAATTTATTTTAGAAATGGAAATAAATTAGAAAACGGCGTATGGCAATATTCTTTTGTTGCCTGTTACAATGGATTTCAGGAAAATTGCATTTCATCACCAATTATAACAACTTGACTTTTGAATTGAATAATGATCAGACATACGTTTCTCTGTTCATAGCCTCCTCCGAGTTAGGTTTTATTTGAACAAACTGTTATTTGGTATTCAAAATCGTCAGCTAACTAACAAGTTAGTAACCACGTTAGTAACGTTGTTGACATGTGAAAATTGTGTTTTGTTCCTGTCCTACGTTTTAAAATAGGTGTTTTGGTTATAATTTTAAATTTGATTTACAAGTGAGTAACATATAAAATACTGTACAATACAAGGAGGTGATGGCTCGCCTATTCAGCTCTCCAATCATTTCCTCTTTTCAGCAGTAAAAACCGCATTATCTAGCTTGTAATGTAATATACTATACATTTTTTGTACCATTGCTATATTATATTTCGTTTCATGTAAGAAAATATCAGGCGGCACTTGAGAGCCAATTTATTGTTTTTACTTGTATTAACTAAATAATTTTAATTCGTGAAACCAAACTTTAGTAATAACAAAATTTTTAACTGCAAGATGTATCATACCTGCTGTAATTAGAGATGCATTCGAGCCGGGCCGGGCCGGGCTTTGAGGTTTGGATAGACGCGGCCCGAAAATAAAAATTACTCGAAGATCGACTCGACAAAAAAATTAGCTAGCCCGGCTCGAAAATTGACTCGAAATCGGGCCGGGCTTTGGGCCGGGCCGGGCTAAAGTTCGAAATTGGGTGCATCCGGCATTCCTAATGTTGATTTTTATGTTAAGGCGAAATGTTTAACTTTTTTCTTGTCAAACTTATAAAAAACATCTACATTCTTATAACTTTCAACATTAATTAACATAAGTTGTTAAAAAAGAGACCCTTCTAGTATAAGTTTGTTATAAAAATTACAGACCTACGAGTATTTAACACTTTGTTTACCAAAGAATTTAAACAACTTTTTCACAAATCGTTTATAAAAAAAAATAATTTTAATTTACATAAGGATTTTTTATGTAACTTTGATTCTGCTCAAAAATAGGACAAGAAATCATTATAGTAGGAACAAAAATCACTTTTATTTAAGTATACGAGTAATAACAATAATAATAGCAACATCACAATATAATTATTATGCTTTAATGAATAACTTTGAATTCTTGGAGTAAAATAATACATTTTTATTTATTAATATGTAAAGTGTGTTGTTATTAAATCATTTTGATCCTTTTTAACTTCATCCATTTTCATTAAAATATTAAGGAAACTGTGCATTTGATTGAACTATAAGATTTTTCCGGCCGGGCCGAAAAGCTCGAATTTTCGGGCCGGGCCAAAATCAAAAGTCCGACTCGCCTCGATTTTTGAAAATGATTAGCCCGATTCGGCCCGAAAAAAAAATATCTTCGGCCCGGCTCGATGATCGACTCGAAATCGAGGCGGGCTTCGGGCCGGGCCGGGCCAAAGCTCGAAATCGAGTGCATTTCTAGCTGTAATGAAAAACATGGTTAAATATCACTTAATTTTATTGATTTGATTTGATAACCGATAGCTGACAGGTAATATACTTCTTTGCTCAGTTTTCAATGTTCCAAAAGTGTGTAATGTGTAACATAAATAAATAAAACAAGCATTATGACAACGATTAAATGAAATACAAAAGTTTGTAAACATAAAGCATATATAATCTTTGTTTTCCTATTGTGTTCTAAAAATTACGTATTTATTTTGCTTTTACGTATCCATTGTGTATAAATATTGTTTTATTGAGAAACGAACATCAAACATATAAAGGCGACGTAATTATTGTTATAATGTGATTTTCCATGGTGACATTGTCATTCTTAATTAATAAAGCAAATTATGTGCTAATAAAATACTAATTTGCAAATATAGGTATTTACCGTTTGTAATCTAATGTAATGATTATAATTACGTTTCAGCTATTATTTCCAATATTATTTGAAACTGGTACACAATGTTAAACCGAATGTCAAAATATACAAGTGACTACGAGAATGTGTCATATGGATGTTTAACATGGAAAAAGATATTTTAACCTTCCTCTACCCTTGGTAAGAGAGGTACGGGGATCGTGTTAAAAATCGCATATCGAGATTTTTATAAATGACCACGTTTTAAGGTCCCTAGAAACCTATAATCCAATTTTAATATGGATGTGGATCCTCTTAACGCTCTAATAATATCAATTGAAAAATTTTGAAACCTTGTATTACGACTCTATTCTAATATGGAACGAAGGCATTAGATTTTTGTGTTAATTGGATGACCGGAAATGACACTTTACTTGAAAAATATCTTTAAATGTCATTTCTTCGCGACTTATGTTATTATAAAAATTAAAGATTATTAAATTTTCTATAGGTATGCATTAATACTTTTTCTGAATATTTTATAGATAAATTTATAAGATAATCTATTTTATAAATCCCGGAGCCTATGTTTTAAAGATAAACACAATTCCTTAGTTACACAGTTCGGATTTCAAATGTGTGTAACTGACAAATAAATGTCAGTGTCAAAAAAAACCTCGAAAAAACCTATCATTTCAAATTAATAATGGTGACGTTTTAAAAAGAAAATAGTGACTAAAATAATAGTTATAGTCATATTATGCGAATGCAAAGGAACATAATATATTTTCCTGCATTAATAAATTTGTAGGTAGTCATATGTATTTCAATTAATAAAAGTTAAATGGCGGGAGGTAGTGTGTTGGCCACATCAGATTTTTCTTTTTCAAATATTGTCTGTCCCTCAAAATTTATAATTTTTTCCTATTTTTTTTAAGTTTTTGGTGATTGAATAAATTTAATGGTAGAAGAGATACAGAATGTGATATTTCAAAAAATGAAAGTACCTATCTTTTAATATTTAGTTAGTATTGACAGATCTGATTTACAAAGTTTAAATTATTTTTGTAAATAACTGTTTAGATATATTTCAACAGTGAATTTCTGTAACTTAGTTGCAATGAACATGTGTTAAGTGTTCAAATTAAATTGTATAAATATTATAAATAACGAAGAACAGATTTGTGAAAAATTCATGAATCTGTTCTTCGTTATTTAAATTATTTATTTAATATATGTAAAAACAGTCAGCTCTCAAGCGTCATCTGCCATTTTCTTACATGTAACTAAAACGCAGTATAGTTTAAAAAAAGGAGTACAGAACTATTCCATTCCTTTCCTAAATCCTACTGTAATAAACCTTGTCCTTATCCAAGGAAGTGAATTCTCACGAAAGGCCAACCGTAACAATAATTTAACCTCAGCGACGGTTTTCCACGAACCTCAAACGCTACATAATTATGATTAGAGAGAATCCAAGCAGCACAATGGCCCCTCAAGGATAATATTCTTTTCTCAGGCGACGCTAGTGTGGTGAAAAGGCTTCCCGGTTGATTTCAGCAACTGTAGCAACCGTCCCTAGAGGACAGGAAAGGAAATAGAGTTGTATGGAGTGTGACGTAAACACGGCGTGAAGAAACAGAACGAGGAAGTTTAGTTTGTTGCAACATGTGCTGTAGTTTTGAAGTTTGAATTCAGTGTACAATACAAGAAGGCAGTGGTGGCAGTTTTGTAGAGTAGAAGAATATAAAATTAAATGATGGATGTTATGTTCTGTAGATTTATAGACTTACTCGCAGCAATGTAAAAAGGTCGTATCTGACATTTTCATCCAAAATCAGTTGTCGTACACATCTATCTTATGTACTTAGTTTGGAAGTCATATGTTCATATTTACTAGGATAAATTCGATTTTTACCTCCCGCTTTCCTTGGTAAGGGAGGTATAGGGATCGTGCTAAAAATCACATATCGAGATTTTAGTAAATGACCACGTTTTAAGGTCCCTAGAATCCAATTTTAATATTTTCACGATGATGTCTGTATGTGTGTATGTATGTGTGTGTATGTGTAGGATTTTGTCTTCACTCTAACTCAAATACTATCATTCAGAAAATTCTGAAACCTTGTATTTCTATCCTATTCTAATATGAAAAGAAGCCATTAGATTTTGGTGTAAATCGGATAACCGGAAATGGCACTTTACCTGAAGCTCATAATGGTTTTTCTTCAAAAAATACCATTAAATACCATTTTTTCGCATTTTATTTCTTATGAAAATTAAAGATTATTGAATTTTCTACAGGAATACATTAATACTTTTTCTATATATTTTACAGATAAATTAAAAAAATAATTTTTTTATTAGTCGCGAAGCCTAAGATAAACACAATAATTCCTTTGTTACACAGTTCATATTTCAAATGAATGTAACTGACAGTAAATGTCACTGTCAGAAAACTAATCACTTCAAATTAATAATGGTGACATTTTAAAAAGAAAATAGTAAATAAAGCAATAGTTTTCTGCAATGGAACAGTTTGCAGCGTTAGTAAATACGTAAGTATGTATTTAAATTAATAAAAATTCAATAGCGGGAGGTTTTGTGTTGGCCACATCAGATTTTTTATTTAGTAATTCAAAGAAATTTTCTTACTAATTTTTAACGATATTCTTAATTTTTGTATTCAAGAAATTACATTATTGTTTAACAACAAAAGTTTTAAATTTATTTGTAAAAAGTGCGAGAAGTAAAAGAAAAAGTCATTACTATTACCTTCCGTCAATTCTATGTATTTTGTACAAATCCCATACCGAAAGTTCCTTGGAATAGATTCTATATATCCAGTAAAACTGTAACACGAACATGTACATTGTGTTCAGAAAAAAACCTAATTCGAAGTAGGCTATGCCCACAGGACCGTATGTCTGATTATTATTCAATTCAAAGTCAAGTTGTCAAAATTGATCGTGAAATGCAATTTTAAGTAGAAAAGATAATAAAGAAGAATACAGAATAGCTTGCGGACACTCACGTGACGAAGCGAATTAGCCAATCAGAACCTGGGGAGAAACTGTCAGATTAAAGGACGGGGAGCTGAAGTTTGTTTTGGTTTATAGCGTATTATGCGTTTTGTTTTCATAGTTTGGCAAAAAAATTATAAAATAACTCAATACGCACTAAAAACTTTAATATGAAAACTGCCAAACTATGAAAACAAAACTCATAACCTCTGAACACGATACCAAAACAAACTTCAGAGTTGCGTTCCAAAACTCTACTCCAGAGTACGAAATTGCTCAAAATCGTTCCAAAACTAATAACCTTACTCTCAGAGGGGGCTTGACATTAATGTTGTAATTATAAGTAAATTTGTTATTTTTTTAAAATTTAATTTCAACTTTTTACTCCAACAAAACTCATTTTTCTAAAACACACTACACTCTTAAATTACGGTACTCTTGAATTTGGAATGCGGCCCAGCTCTCTGACCTTCGATGTGACAGTTTCTCCCCAAGTTCTGATTGACTAATTCGCTTCGTCACATGAGTGTCCGCAAGCTATATTGTCATTCACTGTTTTCTAATTTATTTGTGTTTCTAAAATAAGGATTCAAGAAGAAAAGCTTTAATTGCTTTAGGTATCATTTTTGACAATAAATTAACATTTAATTAAATACTTTCAAATTGCCATACGTTTATTTGTTCATAATCTACTTCAAGTTAGGATTTTTTTGAACACACTGTACTACGTAAATTGCACTTGACATTGACATCTGTCAATTAGAATTATTTGAATATTTCAGCAGTTTCCATGGTTATAGTATAGCTGGCTGGTTTATGAAAGTTAATTTCTTTATAATTTTTTAACTCTATATCTATTGAAAGTAAAGGAATATGTGTAATAAAACCGTGTAGAAAATAAAATATTCTTTAATATTTTTAACAAAATGTCAAAAAATTATATTTAACTGCGATGTTTCAAGAAAAACTGTTAAGAACTTCAAATGAGGGTACTTACGGTTGACCAATTGTAACCAACATCTAATCAGCGCTTTATAATTTTTAGAATAGGCTACTTGGGTACCTTTTTGTTATTTAATATTTTTGAAGAGAAGGTAAAAACTCGCTACCCATATTTTTTCTTTTGATAAAGTTTTTATTAATTAGCCAGATAAAAAATTATGAACTTTGATTATTTGAATTCCCGCCATGTATAACGTAGAATTACGTCGCACCAATGAATAGTCGTAAAGTCACAGCGTTTACCGTCCCATAGTAATGGTATGTTTGTGCGGGTAATGTAGATACCTGTTTGACGTTTCAATAATAGTTTGGAGGTTAGTATTTTAATTTATCTTTTTGGTATCGATATTTTAAATTACAAGTAACTACCTATGTGTTTATTTATTAAGTAATTAATGTATTTGAGAGACCAGAGAGAGAGAGAGAGAGAAAGAGAAAAATGAACTAATGTCAAATTCAAATTAAAACTTTCTCGCACGTCATGCCATCTATTGATAACATTCTTAAACATGCTTCCCCTCCCCCAGTTCAATAAAAACACGTCACAGAAAATTTTCTTTCTTAATTTAGTAAAAAACAAATTATTATTTTAAAATAAAATTTATATTTTTATATATGTTTTCAATATAACATTACGCATATAGTGATAGAAATCGGATTTTCAGTACCACGCAAGTAGCCCATTGTAGTGTTGGAGTTATCGTCGGATTTTTTTTTGTCACACACAAACACATACATACAAACAAACAGACATCATCGTAAAACAAGTAAAACGTGCTTATTCATTAAAAACTCACTACCGAATTTTTTGACCAATGACATAGACCCAAAGGTTACGGAAGGTAAATATGGCTAGATATCTGTAGGTATTTTCTACTATAATGTTCCGTCCAGAAACATATTTTCATGGCCCAAATTAGTTATTTTGCAACAAGAAATTTGCTTAATTACAATTAACAATTACAACAATATTTAATTTTCTCTCATAATGTGAAAGAATAATGTTTAGATTGAATGCTTTCAAAAATATTTTTGCAAGTGAAACTGCTGTAAAAGATCCCTTCGCTTGATTTAATTTAATTACTGCGGTTAAATTCTTACCCCTAA
Source organism: Ophonus ardosiacus (assembly GCA_943142095.1). Taxonomy (NCBI): domain Eukaryota; kingdom Metazoa; phylum Arthropoda; class Insecta; order Coleoptera; family Carabidae; genus Ophonus; species Ophonus ardosiacus. The sequence goes on along the minus strand of OW964829.1, from coordinate 38,153,340 downwards.
TCCACCATAAAAATATTCATTTCCTTTCTCAAATGTACCGCAATTAGAGACTACGGTAGGCTTCACCCTCGGAAAATTCTGTGCGAAGAGTGAAGTCTCCAAGGACGACGTGTTTCTGGCCATAAAAGTGTCAAACACGAGAAAGAAAATGAACCAAGTGCCAGTTATCTCAATTGAAAGTAACTAATTAGAAAATGAGAAACGAGATGCGAAGTGATTCGTCTCTGTTCGAAGTTTTCCAGTTGTAATTTCATTTGGGAACACTAATTTCGAGCGACGATTGCATGTAGCCAACTAATTCTATTGTATACTTTTCCGTCTTAAAGGAAATTAAAGATTCATACGACTAAACTTCGTATTAATTAAATGAGAATTTACGATTATGTCAGACTGTTTTTCTTCTGTTTCAAGCATAATTTCAAATGAATTTCAATTACCATTGTTCTTGTGCTCTACGAACTATGAATCTTTGTAACAAAGTTTGTAAGAAGCATAGTTTTTAATATAATTTTAAATCGTGTATGTCGTTGCCAGATTAAAATCCATCTTTTAATAAAACATGGGATCACGTGGCAGTGAGTCTGAGTGACTGGTTGCTAATCTGATAACCCTGATTCGATCCCGACCAACACCAAAATGATTTCGAATTTTAAATGGCACATAAGTGACCCCTCTCCACGCCAGAACTATGTTGAAAATTCCTCGTATTTCATCACCGTAGGTGTTACGATTCATTTGGCAATAAGAAAAAAATACTTGAAATTGGTAACACTGATACAAAAATTTATTTTCTGTTGTTGACTGTGACATTAGAAAATTTAAATTTGGGTATATTTACAATTTTCTTACATTACTTCTAGAGCAAATAATCTAAAGCATTTCAATCACTCAAAATCAGGGCATCGAACCCGCCAAAAACTGGGTTCGGTTTAGGTTCAAGTTAATTTGTTTTTTGAGAAATGGGTTCGGGTGCGGTTCTGGTTGAAGCATTAATAAAATTTGCGGTTTTGTTTGGGGTTCAGGTTCGGTTCGACTTAATCAAAATTGAATTAAAGTTTTTTTGAATGACAAAGAAATAAAAATAATTTAAAATGACAAATATTTTAAATATTTTTTTACATATTCAAACATTTAAATTTACCTCGATAAAAACAGTTCAATATAGTTATTTTATTTAAATATTAATTCTGTCTGTTGTTTGTTCATTCATTTGTTTCTCTGGTTTATTCTTGCATTCATATATTCGTACGCGAGATAGCGTCGGTCCTCAGTTCTCAATGTTTTTGTGACGTGAAATGAGTGTTTTTGTTGCTATTTACGTACAATTTGAACGTTTTATTTATTATTATAAACTTTATCAAGTGTTTTATGTGGTATTTATACTATATTTGTTTATTTAATAGTGAAATGTGGTTATGATCCGTGATCCGTAGCTTGCAGTCCAAGAAAAGAAGCAAAGGCAGACTTCGTAAAGGTTAGATATTGTATTTTAATTAAAATTTGTTTATTATTATGTTTTCATAAAAATAACAATATTTCCATAACTTATTTCATTTAAAACTATATATTTTTAATGTAACAAAAGGTTAGGTTACATTGACACAAAAATACGTAGCAGTAGGTATACGATAATAGTTTAATGAATGTTTGGAGAGTCTATAATATATTTATTTTATTTCAGAATTAAAAGCATTATTTGGTATATTAAACATAAAAAATAGACAAACATACAATTATTTTATTTACTTATAGAGTAATTATTGAAAGTATTCATAATTTTATTAAACAAAATTCCGAACGATAATAAAAACATTAAAATTATAAACCAGGTTTTTTGAATGACAAACAAATAAAAATAATTTAAAATGAAAGCCTCAATTTTCGAATTTTAATATCCGGTTCGTTTCCAACTCGTTTCAATTGAAAAATATATCTGAGGTTCGGTTCTGGGTTTGGGTTCGGTAAAATGTTACGGTTAGGTTACGGTTTTGGTTCGGTTCAAGTTCGGGTTCGATGCCCTGCTCAAAATCCTATTAGCTGTCAGGCTTCACCTCTGATATGACATTTGTATTTATTGTCAAAATGTCATGTCAAATAGTATTTCCGCTTTCACCTATCATTTGACAGTTCACTTCGTTTCAGTTTTGCTTATTTAACTCTTACTTACAATTTTAACCAGATATTGAAAAACAGGCCCTGAATGGGTTAGCACAAACCCGAAAATAATAACAATACGGATAAGAGTAACGAATAAGAGTTCATCAGATTTTAAATGGTCGATAAGATAACCCCCCCTGAGATGGGATTTCTCCAGTACCGTATCATCAGTTCAATATAAGGCCAAATCGACAGAAAGCGATCCAAGATCCAAGTGAATATTCTCTTTTTATGTCCACAGCATTCAAGCATTTTTTCAGAACGAAATGTTGTTAAAGGCGTATTACATGTTTGCTAAAACATTTTTCAACAATTCTGCGTTGTTTGATTTGTCTTTTGTTTACTTCCTTCCTTTCCTTTTACTTTATTAAAAAATAATTCAATTACGCATGAAGAATTAAATAAAAACAAAACTTTTCAACAAATACACAAAATCAACGAATTATCAAGCTTATAGATGGTAAATTTCCAGCCAGAGATTGGAATTTACGCATTGTGGATTTAATCAAATTAATTTTAGAATCAATCTTTTTTACGGTTTTATTTTATCCATATTATTGGTAATCTGATATAGCCAATGTTTAATGAAGGCTCAGTAAAAGAATCCGTAACGTAGGCGTTTAACATGAATTCAAATATTATCACTCCTATAAAATATTTTGAATTTTGGTGCATCAAAATCTCGATATTTTGGTACATTGTACATTGGTATCTTCGAAGTTTTGTAAAAAAATTCATTACCTGCCTAAATATACTAAAAAATATGTTACTTACTTTTTTCTGTTCCACCAGTATGTCTCGAAATTGGATTTTTACCTTCCGTCAACTTTAGGTAAGGAAGGTATTGTCTTTTGTCAAAAAATTCGGTGGTGAGTTTTTAATGAATAAGCACGTTTTAGGGTCCCTACGATACAAATTTACTATTTTTAAGATGATGTCTGTATGTATGTATGTATGTATGTATGTATGTATGTATGTATGTATGTATGTATGTATGTATGTATGTATGTATGTATGTGTGTGTGTGTGTGTGTGTGTGTGTGTGTATGTGTGTCCGTGTGTGACAAATTTTTCTCCGACGATAACTCCAATACTACAATTCTAAAAATTATAATTCTTTCGTATTCCTCTTCTGTACATCCATATGAAGCGTTGATTAGATTTTGGTTATAATCGATCCACCGGAAGTACCCTTTTTTGAAGTTTTTAACAGTTTTTCTTAAAAAAACGCAGTTAAATATTATTTTTTGACATTTCGTTATTATATATATTAAAGAAAATACTCTTCCTTATACGGTTTAATTATACATTTTCCTTCATATTCAATAGATGTAAATTTAAAGCATTATAAAGAACTTAATTTTCAAAAATTAGTCAGCTTTGCAATTTATCATGGAAACAGCTGACATAATTATTCAAAAAAAATTAATTGACAGATGTCAGTTGCAAGTGCAAAACCAAATATGGAAAGTATAGGATCTAAAATTGGTATGTCATATTGTTACTCGCAAGTGACATGCAGAGAAAGGCCAAAGAGAAGATGGAAGAACATTACTTAGTGTAGTTTATGTTATAATTTGATTGGATTTAAAGAACCTTTTCAAATGAACTTTTAGTATGGAATTTGTAAAAAATAGTATGTGTTCGTGTTCGATTTTACATGATATTATATAGAATCTGTTCCTAGGACCTTTTGGTATGGGATTTGTACAAAATACATCGAATTGACGGACGGTCTTGTGCTGGCCACAATGGATTTTTTTTTTCCAAAAAATAAATTGCGATTTCGAAAAAATATTGTCGTTTTTATCGAATTCTATCGCTGGTTAAATTTAATTTACTTATTTCTGTTACACGCTGTATATACAGGATATACGAAATGGCGATTTATTCAAATCATTGACCTATACCATCCAGTTTATTTCTCTTTAATTTTTATTTTATTCTTTGATAGAAAAGTAACCAATAGCACAAAATCGTATCTCAAACATCTGATTAATTAATTTAATAGTACTAATGAGAAATAAGTATAGAAGCATGTAACTTCAAAGCAACTAATATATTAACTCAAAATCAAAATCTATTCACGTCCAACGCACATACATGTGTCCCACTCAGCATCTGATACGCGCCTACGTACTACGTTGAATATGATACCTCGTCGAGCATATGCTGGGATAATAATTAAATTAGTCCAGAATATTAGTGGAATACAATACATTTATGTCATCGCTACTCTGATAAGTTTCTATTCACAGCCAAAGCAGATGTGACTACCAGCAGCGGAATAGGAGGCATTTGGAATAATTTAGTTACGATTGGAATGGAGCATCACCATCGGGATTAATCAATGATAATTATATTTGTCGGACAATGATATTACTTTGGATAATACGGTTACTAGACAAACAGAGCTAAGTTGGAATTTAGTGAGTATTTGATGAAACTACTACTGATGTGACAGCATTATGGCAATGGAATAAACTACGATCTACAGGGAGTGATTATGTTGGAGCTGGATAAAAGCTATAAGAGCGACGTTAAGAGCAGCGATAAAAGCGAATCAAATCTATCTTTTTTTGATGTGTTTATAGTGGAGCACAGTTCTGTCTGTTAAATGAGGTGATCCGTTACTTAAAAATGGGTGATTCGAAAGAAGAATTACTATTATTATCTTCAAATGCTACTAAATGGTATGTTGGGCAATTTCAGCGTAACAAACGTCAATATGCTGCAACACCAAACGATGGAGAATTCCATCATTTATATAATGACTTGAGGAAATATCCACAAAATTTTTTTGAATACATGCGAATGACGATAAAAACACTTGATTATATTTTGACGAAGGTTTCAAATGAAATTACAAAAACATGGTGAGAGTCTAGAAATTCTCAAATTTATAATTAGAAATAGTAACAAAATTAACATTAGAGATGCACTCGATTTCGAGCTTTGGCCCGGCCCGGCCCGAAGCCCACCTCGATTTCGAGTCGATCATCGAGCCGGGCCGAAGATATTTTTTATCGGGCCGAATCGGGCTAATCATTTTCAAAAATCGAGGCGAGTCGGACTTTTGATTTTGGCCCGGCCCGAAAATTTGAGCTTTTCGGGCCTGTCCGAAAAATCTTATAGTTCAATCAAGTGCACAGTTTCCTTAATATTTTAATGAAAATGAATGAAATTAAAAAGGATCAAAATGATTTAATAACAACAAACTTCACATATTAATAAATAAAAATGTATTATTTTACTTCAAGAATTATATTGTGATGTTGCTATTATTATTGTTATTACTCGTATACTTAAATAAAAGTGATTTTTGTTCCTACCATAATGATTTCTTGTCTTATTTTTGAGCAGAAACAAAGTTAGATAAAAAATCCTTATGTAAATTATATTATTTTATATAAGATTTGTGAAAAAGTTGTTTAAATTTTCGAACGGCTTTGGTAAAGAAAGTGTTAAATACACGTAAGTTTGTAATTTTTATAACAAACTTACACTAGAAGGGTCTCTTTTTTAACTACTTATGTTAACTAATGTTGAAAGTTATAAGATTGTAGAGGTTTTTTATAAGTTTGGCATGAAAAAAGTTAAACATTTCGCTTCAACATAAAAATCAACATTAGGAATGCCGGATGCACCCAATTTCGAGCTTTGGCCCGGTCCGACCCGAAGCCCGGTCCGATTTCGAGTCAATTTCGAGCCGGGCTAGCTAATTTTTTTGTCGAGTCGATCTTCGAGTCGGTCCGGTAATTTTTATTTTCGGGCCGAGTCGATCCTAATCTCAAAGCCCGGCCCGGTCCGAATGCATCTCTAATTAACATTACAAGCGACATTAATATAATAAACGGGTACCACTGATTAAAACATTATTTTACTGAGTCCGGTGTTTGAATTGTATAGCATTTTCTTCTCAGGACATACACAAAAATCCAAGCCTCTGGTGGGAATGGAATCCACGACCCCGGAGCCGAGCGGTGAAGGTCGCTTGAGCGCTGTCTTTAACCGCACGACCACTGAGGCGGCTATCTTAATACTTAATAACGATAATTGCACAATTGATTTACTTAATTTAAATAAAAAATGCTTTATTTAGCCTTGCTGTTAAAGTATTATTTTTAATTATAAGTTTCAAAATTTAATCCCAAGTATACATACAACCTAAATGTACAACAGAGCTAGTCGTTTTACTATTGATATTATGATATTAATTCAATTTATTGCAGTAGTTACTGTTTGTTATTGATGGGCATAATCAGTGATAATAATTGTTTTCATTAAAACTATTAAACTAAACTCATTAAAATTAGTCGATTTCCGAAACATGTATTTAAATGAATGAGCAAATTTATCACCACCAGTTTTATGCATTGCATTAGTGCACTCGGCATGTATTTATGTTTAATTTTCATACTAAAATAGCTCATTCTTATTGCAGCGAAGTACACATGGTTCTTAAAATGCTTTTAATAGATGTGTCAGTTGCATATCGCAATGTTGGACATTTAATTTCGGAGGCATGCAAAATGCTAAATAGTTCTTAAGACTTGGGGAGTTATTCACGTTCCAAAATTTTGGTATGAAGTACAATGTTAACAAAAATAAACAGTACCGAAAATGAAATGTGTGTTTATTTTTTAATTTATGCAGTTCATCGAACATATTTATAAAGCCTGGTTACTGCTGGTTATTATATTTTGTAGTAGTTCTTCAACAATATTTGCTGGTGGATCTTCTGCAACGTAATTTCTCAACAATTTCTAGCATTACACTTTTACTGTGGGCCGCTTTGTTGAACTCTTGTCGATATTTTTCTGACTTGTTTCAAACTTGGGCCATAATCCCGACGATTTCCGTATGAGCGGAAATAATGCTGATACTATAAACACTTTTATTTGAAATCGTCACTACAGTGCACAAAAATTGTCATTTAAAATTCAGAAATTGGCACTAAAGTAGGTAATCCATTATACGACGATTTCAAGCAAATGCAATGTTGTGAATAATAATTAATGTATATCAAAGACAATTTGGTTAGGTGTACGATATATAATGAGGTCATGCACGACTTTTTTTTATAATTTTAATCGATAGAGTAGTGAAAAATAATAGACCTATATTTTTTTTTTTCCTCAAATCGATCTTTAATCATGAAAATATTGTAATTGAAAATGACATTCTTTAAAATGAGGCTGCTAGACCCCCGCTTCGTCCCTTGTCACATGACGTCACAGAGTGAAAGGCACGACCATTTTGATTTTCACATTGCCTTAAACGTCAAAGAGACATTTAAAGATAACCTAAAATTTATGAATGTAAACTTGTCGATGGAACGTTGTTTCGTGCCAAAATAGAGAATAAAATAATATTCTGCAATATATTCAATGTCTCACATGCGTTTATAACCTTCTACCGTCTAATTCCAAGATTCAAAAGTGAAAGAAACATCTGATGTAACGTAGATAATTTCACGCCAAATGAAAATTATATTTATAAAAATAAATAGAACGATATTATATTAATATATTATAGCATATTCTGAATGGTATTCCTCAATTTATAGTTTATATATATTTTTCTTTTAGAAATTATGTGTCCATTTAAAATGTCTGTTTGAAATGAGTCTGAACTTGGTTCGTAACGTTGTGACGACAAAACATGGCTGGTTTTTGCAACTTTATAAAAATATTATAATTTAAAACGATTTTATACAACAAAAAATATAAATAAAAAATAATTTAATCATACTGATCGATGAACTAGACTATCTTTTTTCGATTTAAACAGAAAAAAGGTACAATTATTTTATTTATTTATTTATTGTAAATTTGTACATAAAACCTAACCAAATTTTTAGTGTCCTTTACGATAACCTCAATGTTCGGAGGTTAGTATCGTTGAGTATCAGACTGACAGTTACATAAACATAACCTACAAAAATAAAATATTCCTTTCATTTTCACAAATTTTTGATTTCTAATAACATTTAATGTGTAACCCGGCACTGAAGTTCCATTTTATAACGTCCTCGACAACTAAATTCCATATTCTTGATAAAAGTAGAATTTCAGTACCTTGGTACATAAATAACTACTTCCTCAGTTGTGAGAATCATTTTCAAGACTATTTTAACACCAGCGCAAAGTTAATATGACAACTAATGACAAATAAGCCAAATATGGCAAATACATTTAGCAGTAGCAATTCCACAGCACTCTAAATGTCAGTACTGTTTATTTTGGCGAATACTGTATTATTGGAAAATGCTTTAAGGATTCCCATATTTCCTTAAATCATACTTGAATTTCTTCTGGACCCGTGGATTTATAATAATGATTTCGCACCTTGTTCTCGAGTTATCCTTCGTCAATGTATCGTCACTTTCATTTCCAGTTTATGCCTCGTCAATCTCGACAAAAAGCCTAGCAAAATGCCAAAAATTTCAGCAAAGGAAAATTCTCTTCCATGGCTTATCATTGCCGAGAGCACAGACATTTCCTTCGTTCAAGTTGCAGATCTCGAAGTAGATAATATCAAATTTAACACGTCATTTTTTACAAGTTGAAGCGAATATTTTCTACCAGTTTCCCTTAAATTTGTTAGACGTGAAGTTTATGGAAGTAATGTTGTTTGCTTTCCAGGAATAAAAATACACAAGAGCTGTAATAAAGTGAAACATATAGAGCGGCTTTTTATTTGAGATAGCTTTCCACCCGGATATGACGTTAACGTTAATGTTATTTAAGTTTTTCTCTTGCGATGTCATATAGAACCGTTTTCCAGGTATTGTAAATGAATTTTCTTGTTCCGTAGATAAACTTTTACCTTATTTTCTCAATGCAGGCAACCAGGAATTTTAATATTTACATTTATAGAAAATATATAATTTTATTTTGTGGCTGAATGAACGAGTTTCGTTTCATAATTTTTTATATACAATTGCTCGCAAAATTATCCATGCTCTTTACTTTGCCAGTAAAATGTAATATAAAAATCTGATGTGGCCAACACAATATCTCCCGCTATTTAATTTTTAATAATTTAAATAAATACCTACATATTTACTATGATGCAAACTGTATCAAGTTCCTTTACATATAAACAGTGGCGGCTTAAGGCGTGAGCCACTTAGGCACTGTCTTGGGACGCCCAAAAAATCTAAAAACTGAAGATATAAAATTTATGAATGAACAATAAATCAGTATATGGGATATGTACCTGTACGAGTATTATTAAATTTTGGAACCCTTCAAAGTTAGTTTTATTTTATTTTGTCATCCACCACTCTGATGCCCGATAGTATAAACATAGTTCAGTTTTGTAACTTAGTTTAATTAATATTGAACTAGGTTCAAAAAAATTTCTGTAGTATAAAGCAAAATCAGCTTTTGACTTGAGTTTAAACTACGCTTAACTTGAGCGGCCGATTTCATCCGTTCAAATTGAGTTTAAATAATAATTGACGTTTTTATATTCTAAATAACATTCAGAATTATAAGTGTCTACGTTGTAAATAAGTATGTACGAAAGTTTATTGATTATAATTAATATTTTGGTAAGTTTAGTGCTTTAGCAAATATTTTATAATTCATTTAAATTATATGCTGTTTTAAATTCTAGATTAAAAATTATGTTGTTCGATTCAAGTTCTTATAGTGACGACGAGAATATAATGAATGCATATATAATGAATAGACGCCATCGAATATTTCGGGAAAGGAGAAATACTTTCGAAACGATATTGAATTTAAATTGCGGTTTCGTTTCGAAAAACGAACGGTTTTAGAATTTCCATATATTTTGGGACCTCTGCTAGAACCTGCCACGAATAGGAACAAATCAAATTTTAATAAACTTAAGAATTGTAGGAACTGTTTTTTTTTTCATATTTAGCTGATGATCTAGAAAAATGACGAATGACTGTTTTCTTTCTTCATCGAAATTCTTAGATATCTGCTTTTTGTTCATTTTATATTCGTAGGTCAACAAGTCCGAGAACATTCATTCAAAATATTGACAAATACAATGGCATGAAGTGAGTTGTATGAAATATTACCGACTGAGTAAGGGATAAACTACGTTCAGGTGACCCCAGTTCATTTTAATGTTATACCATCCAAATATAATTAACTTAAGTTCACTAAATAAACTCCGTTTGCTTAACTGCAGTTCAACACATTTTTAACTTACCTTTATACTATCGGCCATGACATGTTTAAAAATAGGATAACGCGGTTTAAAACTTTGAATTCGGCATGAAATCCTTTTTTGTATCATGTATTACACGATTTTTTTTTCGGATGAGCGTTTTGCGATTTACCAACAACTTAAACACAGATGAAATTATTTAATAATTTAACTAGTATCTGTAAATTAACCTATTTCTCTTTTTTCACTCGTATTATCTACGTAATATTATTTATTTTTAATCGTGGCAAAATTTTGGATGAAACAAGGGATATGAGCCGATTTTCAGATGTTTCAAATAATAGAAGAATTTCATGCTGTGCGTTAAAGTTGATAGGGTGTTAATACTAAGTCGTTACACCCGAAAATGGTAGTTAGAACTCATTAAAGTAAACAACTTTTCTTAGTGCCAATTTTTGATTTGGTGCCCCGGTTTGTAGTTATTCGAGTTCTTTTGTTTTTCGAAAAATCACAATTCTCTTATTTTAAAGACTATTGAATTTTTTTTTCTTTCAAACTTACCTTTAGGCTTTCTAAAACATTTGGCATTTACAATTATTTTTTATTTTTTCAAATGACAAAATGGCGATTGATCCAAAATTTCAATACATGATTTTTTGATAACCACTCCATCGATTTTCGAAAGTTTTCAAAAATAAACCTAACTCAGAGTAGGTTATAAACAAAAAAACGTATATCAATTTGAAAGTATTTAATTAAATGTCATTTTGACACGAGAGATTGTCAAAAATGTTATCTAAAAAATATTCTCGTATCCTTATTTTAGAAATAGAAATAAATTAGAAAACGGTGAATAGCAATAATCTGTATCCTCCTTTATTATCTTATAATACATTTCACGATTAATTGTGACAACTTGATTTTTGAATTGAATAATGATCAGACATACGTTTCTGTGTTCATAGCCTACTTCGAATTGGGTTTTTTCCTGAACATACCTCACTTATGTAAGACAAGTAAATGAATAAATACTTTTCTTGGATACATTGACAAAAAATGTTTCGGACAAATATTGTAGTAGATAGTTTAAATATTTTATAAATGTTTTACTTTTGAAAATCGATGGAGTGGTTATAAAAAATCATGTATTGAAATTTTTGACCAATCTCCATTTCGTTATTTAAAAAAAAAAAATAATTGTAAATGCCAAATAAAGGTAAATCCTAAAAGGTAAATTTGAAAGAAAGCCTTTAAAATAATGGAGTTATGACGATTTTTCGAAAAACAAAAGAACTCCAATAACTACGAACCGGGGCACCAAATCAAAAATTGGAACTAAGAAAAGTTGTTTGTTTTAATGAGTTCTAACTACCATTTTCGGGTGTAACGACTTAGTATTAACATCCTGTATATACGATATATGAAAGAGAATTTCATGTCGAATTTAAATTTTTAAAACGCGTTATCCTATCTTTAAACATGTAGAGTGGTGGAATATTCGTACCATGCGGCTGTTCAGCAGGCGTCACCTCTCGGAAACTCATTGCTGGCGTGAAGAGTACACCACAGGGGTCACTTTCTATCAAAAGTTAATTTAAAATTTATCGAAGTAAAATGAAATGCTTTTATTGGAACATGAAAGAATGATTACGTATTATATAAAACTCTCTTAAAATATTCTAGCAGATTAGAATCTTATTATACGAATATCTGAAGTTATATATTCTTCTTGAAAAAAGTTATACGAGTTTAAAAATGATTAAACTTTTTCGTTTTATTATAATCTGAAATTGAGTACCTGTCTTGAAAAACACAGACTTTGATATAAATCCAAAGCTATTAGTTTTCAAATAGTAGTTCACGGTTCACCGTCCTTTTTAAAAAAATGCGAAATATTTTTTTTATTTGCTAAAAACTTCCAGGAATTATTGATATTGGCATCAAATATTTGAACTATGAAATTTTTTAAAGTTTGAATTCAATTTAGTAATCAAACATTTTTATGTAACAAATTTTCAGGGTCCACGAATCTATTAAAAAATTCGTGGCATGCTGTTTGCCTCATTTTTCTTAGAAAGCTTTTAAATTTGCACTTTCTTTCTAATTTTTAAAACCCATAAACGTAAGATCGCAACTTTGAAATTGGTACTAAAACCAACAAGCTTCTAGCGTTGTCAAAATAATTCCATTTTGCTATTTATTTAACGTTGCATTTTATCTCTTTCCCAATATCGTCCCAACATCCACTTCTTGGGAGATACGTTCTGTCAACGATTGTAGACTGCTGAATCAATAGATTTTGTCACTCTACCGATGAGGCCATGAATACTTTACCTACTGCTATTTGATCAAATGGGAAAGTAAAATAACAAAGTAGCAGTCGGTTTGATGTTGTTATAAGCCTTGTGACGGTTTATAGTCGGAAGCAGAAAAATATACTCATTGATTGTACATTTTATAGATGAAACTTTTGTATTTTATTATAAAAGGTGGTATCTATTTGCTACATAATTATATTCCTAATTATATTCGCCGTTAAATAAATATGGACTGATGCCCCACTGTGTTGCCGTTTCTTCATAACTTAGCATTTCCAACATGACTGATGGAATTGGCAACAGTGTATAAAGCTCCAGTTCATATTTATTTGACGGCAAGTATAGTGATAGAATTTATCGTCGAAACCGGATTAACGAAGTCCGGAATTCGGGTTCAAAATCAAGGATCAAATCTCGGACCTTTATTATTTAATATGTTTATAAATGACGTTGTTGAATCTGTTAAATATTCTGAAATTTTACTATATGCCGATGACATGAAAATATTTAAAACCATTAACTCTGTTCAAGATGCTCTCAATTTTCAGAATGATATTGTTAACTTATTAGCTTGGTCTTTATCCTCTAAACTATTTTTTAATTATAGCAAATGCAAAATAATGAGTTATTTTGTAAAAAAGACTGTATACACTCATACTTATAAACTAGACCAAACCATTCTTGATAGAGTATATCTGTTCAAAGACCTTGGAGTATTTTTTGACCCTAAATTGACTTTTAACGCTCACATCAATAATACTGTTAAAGCTTCATACAAAAATCTTGGATTTGTAATGAGAAATACTCAGAATTTTCGTAAAATGTCTACCTTAAAATGTCTCTACTATGCTTTTGTTAGGTCAAAACTTGAGTATTGTTTACAAATTTGGAATCCTATCTATACTAAATACGTGAGGACCATAGAATCTGTCCAAAAAAGATTTATTAAATATTGCTATTTCAAAGTCCATAGACAATACCCTAGTTATGATTATGACTATATCAATCTTCTTCTTGAGTTTAATGTTACATCTCTTGAACAAAGAAGAAAAATGATGTCATGCTTGTTTCTCTATAAACTAATGAATTGTATCTTTGATGATCCAAATATTTTGAAGCGTATTTCAATTAATGTTCCTCGACTATCTTCTCATTATAAATTAACATTTAGCTGTAAAACTGCCAGAACTAATTATGAGTTAAAATCACCTTTACGGCAACTATGTTCAATTTTTAACAGTTTCAGATCAGATATTGACATATTTGCAGACTCATTATTTAAATTTAAAACTTTCATATCGTTTCGAAATATCACTCATTGAGTAATTCATCTTTGTAATATTGTTTCTTATTGTTATTTACCTAATGTTTACGCATATATATATTTTTGTATTTTCTCTATATAATCTTCCTGTAATTGGGATATTACTATCCTGTAGGAATGATTTATTATAAATAAATAAATAAATAAATAAATAAAATCAGAGATCGTTGGTTATTTCTGGTAAAATCGGTTAATTTTGGGTGAGTATTGTGTATCTACATTTTACTCATGGAAGTTACTACATGTTCCTATAGGTCAGTTTTGTAACAATAGTTTTTATACTCCGAAGTGTAAATTTGGCGCTTTATAAACTGCAAATAATGTGTAAACGATTTTCGTATTTTATTTACTTTGTACATTACAGCGCTACAACCATCTATATACATGTGAAATTTAAGTTATCTTACCTGAATTTAGTGTTTTTCTGTACAATCATATTGGTAATACTGACTAAGTACTGCAGTATTTAACTATTCAGTATGTGAACTCGGTATTTGGTCGTCTGCTCTTTTGTCAAATTTCTAATTTGTTTCAGGAATGTTATTTTAGTATAAAAAAATCTTGTGTGGAACTCAAGTCTAAAGCAGCTTTATGATATTCGTGTCATAAAGCTTATGTTACGTAAATAACTATCATCACGAGTCTATTTCCTGCAACAAAATTATTGACAAATATATTTACTAAAACCGAAATTTCGTCTCTATTACTACTGCTAATAGATAGTGGTAAATAGAATCGACAAATTCAAGTCCGATAATAATAAGCAAGGTAATATGTATAATCTAATATAGTTACTACCTCCGTCATAATAGTCACATTCAACAAATTTTATTTATTTTCTTATGAATTTAGTAGTTACAAATTATTATGGGACGAAGGTAATAATATTCCTTCACTTTGCCGGAATGACGCTTATGATGAAGGTCTTGGGTTCGAATCCCGATGGTTGACACGATCTTTTCACAATTTATTTCAAATATACTGACTTTTAATTCATTGTTAATAATTATTTTGAATATCCTATCGACTGCGCCAAATATAGCAAAGCAAGCGGTTGTATGTGGTCCTATTATAAATAAATTAATCAAACAAATTTAATTATATTTACCTAATCATAAACGGCAGCGCTTTCAGAAAGATTGTATAAAAATATTGGAAATTATTTTCTTCTACTAATTTGAAAATAAATGCGCATTTCCTTGTTAAATACGTTTTCCGTGTGTATTATTGACAAACAAGTTATTAAGTCAATTTATCCACGAAGGGGAGTTTTGTGGTCAACATTTTCTTCACGACACGCACGCTCCGATGTCACTTTTTTCTTTAGCTTGATTCAGCTTGCTTGCTACGTTCTTCTTTTTTCCCTTAACCTCATTTTCTTTCCGGCGCGAATTACTTTCGATCGAGGTTGCTTTTAAACGATTCTAGAAGGAGCCATCTAATCAAATAATAAACATTGCACTTAAATGTTTATTTGCGTTATCTCTTTATTTATTAATAAAAACAAAAAATTCAGAGGTATCTTATTGTGCACTGTGAATATTACATTTAGGGCAAAGAGAAAGTATTTTCAGTAGAAAATTCAATATATGAAATTGTGTATTTTTGATCAAGATTGATTTATTTTTCATGTATCTCCTCTGCTATATTTTCTGCAGGCTTCATAGCTTCATAAATTCAGTTTTATAAGGAACTTACAGATCGGAACGAGTTTTTCTGGTTGCTATGACTACTGTGAGCATGTACACAATATGTAACTTATAAGCTCTCAGAAATATCTAGTTATTATTTTTTATAATATTCAGAATATTTTCAATATAAAATAAATTCTTTATTGGGCAATTCAATAATATGATCATAGACTTATTAATAGAGATGTACCAACTACCGACTATTAGTTGGTTAAGCCGACTATTCGGCCATTTTTCTAGTCAGCGTTTTATCGTAGAATAGTCGGTAAAAACTCCGATTAATCGGCTTAGTATTTGATAAGCTATAATAGGGCACAGAAATAGTTTTGATTAGTAAATTAATTAGTAAAAATATTTATTCACCATAAGTCTGATACAACAAAAAGAACTAAAGCAAAACATAAAAAATCTGTTGTGGCCAGCACAAAACCTTCCGTCAATTCTATGTATTTTGAAAAAGATTCTGTATATCCTATAAAATTGTAACACGAACACACTATTTTTTACAAATTCTATAACGAAAGTTCCTTTCCCTATTTTATTAGGGGTCACTGTTTCTTACTCTTCTCTTTTAATCATTCCTGTGCAACGCATCTTCTTCACACAATTCTTCCTCTCTCAAATCTTCTGTTACACAGTCCTTCCATCTTCTTCTCTTTGGAGGGACACTCTATCACATTCACACATTACTTTCTGACCCTATACTTTCAACTTTGGTTTTGCATTTGACACTGACATCTGTCAATTAAATTTTTCTGAATATATCTGTTGTTTCCATAATTTTAACAAAGCTGACTAATTTTTGAAAGTTAATCTCTCTTAATGTCTCTATAACTCTATATCTATTGAATATGAACGAAACTGTATAATCAAACCGTATAGAGAATAAGATATTCTTTCATATTGATAATCATAAAATGTCGAAAAATAATATTTAACTGCGTTTTTTCAAGAAAAACTGTTAAAAACTTCAAATAAGGGTACTTCCGGTGGATTAATTATAACCAAAATCTAATCAGCTCTTCATATGGATGTAAAGAAGAGGAAAACGAAAGAATTATAATTTTTAGAATTGTAGTATTGGAGTTATCGTCGGAGAAAAATTTGTTACACACGGACACACACACACATACAGACATCATCTTAATAATAGTAAATTCGTATTCTAGGGGCCCTAAAACGTGCTTATTCATTAAAAACTCACCAACAAATTTTTTGACCAAAGACAATACCTTCCTTACCTAAAGGTGACGGAAGGTCAAAATAGACAATTTTCCTTTATACCTCTCTCTAAGAGAGGCTAAAAATCGCATATCCATATTTCAGTGAATAAGCACGTTTTAAGGTCCGTAGAATCCGATTATAACATTTTCGATCACGTCCGTGAGAATGTGTATGTAGTGATTGTAAGATTGGTCCTAAAATAAGTTAAAAATTTGACAGACGACACTAAATACCGAGTTTACATTTGACAGATTTGGAGTTGAATACTGCAGTACTCAGTCAGTGTTACCAGCAAGAATGTATAGAAAAAACTAAATTTAGGTACGACTATTTATATGCCATACATGTATTGATGGTGGTAGATCTGTAATATGTAAAGTATGTAAATAAAATATGAAAATTGTTCACTTTACACAATGTTTGCAGTGTGCCAACTATAAATTACCAAGTTTATACATCGTAGTATGAAAATACATTTCCTTTTCCTCTGGAACATCTTTGAAAATATCTGAATACACTGTGTAACATAATAAATAAGTCGGATTCTGTGAAAAATGAACTTTTAAGTTTGCGTTTCTACTCTTTTCATGTTTTTACATTTATTTTCCTTGGGTTTTCGTATCCCTGGAGATCGTTGAAGAACATATGTTTTATTTAAATTGCACTCAGTTGAAGTGTTAAAACAATTTTATATACCTTCTCGTAGTATGTCAAAATTTGATTGATGAAGCTACATTTATTTTGTTTTAATTTAACCGAAAGAGGAACAAATATGAAATTATTCTTATCTTTTTCAGAGTCATTATACAGTGTGTTCAATAAATAATCCTAACTCGGAGTAGGATATGAACAAAAAACGAAGCTTTTCTTCTTGAGTTCCTATTTTAGAAATACATATATGTAAACTAGAAAATGGTGAATTGCAATATTCTGTATCCTTCTTTAATATCTTTTCTCCTTCAAATTACATTTTAAGATCAATTTTTACAACTTGTCTTTTGAATTGAATAATGATTAGACATACATTTCTGTGTCATAGCCTACTCCGAATTAGATTTTTTTCTACAAGTATTACAATTTTGACAATATTTTTCTTCCGTATATTTTTGTCAGTAAGGGCCGGTTTTTCAATGTACTGGCAAGTGTCTGTTAAGTCTCTGTAAAATTTATCCTCATGGTAAACACCTATTTCAGTTTTTCAATGTCATGTTAGCGTTGCCAACATGATAAGTCTTAGCTAAACAAGAGGTTAACGTAACAGACACTTTGACCTACCGATAAAATTTTACCAGTAGGATAAATTCAGCTGTTCTGACATATTGACATTGACAGTTAATAATATTCGTAGAAAATTATAGAAATATGTATACAATAGACTTATGTAAATGTGTTTTTCGATAATAAAGACAAGGACAAGGAAAAATTGGAAGATTTCGTTTGTTATTATAATGGTAGTGAATCGAAAACCACATATTGAAAGACGTCGACCAGATCTCGTTGACTTCTAGTGACGATAAATATTTTGAAAGGTTCAAATTTAGCAAAAAAATACTGCTATGTATTCAGAGAATACTGATATTTCCAATGGTATAAACATTTGTTCTAAAAATGTCTTGTATACCAATGAATGCCGCAGAGTACTTTTCACGGCTTATTAAAAAATGTATAAATTTCATTAAATTATAATACATAATCTACTTTATAATAATTTATTTTGATTACAAGAATGAGAATAATTAATAACAAGCAAAACGTTGATCACAACAATGTTGCGTCAATATACAACAAAGTTATTGTTTAATACTTATATAAATTATATAAAATATATTGTGTAGTGTTAAAAATAGAATGTATAACGCAAAGTTGTACTAATCACTTCGAAATTGAGAATTGCCAAGAAGACATGAACCAAACCTGCTCTTATAAAATATTGAAATTCGCTACCTTTTCTAATTAATGACCAATGAGAGAGTATATTTTTAAAGAAACAGAACATACGAGTATGTATGCAAAATCTCAGTACAAATTTACAACTGCTTGATGCTTGAAGCCCGAAAGATGCATACATGTAATAAAATAAAATCCATAATTATATGACAGTCAGTAGAAAAATAGTTTTTTCCAATCTTCAGTTCATGTATTCTTACTACATATTGCTACAAACTAAAGCAAACTTTAAATTTGCTTTACCGTCACAGATTCAGTTCTGTCAACAACTATAACTGTCAATCATATTCGAAACAAAATGTGTGGAAATTATGTTCAAAATGACACATGAATCGTTACGAACACAGCAAATATCAGCTTATAATTATTGCCAACCTTACAGTTGACAACCAAAAGTGTCTGTTACTTACCGGACAAATAAATTCGTATTGAAAAACGCATTTTCATTACCATGGAGTTTATCTGATGGATAAATTTAATCTGCTAGGTAGTTAACAAACACTTTAACAAGCGATTGAAAAACCGGCCCTAAGAGATATACCTATACCTTAATTAAAAAATAATTTTTACAAAGTTTTCAGAAATAAATAAGATGTAAAAAGTAAATCTTTTCCTTTAATTTTTTCTAAATCCTGAGATCAAAGAGACGTGAATATTTATAAGAAATTAGCACTGAGTATGGAATTGATGAAGGCAGAATATTCCTTTGAAGGAGTTTGAATAATTTCTTTATAAGTTAAAACTTTTCTTGTTGGCTGATTTGCACCTGATTACATTTCAATTATAAAACATGTAAATTAGTTTAAGCTTTTGATCCCCTTCGTTGTATTTTCCATCTGCGTTTTTACATTGTTTGCTCTGTAAACTAGATTTAAGCTTTCAAAGTGCATAGTCGTGTATATTTAACAATTCATTAGAGCTCAACTATCATTTATTATGTTGCTTAATTTTCTTTGTATTTACGCATACCTAACCACGAATGGCTAAATTTGTCGGAGAGTTTTTTGGAAAACATTGTAAAGCGTGCATTAGGCGATGAAGTTTTTCTTTTCAAGTGACTTGAAAAGTTTGCTCTCTCGCACAATGACTTGAGTGCAAGAGAGACAAATGAATAGACTTTTAACGAAAAACTTTTACAGAAAAACTAGAACATATATATATAGGGTGTTTCAGGGATACGGTACACCCCGATTATTTTCTTTATTATGAGGAATAGAAGAAAATCATTCAAATAAAGGTTGCAGTAGATCAAGGGGGACATTCACTTATTGTAGAAAAAAAAAAATTAAACCAGTGGTTCTCAAGTTACAAACCAAAGTTATATTTTTTTAAATGAGATATTACACATTTTTAGGCTCATTCGACAGAGTATTTTTTTCTGAATTCAACCATATAAATATTTTTTGTTCTTGCATATCAAAAATATTGAGAAAAATTCATTTGAAAATTGAATAAATTTTATTTAACAACACAAAACAGTAGGCCATGAACAATAACAAAACAATTAGTAACAATCTTACCATTTTCACGTATTTTTACCTCCCGCTACCCTTGGTAAGGGAGGTATAGGGATCGTGTTAAAAATCACATATCGAGATTTTAGTAAATGACCACGTTTTAAGGTCCCTAGAATCCAATTTTAACATTTTCACGATGATGTCTGTATGTGTGTATGTGTGTGTGTATGTATGTATGTGTGTATGTATGTATGTATGTATGTATGTATGTATGTATGTATGTGTGTGTGTGTGTGTGTGTGTGTGTATGTGTAGGGATTTTGTCTTCTCTCTAACTTAAATACTATCATTCAGAAAATTCTGAAACCTTGTATTTATACCCTATTCTAATATGAAAAGAAGCCATTAGATTTTGGTGTAAATCGGATAACCCGAAATTGCACTTTGCCTGAAGCTCATAATGGTTTTACTTCAAAAAATACCATTAAATGCCATTTTTTCGCATTTTGTCGTTATGAAAATTAAAGATTATTGAATTTTCTACGGGAATACATTAATACTTTTTCTATATATTTTACAGATAAATTTAAAAATATTTTTTTTTTTTACAAGTTCCGAAGCCTAAGAAAATCACAATTCCTTTGTTACGCAGTTCATATTTCAAATGAATGTAACTGACAGTAAATGTCACTGTCAAAAAACTAATCACTTCAAATTAATAATAGTGACATTTTAAAAAGAAAATAGTAAATAAAGCAATAGTTTTCTGCAATGGAACAGTTTGCAGCGTTAGTAAATCCGTAGGTATGTATTTAAATAAATAAAAATTAAATAGCGGGAGGTTTTGTGTTGGCCACATCAGATTTTTCATGTAGGTATGTATTGCCAACTGAACCAATTATTTTTGATGACTGTGGAATCAAATTTGACAAGTTTCTTCTTTCAATGTCGATTGTTTTTATTGAATAAAAATTATGACGAACCATTTAAGATTTTTACTAGTGTTTATGAATAGGGCATTAATGGTTCATTTCAACCATCCGTAATGAAGGTAAAACTTTTTTGTTTTCAACAATTAGCGAAAATTACCATTAATTATTATCATACGTAATATAACAAGTGATATGATTATCATCGATGATATTTTCGAGTGGAACCGAGTTGCAGATTTTACGAGTCCGAAGG
The DNA here is from genome assembly GCA_943142095.1 of Ophonus ardosiacus. Taxonomy (NCBI): domain Eukaryota; kingdom Metazoa; phylum Arthropoda; class Insecta; order Coleoptera; family Carabidae; genus Ophonus; species Ophonus ardosiacus. The sequence goes on along the minus strand of OW964829.1, from coordinate 38,131,883 downwards.
ACGAGTGAAATGTGCTGCTTCGGTTTCACGAGCAATATCTTCGATTATTAATCATATCACGAGCTTATATTTAATGAGAGAATATAATGAATTTTTGTTAAAATTAACTGTCAATGTTGTAAAAAAAGAAAACAAATCCCTTAGTAACGAATGTAAATAAGGTGATAATTTTATTGTTTTTTATCATCGCTGTGATAGACATGTAACTATGGAAATTCTGAATATTGATTGGCGGAAAACATATCACGTGACTAATAAATTATATTCTCAAAGCTGTAAAAGAGATAAATGAAAAAAAAAATGACTTGTGATTCTGAAAAGGGGAAGACGAATAAGTGAGTGCAATCTACATAGAACTTCTTCCATCAATAGGTGTCCTTAATACGATTAGTTACGCGAATACCACCTCAGATTTTTTTATTAAGTTGAAACCTTAGTTTCAAAGATAGTTTCTGACCTACAGGGCGAAATCGTAAAGGGCGTCAGGGACGCAATTCTTCACTCTCAGGTCGATACGGCTACGGCAAGAGCGAGGACTCTGCAAGCAGAAAAGTAAACGGAAAGAAGAATAATAGACTACAGCAGTTTTGCCAAATCCTGCCATGAAAGTAACGCTGAATGTAGAGAACCTGTAGTACTCGTAAATGTAGTATGCGTGATTTGTTATCGATATTTCCGGAAATGTGAGTGACGTCAGAGCTGTAGAAACTGCAACAAGTAAATAATCACTTGCTGTTTTCGATGGATTTATTACAAGAAAAGTGTATTTTGATATGAATAATACATAATATACGAGTTGTAGATTTCAACCAAAGAAAGACTTCATATGTAAGGTAGAGCTTACATTGCATAATACACCTGCAAACAAAACTGAGGGGCGGTTTTTCAATCTCTGGTTAAAATTTTAACTCCTACTTAAGTAAACAATACTGCATCGTTTTGTTGACCGCAATGATAAATCTGTCATTTGACAGTTTATTTCATTTCTATTTTGTTTATTTTACCCTTAGTTAAAATTGTAACTAGATATTAAAAAACTAAGAGGTACCGTGTGGGCGTTCACCAGGCTTCAACTCACGGGCACTAATTATTGGCGTGGAGAGTGCACCACAGGAATCTTTTTGTGTTCGAAATAATTTTGTTGTCGATCGGGATCGAACTCGGCTGCCCAGGTTCGCGATCAGACACTCAAGCACACGGCCATGAGACCCCCCCTAATAGACAATTGAGACAATTTAGTGGCAACGCAGACCTTTGTGTTAAACAAATTAGAATATTCTCTAATTTCATTTTGAAAATTTTGAATTCAGTCGTTTTTAGTTTAGGAAGGTATTGTCTTTGGTCAGAAAATTCGGGTGAGGTTTTAAAGGTTTTAGGGTCCCAGAATACGATTTTACTATTTTGACAAATGTCTGTCTGTCTGTCTGTCGTCTGTTTGTCTGTCTGTCTGTCTGTTTGTCTGTGTGTGTGTGTGTGTGTGTGTGTGTGTGTGTGTGTGTGTGTGTGTGTGTGTGTGTGTGTGTGTGTGTGTGTGTGTGTGTGTGTGTGTGTGTGTGTGACAAAAATTTCTTCAACGATACTCCAGTACATACTACAATTCTAAAAATTATAATTCTTTCGTATTCCTCTTCTTCACTTCCATATGTAGGGCTGATTAGATTTTGGTTATAACTGGAAATTGGTCAACCGGAAGTTCCCTTATTTATAGTTCTTAACAGTTTTTATTGGAAAAACGCAGATAAATATCATTTCTTGACATTTTATATTATTATCAGTATGAGAATATAATTCATTAGTCACGTGACATGTTTTTCGCCAATCAACATTCAGAATTTCCCTAGTTACATGTCTATCATAGCGATGATAAAAAACAAATAAATTATCACCTTATTTACATTCGTTTAAGAAATTTTTACAACATTGACCGTTAATTTTAACAAAAATTCATTATATTCTCTCATTAAATATAAGTTCGTGATATGATTAATAATCGAAGATATTGCTCGTGAAACCGAAGCAACACATTTCACTCGTCCTTCGGACTCTGCAACTCGGTTTCACTCGAAAATATCATTATTGTCTATATGGCTTGATTATACATTTTTTTTTTCATATTCATTAGATGTTAAAGAATTATAAAGAGATTAACTTTCTTAAATCTGCCAGCTTTGCTAAAATCATGGAAACAGCTGATGTATTCAAATAATTCTAATTGACAGATATCAGTGCCAAGAGCAATTTACATAGTGTATGTTCCTGTTATAATTTTATTGGTTTTATAGATTTTTCCAAGGAATTGTCGTTATGGAATTTGTAGAAAATAGTATATGTTCGGGTTACAAATTTGCTGGATACATAGAATCTTTTCCAAGGAACTTTTGCAATGAAATTTTTAGAAAATACATGGAATTGGTGGAAGGCAATGTTCTGGCCACATCAATTTTTTTTTTTAGTACGGAATACCCGACAGCAAGCAACCCCCGGAAGAACCTAATGTGCGGAACTAATTTTTGTACAGACATGTTATTCTATTAGTTCGGCTCCAAAATTATCCCCTTTTCACCAGCAGAGCGACTTGTCTGTGTTCAAGAATTAGTTCTACATTCTTTCGTTTCAGCAAACGGAGTATAAAAACTGAACTGGTCAAAAAAATATAAACTCCCTAGTATTTATTTTTGATATATTTTTTGGATTTAAGGAATTATGAAAATTCAAACTGATCCAGGTACAAAGGGTTTGTAGTAAACAAATTAAACAATGCAAATTGTGTTAAATCAGAATGAGAATCTTCATTTCTAATACTTGTGAATAATTTACAATAACAGATCCATTCCCTAATCTTAATCTGTAGAACATTGTTAGAGTATTAGCAACCCAGTTGTTGTGTGCTATGTTGCCGCAGCTTGGCGCAATTTTACTGGGTTTCGGAGTTGAGAGAAGGTTGGGAAATTTTCATCTCTCTTTTAGGCCCTAAGGGCTTTAGAGACTGCTGTAACGCACTCAGTGCTGCGGGTTAAAGGTGGATATAGCTTTCGCTTGTCATATTGTTTCTACAAAGTTAAAGTTTAGCTTGTGAAATAATCATAAGTTAATCTTTGTCAGCTTTTCCCGTGTTGACAGAATTTAGAATATTAGAATTAAGATTTTTGGATGTCAATTAACATTCAGTTTTAAAAGTATTATTATTATTATTATTATTATTTCGAATGAAAGACAGTACAAATTTTATAAACCAATACATAAATAAAATAATAAAACAAAACAAATTAAATATTTTTACCTCTCGCTAAGAGAGGTATTGGATTCATGCTAAAATTCGCATATCCAGATTTTATTGAATAAGCACGATTTAAGGTCCCTAGAATCCGATAATAATATTTTTAAAATGATGTCTGTGTGTGTGTGTGTGTGTGTGTGTGTGTGTGTGTGTGTGTGTGTGGATGTGTGTATGTGTGTGTGTATGTATGTATGTCTGGATGTTGTAGTCACGATTCCTCAAAAACTATAAGACTTAAAAAATATTTAACTGCAGTTTCCTCAATCTGACATTCCTGGGAAGAGCTGAAAAGGTTTTGGTAACAATTGAACAACCGGAAGTAGTAGTTTCTTAGAAAAATTCTTCTAAATATATTTTTTTGGGAGGTTTTATTATTAAATATTGAAGAACATAAAATTCTCCATCTAATACACTTAAAATTTTTATTATATCTTGTATAGATTTAGAGATAAAGACACTATAATTTATAGAGTGAACTAATCGCAGAGGCCAAGGCACTAAGGAAACCAGTTGACAAATTCCAATGTTTATAACATGACACATGTCATTGTCAAATATCAACGTTTTTAGTGACATTGTGAAAGCTTTTTCTGGGAAGTATATTTAATTTTTCTTATTGTTTTATTAATTAAATATTTGAAATTATAGGTAAAATTGTGGTAAAATGCATATATCCATCAGAAATACCGCCAATCTGGTTAATAAATTAGAATAATCTCTGACATGAAAATGACATAAAATAGATATAATTAGAATTATATGTGTGCAGAAGACATGTTAAATACAACAAAAAACCAAAATTTGGGTAAAGTTCTGTAATATTTTGTTATAAAACGACGGTTCGAAAGCGAAGTGCAATTCGATACATATATAGCCTAATATGGAAATGGCGAGAGGTCTTGTGCTGGCCACAACAGAATTTTAATCGTTGCTAGCCAATTTAGTGCATCTTCTTTTAAATGATGGAGTCCGGTGAAACCTTGCTGGAAGTTAGATAAATAAATAAATTTATGCAATAGTACAGATAAAATTTTATGTCCATATGGACTAACGAGAGAAAACGAAAATTCATGCTGAATACACTAGATATTGTGTCTTCCATTTAGAGTAGATATACATTTTTAAAGTAGTATCTGCAAGCATCTACTTTCCTGTCCTTATGAGTATTTCTTGCGAATTGATTTCAGATATTCTGAGCTCTCCGCGTAGACTGCACCAAGTGTTTATACAGCAAGAGAATAGGGTCCTATACCATAGTCATATTTTAACTATCTTAAATAAGAAGAAGAAAATATACATAAATTAATGAGTATTAGTGAAAAAATTTTCTTTAAATATTAACTAGGTCACAAACTACAAGCGATTGAACCTGATTACTAATTGGGTATGACGTGTTAGGTACTAATAATTTGATTGGTCGCCTGATTTTAAAAAGAAGATTCGCGCGTCTGTAGCGGTCACCTTTGAAAGAATATGAAATGTCATGATGTTCTATAACCTAACAAAAAATTTAACAATTTTGTGTTTGATGAATTTGTTTAATTATAACATCTAGTAATATTAACAATAATCATGTATTAATAAATAAATCAATTTGTAATATGAATTAAATTAATAATAATATTAATTAAATTAATATTGAAACTTCAAAACAGGCAAACATTAGCGCCATCCGTCGTCATACTTTGTGTAATAATATTGTCAAACTGTTTCAATGTTCTGTAATTTATTAGGAAGAAATCCTTGTTAAATGCTTATTTTTTATGTTATTTATACTTAATAATAATTTCTTCGTAAATATAACGTATAAGTTTTTATATAAAAACATTTCAGCTATGCAAACATGAAAAAAATTGTTTCCAGTATAACTAACAGTTTGTCCCATTGTTTGTCGATCACTCGTTAGTACCCGCTACGTCACGCACAAATTCTTAAATTTTAAAAATTCATATCTCGCTTATTACGTAAAATTTTTAAGTCGCGTTTGCACTGAAGTTCTTATTTTATCCTGTTCTTACAGGAAAAAAAATAAAAGAAAAATGGTATAGGACCCCATTATATTTGTGATTATTAAAAAATAAATTTAAAATATTTCCATTTGTAATGCAAAACCTGTAGCAATATTCGCGGAGCGTAAAAGTTTTTTGCTTTCATGCAGAATACAAAACTTATTTTATGTGGCAGAAAAGTTTTTCCTGCTAGATATTTTTGATTTACGCAACCGTGCAAGCAGGAGAGTAAGTTTGGTGTAGTTCAAGTTCTCTATTACAACTCTTCACTCCTCTATTCGTATGGCTCATTTATTGAATACACAAAGTTTTTGTAATCTGAAAATAATATACCAAAGTGTTCTTCATCAATAGATTATTGTAAAAGTTGGGAACTTTAACTAAGTCTATATTATATATAACATATTATATTCATATTGTAATACGGCGGAGGGGATCCAGCTGTTGCCCTTATCGACGATGACTTGGATGACATCTTCATTGAGGATGAACACATACACGTCAAGGGATGATTGATGAACACTGTTATGGAGACGGACACATTTAATATTTTTATATTAAATTTTATTTACATATTTATTTACAACTTATTATTAACGACTACATTTAACGTAACTAAACAAAACTAAACATAAATAAATCCTGACGATGCCGATGCACCCATAGGCCAAAATACTCGCGTTACGCAGAACACTAGCCAAAACTAAAACTCTACTTGTTGCTTGGATATGAGAGACCAACCCAGACTCTATGTCTTTCCAGTATGAATCTCTAAACTAGACTAAATAAAAACAAACGGACATCATTATCAGTAGAGCCTGAGAGGCGAGGGGTGCAAGGTTGTCACACGGAATCCATAGCTAAATATCAACCCCACACGTCGGCATTCAATAACTTATATACGAGCCCCTTCTCACTTCAGTTGGCCCATTTGTTAAAAATTCATTTATGCTGACTTAACTAATAGCATTTTTAATAATACTAAAATAAATCTTTACTTTTTATTTAAAATGTAGATTTTCCGCATTATAGCATCATTTTAAATTCAATTTTTAACTCAAGATTAAAAATTTAATGGTATAACTTTAACGCAAATCTAATATATTAATTACGTATTATTTATCAATAATGAATAACGTCGCTTTTAAATGTAAATTGTTACTGTAAATCTTTTAGACATTTTATTTAATAAAACCTTACAATTTTACGACTTAAATTCGTTTAATTTTTTCAGTTTTTCGTGGATTGTTGCTAAAATTAAGTATTATTTCATTTTACATTGAAACTAAAATATTTTAGGAAACATATCTTGATATATCGGTAAAACGACAAAATGTCTGTAATATTAATAAAAATTGGTGATAATTTATGTTAGTTATTATTTGTGTCAAATATTAACTAAATAAAATTAAATTAACCGGATTGGGCCAAATGATGTGAGAAGGGGCTCGTACTTTAGTAATTGTCAACACACTAAATGTCTAAGCGGCTGACATCCAGACTAAGCAGAGAGAGATGTAATATTAAATAAATAAGTAAATATATCATCACGGCATATTACCCATTTCTAGGTGTGTCAATCTGCGTTGTCACAGATATCGGTAATGATGATGACATATGATACTATAATTTAGAATAATTTATAGTGATTAACTTGTCACAATGGGGGTCCCGTGGCCGCTTGCCTGAGTGTCTGGTCGCGAACCTGGGGAACCGGGTTCGATCCCGATCGACGCCAAATATTTCGAATTTTAAATGGTACAAAAGTGACCCCTGTGGTGCACTCTCCACGCCAGCAATGAGTGCCTGTGAGGTGATGCCTGATAAGCGCCCGCACGGTACAAATATGTCATCATCATTACCGATATCTGTGCATACAGACTGGCACACCCAGAAATGGGTAATATGCCGTGAAGTTATATTTATTTATTTATTTATTTATTTTACTTGTCACAATATTAACCTAGAAATATTTAACCGTCTAAATGTGGTTAAACGAATAAAGGCCGTATCCCACGATGAAAAATACGAGCAACTTAAGTCGCCGATATCGGCAACATGACGATTATTCTATCCCACGGAATGTATGTTCCCTTAAAATCTAGGGAAATACGTTACTTAAAGTTTATACCAGATGTAGGGAAATTTTGATATTTGATCTTTAACATCTCATAAAACTAGGTAACTTTTCATGAGGTTGATCAGTTCCTCTTCCACATGTTTATTATTTAAAATATCTTCAATTGTATGTACTTAATATGCGAGCACACGTATTGTTGACAATAAAAGTATGATTTTGACAAGAATGACGCCTGCGTGATCATACGATGCTTCAAACATAAGTTATTTTTGGTTGCTGCATGCTGCATTGTGTGATCTAGCGCATGCGCTCAAACGAGTTGCTCCTAGAAAGTTGCCGTTATCGAAAAAGTTTAGCTGCATACATCTAAACTAATTGCAGCTAAAAAGTTGCCTAGCACACAGCGTTTTGTCACACATACGAGCAACTGTTGCAGTTAACTGCAATAAATTGCCGATACGTTGTATCGTGGGATACAGGCTTAAGATATCTAGAAGGGTAGAAATAAAAACTTTCGATGTCCATAATTTTCAATTATATTTTAAATAATGTTATTAATTCTTCATTTTATTTATTCATGGAATAAATGATAAACGAATATCCTATTATCCTCATGATTGAAGGATCAAAACAAGTGAGAATTAATTTATCACCGTTTATAAAGTCATTCTTTACAATAAAGAAATCAGTCAAATTCTTAAGGGAACGACACACTTTATCTCAATTTTTCAAGAATGAAAAATTGCTTTCATTTACTGCTTGCCACCTTCAAACAACTGGTGGAAAAAAACAGCTTCCCTGGCTCATAAATTCCTTAATATCCCAATTTACTTTCTCCTTCATATTTTATTTTGTCAATATTTGACTTGAACGAAATAAAATTGTTATTTTACTAAATGGTGATTGAATAAACAGAAAATGTTTACACGAAAAGAAGAAGTAAAAATCTGTTGTAACCGGCACAATACCTCTCGCCATTTCCATTTCATGTTATATAAATATTGTATTGCTGTCGGAACGTCGTTTTATAATAATAATACAAAAAAAAAATCAGAACTTTACCCAAATATTTTTTTTTTATTGTATTTACCATGTCTTGTGCACACATTTATTTTTTCAATAGGGTCCTCCACTATACTCTTTTTTATATTTTTTTACAAAACTTCGCCTAAACTGAAAGTGATTTGTAATTTTAGAAATTCTTTATTGTTATTCGTTAAGCCGTAATAATTTTATAAATATTCTGTGACGTAGATATAGAGATGATTTTGTTCTCAAACAGTGGATTTCGCTAATAATTGAAGTCACATAAATTTATGTTTTCAGCACTTATAAAATGTATAAATATGTTAAAATAACTCTTGTGGTCAATAATTGGAAATATGGGTGGATAGTACGTAATTTAATGTCATAATTAATAAAAATACTACGTATATATTATAGTCCACGATTTGATTACCACTGGTAGCCTATGTCATTCAACATATCTTTTACTTTCATACCAACGCTTGTAATCTGTCACGGCATCATAAATTTAAACTAGTATTTTTTCATTTATTTCTGTTGTTTTATTGTTATTTTCTGCATTTATATACTTGCAAATGGATTCCGTATTTCAAAAAGGCGGTAGTAGACGGTTTGAAAGTAGTAAGAATTTGGAATAGAATAAATGTGTGACGTAGATATAGAGATGAGGAAATGGTAATAAAAACTCTATTATTTTAGAAACTAATAACTATTTTTAAACTTTGATAGTCCTTAATACACAGTTTTAAAGTCTAGATTTAATATAACTGACCCTTGTTCTAATTTGTTACTACGGTGGAGGACCCTATTCGTTAATAAGATTGGCGGTATTTCTTATGGATATATGCATTTTACCTATAATTTTAAAAGTTTAATTAATAAAACAATAAGATTAAATGTACTTCTCAGAAAAAGCTTTCAGAATGTTACTAAAACGTTGACTTTTGATGCTGACATCTGTCATTTCCAAACTATGTTATAAACATTTGAATTTGTCAACTGGTTTCCTTAGTGCCTTAGCCTCTGCGATGTACTACATTAAATTATTCTACATATTACAGTGCCTTTAACTCTAAATCTATACAAGACACAATAAAATTTTTAAGTGTATTAGATGGAGAATTTTATGTTATTATATATTATGTAATAACAAAAATTTCCAAAAAAATATATTTATAAGATGTTTTTAAAGAAACTATTACTTCCGGTTGACCAATTGTTACCAAAATCTAATCAGCTCTTCCGAGGAATGTCAGATTGAGGAAACTGCAGTTAAATATTTTTTAAGTCTAAGAGCCGGTATTATAAATGTCCAGCTAAATTTAGTTCTATAGTAAATTTAATTAAATGAACAAATGCAGCGCGAATTTTTGACAACAATTATTTAAATGTCATAAGAACATGAAAAATGATTCGAATTTGTTCATTTTATTAAATTTATTATGGAACTAAATTTAACTGGGCGTTTATAATACCGGCCCTTATAGTATTTCAATTGGATTCTTTGATGTAGTTTAGCTTGTGCGATTTATTACATCCGATTATTGCATATATTATACAGACTTTATTTCTAAATTTATAGAAGATATCATATTCTTTTTTTTAATGTATCAGATGTAGAATTTTATATTCTTCAATATTAGTAATAACACAAATTTTCAAAAATAATATTTAGAAGAATTTTTTTAAGTAACTATTATTTCCGGTTGTCCATTTGTTATCAAAACCTTTTCAACTTTTCTCAAGAATGTTAGACTGAGGAATTAATAGTCCATCCAATGTGAGTCTAGTTTACATCTTCAATAATCAAATTGTCAATTAGGAATTATCCATGTACCCATTATAATTAAGAAAGGTAATTTATGTTGACCTGTATGAATTCCCAAAACAAACCAGTAACTCTGTATGCAAAACACATAGGCACAAAAACAAACAATTAGATCCACGATTAAATCTTCCATGGTGACAGTCAAATAAAGTCTGCTTACCATTCTAATGCTATCGATTTTCCCGCTCTCTTCATTTCAATCAGCAGGACACAGCGTTCGCACTCGCATCGTTCCCAACTTCATGCATATTCATCAGGCGGGGAGGGGAACCCCCGTCTCTTTCTGCTGCAGGCTGGCCACAACTAAACGCTCGAAAAAATATGAAATGTGGGGTCGCAAGTCAAAGGGATCGTGTCAAAGATGGGAATTGCAGTGTGAATTAGATTTTTGTATGAAATGTTGGGTTATGTTTTTTGGCATGGAATTGATGTCAAATTAAAAGCAACATGTGAGTTTGATGACTTCATATGCAGGGGAATTTGATATACATTGATGAATAGTGTATGGATTTTACCATAATCATTGTAAATTCTTTTCACTCTTTTTCATAAGAGGGAAATTTTTATAAGTTTTGTTGATTTGCAAAAGCGAAAAGCCGTAAATCGAACTTTCGTAAAGTAAAGTTTTCTAAGAATGGCATTCCTATGTAATCACGCGAGTAGAGTATGAAGAGATAAATGACATATGCTTCTAGAAACGTGTTTGTCTTGATTGTTTTATTTTTACGCAGTGTTGTCGTAACTTGAACTATATGAATAATTTGTATATTTACATTCGCGAAAACGAGCGGCAAAAAATTATTGAAACGGTGAAATTATTTTGAATGCTTTTGCATACTTCGAGGACGAGAAACGTATAAATGGTTCTCCAATTCTGTTCTGAAGAAGATTTAAGTATTATGTTTTGAGGTTATCACATGACAGTTCAATAGTTGTATTTCCTATGTACTTATTTCTGATTATTATTTTAGAGAGTTTGTACTGCTTTGGGTGTCACATCACATTTCACATGTAACTATCAAAGAAAAAATAGACGTGGATATTTTTCGTTGTCAAAAAAATTAATGATCCGGCAGAAATGAATGCGAAATATTGGCAGTTTTACTCAGTCTGCAATTTGACGTACCTACTATTTACAAGTATATTGTATAGTGGAAGTAATTTGCGTTTTAATACCCTTTTCATATTCAATTTTAAGTCTATTTTATAATTGAGAGCTGAGATATCCTCCTCCTAATAACTTTATTTGCGTCAACAATTATTATCATAGAAATTATTCGCCAAATAAAGTTATTAGGAGGTGGATATCTAAAAATGATTTCTACGTTGTGCATTTAGAGCTGTTTTCTTTTATATTAATTGTTATAATCAATTAATGTATTTTTTGTTGTAATCAATACCGCTAATATTATTTCTAATTTAAAGTTTTAAAGTAGGTACTCTTAAAAATGTTTATGAAAATAGCCTTTACATATTATTAAAAATTACTATTAATTGCTTGAAAATTAGTACCTGCTATAATTATAAATTATATTTTATTTTATTATATTTTCGTCTCTGGTTAATCTGCCGGTTAACTGTCGATTATAAGAATGTGGCATCGAAAAATTGACACATGTGCAATTTTTACAATTTAGGCTATGATATCGATGCTGTTTTTCCTTTAACTGACAGTTAAATTAACAGGCTGTTTAACCGGTGATGAAAATACCGGGCAGTAGTTTAATAAAATTCTTGCTGGAGAGTCCAATATTTTGACTATAGATGTCAGCTTCGTCGACTAGATTAATCGGCTTCACTACTTGGCTCATATAAATTAATTAAATGATGTCATCACTTTGAAATGCCATTTTTAGAAAAATTTAACTATACATATTTTCTTTTACAAATATAAAAAGAAATAAACAAAATGTATCAGCCCAAAAATTCCCAAACGGTGTAATTAATTCAACAAAAGCAATAATCCATTTACCAATTTGCCAATATTAATAGACCTGGGCTTTGCTAACAAGACACCCTCTTCTTGTCTCGGCCTTGAATAATATACCAGCCCTTCAAAGGACTAGGTTCAAGATCCGCTCATGTAAAATGCATCACTAGACAGTCTTCTTTGGCAACGGCACAGTCATAATATCTCCCAGGTGACTGAGATGAGTAAATATTTATATGCAAAAATCGCCCAAGTTTGCCCTTCAAGTGACATGTCACTGCTATATACGTATACGTTAGGGTGGAATATTGATTTTGGATAAAAGTTTGATAAACTCTTCTTGTTTCAGATTGCGGTGATGCGGTTTTTGGTACATTAAGGTAAGATAGATTTTTATTTTCTCCACTCTTATTTTTTTATTATTTTAATTGAAAGTTCGTTTAATTTTGAAGCAATGCGTAGTATTAAAAAGTCATAATTGTGTTTAGTTTAACTGCATTTGATTTTTGGCTCCTCGAGAAAGATAACAACACTGTGAAACTGAAAATAAATTCAAATATCTCGCAAAATATTTAATAAAAAAATGTTTTTTTATAGTAATCGTTATTTATTAATACTGTAAATATAATGTTTACATGTTATTATATTTTATTATGGTGAAGGACCCCATAAAACTAACAAAAATGAATTTCTTTTTTTTAAAGTACATTATAATTACCTAATATTAACGATAGAACAAAATCGTTTGCACATTCCAGGGTCAACTTTCTGCGCAAAGTTTAATAAGCGCCACAGAAATTTCGATCTTCATTTGTTTTTGAGCTGCATGTTAAAACACGTTTTTCGCTCATTTCAATATCTCATATTTTTAATATAATTCTTTTAACAAATTTTGTACCATTTTTTGGTTAGAAAAAATGGTGAAAACTTAATAATTCGCGAGATGTAATACAAAATTTTTAAATGGGAACCTATATTGTAAATAGCCTCATATTTATGCTTATTTTATAAGCTTTTCAATAATATGTAATAAGTCTACATTCTTTTGCTTTAAAATTGAATAAAAGATGAATTATTAATTTATTCCGGTGAAAAAATTGAAAATGATTAATATATGAAAAAATCTATTACATTTCACCATTTCTTTATTTCTAATATAATTTGTTTCAGTTTTAATATTTTTTTTTTTTTCAATTTATTTACCTCAAAAGCATATTATACCAGTTTTTTCTACTCCTATGCTTTAATATACTTATAAAGTATGTGTCATTTGCACTTGAATGACACTCATTATGATACTGATTTTCATTATGATTCAGATTATCATTATGCTCCAGATATTCTTGTCATTATAATACATATTAATTTTATAACCTATTTATTGGTTTATAGATTATTATTTTTAATTATTATGAATAGTTGTGTAACTCATGTAGAGATGCATTCGGGCCGGGCCGGGCCGGGCTTTGAGGTTTGGATCGACTCGGCCCGAAAATAAAAATTACCCGTCCGACTTGAAGATCGACTCGACAAAAAAATTACCTAGCCCGGCTCGAAAATTGACTCGAAATCGGGCCGGGCCGGGCCAAAGCTCGAAATTGGGTGCATCCGGCATTCCTAATGTTGATTTTTATGTTAAGGCGAAATGTTTAACTTTTTTCGTGTCAAACTTATAAAAAACCTCTACGTTCTTATAACTTTCAACATGAGTTAACATAAGTAGTTAAAAAAGAGACCCTTCTAGTGTAAGTTTGTTATAAAAATTATAGACTTACGAGTATTTAATACTTTGTTTACCAAAGAATTTAAACTAATTTTTCACAAATCTTATATAAAAAAATATAATTTACATAAGGATTTTTTATCTAACTTTGTTTCTGCTCAAAAATAGGACAAGAAATCATTATGGTAGGAACAAAAATCACTTCCATTTAAGTATACGAGTAATAGCAATAATAATAGCAACATCACAACATAATTATTATGCTTTAATGAATAAACCTTGAATTCTTGAAGTAAAATAATACATTTTTATTTATTAATATGTGAAGTGTGTTGTTATTAAATAATTTTGATCCTTTTTAACTTCATCCATTTTCATTAAAATATTAAGGAAACTGTGCATTTGATTGAACTATAAGATTTTTCGGGCCGGCCCGAAAAGCTCGAATTTTCGGGCTGGGCCAAAATCAAAAGTCCGACTCGCCTCGATTTTTGAAAATGATTAGCCCGATTCGGCCCGATAAAGAATATCTGCGGCCCTGCTCGATGATCGACTCGAAATCGAGGCGGGCTTCGGGCCGGGCCGGGCCAAAGCTCGAAATCGAGTGCATCTCTAAACTCATGTATAATGACTATTAATACAAACTTGTGGCATAATATACTATTCGAGTTGTGTCAAAGCCAAATGTAACGTCGATAAATATTAATTTCACTAACCCGAAAATAATGGGTTAAGAATAATTTTGAAAGCATAATTAATAGATATGGAATCAAAATAAAGAACTGATAACTGTACCTATATTGCAGTGCGTTTATTTTTAAATTTTGTAGATTTTTTATATGGTACTAAAATAATTTTTATTTTTAAATATTAAAATTAAGGTCTGAAATTATTGGTACCATTTGGAATATAACTTTTCATTAAAATTATCATTATATTATGTCTGTGACTGAGAAGACTAAGGGCTGATGGCCATTTATTTCTTTATTAGCTTTGTGTTAACAAAGCAATGAAAATGATGTGTATATTTGTTTTTTGCTGCTCCTGCAAAACTATAATCTTGTGATATCCGTCTTTATTAGTGCTCTTAGAAATTCTAATTAATGTTCTTATGCTGCAATATTCCAGAATCTAATTAATAAGTTCATTTAATATGTATTTGCTTTCAAAATATGTTTATTTTGTTTACATAGTAAACATTTGAGGTAGATACTGAAATTTATCTTAACAAAATATTAATTAGTATGTTCTCTCCGTATTTCCTATTTACATGTAATTTATAATTCAATTTCAACTCATAACAATTCAAAATATTTACTTCGGAATTAATATTTCGTGAAAATGCATTACTGTGGAAAGGAGAAATATTAATTCACCAGTAAATATAATGAAACAGAGATTTATGTCTTTAAAGTTTTGTTTCGTTGTAAATAAAACGCATTTACGCAAAGTTTCATTTGAATTATCTTTCTGTCTGATTTATTAGGTGTACGCAATTTAAATCTTATTGTATCGTCTTAATATTTCAAGTTGTCATTATTCAATTGAATTGTTAACACAACTTTCAGCAATGAACAATAACAATAGCCTTTTCAATGCCGGGTTAAAATTTTCGTTGTGAGGTTATGTAGAAATGTTTCTGCTTATATACCTGACAATAGGGTTTTACAAGACAACGGCTTTTGGAGAAATAAGTATTGCATATAAATTTTAGTATAAAGTAAATTACTATGAAATAAAAATAGGATAAAATAGAACCAAATCGTATAGGGAATAAAATATTCTTTAAGTTTTATAGTAACATAAAATGTCAAAATAATTTCATCTTCAAATTACGGAACTTCCGGTTGACCAGTTATAACCAAAATTTAATCAACTCTTCATAAGGATGTAAAAAAGAGGAATACAAAAAAAATTGCTCGCTAAGAGAGGTATTGGATTCATGGTGAAAATCGCATATTCAGATATTAGTAAATAATAAAAAGGTCACTAGAATCCGTTTTTAACGTTTTTATAATGATATGTGTGTGTGTGTGTGTGTGTGTATGTGTGGACGGACAGTTTTTCAAATTCTATATGACTAAAGACCAATTTTTTCTGGGAGGTACTTTTAATATATCTTATTTTATTAATAATTAAATATTTAAAATTATAGACTCATTATATTACATGTACGCATTAGAAATATCGTCAATCTCATCAATGAAATTGAAGAATCTCGAACATTTAGAAGAGTTGGAGGAAACTAGTTTATAGAATGAATTAAAAAAATATATGAATAATAGATGTAATTACAATTTTTGTGTGCGTACCAGAAATGGTAAGTACAATATGTACTTATACAGCCTAATATAGTAATGGCGAGAAGTCTTGTGCTGGCCACAACAAATTTTCTTATTGTAGTACTGGAGTTATCGAAAGAGAAAAAAATCATCATATACAGACACACACACCTACACACAGGCACACACACACACACACACATACAGTCATCATCGCAAAAATACTAAAATCGTATTCTAAATTTTATAAAACGTGCTTATTTATTATAAACTTACCATCATATTTTTGGCCAAAGACAATATGTATCGTTCTTACCTAAAGGTGGCGGATGGTAAAAAATAATAAAAAAAAACAAATCGTGGAAACCGTATTTAAGGCAGCAAGAAATAGTACTGGGTTAATTAATACAAGGTTCCCATTTTATCTGTGCCCGCCTGAAATTTTAGTAATAGGCAAAGCAGAATACATTTCATAAGCCAATTGGTAAATATTAGTATTTTAAGGCCCGAGATATCCACCTCCTAATAACTTTATTTGGCTAATAATTTCCTTGGTAATAATTGTTGATACAATGGGCTACTTGCGTACCTTTTTTATTTTACATTTGAAGAGCAAGTAAAAACTTGCTACCCCTATTTTTTCTTTTGACAAAGTTTTTATTAATTAGCCAGAAAAATTATAATGAAATTTGATTATTTGAATTACCGCCATGTATGACGTATAATTACGCCGCACCAATGAGTGGTCGTAAAGCCATAACGTTTGTTTGTACTGGTAATGTAGATCTCCTGTTTGACGTTTCAACAATAGTTTGGAGGTTATTATTTTAGTTTGTCTTTTTCGTATCGATATTTTAAATTACATGTAACTACCTATGTGTTTATTTGTGAAGAAATTTACATATTTGAGAGCCCAGAGAGAGAAAAATGTCAAATTCAAATTAAATCTTTCTCGCATGCAATGCTATCTATAAATTACATTCTTAAACATGATTCTCTTCTTCAGTTCAATATAATGACGTTACAGAAAATTTTCTTTCTTAGTTTACTAAAAAACTAATAACTTTTTTAAAATAAAATTTATATTTTTATATACGTTTTCAACAGAACATTACGTATATAGTGATAGAAATAGGATTTTCAGTACCACACAAGTAGCCCATTGTATCCATAGTTATTATTCGTCAAATAAAGTTATTAGGAGGTGGATATCTCGGCCCTAAATCGAATAATCACAGTAGGTATAAGAGCAAAACAAAATGGGCAATGCGAATGTACCTTCAGAATATCAGGGAGAGAAATTATATATTGTATTATGAGAAATGAAGTGCTTTTGACTGGGAATTGAAGGTAATGGAGCAACAAGTTGTGGGTTGAAATGGAATGGAGTTATGCTATGCGCAGGTAGATGATTGTATGGCGACATTGATCAGCTTACAGTACAGAGGGCGGTGGATGTTGCCATTGGTTTCATGACATTTGAACGCAAACACAAATACACACGTTGTCATGTTGACGAAGGCTGTACATAATTGCAATATTACTAGAAATTATATATCGAGGCATTTGCATTATTGAATAACGTAGTACAGAATGCAGTAAAGGAAAATAATAATTTATAGTAGGTATATACTTGCGGCATAAAATGTGAAATGGTTCACTAAAATTGTTATTGTAATTATCTCTCAATCTTCTTATAATATGTTCAACTATTATAAATATATGTAAAGAACTGTTTAGATGTATTTCAACAGTGAATTTCTGTAACTTGGTTACAATGAACAGTGTTAAGTTTTCAAATTAAATTGTGTAAATAACGAAGACAGATTTGTGAAAAATTCATGAATCTCACTGGGATTTGAACCCAGGGCCTTCCGATATCGAGTCGGACACTCTACCAACTGAGCTATGAGATCCCGTGAAGTTCTTGAATTTTTCACATTTCGCATACATCGTTGTAGACAAGTTTTGTCTCCTACTTGGAGTATCGTTACCCGCACAACACCGCGACATCACCTGCAGCAGTGTATTGGCACTGTCTACAACGATGTATGCGACGTGTGAAAAATTCAAGAACTTCACGGGATCTCATAGCTCAGTTGGTAGAGTGTCCGACTAGATATCGGAAGGCCCTGGGTTCAAATCCCAGTGAGATTCATGAATTTTTCACAAATCTGTCTTCGTTATTTACACAATTGTAAATATAATTTTAGAAGTAATAGCATATGAGCACTAATTTTATTTGTACCGTGACTTTAAATTAAGTTGTCTTTTACTCCCGGTTTTATAAAGAACAAAATAAATTGACTACTATTTATTTTAATTAAAAAAAACGAATCAATATGGCATGTTTAAGATTACTGTCAGAAATTCGACTGCCATTTGACAGAATAAATTTTAATTACTTTGGAAGTAAATTAATCTATCGTTTATAAAACCGGCACTTGCATGGTTGCAAGTACCAAAAGCAAATTTAAATTTATATATATATATATATATATATATATATATATATATATATATATATATATATATATATGTATGTATGTATGTATGTACAAAGAGGTAAATATTTTTTGCTTAGTAAGCCTTCCGCTGTAAAATCTGCAATATTTTTTAAGCTCCAGAAATCACAATCAGATACACGTTTTTATTGATAGAAAATGGAAAAACTTCTATTTATATATTTAATTATGTTTATTTTTATCTTTTTAATCGTACGTAGGTTTCTGAGTACCAATGAAAGATACAGAAAATAACCTACGATTTCAATTATCATGAAAAACAATCAAAACAAAAATAAATCTATAGCTCTTAGCTTTTAATACAGACTTGATAAAGTAAAAAATTTGTTTTCCCCTAAGCATAAATTAATTTTTTGCAAGATCGGGTTTCTTTAATGTTGATCGATGGGGTTTCCAAGGCAGTAGGCTTTATTTACAAATTACTGATCGGTAATTAAATAAAAACAACGATCAGAGCTTACTTTAAAAATAACTAAAATTTTTTAATATGCATATATAATGTAGACATCGGTAATGATGATGATATATTTTACCGTGAGGGCGCTTACCAGGCATCACCTCACGGGCACTCATAGCTGGTGTGGAGAGTGCACCACAGGGGTCACTTTTGCGCCATTTAAAATTGGAAATATTTGGCGTCTGTCGGGTTCGAACCCGGTTCCCCAAGTTTGCGACCAGACACTCAGGCACAAGGCCACGGTCATCTTTTAATATGTTATAGTAATTAGGCCGATATGAGGCAAATAACGGACGCGGCTGAGGTTTATAATCAACCGAAGGTCGTTATTTCCATATCGGCCATGTGGCGTTCAAGATTTTTGGTAATAACATAAAATTTAAACATTTAGGAATAATATAATAATAAAATTCTTTGTGAACAACTATTTTATTATTAAAATATCTTTCAGAACTCATATTATTAATTGGAATAATACTACCTTTTTTTTAGTTTAAGTTCTGTATTTATTATTTAAACCCAACGTTTCGGCACCATAAACTGGTGCCTTCTTCAGGGGATACATTGACATAAATATGTGAAATAACAAAGACAACAAGTAACCAAGGTAACAAGAACTTTTTTATTGATTTATAAATTCTCTGTGACAACGGTCCATCAAGATGCTATTCTGTTTCTCGGAACACTTGATCCTTAATTGTAGGCGACTGTTATAAAAAAATAACGGCCGGCGTCCGTTAACATATTTCTAACATCCGACTGTACTTCACCTTACGTTATACGCAAACTGCCTGTTACCCATTAACACATATTTGCTTTAGCATAGAGAATAACTATGAACTCAAAAATACTCTTTTTGTTCCAACATGTAACAATTGAAATGAAATTAACTCCGTCTGTAACAATTAGAATTTAGATATTTCGTAAACGACAACTCAACTAGCTTTATAGTTCTTGTCCGAGTTAGTCCAAACTGCAATTGTAAGCCGAGCGTATAGCGGATGTCATCCGTTGGTCCGTTCATCGCCAGACTGTAATCACACTCGTAAGCGGCATCAGGCATCGGGAGCCTTAATCGGCCGGAAACAATTAACGCAAGCTGTCGGCAGACGACAGCCCTGCACATTGTGGGTGGAGGTGGAGATGATTTGTACCTCAGTGCAGTGATTTCAACATGGAAGCTCAAATACAGAGGTTAAATCGCTAAATGTTTCAAGCGGTGTTAACAACTTTAGATTATTACGGGTATATTCTAAAAATAACAAATTTTAACCCCGGTTAACCAAAATTGTTCCAATAACCAATAAGTGTATAATATGATGGTAAAAATTGTACATTTATGAAACATAGTTGCAATTGAAGCGCACCAAAGCATCCGTGGTATTTTCTCGATTTTCCTTGTAACATATTTTACCCTATTTCATATGATATAAGGTTTTGAATTTTTGCATTTTAATTATTTTAATTTTCCGCTACATAGGGCCCAATGGATGCATTGCATAGGAATAGCCCGATGACGTCATATTAATTCTATCATCTAGCGGTATTTTTGTAAAGCTTTGTAGAGATGATGCTCTGTTGCCACATAATTGAGATATAATTAAATCGGATTGTATTAATTAAAAATTATTCTTACTTACTTAATCCTGCACCTTTCTACCCTCACGGGTGTAAGGCGTTCCCCCGGCCTGCGGGGGAGGGGGTTGAGTTCTGATTCGTTGGTCTTCTCCATATTTCTTTCCACTCTGCTCTATCTTGTGTTGCTGTCTTCGTTTCTTCCCAAGTTAGACCTCTTCTTTGCGCTGCCTCCTTTACTTCTTCCAGCCACGTTCTTCTTGGTCGTCCTCGTGGTTTCTTTCTTCCAATTTTTGCTTCAAACACTTTTTTAACTGTTCTCTCCTCTCCCATTCTTTCTACATGCCCATACCATCTCATCTGTCCTTCTGCTATCTTATCTTCTATTGCTTTTACTTTTAAGTTTTGTCTGTAGGTTGTGTTTTCAATTCTGTCCAGTCTTGTTTTCCCCTCTATTTTTCTCAAGAATCTCATTTCGGTAGCCGTAATTTTTTCTTTTTGTCTTTGCGTTAATGTCCATGTTTCAGCTCCGTGTATGAGTATAGGCGTCACTACTTTCTTAAATATTTGTACTCTGGTCTCTTTCGGTATTTCTTTCTTTCCTAAGAAGCTGTGTTTGATGCTATTGAATATTTTGCTTCCTGTTGTTCTTCTTTATTTTATTTCTTCATCAAATCTTCCAGATGATGCTCTGTTGCCACATAATTGAGATATAATTAAATCGGATTGTATTAATTAAAAATTATTCTAATAATGCCAAAACAAATAAATTATTGCAATTTTGAAATTAAAAATGATATATCCAATAAAGAAAAAAGAATTTTGTCTCAAAATTAAGTTTTAAACAATAGTAAAATTTAATAATAAACGCAACTGGCAACAATGGATTATCTGTCATGTAATGAATGTGCTTAGTTTGTTAAGCATTGTTGAAATGTTATAATTTCAAAATATGTCTCAAAAATATGGATCAAATAGAAGTAAAATGTGTTAAGAAACACAAATTATATCGAAAATATTGTTCCGTAGCTTCTTGTAATGCGTCATCGCAATTATTATCGTATCATAGATTTCCGAGGAACCCAGAAATGAGAAAAAAGTGGTTAATTTCATTAAAAATTAATTAAAAAGAAAAGGAATTCGCATTTGTCTGTTGTAAACATTTTAAGGAATCTGAATTCATGCCAAGCTTTTTGAATTTAAAACTGACAACTATTTCATTTCATCATCTCTATGCGCAGAAAATTGAAAACATCTCACTTTTTACTATCTCTCTCACTTTGTGCAATGCATCCATTCTCAATTTTCATCATTGTGATATGATATGAAATGATAAATTTATATCATATCACTTGTCAGTGTCTTGATATTATTTGTGAAATATGAACAAACACATGCGCGAAATTTGTATCTTCTTGTTGTACGCAACCAATATTGTCAACATACGGTAAATACATACAATATTACACTTTCTTACTCATTTATATCAGATCACTTTGGAATTGAGAATAGCTCCAAGCGATAAAGTGAAAATTTTCACTGCATATCACTCCGGTGAAAATTGAGAATTGGGCACATAGTTTAGGATTAAGAAATATGAGAGACGAAATGTTTAAGAGAACACTTTAGGATTACCGCAAAAATAACCGACTTGTTTCAATAATAATAGTCTTGTAAATAGAAACAGTCGGTTACCAAAATTATAGTTTTGGTTATGACTTTCTCCCTCTCGCTAAGAGAGGTAAAGGATTCATGCAAAAAATCGCATATCCAGATTTTAGTGAATAAGCATGTTTTAAGGTCACTGAAATCCGATTTTAACATTTTACAATGATGTGTGCGTCGCGTGCGTGCGTGCGTGCGTGTGTGTGTGTGTGTGTGTGTGTGTGTGTGTGTGTATCTG
Organism: Ophonus ardosiacus; assembly: GCA_943142095.1. Taxonomy (NCBI): domain Eukaryota; kingdom Metazoa; phylum Arthropoda; class Insecta; order Coleoptera; family Carabidae; genus Ophonus; species Ophonus ardosiacus. The sequence goes on along the minus strand of OW964829.1, from coordinate 38,109,268 downwards.
AATGTTGAAAGGACGGTTTCTCAAATTATTATTATTAAACTGGAAGTAATATTTTCTTAAAAAATCTTCTAAATATTATTTTTGGAAATTTATGTTATTAAAAATATTAAAGAATATGAAATTCTCTATCCGATACATTTAACATTTTTATTACATGTTCTATAGATTTAGAGATAGACTGAATTATAAATATATAAAATAATTCGTTTTAATGAACCTCACAGCCCAAATAACGCCAAGGAAACCAATTGAAAAAATTAAAATGTATAATTGACAGAAATATGTCAGTGTCAAAAATCCACTTACATTACTGAAGGCTTTTTCTAGGAAGTGCATTTAATATTTATTGTTTTATTATTAATTAAATATTTAAAATTATAGATTATATATATTACAGCCGGCAGTACGGCAGTGTGGTTAGAGTGTCAGCCAGTGTTGCCAACTCTTTGAACCAGATAGATTGTACAGTGAACAATTCTACGATCGGACTTTTTCGTTAAAGATCGTACACTTTTCTAAAATTTGATTTTAATATATTATTAATAACAATAAATTATTTTTACTTAGAAGGATAATTATTAATGATTTTAAAACCAAATGTTTGTTGTGTAACAACTAATTTAAAGTTAATAACAAAAATAATTATGTATTTTAATTACTAGCCATCAGTCTTGCTCTTCTTCAAAGATATCATAAACTGGGTTCTGCGTTCTGCTGCTCAGAATATATATGTAAATAGAACGCGCACTCTGAACAGAACCTGCTGCCTAGCAATTCATTAAAGCGTCAATGTGTCAACATGAATAGAAGCAAACATGTAGGTTCAAAAAGTCCAATAAATAAATCAAAAATCAAATTTAATCAAAATAAGAAAAAAGAAAAACCTAAAATTACTAAATTATCGTACAAATCGTGTAGGATCCTTAGCTGCGATCGTACATCGTACAAAACTTAAAAAGATCGAACTTACAGATTATATATGCGCATCAGAGATACCGACATTCTTGTCAATGACTTTGATGAATCTTGAACATTTAGAAGAGTAAGAGGAAATTTATTAATGGAATGAATTAAAATATAAAAATATGTATATTAATAATAGATGTAATTAGAATTTTTGTGTGTGTGTACCAAGAATGTTAAATACAATATGTAGTAATATACCCTAATATAGAAATGGCGAGAGGTGTAGTGCTGGGCACAACAGATTATTATTTTTGGGATATATAGAAACATTGGCTTGCAGCATGAACAGCAAGAATAGCTAATTAAGTTTGAAAAATGGTTGGATGTAAACGTAAGTGGCGTTTTACATTACGAGCTTTTTATGGTTCCTTGATTATATAAACAATGTACTACTCTAATTTTATTTTGAATTAAATTTATGCACACAACTAGCGTACGATTCTCAGAAGATTTTAATGAAGCACCTGATTTAAAGTTTACAGAAGTGTATTCACTTCAATTTAAGTAAATAGTTGCTTTCGCAGACAAAACAATTTAATTGGAACTTGGCACACTGTGTTTTATTTATCAACATTCGAGTACAGTTAACTCTTCTATGAGATTTAAAATTTAAAAAATCTGATGTGGCCAGCCCATAACCTCCCGATGGGTATTTAACCATGCAGTATAAATAAAGCAATCATTATATGTTCAAATATTTTTACATTCACTCATAACAATTTTTATTTTACATTTAACAAATATATCATACACAAAATAAATTTCACAAATATTGACAAAACTAATAGAATCATTGAACAAAAATCAAAATAGTACTCGCATCACAAAGTCTTTTCAAACCCGTATTCTGGAAGACAATGAAGCAAATCAATAGTAATTCTAATATTTATGTACGATTGAAAATGTATTATTTTTACTAACCTTAATTTCATTAGATTCAAATACGTATATTATTACTACATTCTTCTTAACACGGTTTTATTATTAATTTTAATGTAATTTCAACCTGACAGTGACATTTGTTTAAATATGTCAAAATTGTTATTGAAATATTGGTTTTGTCTGAGGCATAGGCAAAATGATATGTGAAAATAAATTATATTATAAATTTATATTTAAAGTTATTTAGAGTTATTTACTAAATGCTATTATCGTAGAATTGAAGATTGTACCATTATATTTCATTATTATTAGTAAAAGTTGCTGAAAAATTATATTCAATATATTTTTTTCAAGAAAAACTTTTAAAAACTTGTATAAGTGATACTTCCGGTTATCCGATATACTCTGAAAACTAATGAGCTCTTCCCATATTAGTGTAGGATGGGTATACAAAATTTCAAAATTTTCTGATTGATAGTATTTGAGTAATTGTGTCCACCAGATCCACACATCCACACACACACACACACACACACACACACACACACACACACACACACACACACGCACACACACACACACGCACACACATACATACATACCCACAGACATCATTGTAAAAATGTTAAAATCGGGTTCTGGGGACATCAAAACGTGCTTGTTCACTAAAATCTCTATATGTGATTTTTAGCACGATCCCTATACCTCCCTTACCTAGGGTAGCGGGAGGTAATAATAAAACCTAGTTTAAATATTAAAGCATACAGGTAATAATACAAATATGTAATTTTTATTACATCGTAATATGCTTGTGCAAAGACAATTTTCCAAGTTATTAAAACTGACAAGATAAAAAGAAGAAGTTTGTCTAATACTTGAAATTTAAATTGCATGTTAAAGTCTTTATCAAAAGCTTCTGCAAAGTTTATAATAATAAGGAAATAATGAAGATTACGAGGGTAAATTTTCTTTTCTAGGACATCATAAGAATGACGACATGCAAGTGTCGTTAAGGTTATTTAGTTAAAGCTAATAAATAATTAATATTAAAGGTAATTATAGTTCAAAATAAACTTCTCTAATTTAATTTTTTGTAAAAGAAACTTCTTAACTGTATAACTTTTCTCAAAGTTAAAAGTTAATATAAATCCTTGTGATTCCACAGATGTTATTTGCCAGGTCGAATAAGGAAAATGTAATCAAATATATATAGGGGAGACGTACCAACCCCTTAAAACAAGAATGTATAAACATAAATATACAAACTACAGTACTCACTAACCACACAGTTAATACTGGCCATAAATTTCAATTTGATGATGCTAAAATTATTGATGAAGAACAAGTATCCTCGTTTACTTAAAGAGACGCTTCATATTAACATAAATAAAAACAAATGTATCAATCTCCAAATAAACTATAAACATAACAAAATAAAATTAAACAATATTTGGGTTTAGTTCTGTAGATATTTTATTAAATTAACAACGTTTCGACAGCAAGGTACTGTTTTCTTCAGGTTTTAATAATAATAACATAAATAAATAAATATGTAGTCAAGACTACAAGTATATAAAATCAAAGGTACATTGATAAATGGTAAATATAAAACATACAAATGAAAAATAAAATTATAAACGAATAACAGGGTACCATGATTTATTTAGTTATTAAAGACCAAGAATAAACCACTACACCAAGCTATTACAGAAAGGAAATTATATGCCACCTTACCATTTGTTGCTAATGTTACAGACAAAATTGGCAGGATTTTAAAGAAATACGAGTATAATATTCAAACATCTTTTAAATCAAGTATTAAAATCCGAGATCTTCTTGGAAGTGTTAAAGATAAAGTTCCTCTACAATGTTCTGGCATATATAAGATTCCTTGCCATTATGGAAAAGTGTACATTGGACAAACTGGCCGAACTATAGCTACTAGAATAAAGGAACACCAACGCCATATAAGACTTAATCAGCCTGATACATCAGCGGTAGCTGAACATGCCATAGAAGAACTACACGGAGTTGATTTTGAAAATACGAAAATTATAGCAAAGGAAAATCACTGGATTAGAAGATTGATAAGAGAAGCTTTAGAAATTCAGAAGTCTCCTAATAATATCAATCTTAACACAGGCTATGAACTAAATAAATCATGGTACCCTGTTATTCGTTTATAATTTTCTTTTTCATTTGTATGTTTTATATTTACCATTTATCAATGTACCTTTGATTTTATATACTTGTAGTCTTGACTACATATTTATTTATTTATGTTATTATTATTAAAACCTGAAGAAGACAGTACCTTGCTGTCGAAACGTTGTTAATTTCATAAAATATCTACAGAACTAAACCCAAATATTGTTTAATTTTATTTATAATGAGTTCTGAAAGCATATTTCAAAATATAACAAAATACATAAACAATTTTATAGACAAACTAAAAAGTCACAACTTCCACACGCACGACTTTATTGGTTGTGTTATGCCACCAGTTTTTCTCCTCAGTATTTCACAAACTCCACATTGATTCGGAAGTTTGTTGAAATGATGTATCTTAAATTTTTATCAATGTAGCTTTTATAGATGATTGTGTCTAATACAATTTTAAGATTTTTTAATAAAATTCATCAGTATTATTGTATTTTCACCGTTAGGTACGAAATATTTTATACTTTTCATCCTGTCGACTTCGATGACTCAATGGTTAGACCAACGCCTCTTGTCATGAGTGCGCTCGGGGTTCTGGGTTCGAATCCCACTAAGGCATGTATATTTGTGTAGGTATGTGAACCTATTTAGTAATTGGGATTTAATCCTGTTGAGAGTTTTTTTTTTTAAACTATTTTTGCTACTAATAATGTATCAATAATTGAAGATGGGCTTGCTTTAAGCCCGAAACGTCCGTAATTAAAGAATTTGACAACATACGTGGACCATTTAAACCTTTTCATTTCACCTTTAAATTAATTGCACATAAGAATACCTTACAATAACTCATTTCTAAATCCTGGACTAACTTAATTTCCACGATTCATCACTAGAAAGTCATCGCCAACTGTTTCAAAACAGCTATTTATCAAAAATACATTCGTGTTAAATATTTCATTGTTTAAGAGTGAAGTTTCCTCAGTTTTCTCAGTCTCAGGTTTGGACAGAAGAGTGAATAGATCTGAAACAAAGACGCTAATGTTCAGCGCGGCAATTCAAAGCAATACTACACAGAAAACTGACAGTGAATTTCAGCGCGACAATTATGTTGAACTTGTGTCCATGAAGCTTTCAGAAGGAATATACCTTGCTGAAAGCTTTAAGATGTGATGAATCTGACTCATCATCAAGAGCTTATTTGTGAGCTTTATTATTTGCTCGTTAATTTTAACAACAATCATTGAAAATATTACCTAAAGCCAGAACCGTAACTAGATATTTTTGTATCATTGAACATACACAAAATCTCGATGAAAAATCATGTATCTTCAAAGAGCTGTAACACGAGATCCGATGATTTAAAAAAATCATGCTGACATGAAAAGAAAGAGAATTTCATGCTGAGTTTAGACATTTGTCGTCCGTTATTCTATCTCTAACCGTGAATGAGTGCTGCATGAAAATATGAGAAATGAACTAAGTTATTTAGCTCATTTTTTATATTTTCATGCACCACTCATACACGGTTAAAGATATAATAACGGACGATAAATGTCTATATTCAGCATGAAATTCTCTTTCTTTTCATGTCAGCATGATTTTTTTACTTTATCGAATCTTGAGTTACAGACGTTTGAAGTTACATGATTATTCGTCGAATTTTTTTGTATTTTCAATAATACAAAATTTGGTTCATCAAATATCAGTATTTAACCACGGACCGGTACCCATTTTTTTACCTTCCGTCACCTTTAGGTAAGGAAGGTATTATCTTTGGTCAAAAAATTCGGTGGAGAGTTTTTAATGAATAAGCACGTTTTAGGGTCCCTACAATACGAATTTACTATTTTTAAGATGTTGTCTTTATGTATGTATGTATGTATGTATGTATGTATGTATGTATGTATGTATGTATGTATGTATGTATGTATGTATGTACGTATGTATGTGTGTGTGTGTGTGTGTGTGTGTCCGTGTGTGTGTGTGTGTATGTGTGTCCGTGTGTGACAAATTTTTCTCCGACGATAACTCCAATACTATAATTCTAAAAATTATAATTCTTTTGTATTCCTCTTCTGTACATCCATATGAAGAGTTGATTAAATTTTGGTTATAATTGGTCCACCGGAAGTACCCTTATTTGAAGTTTTTAACAGTTTTTCTTAAAAAAACGCAGTTAAATATTATTTTTTGACATTTTGTTATTATATTTATTAAAGAAAATACTCTTCTCTATTTGGTTTGATTATTCATTTTCCTTCATATTCAATAGATGTAGAGTTAAAGCATTATAAAGAAATTAATTTTCAAAAATTAGTCAGCTTTGCTATTTATCATGGAAACAGCTGATACATTCAAAATTCTAATTCACAGATGTGTGTTGCAAGTGGAAAACCAAATATGGAAAGTATGGGATGAAAAATTAGTATTTCATAGTGGTCCTCTCAAGTGACATGCAGTGAAAGGCTAAAAAGAAGAAGTATCGCAGAAGACTTGAGAAAAGAAGGATTGTGTGAAGAAGATGCGTTGGATAGGAATGAGTGGAACAGAAGAGGAAACAGCGACCCCTAATAAAATAGGGGAAAGCTGAAGCAGAAAGTAAAATGTGTCAAGTGCATTTTTCTTAGTGTATGTTTATATCATAATTTTATTGGATTTATAGAACCTTTTCAAATGAACTTTTGGTATGAAATTTGTAAAAAATAGTATGTGTTTGTGTTCGATTTTACATGATATTATATAGAAACTGTTCCACGGTCCTTTTGGTATGGGATTTGTGCAAAATACATCGAATTGACGGAAGGTCTTGTGCTGGCCACAACAGATTTTTTATTTTTGTAAAAATACAAAAATTGCTCGCTTTTAATAACTGTCAAACCGAAACTAAATGATGTAACTAGCTGAAAATTTGACAGTTGTGTGACAATTGATATTTACGAAATAAAGCATTGTTTTGGCGCTGCGACTTCATCTGTTGCCAAGGCCAACTATTTTTCAAACGCCCCTCGTTTATGACAATTTATAATAAAATTTATTTGCGTATTTACGCCTCCTTGAAGGGGCACCGACGGCACTGCCCTAGTAACACCTCTGCCCAAAGTGTGGGAGTGGATCAGTTGCAATGATATAATTATCTTTAGAGGGTGGGGATTACAAAATGATCTTTTTCCTGAAACATGTTTATTTCATCTCTCTGAAGCATTACGCCCACATGTTGCTCGCATTCGCATTACACAATAACATATATCAGTCACAATACCCTGAACACAATTGGGCGTAAACACATCCCGACAACAATATCAGGGAAAAGAATCAAAGCTGAGCTTTCTACACGTGGTGTAGGTCACACGTGCGTAGGAGGGAACCATCCGATGACAGTGGAAATTCTGCTTGCCGGACACAAGTACGGATCAAAATAAAAGGAAGGTTAAAAGAAGATAAACCGAATTTAATCGTTCGTGAAGACAAATGTGTCGAAGCAAGCACTGGAAAACAGGATCGTACATTAAATATGAGCAATGTGAGATTTTATAAAAGCAATATTTTGGACGTAGGTGGTCTTGTGCGTTGTACATTAGCACTTTGTAAATGAATTATAAATATATGATGAAAACAACAGTAATAGGAGCTTTTTTTGTGTATGAAATTTTTATGTTTTAAAGTTATCTAACAAAAAGTGTTTTCTATAACATTTTGTACTCGAATTTTTGGGACGATGTCTCTGCATCTCGTCTCGTCATATTTTTCCTTACTGTCTCTCGATTTCGACTCAAGAGTCTCGAATTTCTCGAATTTATATTTAGAAATAGTAAATAAATTACCATTACAAGCAACATAAATATAATGAACGAGTACTACTGATCAAAACATTGTTTTACTAAGTCTGGTGTTTGAATAGTAGGTAAAAAAATCTGATGTGGCCAGCCCATAACCTCCCGCTGGGTATTTAACCATACAGTATAAATAAAGCAATCATTATATGTTCAAATATTTTTACATTCACTCATAACAATTTTTATTTTATATTTAACAAATATATCATACACAAAATAAATTTTACAAATATTGACAAAACTAATAGAATCACTGAACAAAAATCAAAATAGTACTCGCATCTTGACACAAAGTCTTTTCAAACCCGTATTCTGGAAGACAATGAAGCAAATCAATAGTAATTCTAATATTTATGTACGATTGAAAATATATTATTTTTACTAACCTTAATTTTATTAGATTCAAATACATATATTATTACTACATTCTTCTTAACACGGTTTCATTATTAATTTTAATGTAATTTCAACCTGACAGTGACATTTGTTTAAATATGTCAAAATTGTTATTGAAATATTGTTTTTGTTTGAGGCATAGGCAAAATGATATATGAAAATAAATTATATTATAAATTTATATTTAAAGTTATTTAAATATTATTTACTAAATTCTATTATCGTAGAATTGAAGATTGTACCATTATATTTCATTATTATTAGTAAAAGTTGCTGAAAAATTATATTCAATATATTTTTTTCAAGAAAAACTGTTAAAAACTTGTATAAGTGATACTTCCGGTTATCCGATATACGCTGAAAACTAATGAGCTCTTCCCATATTAGTGTAGAATGGGTATACAAAATTTCAAAATTTTCTGATTGATAGTATTTGAGTAATCGTGTCCACCAGATCCACATACATACCCACAGACATCATTGTAAAAATGTTAAAATCGGGTTCTGGGGACATCAAAACGTGCTTATTCACTAAAATCTCTATATGTGATTTTTAGCACGATCCCTATACCACCCTTACCTAGGGTAGCGGGAGGTAAAAATAGGTACTCTATAATACCATGGCTTTATTACCCGTTGTTGGATATAGTAAGCCTCTTTGTACGCTAATATTGGTAATTATGATTATATATTCGTATGGTGTGGGCACTGAAGCTGTCGTGAAGAATATACTATAAATGTCACTTTTGTGCATTTTCTTTTTACTAAAAGCCAATAAATCTAAAATTAATAAATAAATATGAATATAAATGAAGAGGCAATTAAAATATTTATTTATACCAGCAAATATTTTATTTTGTATGTCTTAATTAGAAATATTTACTTAACATAAAAAAAAATCGTACAGTCGAGATCTTGAAATTTTATTCTCGTCTCGAGCAAATCTCGTGGGCATTACTCTCGTCTCGTCCCAAAATATCGAGACGAGGTCTTGAACGCGGCATCACTACTCCAAGTGTATCAACCTGTTACAAATTTTTGCGTTATGATAAATGAACTGCTACAATAGGTGCGTTCGGTAAATGAGTTCTGTTCACTCTTTTCACTCTGTACACTCCCAGCACCGTTCGGTAATTACATGGAGTGATAAATGTCTTAAAATGGAGCGTTCGGCAAATGCAGAATGGAGTCAAGTGGAGTGAAAAGCGTTAACTCCATAAGCCCAACCTCGATATGCAAGCATACATGGAGTTTTTTTTTGTTTTATTTGACATCTGTCAGATCATTTTGTATTTTTATGTTGAAATATTTTATTATACACAATTATTTTATATTTATAATATTGTCTTGTAATATAACAAGGCACAGTTTGTCGGAATGGTAAGAATTCTCTACCTTTTCTAATATATACTTTTTTCAGAATCATTAAAGTGTAATTCCAAACTGAATAATTTCCGGATGATTCAATGTTTTCAGCAGTGTATCAGATTGTCAAAAAAGGAGGTTATTATATTCGTGTATCAAAATTTTAACTCTACTCGTTCTGTTAATCACAAATTATGGAGTGTACCTTATTTCCTCTATATACTCCAACTCCAGCTCTACTCCCACTCCACTCTAACACCGCTCCGTAAATACTCCAACTCCGTATGAATTACCGAACGCACCTAATATCGTTTAAACTATAAATTTAAAATACAATTGAGACACAAAACAAATTTTGTTAGAAAACAATATGAATAAATCCGAGCATTAAATTCACCCTATTGAACTACTTGAGCTTCGGAAGAAACAATTTAAAAAGCAATCGTTGTGAAACCACTTATTCACCCCATTGATTTTCCTTCATCTTCAATATCCTCCTTCGTTCACAATAAATCCATCAACTATGTTGGATTCCTCCGCAAAGGCAAAACATAATTAATATTCCGACAAAGAGGGAGTAGGGTGCAGATCACCCACAATTAAATGCCTCGCCTTGCCCGATGCAGTAGAGAATTGAAGTCCGTATAATCAAACCATCTCTTCAGATGTCGCACGGCGGGATTGCAGAGTGCAGTCTTACCGACTGATGACCACGGTTGTCGCGCATACTAATTACGAAGCTTTGGTTGTCGCAGACAGTTTCGCATTAAGATGCACTGTAATTGCGTTGCAAAAGGCAGTGTTGAGATTCAAGCTATTTCAGTATTTTAGTTTAATGTATATTTAATTAACTCCAGAGGTGCTTTTATATATAAAAAAGATCAAAGTTGCATTTAGCTAGCTTTGGAATAAACGCTGCAAACTCGTTACCTAGTTAGTAAATTGACAGGTATTTATAATTCATTCGCTGAGACGAGAGAATATGGAACTAATTCTTCAGCAGAAACCAAGTCAATCTATTGATGCGGTTTCAAAATTATTCTCTTTTTACCTTCCGTTACCATTAGATAAGGAAGGTATTGTCTTTGGTCAAAAAATTCGGTGGTGAGATTTTAATGAATAAACACGTTTTAGGGTTTCTAGAGTACGATTTTACTAGTTTTACGACGATTTCTGTATGTGAATGTTTGTGTATGTGTGTATGTGTGTGTGTTTGTGCGCGCGCCCGCGCGCTTGTATGTGTGTATGTGTGTGTATGTGTGTGTGTGTGTGATGAGTGTGTGATGAGTGTGTGATGTGTGTGTGATGTGCGTGCGTGTGTGTGTGTGGCTGTGTGTGCCAAATTTTTCTCCGACGATAACTGTAATACTACAATTCTAAAAATAATAATCCTTTTGTATTCCTCTTCTTTACATCCATATGAAGAGGTGATTAGATTTTGGTTATAATTGAACAACCGGAAGTACCTTTATTTGAAGTTATTAACAGTTTTTATTGAAAAAAACGCAGTTAAATATCATTTTTTGACTTTTTAGGTAATTATTGAATATCTTATTGTATATTCGGTTTCATTATCCATTTTCCTTCATATTTAATAAATATAGAGTTAAAGAAATATAGATATTAACTTTCATAAATCATCCAGCTTTGTTATAATCATGGAAACAGCTGATATTTTGATTGTTTATACGGTTTTATTACACATTTTCCTTCATATTCAATAGAGAGCTAAAAAATTTTAAAGAGATTAAATCAATCAGCTATGCTATAACCATGAAAACTGGTGAAATATTAAAATATGCTAATTGACAGATATAAGTGTCAAGTGACATAGTTATGTTGGTGTTATACTTTTACTGGATATATAGAATCTTTTCCAAGAAACTTTCGGTATAGAATTTGTAGAAAATAGTTTATGTTCGTGTTATAATTTTACTGGATATATAGAATCTTTTTCAAGGAACTTTTGGTATAGAATACATAGAATTGAAGGAGATATGGATGCAATGTAAATTTTCTTACAAATTACGATAATAAAGGTGCAGGATTACGAAACTTTACAAAGTTCTTCTTAAACTTACTTTGCATTTATGCTGTCACATTTTAAACTTTAGGGTAATAAAGAAATCTAAATCTGTGTAAGATAGAGCACAATAGCATACAATTTAATATTGCGTATTCCCTTAATTAAAATAGGTGCATATTTTGAAGAGAATTAAATTAATTTTCATGTCAGCAGAGATTATATAATTAAAATTTCATTTCATAAAATCTAAATAAACTTCCGTATTAACATTCTCTTAATTTAACCCTCCTACGGTCGCTCTACTAATTACACTGATTCCATTCGTACTTTATAAGTAAAATAAGAGAGAATAAAGTAGATTCGTGTTTTATTTCTAGTTTACGTGTGGCAGATGCTTATGGAAAGCAAGTACAGTAAATAAAACTGTCAAGAAAAACGTGTCTCAGGTGTCTCATAGTGCATGAAAGCCTGTGGTAGAAGAGGGCTCTAGGGATTCAAACGGAAATATATGTAAAATCTTTTCGTCTATGTTGGGAAAATGTATGAAATATTTACATTTCAGCCGACGGTTCATTCCAAGTACATTGTTTATCGTGGTGCTTTATCAACAATATTATATACGCAAACGAGAATTTCACAAAACCGCTCTGTGGAGTTTATCCGAATGAGATTTTTCTTTGGTACCTATGTTCCCCTTCGGAGTCCAGATTTTATTAAAACATACCCTCATAAAATCAGTTCTTGCCCTGTTCTATTCAACGCTAAATCTGGATCCCCTGTTAAACGAATTTGCCGAATAATTACCGGTTTCTTAAAACCTACACCAGTCAACCAATTTTCAGGCCTATTCTTTAACTTAGTGGTTAATTTTTAACGACTGGTTAAATTTTTGTACAATAGATATTTATTTGACAACTAAAAATCCAATTTTTTGTTATATAATGGGCTACTAGCGTGGTACTGAAAATCCGATTTCTATCACTATATACGTAATGTTACATTGAAAACATATATAAAAATATAAATTTTATTTTAAAATAATTATTTGTTTTTTACTAAATTAAGAAAGAAAATTTTCTGTGACGTCTTTATATTGAGCTGGGGGAGGGGAAGCATGTTTAAGAAGGTTATCAATAGATGGCATGTCGTGCGAGAAAGTTTTAATTTGAATTTGATATTAGTTCATTTTTCTCTCTCTCTGGTCTCTCAAATACATTAATTTCTTAATAAATAAACACATAGGTAATTACTTGTAATTTAAAATATCGATACCATAAAGATAATCTAAAATACTAACCTCCAAACTATTATGGAAACGTCAAACAGGTGATCTACATTACCCGCACAAACATACCATTACTATAGGACGGCACCACGCTGTGGCTTTACGACTGTTCATTGGTGCGGCGTAATTCTACGTCATACATGGAGGGGATTCAAACAATCAAATTTCATAATTTTTTTTTCTGGCTAATTAATAAAAATTTTGTCAAAAGAAAAAATATGGGTAGCAAGTTTTTACCTTCTCTTCAAAAATATTAAATAAAAAAAGGTACGCAAGTAGCCCATTATCAACATACTTGAGTGGTATTTTTTTTAACCAGTTGCTAAAAAATAACAACTGAGTTACAGAATAGGACCATATACCTGCTTAGGCCTGTTCTACAATTGACTGGTATGTCGGCTATCGCTTGTCGTAAGTCGTTGGACGTTAGCAACACACGACATTCCTCTCTACAATAGTCGCAAGAGTAACAAGGTGTCGTACCGAACTGTTACTTTTAAGTGAGGTTTGAGGTTATGGATATTGTCTTTCCTCCAATTTGTTTTAATTGAAATATGGTTTCAAATAATAAAACTACGACGGCTGATGCAAAAGAGAAGACAAAAACCTCATATAAACGTTGATGTTAGGCAAAATTTTTATGCTTACAGAAAATTATAACAAAAAATATGAATTTAACACGAATGAATCGTCCTACACGTAACACATGAAGAAAATGAACTCGTAGCCACCTGGTGGCAAAATTATGTAGCTGTCTATACAGGGAATGCAACATATGATGAATCACTTCCATGGTTACTCACTATTGTCAAAAAATGACAGCAATGTAATATTTGTCCATTTTAAAATGCAACATACAAAATTTGTAGTTTTGTATTATCAAAACTAATTTCCAATAAATTAGCCTACATACAATTAACAAATAATCAAAACATGAATGTTGTACATCTTAATAAACTTTAGCTTACAAAAATTCATAACTTTCATATAATAAATGTTAAAAAATACTCCCAATTACACTGAGGCAATATTCTAGTCGGTCGTAATAAGAACTGACACCATTGATTAAATAATGTATATAGATTGGCAACCTTATGGGCATTTACGTAGCACACTGTACAGCGACGTATTATGCTGCCACCTTTAATAATTTTATTATTTGGCCGTACTAACATTCGATAAGACTGGCGGTAATTATGTTCGGATGTACTCGTGTGAAGTCGCTTGGAGCCGGAGACACGAAATTATTAATAAAAAATAATTAGATATTTAATAATCACGTAACTGTTTTTGAATAACAAATAAATTAATTCATTATTATTTTTACGGACACTAAAAATGAACTTCAAGAATTTTGTGAATTATGAAAAAAATATTTTTGACTAAGAATTAACTTATCAAAATGCGTATGGGTATTCTCAATTTTTTACCCTTTTATGATGTACTATATATGCATAAAATAAATTAAGGTATTTTATCAAATAAATACATATCAAAATATCTCATGGCATACGTTAATTTTATTTTTGGACAAATTACTTTTTTGAAAAATTTTCAAATTCCAACTGTACTATGTGTATATGTTTTTTATGGATTTACAGATACGTACATATAAAGTAAAACTTTGTAATTCTTACAATTTTATGTTTTCAAGTAAAAAAGAAATAAAATAAAAAAAAAAGTATCATAAGGCAATCTCGTCCTTTGTCAAACTCGCCTCGTGGTTCATTTTTTCTAAACTTGGACTCGTACGTGACCAGGCCATATGAAATATATCTTTTATAATTTTTTTTTCTATTGAGGTAATTTTAATGACACATTAACAGTGCTTTTATAGGCTTAAAGAACACCGAAATAGGAAAAAATATATAAAATTAGTAGTGACATGGATCCAATTCCATCAAATACTATGTACTTTGTATTTGCATTGTTTATAAAGAAGAGAACTATTTATTTTTATTAAAAAATAAATTGCAGCAAGATTGTCTGGAAAACCATTTTTTAATCATTAGAAATAGAGGCGGATACAATCCAAATCCAACTGTAAAATAATTTAGACAAAGAACTAAGATAATAAGAATTTTAAAACCAGTTGGAAGGGACAACTGTAAAATACATGAAGATGAAATTATTGTTACAGAAATATCAAGAAAATTTATGTGAAATAACCGATAATGGTGAAATTATACGACCAGAAACTGTTGAAGACGGTGAAAATAATGAAAATATTTCAAATTCAATAGCCAAATAATTTATATGAGGAATGTGTGTGGTGAATTTCACTGGATATTTGGTTTTTCGTTGTTTTGAATAATATAATTGCGAAAATTGTAATAAAAGTTTAAAATGACCTTCTTGGTGAAAAGGAAATTTATTTAGTTCTAAAAGATTACGACAAAGTGAATGATATACAATATCTTTGCAGACCGAATGAAGAGATGGTAAAGATTGTGTCAGAATTAATTTTTTAGGGAATTTACAAAGCAACATTTACATGCAAACAATATAACCAGGAAAATCAAATTTTTAAAAACTTTAAAATGGAAATTGCAGATATTACAAGAAAATCTTGTAAAAAAAAAAATAAATATTTGTAGAATAAATAATAATTATTGAATTATTGAAAAGTGTAATAAATCTTTAGGTCAATAGTTTTTAAATAAATATAATCTTTTTCTAATTGTTAATTTTTCTTTAATTATATATTGGTGGTCAAAGAAGATATTGAAAAGATATCGATTTATAATCATTTATTATTATTATTATTATTATTAAAATAAACTTCCCGAAATTTAAACATTAATAACGGGTGCGATTTTAACCACCTGAGTTCCATTCTAATTCAACCTGTTTCATTGACGCTTGGTAAGCACTTTATTTAAAAAAGAATAGCTATTTATCACATATTTATGTTAAAAGTGAAGTGGAATTTGGTAAAGCAGTGTGATCCAAACCCTCAAATGCATATATGGGTACAACCCCTGTAAATTCATATTAAATTGTTTCTCGATTCAATGATAAATAAATTTTTATTAGAAATATTAAAAACGTTATGGAATATGTAATGTGTATGTATTAAAAATAAATGTATAATTAAATTAAATTTCTCTGAAGAAATGACGAAATAAATTTAACAAATTCTAATTATGAAATTAATTGGCCATGCCTGAGGCTCCGCCCGCCGACAAGCACTATCATGCTGCTATCTTGTAGCGAAGTATACACATGCATAGTAGACAACCGCCACACAGATGGCTCTCTTTCTCACAGAATAAAAATGTGTTACGCGGTTTGACTATAGCATTGCCAATCTATATATACTATTTAATCAATGCTGACACCATTTGTTATGTGTTCTGGACGTATGTCCTGTGCTGCAATACTTTTTATAATGTTGCATTGACAATAATGAGTAACCATAGAAGTGATCAACTAATGTTGCATTTTAAAATAAATCTCTGTATAAAAATTAAACAGCTTGAAAATATCCGGTATTCAAGTAAAATATTATAAAATATACGTACCGTTAAATAATATTTTTGTAATTGGAAAAATACTACCTTTTTTAGTTTAAGTTCTGTAATTTATTATTTTAACCCAACGTTTCGGCACCATAAACTGGTGCCTTCTTCAGGGGATACAATGACATATTTTTTGAAAAAACAAGAACTACAAGTAACCAAGGTAACAAGAAATGTTCATAAATGTTACCTTTTTTTATGTATACAATTTTCTAGACAATATATGCATGTCCGGCAAAAACATGGACGGCGAACATGCAACTTCTTAAGAAAAAATCTCCTTTTGCCAGAGGAAAAACCGTCCCAAAAACTGGCAGAGAAGTGATCTGCATAACTCAGAGACGCTTTCCAATTAATAATATGAGTTCTGAAAGATATTTTAATAACCTGTTATTTTACTTTTAGAATTATACCGTAAATATTTTTATGATACAATTAAAACATAATTCAACTTAAGTAATGAGCGTAAAGTATATAAGTACTAGAATAATGTTGTTTTACGTTTTGCTGAATTTCTAATTACTATCTCTAGTTATGTCCACCTTTAACTAGCTATGCTGTGCTGATGAGCTCTAATAGGAGCGAAACACGTGTCTACAGCTGCTATTGAGCGATTACCCTTAAAACATTATTCTAATTCTTATAATTCAACTTCTTCGCTTTGTTGTAGTATTATAGTAAGCTTGTATGGGTCATACAGACTTGGGTGAGCTATATAATTATTAACAATCTACATCACAACAATTCCACTGCAAACTTTATTTATGGAAATTATGAATGAAAAGTTTCATATTTTCTAATAATTTTTACATTAATATGATTAAAATTGGTTTATAATTTATACATTTATTTTTTTCGCAACTACCCTATTAGCATAATTCACTTCACCATCAATTTATTTTTGGCCATGATTACAAACATTATTAATTAAACCCCTTTGAGTTTTAAAAATTAATTAATAACTCCCTCGTTTTAAGAATCACTCGTGTAAACATTCAATTACTGAGTAAAATCACAACCTTGTTGGTCCAATTTTCCTGAAAAATTTAAAATTACATTTGAATTTAAATTAAACACCTCACTTCCCGTGCAGAGCAATTAATTTCTATCTCCCCTGAGATTGATCCTGAGGGTTGGTCAAGATAATCACCCGAGCGATTGCGACTTCGCTGGGGTCAGTGACGTCACGGGACGTTGCTTGGGGACGGACGGGTGTCGTGTGCTGTGCTGCATCCCTGAGAGCGAGAGCTATTGCTACTGTTGCTTCATTTAATTAAGGATTCATTTCCTTGAAGCCTCCGTGCGATTGCTAGGAGACACATCTTCAATTAACATTCACATAAGGTCTCTAGAGAAGGTGATATATTGCCAGCATAAGAAATAACGATATGGTTTAACCTATTTTAATATATAATATTTCATTTACGAATTTACATAAATATGATGAAAACACAGTTAATAGGATGGATTAAAAAATCTGTTGTGGCTAACACAAAACGTCTCGCCATTTCCATATTAGGCTATATAAGTACATAATTAACATTTCTGGTACATACACAAAAATTCTAATTATTAATATATTTTTATATTTTTTAATTCATTCTATAATAAGTTTCCTCCTACTTTTCTAAATGTTTGAAATTATTCAAATTCATTAACGAGTTTGGCGGTATTTCTGATGTGTATATATGTATATATGTACCTATAATTTTAAATATTTAATTAATAATAAAATAAGAAAAATTAAATGTACTTCCCAGAAAAAGTTTATCTACCCATTTTTGAATTATTGCCCCAAATGTCAATATACCACATATTTAGAAAAAACTCCAAAATTTTCAAAAGTATAATTTTTATGTATCTAGGAAGGTACTTCTTAATGTTCTGATTCCAAATTTTGAAACCGCAGGTCGATATCTCTTTTCGTTCTGGAGATATTTAGATTCAAAGTTTTGCTCAAAACTGCCCATTTTTGGCTAGTAACCCAAAAATGGGTCGAGATATGAATTGTGTGACACGACCATTCGATTCTACGGGCAAAATTACATAAGAGTACCAATTTTCATAATAACCCCCGGAAATGGCCAAAATCTGAAAAAATCGTAAGGTTATTTTGTTTTAGATTGTATGCGGTATTCGAAAATTATAAAAATTGGTGTACTTATGTATTTTTTCACGTGGCATCGAATGATGATATCGCCAAATTCATATCGCTACCCATTTTCGGGTTACTACCCAAAAATGGGCAGTTTTGAGCAAAACTTTGAATTTAAATATCTCAAGAACGAAAAGAGATATCGACCTGCGGTTTCAAAATCTGGAATCAGCACATCAGAAGTATCTAGATACATTAGATTTTTGAAAATTTTGGAGTTTTTATCTAAATATGGGGTGTATTGACTTTTGGGGCAATAATTCAAAAATGGGTAGATATATAAACTTGGTAGTAATATTATTTGCTTGTAAATACAATGTTACGTAAGTCTACATATTTATAGAGTAATGTACCTATCTAGTAGCCCAAATAACTCCATGGAAACCACTTTGTGATTATTCATTAAAATATGGATATGCGATTTTTATCATGAATCCAATACCTCTCTTGGCGAAAGGTAAAAATTACAAAATAAAATTGGAATATGTGTTTAATTGCTTTTAATAGAAATGTTTAAAGATAGGAAAACACGGTTCTAAAATTTGAATTCGTCATGGAAATTCTATTTCATATTATATATATATAATACATGATTACATTATATTTACCGTTGATCGAGTTATTAACCACTTACACTCACACAAAATTATTTTAATAATTTAAATATATGTAAAGCGATCCTATTTCTAATTTTTCATCAACTTCCACACGTATTAACTACGTAATATTGTTTATTTTTAATCATGTCAAAATTTTGAATGAAAAACTGAGAAGCTGTTTTTCAGATGTTTAATATATTAAAAGGATTTCATATGAATGTAAGTTGTTAATTCGCGAACCGCTCAATGGTAAAAATCGTGTAATATATGATATGATAGAGAATTTCATGCCTAATTCAAATTTTAAACCGCGTTATCCTATCTTTAAACATGTCAGAGAGACGGAGGAAAAAACAAAAATTTGTAGGAATCATTAGCCAATATTTGAAAGTATATTATTTTGAAATTAATTAAGCACTAATATGCCGCGCGAAATGATTGAGTTATCGACTTGTAGATGTCGGGTATTCACCCCTTATGACTCGAAAAAAATCCATATTGGTCGCTGTGCCTCTTTGACTTTACCCCATATAGAACAAAACGCAATCGTAGCATCAGCGGTAGCGACGCTACCAGCCTCTCATACATCATTTTGACAATCCAGCCGTAAATATGATACTCTGCCGTTATTCAGTTTCGCACTATAGGGAATTTACCCGACGACTTATATTCCCCCTCGGACAAGTATCGTGTCGACCTACTTCACTCCGTGCTGATTCAGCTAACCAAATGTAGAATAAAGCCTATATTTTCTCAACTGAAGAATGTTTCACGATACAAAGTTTTAATTGGATGCATGTATGGAATTTGTTTCAACAAAATACAAGGATTTTCCTTTTCAATAATTTAATGAGCTTTGTTTAAAATTTTTAAACTTTATGACATTTTATTTAGCCTGAATAAAAATTAATTGCGTGTTGAACATTTAGAATCACGAGGATGTTACAGAGTTGGGCAGAAAAGACCGACTTTTTTAAAAGTCACTAAATTGATACTTTTTGCTTAAGAAAAAATTTATTGATAAACTTGAGTTCCTAATGACATAGGATTTGACAAAATCATTGCATTTCTAGAGGCATTCTATGAAGTTTGAAAACTCTGTTTTCAACATCGCTCTGTCAATTTGGATGACTTATACGCGAATAGCTTTTTCCAGTTATTCCATTGGTAGAAGCTCTATATTAATGAAAAAATCTGTTGTGGCCAGCACAAGACCTTCCGTCAGTTCGATGTATTTTGTACAAATCCCATACCAAAAGGACCGTGGAACAGTTTCTATATAATATCATGTAAAATCGAACACGAACACATACTATTTTTTACAAATTCCATACCAAAAGTTCATTTGAAAAGGTTCTATAAATCCAATAAAATTATGACATAAACAAACACTACGTCAAATGCACTTGACACATGTATAATCGAACCAAATAGAGAAGAGTATTTTCTTTAATAAATATAATAACAAAATGTCAAAAAATAATATTTAACTGCGTTTTTTTAAGAAAAACTGTTAAATACTTCAAATAAGGATACTTCCGGTGATCAATTATAACCAAAATCTAATCAACTCTTCATAGGGATGTACAGAAGAGGAATACGAAAGAATTATAATTTTTAGAATTGTAGTATTGAAGTTATCGTCGGAGAAAAATTTGTCACACACGGACACACATACATACACACACACATGGACACACACACGGACACACACACACACACGGACACACACACACGGACACACACACACACACATACATACAGACATCATCTTAAAAATATTAAATTCGTATTGTAGGGACCCTAAAATGTGCTTATTCATTAAAAACTCACCACCGAATTTTTTGACCAAACACAATACCTTCCTTACCTAAAGATGACGGAAGGTAAAAATGTACGACTTTTTTGTTTAGCAAAATTTTCTTTGATCTATAAAATAATAAATCTTATTTGGCTAGCACATTACCTTCCGCCAATTCTATGTAATTTGTACAAATCCCATCCCGAAAGTTCTTAGAAAAGGTTTAATATATCAAGTAAAATTGTAACACGAACATATACTATTTTTTACAAATTCCATACCGAAAGTTCACTGGAAAACATAAAGTATGTAAATTGCACTTGACACTGACAATCTGTCAATTACAATTATTTGAGTAAATCAGTAGTTTCCATGGTTACAGATGTTTAATGGGTGATTTATGAAAGTAAGGGCCGAGATATCCACCTCCTAATAACTTTATTTGGCGAATAATAACTATGGATACAATTGTATCAACAATTATTACCATAGAAATTATTCGTCAAATAAAGTTATTAGGAGGTGGATATCTTGGGCCTAAATCTCTTTATAATTCTTTAACTCCATATCTCATCGACCTTTAAACTAATGGACCAAGTGTCTCCTATTCTTTTATTGTTAGAATAATGCTCCAACATAAAAGGATAGAAATATATATTCTGTCCTTCAACAGTACGGAAGTTCTCAGTTAAAATATACTGCGCATACGATCGTATTCATTGTACATCTTTTTCAGCCATATTTAAACATCTATACATCGCTCTCTATCACTAAATAGTTGTCAAAATCTACATTTGACGTTTCGTAACTATTTGTGTATTATTTGCTTTTTTGGAGAACATTTACAATTATTTCTGTCAGTATATACGTTTGTGAGCTGTATATGCGACAAAATAATGGGGGAAACGGTGTATTTAGTGCAGTCAGCAGTACGTACGCGGTCCAGCTGTGTTATTTCATATGTAAGTTCTTATTAATTATTACTAGTCCCCTATAATATAATATGTATGTAATATATTTTATTAAAAATATATAATGAATCTGATTATGCACAAAAAAAAAATCTATACTCTTAGCGATTATGCACCAAGTATAACAATTTAGGGGCAAATCATTTTTTTTATTTTGCTGCGTTTTCTTAACTTCCGTACTGTTGAAGGATAGAGATACTGTGTCTGCACCGTTATGGCGGGACAAGCGTTTTGCTCGTACGCTGCGTCTATTAGTTTAAAGGTCGATGCCATATCTATTGAATATGAAGGAAAATGTATAATCAAACCGTATAGACGATAAGATATTCTTTCATTTTTATAATAACATAAAATGTCTAAAAAGATAATTAACTACGTTTTTGAAAAACTGTTAAAAACGTCAAATATAGGCCTAATATAACCAAAATCTAATCAGCTCTTAAAGAAGAGGAATACGAAAGAATTATAATTTTTAGAATTGTAGTGTTGGAGTTATCGTCGGAGAAATTTTTAGTACACACACACACACACACACACACACACACACACATATATACATACATACATATATACAAACATAATTTTAAAATTAGTAAAATTGTATTCTAGGGACCCTAAAACGTGTTAATTAATTAAAAACTCACCACCGAATTTTTTGACCAAAAACGTATTGTCTTTGTCTGAAGGTGACGGAAGGTAATAATCGTATTGATGCTCGTAAATAAGGACATACAACTTCCAAATCTAGTGCAAAACACATCAAAATATATTCTTGAATGTGTAGATACGACAAATAGAACTAATTTTGGTTGAAAATCTCATATTCGACGTTTCTGCTTAGCATGGCAATATACGTGGAAACCTCTTAAATATCAGATATACTTATTTATTAGACACAGACACCTACCACCTTCTACATATTTTAATGCTTTGAAAACACCTTGAGTTTGTTAATTAAAACTACTTTTAAATGGAACCAAAGTTTATTTAATTAGTCTGTAAACTAATTAGGAACATACTTTAACGAAATTGTAACACTAGAAATTTGTTTACACACCGTAACATTCTACTAATTTATTTTTCCGTATTGAATTTAACACCACTCTCAAATATTTGGAGTTTTGATGTTGCACTTTCATCATCCTAATATCTAAATCCTAAATTTATGTACCCTAAATCTAGTGATTATTAAGGATTTTTCGAATTATATTTTAGGGTTTTGCAGGAGCACGCCATGCCTTGAAATTGACGCGCAAAAATTAAACATATTATGGTCGTTGCTATAATTTGTACAACACGTCAAATTTACTGTCAAAAAATATCTTCTTAGCTTCTATTTTATGAAATATAATATTAACATTTACTCGCAAGCATCAAATTGAGTCGAATTGTATAATTCATTTTTGTTGTTCGCCATTCGGAGATGTATTTATGTGAAGAAGACCTAAATCCTAATTACTAAATGCCAAAATGCGACATCGAACACAGCCTAAGAACTAACGTTGCTTTTAGAAAATTTTCAAATTTTCACTTTAAACCTTGAAATAAACAGTTTTAACTTTAATTGGCATTTAATGGGCTTTTATCTCTGCTAATTTAAAAATCAGTGCATGAAAATTCACATCTAAAAATATTTTGGGACAAGTAATGGTAATGGTAATGTTTGCAAATCTGTTAAAATCTTTAAATTTTAAATGTTAAAAGTAGTCTGCAGTTGCTTTAAATTTTAAAATAGAATCTCGTGTAATTCAAAGTATGTACTGTGTAATTTTAATGACGCCATTAACGCTTTGTGTTGCCCAAAATAGATTTTTAATTTTTAAAAATTAACCTCTAATTAAGAGGCAAAAACAAAATATTAGTGTGACGTTTCTATTCAAATGATACAAATGGAGCTGTCACCAACATATTCTCGTCATAAGATAAATAAATGAGAGAACAAAGATGTCATGTTTTGTTTCTCCACATATTTTTCACTTCCTGTAATGTGTCAACGCATTTTCCACACGTTTAAATAAAAAGCATGCTTCTATATTTTCATTTTTTACATTTTAAAAAACTTCAGAATTTAAGAGTAGATTTAATGGATTACAAGACACGACAACCCAATTTCAGTTTCAAAATTGCCAGAATGTCTTAACCAAAATCTGAAACTTTGCTGTTTAACGCGCAAAGGATTTGCAGCGACTTAGTTCGTCCTGTTTTCGCGCTGGGAAATTAATGGTGTTCATTTCTTCCCTACAAGTGTTTGCTATTTTGGTTGGAATCAGTGTAAGGGGCAATTTATTTCAAGAAGAATTATTTCGAAGCTGATAATCGGATTTCTTGTTAATTAGTATAGTCTTAATTAATTCAAGGGGTTGTTTTGATTTGTTTAGATTTTGTAGAGAGAATCAGTTCGATATAACACCACCATTTTGTTTTGTTACCCGAAATGGTTTCATTTGTCTTGTTCGCCAGACTGGGACCATAGTGGAATATAATGTATACACTACTATACATACCGTGAGTTTCAGCTATACCCAAATCATTCAAGCAGCCAATGCACGTCATCACTTAGTGTAAAAACCTTAAGGCATTAAAATCACTAATAGTGAAAAATTAAATAAAATTTCAATCATTTTTAACCATCAAAAAGTGTATAGCCTTATATAATTATTATTAAGATGAATAGTAAAGTTCATTACTTATCGTATATGACATGAATAATATATAAATAATGTACATCAACGTCATATTATTCGTTCAATTGTTGCTATAGTTGGCAACATTGATAATTTGTATGTTCATACTGTCAAAGTTATTATTTGAAAAATATTTGTATCGTGTTTGAAACATTTTTGTGCGTTGAAAAGGCCTATTTATAATAAAGTAATGTTGAACGCAACGCAACGTGACCGTTAACGCAAACACAAAATCTGTGAATCTGCCAAAGATAGCACTTCTAATCAATCAGAAGAATTCGGTATATTTCTTTGAAATTCGGCTCACTTTTAATTATTGCTTTTATTTGGCATACATAATTATAAATAAGGTTAGTATTATAAAATAATTTAAAAAGAAATGGACAGTGAGGAAAATATAGTATTTATTTTGTAGATGTGACAGTTCATGACCATGTCGATAATACAGATTGCAACCTGTATAACTCTTTTCATAAAAATTCTAAAACCTCTGCAAACGTACCAGTACATGACGTCACACACCTATTTACTTTTATTCAATTTTTATTAATGACGTGCATTGGCTGCTTGAATGATTTGGGTATAAGATGCGATATTTACTATTCTGTCATTAATATGTTACTATGGATACTAATTATACATACTGCACCGTTCCAGATATAATGCAACATAGATTGTCAAGTTGTCAATGTCATATGAACTTGACATCACACTTTAAAGATATTTACTGAAGAAGAAAAAAATCGATTGGTTACTTGTTACAATGCTGGTTATAGTTTGAGAAATGTTTGTGACATGTTTGCTAATTTATCTATTGAACGTCCTAGACCAAAGCCTTCTACAGTTTCGACAATATTATCAAATTTTAAAAGTGATGGATGTTTAGATAAGAATCATACGAAAAGGGCAAGAACAAAAACTGCGTGAACCGAAGAAAATAATAGTTATTTATGATATAAGTATTAAAAGTGACATTTTATGAGTGAGTGGGGAAGTTTATGAAACGAGGCGAAGCCGAGTAAAACAAACCCCACGAATAAAATAAAATCACTTTTAACACGAATGTCATACACTATTTTTCCTACGACCCTATTTATGTATTAGTAAAAACTAAAAATTTTAGAATGACATTTATGACAGGTCATGATATTCTAACCTCTACTTCCAACAAAATTCTAACCTCTACTTCCAACAATACTGTTTTAAATTCCAATTCTTCAAGCGCCTTGCAAGGAATTACTATAAACAATTGTAATAATTGTACTATAACAATAAACGTTCCAAAATAATGTGTACTTCTAATAAAATACTTATATAAATAATTTCAGTACAAAAATAAATATAAAATGAAACTACATTTACTTATGAACACTAAATGTAACTAGATTTAGTTATATTTTTAACACTAAATATAACTAGATTTAGTTCTTTTTTAACACTAGTGCTAAAAGTAAATTTGTTTTTTTCTTTTAATCCGTTGTCAATGACAACGATTTAAAAGTATTCACTGTGTTATAAACTGTTATTTTTAACTCGCTAAGCAACCGTTAAAAGGCCTACTTTTAACAGTGATCGTAGGAAAAATTAATTAAAACATGCAATAGAAGAAAAAAAAATCAACTTTTTACAAAATTTTAGCAAAAATTTTATATTTAAATTATTAAAAGACGACAAAGTTCATTCTTGTCATTTTCAAAATAACTAAGAGTTAAAATACTGCTCTTTTTACTTTCTTACGTTATTTATAAATGAGTATTATTATGATGACAAGTTTATTTAACATTGATAACTTATGTTACATTTTATCTGGATTTATCTAGATGTTAAATATTGCTCTGTCATTAGTTGTATTAAAATATGGGTGTTTGGGTCGTGTTCACTAGATCGAAGGTTAACAATCATTTCTGCTTTTGTTATCGTTTCAATTTAAAGTAAAAAAAAATATATTTAAAAAAATGGAAAATGATTATTTTTAAATAATATATGTATATACATTTAGTATTATTCTTTTATTTTCTGTTTAGTCGTAACAAAATTGCCTCACTCAAGAAAACCGCTCTATGTTCCTAATTTTAATGCGTATTCAAATCCTGCATTAATTTGTACATGTTGAACGCACTCGGTAGCTCGTAATGCCTGCAGAACACAATGGCAAATAATTCAGCAAACTTGTGCCATTGCACGGCTCACAGTTTGCTAAGTAGATCGCATTGTTGCTAGGATGTTGTGATTAAATACACCCCGTGACGTCACAGCCAGAGATAGGACTTGGAAAGGACGTAAAAGAAGAAGAGGAATGCCGCGAAAGACAACTCACGGTGAGGATGTTTAGAGATGAAAATGGTATTGAAATCAATATGTATTTATAAACAAACAATTTTCTCTTCTGGACTAAAGAATAGACAGTATAAATAGTGTAATCCGCAACTATAGTGTACTTCATGTAAGAATGTCGTTACGGAAGAAATGATATACATAAATGAAATTGTCTCTTTTTGCTACACAGGTCATAGAATCTGTTCATAAATAAACAGTATTTATTTATGTATGTCGTTAAGAATCGTACACTTTTTATTGCGCAACGATATTCTTACGTGAATAATACTGTAGGTAAGTATAAGTACTATAATTTTTGAATTATTGATATCTGTATACATAGCAGATTAGCACACCCAGGTCAGGAATGGGTAATATGCCGTGAGGATACATTTTATTTATTTAATTATTTATCTGGTATTATGGTGAGGTATTCTGATATACAATTCAAAGCCTTAAAATAATTGGATATAGACCAGACCTTTGAAAAATACGATAATGTGGATATTTTACCGCTTTAGGTTGACAGTTAGAAGAAATTTAGTGAACTTGACATTACGCTTTAAAGATATTTACTAAATAACAAAAAAATCGAATTGTTACTTGTTAATGCTGGTTATAGTTTGAGAAATGTTTGTGATGTGTTGCTAATTTATCTGCTGAACATCCTAGGCTAAATCTTTCTACAGTTTTGAGAATATTAACAAAATTTAAAAGTGATGGATGTTTAGATAAAAATCATACGAAAAGGGTAAGAATAAAAACTGAAAAAAATTAAAATAATTTACAACGTGCAATTGAAGAAAAAATCAGTTGTCTACAAAAGTTTTGGCTAATCAATAAAATATTAGCTAAACTTCTGTATTTAAATTATTAAAAGATGAGAAATTTCATTTTTGTCATTTTTAAAATAACCAAGAGTTAAGATACTGCTCTTATTACTGTCTTACGGTATTTATAAATCAGTAATATTATGATAAGAAGTTCGTATAATATCGACAACCTATGTTGCATTTTATCTGGAACGATACAGTATATGTAACTGGTATCCATAGTAATAAATTAATGAGAGAATAGTAACTAAATATTGCACCTTAAATATATTTATACAGGTTTATATGTATATGTTTTTAGCATTATACGAAAATTTTGTAGTAATCATTGGCAACATTCTGTTCTATTTTGTGCCCAAAATGTAACAAAAGTTATATAATTTAACTTTCTAAAGTCTCATTTACAATACCAAATTAGTTCATGTTGGTAGTTATGGTGAGCACATAAAACTTGACATACACTCGCAGTTGTAGCACATAGCGTTCACAATAATGAAATTAGTCCAGGGCTAGTTTGGGCCAAATATGGTTAGCGCAAGTTTACAAACTTCAAACTTATGGTTAGTGCTTACCTAAATAGCCCGAGCCAATCATAGAATGGAATAAAATAGATCTTTAAGAACCTGTGAGGTAATGCATATAATAGCAGATTTGATACACCCAGAAATGGGTAATAAGCTGTGAGTATATATATATATATATATATATATATATATATATATATATATATATATATATATATATATATATATATACAGGCTGTAAATTTTAAACCGGGCTATAACATAGAAAAACAGTTTTTTAGACGCCAAAAGTTTCTATATTAATTTATTGAAAAAAGAATTAGTGCATATTATAAAGAAAAAAATTACGAATTTTTTGATATCAAACACATTACATTTCTGTTTCATATAAAGCCAGTAAATAAATATAAAAATTTGCAAAATTAAGGAAAAATATCATTAGCCGTGAAACTGACAGAAACAAAACAAGAAAAATTACAAATCATTAAATGGTTTTAATTGTTCCCTTGTAGTTTGCAGTTTTTCTTATTTATTATTACATGCAGATCATCTTTATTTGTAATTACTTATTACAATAAATAATAAATATTTCTTAAATAAATATTCTAGTGTTTTCTTTATTTTGTGTTATTTTATATTAGTTTATAAATTAATAACTTTAATCTTTAATTGTCCCCTATCAGGTTAGTAAAAAATGACAATGTTTTGTTATTGTCAGTCTCATGGCTAATAATATTTTTTCGTAGTTGTACAAATTTTTAAATTTATTTTCTGGCTTTACATGAAACAGAAATGTAATGCATTAAAAAATTCGTAATTTTTTTCTTTGTAATAGGAACTAATAATATTTTTAATAAATTAATATAGAAACTTTTGGCGCCTAAAAAACTGTTTTTCTATGTTATAGCCCTATGACCAGTTTTAAAATTTACACCCTGTATATATATATATATATATATATATATATATATATATATATATATATATATATATATACACCGGATGTCCTAAATAAATCTTGACATAGGCGTTTAACATGGGAAAACAGTTTTGTTGTAAATAAAAAGTGTCCGTTATAAATCAAGCCATTATGTTGAACATTATAATAGTTCATTACATACTTTATTTACTATGAATTATTTTATTATTTTTGCAAAAATTGGAATAAATTACAAAAATTCTCAAATAAATAATTGTTTCAATTTTTTATTATGCAATATGAAAAGATTTTCAAAAGTCAGCGTGGCATATTTGTTAGTGTAGCTGCCTTTGAAACTGTAGATTGGTGTTCGATCCCCTACTGGAATAATTATTTTATTTTTTATACAAAAATTATTAAACTTTTAAAAATCTCATATTTCCTATTACAGTCATTTAAAAATAATATTGTAATAAATAAAGAGAAAATAATTGAATATAACTGATTACAATAATTAAAACATAATAATTTTCATGTTTCCAATTTCATGAAATATAAATATGCGAAAATGAAATTAATTGTATCTACATATTTTATCACATTCATTATTAATTAACACATTCAAAATTAATTAAAATTATTGCATCTCGCATAACTAAGTCCACATTTGACTATTACTCGCTCAGTTACAAGCTAGACAACAATTATTAAATGCAACCGCGTTTCAGTCCGACCACATCAAATATTAATTAACCATTTTCAGTTTTACATAGGACACTCATTACATTAGCAAATATTAGCAGGTAGACTTGACATTTCCGTATAGGTGCATGTTACGATATAATACATATTGGAGTAATATTTTATTCAGTTTATTATATTCATAAGATTTATTGGATGTCGCATTGCGACCAAGATATCAAAGTTTTCATTAGCTGCGGACTATAAGATCTGTAATTTTATAAAGTTAAGGTGTACCATGTTTGCGTGAATGGATCTTTTGGATTGTAATGGATGACAGAGTATTTTTATTTTAATTTAATAAGTGTTAGTTAGCTGTTTCCAGTGCTGGTTAGGTTTACTTAGTGTAATTACTTTATTGATTCTTCTAAGAGTTGTATTTTATTTGTTCTCAGACAAAATGATGGAATTATGGTACACTTAGAAAATATTGTGTTGTAAAGAAGTATCTAAAAGCTTCTAAAGTTAAACGAGTTCGATTTTATTTTAAGTTTCAAATAATGTAGTAGCGGTCACTTCGTGTAATTCTACGAGCAATTTTATCCTCTACTTTTGTCACATTAACACATTGATAGCGGAGAGCAGGGTTGGTTGTCACAATTTTTGCTTTTGAATTCTTTAACAGGCAAGGTTTATAGTTATCCTTTTTATCAGCCTATATTTTAGTGTCTACAATTAGCTTTGTTTTCCTGCAGTTTTAAGACCATAAATTTAAGGCGTTATTATTTTTTTTTACCTGAACAAATTTTTGTGTCAATCTGCCCCTACTCCGGGTTGGTTGTTATAGACTTTGGGGTTAGTTGTCACGGGTTATTTAATTGGAAAAAAATAACATTTGAGATTGAAATAGGAATTTAAGTGAATATTTAATGGTCAGTAATACATTAGTCACTTTCGGCCGCACTTTTACAATTTTGACAACTATAAAATTTAATCATTCTTGGTGTTTATGATTCGTGAGCCCAGTTATATACACTGAATCCATTTTTTCACCAGCCCTGTACAGACATTTCAAACAAATCATGATTTGGCGAAAATACCATTTAACCTAACCTGAAAGTTGATACACAGTAATATCATGTAACCTTATAGTTTCACAGAAAAATAGCCGAGGCAATGACTTCATTGAATAGAAAACACAAAAGAACCAATAAAATCCATAGAATTGTGGCAGGGCACATAAAATTGCGTGCACACATTCGCAATAATGTAAACATTTAGTAGTTCGAGTCACAACCCCTACGTGACAGTAGTGACTAAGAACTGAGACTAGGGACAACCAACCCGTGTGACAACCAGGCCCGGTCTCGCCTATACCGGTATTAGAGATTACTGTTTTGGTCAAAGACCACTAATACAGATTTTGGTGATTTTTATTTTTGTTAAATATTATAATAAACAAGGTTACATAATAAAGTTTATAGAATATACGGTAAAGCTCCTTGTACGTAATACTCTTAATTAACACTGAATCTTGTTACTAAATATAATAACATCAACAGCATAAATATTTGCATCCGAGGAATTATAAGAATGATAACATACATTTGTGTTTTTCTGGGATTAAGTCAGGAGTTATATGCTTTATTTAATATCGAGTTCTATCATTATAAAAATAGTTTAAAATAAACAGTTTTTAAAACTTCTTTCTACAAGCAGTCTGAAACCGGAATAATACGATTGTTCTATTGTTCATGAAACAAGAGTTGCAGTATTACTGAATATTTGTTTAAATTTCAATGTTTTCCTTATAACTGGCACGGTTTTGTTTACAAACTTTGAAAATTCGCGATGTTATTCTGTAATAGCAAACAGTATTCATCATTTATAAAATTTTATGCCGTATTATAAAACATAATTCAAGTTGGTTGTTGTATTTATACAACTGGAAAACCGTTTTTCAAACAAATAGACAAAGTAAACTAAGAAAACAACAGACTAAAAGAGGCAGAAGAATTATCATAAAGAACTAAAAAATGATAATTGCAACAGACGTCGAATTTTCAGGGTCTCTTACATTCAGCGGTGGTTCTGTAATGAAATGGGTTTCACACGAGAAGAAAAACCCGTACGACAACATAAATCTACAAGAGAGAGTCATTACTTGTTCTCTGTGACATAACACTATAAATGACAAATAAAATAGAGTGAATTTTATTTATTTATTGAATATTTCTGCTCAACAGCCTAAACCAATTACAGGACATCCGGGAACAAAACGAGAGAAAATTGCCATCACAAGACTAAGGATAGGTTGCACCATACACGCAAGAAATGAAATACGAAATGAATCAACTCAGTATTATGGGGGATGAAGCCGAAAAAACATTGGGGTAATGTGACAGGACGGTTCCGACACAGAAACAAAAATATCTTTTGTGACCAGTACTGTACCACCCGCAGTACTTCTGATGATGCCGTAACTGGCGAAATGGGGTATTCCACTCAATTTTTTATTTTTATTTTAAATAAAACTTCATTCAGTTTTGAAGCAATTCATAGTACTAAAAAATCTAAATTGTTCCTACTTTAACAGTATTTTATTTTCGAAAAATTAGTGTCACATTCTCCCTATAGTGACTGTATATACATAGTGTGGCCAACCGCCGCCATATTTAGGCAAAATGTGCGGGAAATTTAAATTCATATGATGTGATAACTAAACAAAATTCGATAAACAATTAATGAAATATCATATAAATTGCAAACGCAATATTATTTATTTCAAAATACATCACTGAATTACAAATTATGGTATTGTATTATATTTTTTGTATAATTTATTTCTAATTATACAAATATTTACTTACAAATAATAAATATGTACATACGCCTCCCATAATATTTAATTTGTAAATTAATACACGCTTTAAAATTTAAACTATACTTTTGATTCTTCGAAAAATGCTAGTTTTAAAAAAATTATGAAAATTCCTGTGTTAGATTCATTCATGTAATCAGTATTATTAGGTTATGATCAAAATCCTTTGTTGTAATCAGCAATTTTACAGTTTTAATTTGCAAGATAACAATGCCAGTAAATTATCTGTTTGGCAGGGCATTTCTTTTACTTTTTTATACTAAATTTTTATAGTAAATCAGCGAAATTAAATATCGACAGAACAGAAAAATAAAATGATCTTACCTTCACAATTATTATTTCAATATAACGAGACTAAAAGAAATATCCGTTTGTATTTATAACTACTATATGTATATTAACTGTACGTTGTTTAGTACAGAGAAACATATTAATACAAATCGTGTTAATAACAACTTTGTATCGAGTTGTATTAACGCACTTAACCTAATCAAACACTTTTGAGTTATAAATACACATAATTTAATTATTTACACTATTGGAATTATAAATATAGTATAATTACTTTAAATTCAGATATAATTCACAAACAATATCTTAAATTCACTTTTCTGATGTAAACAACATTTGAGCTTGGCATAATATCCGCCATATTTAGGCAAATTCGCGCGGACCAATCAAAATCGTTCCCCCTATTGGCCACACTATGTATATACAGTCACTATAATTCTCCCTATATTTGTCTTTCTCACACACACTGCACTGAGTATGCTACGAGAGAAATATAACAATTGTATGACGCCAATTTCCTCTTTTAGCAAATGTGAAATATCTCGTAAAGTAATCATTTAAAAAATGTTTTCATTGTTTTAATATTATTTATTGAGCCATACTTTAAGTTAAATTGATTTTATTTTTATTTTTTTGTTGTGGTGGAATACCCCATTGTACAGTAAAGTAAAAACATACAGGGTGCCCATTTTATAAGTTACCGCCTTAAAGTTTAAAAATAGGCAAAACAGAATATATTTCATAAGCCACTTGGTAAATATTAGTTAAATTGAATAATCAGAGTAGGTATAAGAGCAAATCAAAATTTGAAAACCAAGTCACTTATGAACTAACATTAGTTAGGCGGGAACTTATAAATGGGCACCCTGTACTTTTCGTGTGAAACTAAACCGAGTGTTATTTTTTTTTAACTATTATTAATTTAAATACATACATACCTACATATTTATTAATGCAGGAAACTATATTAAGTTCCTTTGTTTTAATATAACTATTGTTTTATTTACTATTACAATTTTATTTTATAACTTTACCATTAATAATTTGAAATGATAGGTTTTTTGACAGTAACATTTATCTATTAGTTACGTACATTTGGAATCTGAAATGTGTAATTAAGAAATTGTGTTTATCTTTAAAACAAAGGCTTCGGGATTTATAAAATAGATTATTTTATATATGTATCTATAAAATGTATAGAAATTGGTATAATAACATTAATTTGGAAAAAATATTTATTTATGATATGTGTTAAAAGTGACATTTTACGAGTGAGTGGGGAAGTTTGTAAAACGAGGCGAAGCCGAGTAAAACAAACCCCACGAATGAAATAAAATCACTTTTAACACGAATATCGTACACTATTTTTCCTACGACCCTAGTTATGTATTAGTAAAAACTAAAAATTATAGAATGACATTTATGACAGGTCATGATGTATTTGCTATGAACAACTGAAAATTGTTTATTCTAACCTCTACTTCCAACAACACTGTTTAAAATTCCAATTCTTCAAGCGCCTTGCAAGGAATTACTATAAACAATTGTAATAATTGTACTATAACAATAAACGTTTGAAAATAATGTGTACTTCTAATAAAATACCTATATAAATAATTTCAGTACAAAAATAAATATAAAATGAAACTACATTTTCTTATGAACACTAAATGTAACTAGATTTAGTTATATTTTTAACACTAAATGTAACTAGATTTAGTTCTTTTTTAAGACTAGTGTTAAAAGTAATTTTTTTTTACTTTTAATCCGTTGTCAATGACAACGATTTAAAAGTATTCACTGTGTTATAAACTGTTATTTTTAACTCGCTAAGCAACCGTTAAAAATACTACTTTTAAGGTTGCGTACAAATTGCCCTGGAAGACTTTGTCCAGCTAGTCTCAAAAATGGCTCAACCTATTTAAACAATTTTTGGTTTATGACAATCATATTAAACATAGATTGTCATGAATATAAAATAAAAAGTTTTGAATTTGTTGTAATATAAGCAATAATTTATTTTTTTACAACTTTTAATCTTTTTGGATTAAAATTTATTTCAAAACCATCTTTACAAATTAGGGACTTCAGATACATTTTACTTTTTAATAACAAACATATAGTATTGGAGATTAGCTGGACAAAAGAATTGTCCATATACGATAATGTAAACGTAGTTCAGCGTTTTGTCGCAAGTTGCGCTTCACG
Organism: Ophonus ardosiacus; assembly: GCA_943142095.1. Lineage (NCBI taxonomy): Eukaryota > Metazoa > Arthropoda > Insecta > Coleoptera > Carabidae > Ophonus > Ophonus ardosiacus. The sequence continues at coordinate 38,073,971 of OW964829.1, read as the reverse complement.
AATTCACTGTCCGCTATGCTCAAAACTAATTTCTCAATAGATCTGCCGAGAGTCGTGGTGTCGCAGCATGCAGCAGAAACGTATACAAAATAATATATCGAAACACCAGAGAATAATTAATGAAGAAAAAACAAGCAAATCATGTATACAATTATTCTTTATTTTTCATATTAAAGTCAAATATGTATTTAATAAATCTAAATTTATAAAAATATGTACATTTGAAAGGTATTACTTTTTTTGAGCGTCGATTATGTATTGAGGATCTTTACACTTCTTATTTTTTCTAATTCGCCCTAAAGTATTTTCATTATTATTAAATTATTTACTTGGTAGAAATAATGATGGTTGCGTTTTAATTGAATTTTATCATTTCTCTTCTCTAAATAAAAAATTTCGTTTTCTAACGCCAACTCCATGTTACCTGTTGTATCATATAGAGCAAATACACATTTTATTTCACTGATTACATAGTAAATAGTTTGCTATTTTAAAATAAATAATAATTAAATATACTTCATACCATCGGGAGATGCTGCTAAAAAAACAATGTTCTTTGTCAATATATAAGCCAGCTGATGTTATTTCACAATTGAAATCAGTTTCATATATACATATATGTTTTAGCTCTGTTGTTAGTTTCTTTGTCAATCCGCTTTTTAAAATTCGTTTACTTTATTAGGTACTTCAATTTTTTCCGGTATTTTTACAATTGTTTTTACAGCTTTGATGGTCATCTAACGTATGATATGGCGTATTTTGCAATTCTGTTTTTAAAACATCAATATCATCCAACGCATATAAATAAATAGTTTGTTGTACTGACTTCTGAAATTCTTTAATACCGTTGTTCTTAATAACTTTCTTTCTTCAGTAGAAATCATTTTTAATTCAATTTAAAGCTTTTCCATAATTTTTCACAACCTGGTTTAAACCTTTAAACATTCTATTTTTTCAACTTTTTGCCCGTATGGTACCCTCCTTTTAAAAACACTGGAATTACCATCTGCTATGAATGTCATGTATTTAACCCCATGCATCTCTTCACTTCTAGAAAACCCTTCTACTATAATATCAGCTTCCATTGCAGAACTAGAACCACTCCAACTACGGAAGCAAGTGTGGTACAGATCACTGTATTTTTTATTTGCAGCTCTAGCGCAAACAGTGCAATATTTATTTCGTAAATACATCGTAAAATCATAGTGGAAACTAAACCTCTCTATCTTCTTCTATTGAACATAATTTTCCAAATGTGCAAATTTTGTTATACTCCACTCTCCACTCTCGTCTCGTCTCGTCTCGTCTCGAATTTTCGAGACGTGATTTCACTGCATCTCGTCTCGTCATATTTTTTCTTACTTTCTCTCGATCTCAACTCGAGAGTCTCGAATTTCTCGAATGTACAATTAGAAATTGTAAAGAAATAACATTACAAGCAACATGAATTTAATAAATGGGTACCACTGATTTAAACATTATTTTACCGTCTGGTGTTTGAATGGTAGGTAAAAATAGATTATATATTCGTATAGTGCGGGCACTTGAGGTTAGCGTGAAGAGTATACCATAGATGTCATTTTTGTGCATTTTCTTTAATAAAACGCAATAAATCTAAAATTAATATGAATGTATATGAAGGGGCAATTAAAATATTTATTTATAACTACAAATATTTTGTTATTTTGTATATTTTAATTAGAAATATTTACGCAATATATAAAAAAATAGTACAATCGAGATCTCGAATTTCTACTCTCGTCTCGAGCAAATCTCGAGGGCATTACTTTCGTCTCGTCTCGAAATATCGAGACGAGAATAAGGTTAATCTCGTCTCGAAAATTCGAGAAATTCGAGACGAGATCTCGACAATGCGAGATCTCGCGGCATCTCTACTCATACTGAATATTTAATTATGTTTCTGTGTAGTATTGAATTTCAACAATTCTATTGCCGCTAATGGAGTTATTTATGTGTACGTTTTTATCCCTTCCGATTAATAGTTCATGTTTTTCAATATTGAAATTATAATGACATAAGTATTATACTCGTTTTCGGAGTATGAGGTTCATTGATATCATTTTCATCACTGTCAATAAGTAAAAGAAATTAAGAAATATGTTACTAAAAATAAATATTACTGTTTTTAATTTATCAAATAAGACAAAAAATATATTTAAAAAAAAATATCACTGTATTAACAAATGCAAATACAATAGAACTCCGCTGATCCGAATACGGTTAATCCAAAACTCCAGATACCAGAACAGAAAATTCCAAAAATAATTTCTTTAACACAAGAAAAAAATCAATAAACCGATTATGTATGTATGTTACAAACAATAATATAACATATAAATAAATAAATAAATATATCATCATGGCATATTACCCATTTCTGGGTGTGCCAGTATCTACAACACATGTAGACATCGGTAATGATGACGATATATATTACCGTGTGGGCGCTTACCAGGCATCATAGCTGATGTGGAGAGTGCACCCAGGGGTCACTTTTGTGCCATTTAAAATTGGAGATATTTGTCCTCTGTCGGGATCAAACCCGGTTCTCCCAGTTTCGCGACCAGATACTCAGGCACACAAATTTTTTGGATAATCCGAACAGGCCTCGGACTCAATTAGTTCATAATAACGGTGTTCTACTGTATTTCAAATTAATTTGTTTATATATTAAAAACTTATTTCAAATTGAAAATACTAAATACTAATTAAAATATTTCATATGTTTGGTAAAATAGGATTATTTTTTCAGTATTTCAAATAAACTAATATTTCAAATACTTTCAAGTGTTTCAAATACTTTTACTTTTAATTATTTAAAAATAAATAAGGTATGTTACGGTATTGTAAAAATATTTTTCGTTTACAACTTATTCCCGTATTTTTATTAATATTAAAAATAAACTCCTATATTAATATACGCATTTGTTTTTAAAAGAAAATAATTAAAGAGTCATTTCATTCTAATTACTAACAGACCCCGCATGACGGAGGGTTTCTATCTCAAATACATAAATCTATTTCAAATATTGAAAAATTGTATTTCATACAAATAATAGTATTTCATACAAATAATAGTATTTCAATGTATTAAATTATTAAATACTTGTGAAAAGTATTTGAACTAAAAATACTAAATACTTAATCTAATTCAAATACTTTATTTCAAATACATATATTCTTTGGAATATTGCAATAAAAACGCAAAGATGTTACCATAATACAGCGCACATAAAGAAAGACAGAGATGGCAATTAAATAGAAATGAATATTGGCAACACAAAACGCGGCCTCCCGCGTTCGGCAGGTATCGGCGGCATACACGTGGCGCCTTCAGAAAGCGTGGCGCGGATCTTATGAGTACTACCACTTTTGTACACAACCTTAACAGTGGTCGTAGGAAAATACATTTAAAAGTATTTTTTGAAGAAGAACTATTTTGAGCTTCAAGTAAAGTGCCATTTCCGATTTCCTACTCCAAAATCTAATGGCTTCTTTTCATATTAGAATAGGGTAGAAATACAAAGTTTCAGAAAGCAATTTAAAAAATCAAATAAAAATAATGCCGCTGAATTTAGTCTTGTTACAGTAATAATAACAGAACTTTAAACAATGGAGTTTGTTTGCAAATTTGCTAAATCATTTACTTAAACGATATTTTAAATCAGTTTCTTGTCCTGGCTTAATAAAGGAAAATAGTACGCAACTGCGTTCTATACTATCATACGATAATATTATCGTAAACATAAGTAAACTTCAGCTCCTTTGAGAAGCTCAGGTCGTTAGAACAGTAGTTTTCCTTGGAAGTGGTCTGTCACTTGCAGCTTGTAAACTTGCATCTTGCATCACTCTGCCGTTACGCGGCTCTGACGTCGATACTTCTGGAAAATTGTGTCAATTTGATGATGCATGTAACAAATAGCGGGTTGTAAACAATCACCACGGTCGTGTTTTGGAAATGAGAATATGGCATGCTACACCTTGCGACAAATGACACTGATTTCCCGATGTGTTCGTGCAATACACCCACTAGATAGAGCTATTTCTGCAATTATAATTGTATTGAATTAAATATTAATGGATCTGAGTGATAAGTGATATGTACGAATAATTATTTTATTTTTAACTTGGGCAATGATTTATTAATATCGCTATTAATGACACGGCAGTAGACACTTACAGAATTGACGTCACACGTAAGAGAGAGATAGAAGTTCCATATACAAACAAATTTCACTCTTGTTGTGTTACGTCTCTGTCTCTATAGTCGAAAAAATTGGCTCTGTCGGGTCCTGGAATAAAACTATAAATATCGTAATTATAACAAAGCGGCATATCGCTCACTGCCTACATTCTGGATAGTAAAATAATCTTACTGTTCGGTTAACATAAATGCTATTTTTGTTTGAAATAATTTTAGAAACTACAGTTTTTATTCTCTCTTTGCCGCCTTTTCATAACTTAGTACTTTCTACAATCCAGTCCATACTTATTTAAAGGCAACTACAGCATGAATTTTGTGTTTTAGGTTATGTTAAGGTATATTTAAAAAAATTGCATACGAAGAATATACAGTGTGTCCCATTTAGAGGTGCCACCATTGGGATCTCGAGAAGTATAAGAGATACGATGTCGGTTAAATGTAACTTTTTGTGCGCCTTTGGGAGGCCATCTCAGATGTTCTTTTGTTTTTCCAAAAATTCTCATAGGACACTAGATAATGACGAAAAACTGAATATTGTTGATTTTTTCTTTTTCAAATAACTTCTAAAATATTAGTAATTGAGAAAAACGTTGCAAATACAAAAGATAGATATTTTTATTAACTAACCAGTGGCATACGAAATAAATTTTAATATCCGTAACTTTTCGAGATATAACACAAACTTATATTTATTTAAATGGAACCCATATCTGATTTCAGTCTAAAAAAAAATCGTTATTTTTTTCTCTTTTCAATGTTGTAAGGGTTATTATGTTTTATATTTGTTTTGCTCCTAAACTTTAATTTTTTTCTTTATTTTCCTGAACTTTCTTATTATTTCCCAAAAGAACATTATTATTTTTATTAATTATATTGTATTTGATCAAAATAATTTGTTGTATGCCTTTATTACTTAATAATTTCATTCTATACTCATAATTACAAATTACACTATAATGTGCCAAGGGCGACCAGATACAAAATATTATAAAAATTAGTTTGATACGAGTTTTGAGCAAATTTTTCTAACGAAATAAATTATTTAAATACAAGCAGTATTTCTAAATAGAAATCTACCAATATTTTTAAAATAATTATAAATTTAATACAAAATAAGGAAAAAATAATAATTTTGAAGGCAAAACAAATACAAAACATAATAACCCTTACATCGTTGAAAAGAGAAAAAAATAATGATTTTTTTAAGACTGAAATCAGATATGAGTTCCATTTAAAAAAATATAAGTTTGTGTTATATGTATCTCGAAAATTTACGGATATAAAAATTTATTTCGTACGCCACTGGTTAGTTAATAAAAATATATATCTTTTGTATTTGAAACGTTTTTTTAATTATTAATAGTTTAGAAGTTATTTGAAAAAGAAAAAATCAACAATATTCAGTTTTTCGTCATTATCTAGTGCCCTAAGAGAATTTTTGTAAAAACAAAAGCATATCTGAGATGGTCTCCCAAAAGTGCACAAAAAGTTCCATTTAACCGACATCGTATCTCTAATAGTTCTCGAGATCCCAATGGTGGCACTTCTAAATGGGACACACTGTATAAATTTTCGGGTTCAACGTATGCGTATTTTAATGTTCAAATATTAGGGCTCAAATAATATTTTTGATAACAAAACTAATTATTTGGTACTCAAATTGATAAACACCCTCCAATATTAGTTTAGATGGTGTTTACCAATTATTTGGCAATTATTATCGTATCAATATGACTTTGACGCTTGATTAAATCTAATCCTTCAGTGAACATGATGTTCATAGATTAATATCGTACATCATATTTTACTCATCTTGTTCAAAAATCAAATACCAGCTGAATACGCTTTTAGGCTGTGTCCGATGTTGCACTTTTATCACCCGTATATCCAAATCCTAAATTTATATGCCCTAAATAACGTCATTACTTAAGTTTTTAGGAATTAGATTTTAGGGTTTTGCAGGAGCACACTATGCCTGAAGTTGACGCGCAATAATTAAACAAATCAGGTTCGTTGCTATAATTTGTGCAAAATGTCAAATTTACTGTCAAAAAATAATTTCTTAGCTTCTATTTTATAAAATATAATATTAACATTTAATCTGAAGCATCATATTAACCAACCAATGGATGTCATTAGTATGCCATTCGGAGTTGTATTTATGTAAAGAAGACCCTAAATTCTAAACACTAAATTCCAAAATGCGGCATCGAATACAGCCTTTAGTAATTCATTTTATAAAGAAAATCGATGATATATTCAAGACGATAATGCAATTGATATAAAAGACATTTTATATATTAGTGTCTTACATTTTTATCAATATCAATGTCTTTACGTCACCTACAGTGACAATAACGGTAATTGAAGACAATCTGTTTCACATCAAATTTTGTTCATTTTTCTCTAAATAGTTTTAGTTATTATTATTAGCTTCCAATAACACCCACGTATTTATATAACATTCCGTTTATTAGATATACAATGACGTTTACTGTTAACCTTTCTAGTTACTCCCACTTTCGAAGGAATTTTTATCTTTCGTCGTATTTTGATATTACAGCTTTGTATATATTTTGGTGAACAATATAGAGGTGTAACACAAATAGGTACATTAGCGACAGAACTCGTCGAGAGCAAAAATATTTCTTAGCAACTTTGAGATTTCGAATAAAAGTTACTTAGAAATATTATTGCTCTCGACTATTACTTATTTCTGTTTCACCCTGTATTTCTGTAACTAGATATTTTCTATCTATGGGGTAGGCTACATATTCGAACAGCATTTGAAAAGATAAAAACAACAGCCTAGGCCGTTATTTTTTATAACAGTCGCCTACAAGTCGGATCAAGTGTTCCTAGAAAAATAACAGCATCTTGATGGACCGTTGTCATCGAGAATTTAAAACTCATCAAAAATGTTGTTCAGTATGACAGAAAGAAACGAATTTTATTATTGCTAAATGTTCAAATTTTATAATATAACGAAAAATTGTGAATGCCACACGGCCGATATGCAAATAACGAATTTGGCTATCGCCTCGATTTACAAACTTTAGCCGCGTCCGTTATTTGCCTCATATAGGCCTAATGACGTTAATAACTATAATGAGCCTGTTTCACATTTTTCAAAAACTATTTTAAATAAAAGTTTATTTGTGGAAATAATTAAATAAAAAGATTGGCGTCCTGAAAAACTACCCCCCACTCCTGTGACGTGGAAGCACATACATTACATCATTAATATCCAATAGGAAAATAGTTTTTCCATCACCTACGTTTATTCATATTATTTATATAAATAAACGTAGGCTAAAGTTTGTCACTTGCTAATAACAAAATCTTTTAATTTGACATTTGACGCTGACACTGCTCATTGTAAATGAATAATAAAGTAATAATGGCCAATTCAAATTATACTCAAGCTAAATCGGACAATTAACCAAAGGTCAATAGCTGGATGATAGCTGAACTTATATCAGAACGATTGTTTTACTGCTACCGAAATAAGGGGTGTTAAAGAGTTGAGGTAAAATAAAATATAAAAACTAAATTTATTATATAAATTGATAATACATTTTACTTATTTGACACTTGTTTGACAACTTTGACAATACACTTGACACCTTAGAACCGCTGAAGATGTATGTACTCTGACGTCACATTCTGTTTCAGATCACGTGACATTCAAAATTTTATCCAAATTTCAAAAATTAATTGTAAAATATCTAAAGGATATTTCGTGATATTTGCAAATTTGAGGCTCTTTAAAGAACAATATATTTTCAAATTTAATACTTAGAAGTCATATAAAAATTCTTGCAACAGCCCTATTGTTACATTTTACATAGTTAAGGTACTTTTAAAAGTTCCATATAAAAATATACAACATTCAGTGAAAAATGGACAATTAATCCTTTTTATCAGAAAGAGATTAACGTAAAGTAGATGAAAGCAAAACAAGGCTAAAAGACTAAGTTGTTTTCTATAAAAATATACCTTGATCGTTACACGATATTCACATTAGCACAAAACATCATTTAAAAGGGTTGAACACGATATGTAAATGTAGAAGCACTTTACCTATATATAGTTGGCTTTTGTTTTACAGTATTAGTAAATTGATGACTTTGTGATAAAGCAATATAGAAGAAAATTTGTTGTGGCCAGCACAATACCTCTCACCATTTCCGTTTTGTTACATAAGAATCGAATTTAACATTTCTTATACATACAAATAATTCTAATTATATCTATCGAATTTTCGAGACGAGATTTCTCTGCCTCTCGTCTCGTCATATTATTTCTTACTTACTAGTAAATAAATTAACATTACAAGTGACATGAATTTAATAAACGGGTACCATTGATTAAAACATTATTTTACTAAGTCTGGTGTTTGAATGGTAAGTAAAAAATAGATATTATGAATGAATGACACCATGTCAGTTTGCTTTGTATTAGGGTTAAATAATGGTGCTTGAGCAGACTGAGTTTTAATTTGTTTATTTATTAAATACTATGTGCGATCGATTTCGAATAATTATTCATCATCAGGCAACAGCTGAAAAAATATACATTTGTATAGACATAAATATATATATATATATATATATATATATATATATATATATATATATAAATAAATAAATAAATAAATAAATAAATAAATAAGTAAGGTACATATGAACTACATTTATGATAAAATTACAAAATGAAAAAGTAGAAACATGTGGTTGTGGTTAAGTTTAGATTTGTAGGTTAAGTTTTAAATTAGTAAGTAATCGTAACAATCAAAATCAGAGACTTTAGTGGAAATTGTAAATATATTATGACACTACCGTCAAATGTTAAAACGATGAATTGAAACACTGAAATGTAGACATTAATTTTTAAGTTTTACACGCCAAGAAGATGAACTACGAACTGCGTTGAACCACTTGAACGTAGGTCGAACAACACCTCAGTCTCAAGTAACCGCAACTGCGTGCGTCAGTGTATAAGCGACATACGTTGTACCAAGCCTCTACCGACGTCATCACAGCTTAAAATCGGCTTTTCCAGAAAATCTGGGCATTTTTGAAAAAACTAAAACATGTTACATCATTTTTCAAGTCATTTCCCATGGAGTAAAAGAATAAAAAAAAATCGCTAAACTTCCCCATTATGAATTTTGTTTTTGAATAGTTTTTTTTTTTATCATGTCGTACATATAATTATATTAAATTTGACACAATAATTAATGTATATCGATATAAATATCTCACATACATTTTCCATTGTTTCAGAATAATTTTTGAGATATATGTTTGCGATAAGTGTCGAATCACTTTAATATTAATATATTTCCTGTGTATAAAATAAAACATTGATTTTTTAACCGTTCGTGTGTGACTGCAACCGTCAGGCACGCAGAGACATTTGAATATACGAGCTTGCAGATATAAGCGACTGTATAGAAAATAGAAAAGTTTTTACAGAGCTTTTATGAAATTAAAGACTACAATCAGACAAAGTGTTACCGAATCATTTCAAAGACTTTTCATTTTTCATTTCGCTTTGTTAGTTTGACGTTCAATTAAAATTTTAAAATATTATGAAAATATGTATGTCAGGAAAATATTTTCACAAAATATCATTTATTGTTTCGCCCTTTAAAATTAAATTTTAAATTATAATTATTATTTTTATTTTTAGTTTCGCAAATATTTTTATTATTTGGTGACTATTTTCGCTAAAACTAAAATTATGAAACTAAAAACCTCGTGTTTTAATATCTAAAATAAATTATAAATTTCACCATGTAGGAGCTGACACAATTAAAGAAATTATAATTATAATATTTCAATTCATTAGCATTGTTTTTTTCTCTGTCATTTCTTAATGATTATTTTGGAGCAATATACTTTGAATAAAAGATGCGTACAATTAATTTTTCTGTAATTTTGACTTTATTTTGACGGATATTGCTGCTAAATAATCCATAAACAAAGTCCAGTCAATGGAGACCAAAAAAGACCTTTTTCGGAAACTTAATATTTACATGAGAACTATGAATACGCGAAATTATAGTTTTTTGTCTACAGAACGTAAAAGACATATATTCTATATTTTATTTTTTTTACAAAAAATAATTCTTTGTATATTTAATGTCCCAATTGAGTAATTATTCGTAATAATCCCGCTTACATACATACATGACATTAAATACATGACATAGATGCATTGATGGATGTCACATTAATTAAACCTAATCGTCAAATTTGTATTCGACAACTGGTTTTCTTGGTGTAGAGTGGACTGTGCGAATTGTTGCAACAGATTATTCTATATATATATTATATCTTCTTTATTTCTAAATTTATAGAAGATTTAATAAAAATTGTGTATTAGATAGAGAATTTTATGTTCTTCACTATATGTAGTATCTAAATTTTCAAAAATACTGTTTAGAAGAATTTGTTAAGAAACTACCACTTTCGGTTGTTCAATTGTTATCAAAACCTTTTCAGCTCTTTCCATTTATGTCAGATTGAGGAATATGTAGTTGAAAGGTCTTAATTATTGTAGTTTTTGAGGAAATATCTTTCCAACATCCAGACACACACCCACACCCATACACACACACACACACACACACACACACACACACACACACGCACAGGATTCTAGGGACCTTAAAACGTACTCATGCTTTAACATAAATCCAATACCTCTCTTAGCGAGAGGGAAAAATGCATAACCAATGCTAGTCAACTTTTTGCTAATCACCCTTAATCAATTGTTCATACTACCAGTCAAAGTTTTTCACGGGAGGCCAGAAAAATGACCAAAAACCCTCAGTATATCTTTTAACAATAATTTTATCTTCTGAAAACTCTGAAAAGTAGCACACTTTTTTCATCATTGCGAAGCCATATCAGGATCTCTCAATCTGTCCGCCTGCGCTGTATTCGAAAAAGTCTATTCACATTTCATAAATCCAACTTAAACTTTTCCCATCGTATGATTGTTTTTCAATAAGTACTTCATACTGCAGGTTCAGCTAGCAAACATCATTCACGATATTCACGTGAAATTGAAACGGCAGAACACTTGAAAATCGCCCTGCCGCCTTGCGCTTGTTTCATCGCCACCATGTTTCTGTTTGTTTCTTGTTATTATTGTTTCACGTTTCATATCGATCCGTATACAGTTATAGACACATCATTGACGGCTCGCTGCCAATTCGTGAAATGGACTTCCTTTTTCTATTTTCTCGCCATTTGGTGACAATAGTTTTTCTTTTTTGTATTCAATTATCGTGAAGTAGAAGTTTATTTTTAACTTTTTATCCACTCATCTACTTTATATAAATTAAGACCGTTTAATGAAGAAGTTCAAGTTGAAGGTAATTGTAATTGTTGGATGACTGGAAATTTTATATTGATTGATTGTTAATGCTGTGAATACTTTATATTTTTAAGAAGTCATTTGTGCAGAAATGAAAAAGGAATATTGGGTATTTTAAAAACTCTTTAGTTAGTTACGAAGTTCTTGGAACAAGGATCAATAATCATTTAAAATAGCTTTCAGAAGTCATAATAACAAATAAAACAAACTTTTATGAAGTTCCGTAATTATTATTAGAAAAATATGACGTTTCGCAGAACTACCTACTCGTAATCGTAAATATATTTTTCCAAAACCTTTATATTCACAAGAAACGTATTTTTCTTGGTAGGTACGTACCTTGGTTGCAATCAGTGGCGGCTGGTGATATCTTTGTATGGTAGGGCACAAAAATTTAAAAAAGTAAATAGAGTATATTAAATTATTTAATCTTTAATATACAGAAGCCATCTTCGTAATTAAGTGGGTACTAGACGATTACAATTCAACAATAACAGATTACCTCGGAAAATGTCGGACATACTCGGAAATCTTCGTTTAATTTGGGCTCTGCCCGAAACAGGCTTAATGCAGTCATATGCAGCTTCGCGCGCTTCGCTGCTATTGGTCAAAATTCGAGTAAAAGTAGTGGGAGACCGGGGCAGAAACATTTGTGCCCTAGCTTCTAGCAGCATATCGGTACGTGCACACGTCAGTATATAGGCTATCTAGCTATCGGCGGTGTAGTAAGAATTGCATAATAATGAAAGTAAATAAATAATAATTAATGTACTTTTAAAATGTATATGTACTCGCTTATTTATTTTTTTCTTGTCTTTTTATTTGGTAGGGCTGTGCCCTTGTGCCCTATAGCACGAGCCGCCACTGGTTGCAATTACTGTTTGTCGGGAAATTGTTTTATGCCTTCTCAAAGTATAATATAAAAGTTTTTACTTAAAATTCTTCTTTTCTCTTTCTGATCACTATTTAGACCGGAAAGTCCTTCTGTGCTGAGCTAGCTCGGAAAGTTGTCTATAAGGGATCGGAAAGTACTTTACCGATCCCGGGACCGGTAAAGCTAAATGTTTCCATGGAGATCAGTTGTTTATTTATTTCTTATTTGCTCGCAGTAAAAAATAAAATAATCCTTTTTTATTCTTTTTTCAGGATCGCAAAAAAATATTGTACCCAACATGACCTGAAAGTGTCTATACTGGGCTCACAAGCTTCCAAAGCTCGCCTACGGCTTGCTCTGGAATATGCTTGCTCACCCAGTAAAGTATCACTCTCAAGTCTTGTTACGTAAATTACTATTTATTACATATATATATATCGAACGTTTCGAGAGACCCACGGCTCTTATCTTCGGCGGAATAAAACATTTTCTATTTTCTAATTGTATTGTTTACTGTTATTGACAATGAATTAATTGTGGAGCATGTTTGCACATAAAATCTTGTAAAAACTTCACCTCCAAACTACAATTTTAAATATTTAATTAATAATTCAATAAGAAATATTAAATATACTTCCCAGAAAAAGCTTTGAGTATTGTCAGTAAAACTGTTGATTTTTGACATTGACATTTATCTGTTAAATACAAACATTTGAATTTGCCAACTGGTTTTCTTGGTGTAGTCAGGGCTGTGCGTTTTATTGCAACAGATTATTCGATATGTTATTGTTTCTTTATCTCTAAATCTGTAGGAGATATAATAAAAATTTGAAGTGTATTAGATGGAGAATTTTATGTTCTTCAATTTTTGCATTAATATGAATTTCCAAAAAATATTTAGAAGATTTTTTTAAAGAAACTACTACTTCCGGTTGTCCAATTGTTACCAAAATCTAATCAGCTCTTCCTATTAATGTCCGATTAAGGAATACGTCCTTAAATTGGTCTTTAGTCTTACAGAATTTGAAGAACCGTCCCTTCAACATCCAGACACACACACACACACACACAAACACACACACACACACACACACAAACACACACACACACACACACACACACATCATTGCAAAAATATTAAAATCGGATTTTAGTGACCTTAAAACGTGCTTATTCAGTAAACTTTTAACATGAATCCAATGTAAATATAACACCTGTAAGGAAGTATTGTTCTTCCTAATCTGAAAGAAAATGGTACTTTTTTATTACTGCTTTCCATTTGTAACTATATTAGCTCTGGCTATTTGCAGTCAACACAACGCGCTGTCCACGTCACTGCGTCAGCGCATGCGCGTACTATGCGCTGATGGGGCCGTAATCCGAAACATGTATATACAGGTGTCTCAATAAGCTTGCTCACTATTGGTAACTTTTTTATTTAAAGAGATACGAGGTTGGTTAAATTAGCAAAATTGTGCCATTTTATATTAGAAAATTGGTCATGTAGACAAAATAAAAATTGTGTCAGCGGTTCCCAAAATTTGGGACAGAATATATATTTTTTAAATGGAACTCTACATTTTTTATTATCTTATTAGAAAGAGTATTTTTTTCTCTTTCCAATAAGGGAATGTTGTTTATGTACAATTTTTTCAACTAAACGAGTTATTTACGTTTAAAGATAAAAATTATCTTTTATTAGTTTAGGTCAAGTAAACTATGGAAACAATTGTCTTTTATAAAATTATTATTTTATTAATTTATTTTACAGTAATAACAAAACAAAGAAAATATTCAAATTGAAAGCCATTATTTCTTTCGCACATTTAAACTCTTTTGGAAAAAAAGCCGACCGTTCTACGTAACTGGTGTCTAGATATAACTTTCCATATAGCACGATCATATCTAACTTTTCTTCATTTGTAAAGTTATTAACCATTATTAAACACAGAGAACTTTACGGGAGAAATTATTAAACGTCAAACAAACAAAGAATCAATTGTTTTCATGGCTTACTTGACTAAAAACTAATAAAATAGTTTACAAAATTTAAATTTTTAACCGTAAATAACTCGTTTATTTGAAAAAATTGTACATAAACAACATTCCCTTATTGGAAAGAGAAAACAATACTCTTTCCAATAAGATAATAAAAAATATATGGCTCCATTTAATATATATATATATATATATATATATATATATATATATATATATATATATATATATATATGTATATATATATTGTCCCAAATTTTGAGAACCGCTGACACAAATTTTATTTTGTCTACATGACCAATTTTCTAATATAAAATGGCACAATTTTGCTCATTTAACCAACCTCATACCTCTTCAAATAAAAAAGTTACCAATAGTGAGCAAGCTTATTGAGACACCTGTATTATGAGAATATAGGATCGGTAGTATTATAGATTTATTTTTATAGCGAGAAATTCTTGTCAAATGTACAACGAAACATGATGAGAATTTACGGAAATTTCTATTATTTTTAGTTCGATTGGGATGTACTTGTGACTGTGAGCTACCAGAAGTATCCACGCGAGCGACCGGTATAGCTCGCGATCCTTGGGTTGGCGACCCCTAATCTAAAGTATAATCCCTTTACAACTTCAAAGTGTACATAATCTCATTCGTTACAAAATACTTTTAACCTCACGATCATTCTATAATTGTATTTCCAATCGGTCTACACACGATCAGAGTGAGAGTCCATTGCCATTAACGGTCCCCCTCGATTTACTCGTATTTACCTCTCTTCCATGACCCACTAGATCAGTTGAGGTGATCTGAAGTGCGGTAGGAGTAGAGTGATGGCAGGTCAGCGCGAGAGAAAACTTTCATTTATTTCCATTTCAATTATTTGAAGCGCTCACGAGAGCAGCGCATTAGGTTTCACGGCGAGAGCTTTCCAGGTTTCCACTATCCGAAGGTATATCTAACGCCGAAGGAATAATCGTGCGAGTTTAAAAGGAGCAGACACGGAATGTTCAGCCACGTGGAAAATTATTATTTGATAACTAAGATGCAATAGCCGTTTGAATCTGAAGTAGACAAGTATTTTTTTTTGTTAATATAACAAGGAAATAAAATGAAGCTGCCCAAAAGGTTACCTAACGGACTCATTAAAATTGCATCACGAATTTATAACTATTTGTATTTATTTGTTCAAGGGTTGCATAAAATGTAAGTCTTATGAAATTTAGCTCTCAAAATACTTATTGGCTCGTAGTATAATCACGGTTTTACTTAAAACGCTGTTTTAAGAAATGTCAAATTTCATTATTTAATAACAATAATAAATAATATTAAATTTATCAAAAAAGGTGAAATTAAATATTGCAATTTGAATTGGACATGTCTTAAAATAGCGTTTTAGTTAAAACCGTGATCAGGTTCCGAACCAATGTGTTTCTATTAAAATTAATTTTAAGGTGAAGGTGTAATTTTATTAGTAATACATAGTTATAATTTATTTTTCATTTTAAGTGATAAAATCTGGTAAATGTCTTTTTTGTAATACCATACTGTTACCACAGATTACCTATACTATCGTAACCAGATGCGACACTCTCTGTCGGTACTTTTGAAGTTAGTGTCTCCAAAAAATTTTATTGGCGGCCATGTTTTTAATAAAATAATTTACTACCTCAAAATCCTACAAATATGAGAACAATACAGCTTCGCTTGTAGCCGAGTTGGTTAGAGCGAGGGTTAGAGCAAACACCGAACCTATGTGAGGTCGCGAGTTCAAATCCGTATAAAGAGTTTCTATTTTTTTTCAATGTTTTTTTTTTTTTTTTTTTACTAAATAGTCATTAGATATAATTTTATTTAAATATATTACTAATATAAAAACAAAGAATTAAATAATACAATACCTATTATTTATAATAATATGTAAAAATCAACTGCTACACTATGCATTAAATGACAACATAACATAAAAAAATAAGAATCAATTAAGCCATTTCTTATTATTTGTTATAATAATAATAGTTTTTTTTTCCTTTTATTGTATTAAAGTTCTTGTTTATAAATTTTCCTGTCCAGGATGGGTAAATTAAGTTTCTTTAATTTACTTTACAATATTTTTAATGATATTAAATTGTATGGTTACAATTTCAAAATTTTGAAGAAAATGTGTTCCATTTTATTTTCACGGCACTGACTTTTATATTTCATATTTATTTTGCAAACTACAACGGCAAACTAAGAACACGCCATTTTATTAACGAAATATGGCATGCGCAAACAACCTGCGCAGTTGAAAATTTGCCCCAACGAAATTGCCGAGTGTCGCATCTGTATACGGTAGTATAGATAATCTGTGCTGTTACTATGATATAACAGGACTAAAAACAAAAGTGAAAAGATAAAAATAATGGCCGCTGGCCGTTATTTTTTGTAACAGTCGCCTATAATTAAGGATCAAGTGTTCCTAGAAAAATAACAACATCGTGATGGACCGTTGTCAAGGAGAATTTATAAATCAACAAAAAAGTTGTTCAGTATGACAGAAAGAGAAAAATTTTATTATTATTTTATTATTCCTAAATGTTTAAATCTTGTTATTACGAAAAAATTTGAACGCCACTCGGCCGATTTGCAAATAACAAACTCGGCTGATTAAAAACCTCAGACGCGTCCGTTATTTGCTAATGACGTTAATAACTATAACAGTACAGTTTTTGGAGAAATAAAAACTGATTGACACCCTCAAAAGTAGGTAATAAATCACAATTATGAATTTTTTTGTAAAAAATATTCCAACTTACGAACAACAGCAAAACAAAAATGTTCAGAAAAATGCAGATGAATAAAATACAATCAAATAAAATGTTTTATGTTTCTGCTTTGAGAAAAGCAAAACTTTGAAAATACTTTTTATTTCATTATATATTTACTTCTCAGTTTTCTCTTTATTTGATTGCATTCTTGTACGTTTCCGTATTTAAAGCAAAAATTTAAATTATCTCATAAATCTTGTTAGAAGTAAAATAAGCAAGTTCTCATATTTATGAAATGAAGATGTTTATTTTTTTGACATTTATTCATTTATTTTGTAAATAAAACGCATTTGAAATGCCCGAAGTGCAACTCCATAAAAATGTTCAAGAATTCTTTTCAAGAGAGAAAATATTGTTGTGCTTTATTCAATTTAAAAATTCTTGTCTTTTGATGTGATTGATCTGGTGCATTGTTCGTATTTAGATTTTATGCACAAAACAAAAAATAGTACAGTTAAAAAGGAAAATACTGGAAATCAAATCTTTTGTTTGAAATATATTGTGAATAGTGAAACCTCTAATAACATAATTTTCATTGGTTCATAATTATATTTGACAATAACAATAACATATTGGAAGCCAATAACAGTTCTCCATAATATGTTATTAATAACTTACCTTATAGTAATTTTTCATGAAAGCTTGTTTAAATTTAACTCTTTGTTAAATTTAACAACGTGTTGATATAGTTTGCCATATACCATATTTACAAGTGTTAAATTTTTATGAAACATCGTATGTAGGTTGTATATTTTTCTAAATATAAAAAATATCTCAACGCATAAAACTTGGCCCGAGTTTTCCAAGCGTGATTTTTAAGCGTTAGGTTAAATTATGTTAGAGAAATTGCAAGCGAAAATATCAAAATATTTATATTATAATATGACTGTAAGTTTTTTATTGTTCTATAAAACGTCTAACCAGATGCTAGATTGTAAAATATCAATAAATCAACGCGTTTTATAAACGACTAAACATTTTATAGAAAGACTGATTTTGCAATTTGGCCACGACACATAAATTCAGGATTTAATTAAAAATCCTAGTTTTTGACCTTAGTGCCCTTTTGGAAGCACCTTACCTATTTTCTTTTGTTTTAAACAGCTATTATTACATTAAAAATAATTAATGTTGAATTCTTGCTGTTTAAAACAAATGTAAATGATACATCGTTGAAATAAAAAAGTGCCATAGAAATGTGCAAACGTAAATTCAGTATTGTTTCATTCGTGGAAGTTAAAAGCAAAAATTGCATTCAGTAAATTTTGATAATATCTAACGGTGTTAAGCGCTATAATTCGCTATCTATTGGTTACCTATTGAAAAAATATTTTAGATGAGAGTTGTAGAGAATTTTGTTTTCTACAAAACTAATAAAAACTATTTTTGGTATAATACCTACTGGTGAGAAGATATTTAAATTATTGATGATTTCCATTATTTTCCCAAGATGGTAGTGCTTCCGGAAGTGCACCAATGTCGAAATTTTGAATTTTTTATTAGCATCTCTAAAACATCCTAAATTCAAAAATGTCCGACCTTTTTTCGAATAGTGTTGTTTTTTAGACCTTAAGGGCCAGTTTTACAATCTCTGGTTAGAATTTTACACAAGTTATACAGTGTGTCCCATTTAAAAGTGCCACCATTGGGATCTCGAGAACTATAAGAGATACGATGTCGGTTAAATGGAACTAAGGCCTTCAAAATTATTATATTTTCTTTATTTTGTATTAAATTTACAATTATTTTGAAAATATTAGTAGATTTCTATTTAGAATAACTCCTTGTATTTAAATAATTTATTTCGTTAGAAAATTTTGCTCAAAATTCGTATCAAATTAATTTTTATAATATTTGTGTCAGGTTGCCCTTAGCACATTATAGTGTAATTTGTAATTATGAGTCTAGAATGAAAATATTAAGTAATAAAGGCATAAAAGATATTTTATCAATCAAATACAATATAATTAATAAAAATAATAATGTTTTTTTTTTGGGAAATAAAAAAATTCAGGAAAATAAAAAGAGAAAAATTAAATTTTAGGAGCAAAACAAATATAAAACATAATAACCCTTACATCATTGAAAAGAGAAAAAAATAATTAATTTTTTGAGACTAAAATCAAATATGGGTTCTATTTAAAAAAATATAAGTTTGTGTTATATCTCAAAAATTTACGGATATAAAAATTTATTTCGTACGCCACTGATTAGTTAATAAAAATATCTACCTTTTATATTTGAAACATTTTTCTCAATTACAAATAGTTTAGAAGTTATTTGAAAAAGAAAAAATCAACAATATTCAGTTTTTCATCATTATCTAGTGCCCTATGAGAATTTTTGGAAAAACAAAAGCACATCTGAGATGGCCTCTCAAAGGCGCACAAAAAGTTCCATTTAACCGACATCGTATCTCTTATAGTTCTTGAGATCCCAATGTTGGCACTTTTAAATGGGACACACTGTATAAGCAATATTGAATCGGATTATTGACGGCAATGATCAATGTGTCATTTGACACTTCATTTTGTTTCAATTTTGTTTATTTAAATTTTAATCAAAGATTCTAAAACTGATCCAAAGTTTGTTAAATTGCAACTTCGAACACAGCCAAAACCTAATAGTGCTTTTAGAATTATGTATCAAAAATTACCCATATTCAAGTTGTTGATTTTATATAATCCAGCATGTATTTGAAAAGCGCGCCTTTAGATATTTGGTGGCAGCGGTAGGACAAATTTAGTTTCATAATTAGAGATGTCATATATTTTATTATTGTAGATACTTATTCTTTTTACAAATTAATGAAAGCCAATTAAATTTTATTTGAATAGGATTTACGTTAGACAAATAGGATAAAATTAGTGGTGTTCATTTAGTTGACAAATGTAACACTATCTAAACTTAATAGAATTATCCGGCGCCTTGGTAGAAATTGAGATGTCAGGAGGGAATAATGACAAACTCCACCGGAATTGCAGTATGTTAATGTCTCTCCTGCCATTCGCTTGTCACTGTATCAAGTCTCTCCGTAGTTATTAAATTAATCGGAACTGTAAACCGTGATTATCTTGAGGGTTACAGCACAACAATACTTGTTATTACTAATTATGGTAATAAATGTTAGAGTGTTTAGAGAACATGTGTTACATTTCCGCTAACGAGAATTTGAAATTGGAGATCATACAACAGCGAATTTCATACGAATGTGGAATAAGAAAAACAAGAAGACCAGATTTTTTATCTCTCATTAAATTGTCTTTTAACGTAACTGATAATTTTCCCGCGTAAATTTGAATCATTGACGTCACTATTAATTTAAAACAGTGACTAAAAAGACTAAAAAACGAAAATTATTTCCTTCGTTTCCACTTGAAACGAAAACGCGATATTTCGTTTGCACTCGTTTCATTCTTTATTAATAAATTTCGTTTTTGTTTTCGAGAATCGAAATTCAAAACAATTTAAATACTGTTTATTTTGTTTATTTTTAATTTTTAACAAATATGTGAGTTATTAGTACATATTTTAAATTATTTATTGATTAACTTTATTTCTGTGAATTTTTGTTGGATTTTATCATTTTCATAGAAAAAAGGTTCAATTTATGAACTCATACAAAAATACCCCGGTGGTATATTTTAGATGGATCTCTCCGGGTCTCTCAGACCCGGCGTCACCTCCCGTGTCATAGAAAAAGGCGTTATTTCCGAAGGGTTAATAAAACAATTGCACACATATTTATAATATAATTGCCTCATCGTTATAGGATATGATAGATATCTGATATCTGGATATTCTATAGTATATAGTATTTGGGTTTCTCCCTGTGACCACCATTGGTATAGTTATGTTTTACGCCGCTAGGAGACATTCGCCCCAATTTCCCTATTATTTGCTATAAATAAAATATTGAATAAAATAACATTTAAAACCTGTAACCAATATTATTTCCATTTTTGTTTTTATAAAAATTTCGGTTTATTTCGTTTTAATTTCCATTTCGTTTTTAGTCCCGAATTTAAAATAAGTTTTCGTAACGAATATGATACTTTTACTTTAATGGTCTTAAAATATAAAATAATTTATATAAAAATTCTCTTTTAAAATATCTTCATTAATAATAACCGATAGAAGGCAGATCGTAATTTTCTATTTTTCCAATTAAATAAAACAAATTTATTAAATATGATGAAAAGTGGAAAAATTCTTAATCAGCAATTAATTTTAATGAAATTTTAACATTCCTGTTTGTTTCCATTAATTTTCAATTTATTCCGACCACAACTACAACAAACGAAACAAAGTAAATATTTATGAGATTCAGGTTAAATAAATATTGTGCATCATTATTAAACTTTACACAAAATATTGCAGTTCGAAAATAAATACAATTAATTAGTGCGCATTCATTTCGAAAAAACATTTTATTTTCTATTTTTATTCTATAAATATCAATTTATTCTGAATTTTGCTTTCAGTTATATTTTACGTTTTTTTGAAATAAATGTAAAAAGCTTTTATTCCACACAAAATACTAAAACATTTTTATAAAATAATGAATTTTCACTAGTAGATAATCTGATTCAGACTTGCAAAAAGAAAAAAAATGAAATATGTCTCTTGTGTAACATTAAGCAAAGAACAACATGAAATATGGAAGGTTATGTCGTAAACGACTGACTTAAGGGGGTATCAGACGTATGCACGTATCTGCAACTTTTTTGACAACAGTTGCTGCAACTTGCAACCTACGTTATCAGACGTACACAAAGTTGCAAGAAATATAGAATTTTTTCAGTCTCGACGTTGGTACACATGATATTTAATTCCTGTTGTCATTTTTTAAAGTTTAAATCATTTATTTGTATCTGTGATTTGTATTTAGACGAATAATAGAAATGAACAACCAACTATGAGCTGCTACTACGTTATTTTTATGGTTAGATAATAGTGAGAATGATATAATTGTTATGAGACGCAGAAAAGAAAGAAAAACATGGGTGAATCCGTCAATCAAATTTTGATAAAATTCGTCCGATTTTATTTCGAAGCCAACTCCTCCAGCCATTTTTAAATATCTCGTGTATCTCGTACTGTTTACCAGCTGTTTACAAACAAATGTCAGTTTAGGGAATTTTACTCCCTAAGCCCCTTTACTACGCATGCGTATATTGATAGTTGCAGATACGTGTGACTAGTTTTCGAACAAGATGTAAAACTAGTTGCAGGAAAATTGTCGCACTATCACACGTCAAAACTTGCACGAAACGCTTGAAGTTGTATAAAATGTTTGACAGGTTGCAGATACGTGCGTACGTGTGATAACCCCTTTATACATTTGCAACTTAATGCATTGTTTTAGTATGAAAAGATTAGAATATTCTCTTTGCTTATACATAATAAAGGATATATTATACAAAGTGAACATGATGAACCGTGACAGACCTATAATATGGGAAAACAGATTATTTCAAATATTATCTGTTCCGTAAAACTATATCGGATGATTTAAACATACAATTTTATGTCACTGACTAGTAGTTATTTATGCATCAAGATACTGAACGTTTTACATATATAGGAATAATAAAAAGGAACTCTATTTCCGAGATGTACAATGTTGCTAATTTCGGACATTGAAGAATACTGAAAATATATATTTTTCTCATTTTATGTACGAATTTACTTTTGTACACCTGCCCAAATTATCTTACATTATCATAAGGTTGGCACCATTGCATGAAGTCGTGGTATAATGGTGAACTTTAGTGCCAATTTCTGAGCTTTTAAAGACGAGTTTTGTGCATTTTAGTGACGATTTTTTGAGCTAACTGAACTTTTGTCCAGAAAATGATGAAATGAACTGAGTTTTAATATTTGATAAAAAAGAAAACAACATGTGCATTCTACTTTTTTATATTCTAAAACTAGAAAAAAAGTAAAATCTTATTGCGCATTGTTTGTATTTTGTAGTGAATAACTGTTTATTCAACGCTTCAGTTATGAAATTTCTGCGATCTAGCTAGCTCATAGTTGGAATTTAACAATTGATCGCGAACAAAAGGATGATAACAAACCTGCAGATGTTTTGATCGTGACGTCAGAATGACGCAGGTGCAAAGCGCAAAGTCAAATGGTGGTGTGTGCGTGCTTTCGACTTTATGTAATGGAGAGAATAACAATCAAACACAAATATCTCCCCTGGAAAATTGTTTCACTTCATTTATTATTTATCTTTATTTGATTTACATCGAAGCATGGAGATTATTTTTTATTTAATATTTTACCCAGACCACAACGTTGTATAGAGAACTTTAAATAATTTATTAATTATATTATTTTTATAGTAGCATTTCATTTTCTCAAGGTTAATTGTTATTTTATTCCTTTCACTTCTTTCTGTCCTTTCTTTTCCAATTTTTTACTTCTTTTATTTTCCAATGTCTGCTACTCTTCCTTTCCATGTTTCCTCGTCGTCTTCTTTTTTAACCTCCCGGTACCCTTGGTAAGGGAGGTATAGGGATTGTACTAAAAATCGCTTATCGAGATTTTGATAATTCACCACGTTTTAAGGTCCCTAGAATCCGTTTAATATTTTCACGGTAATGTGTATATGTGTGTGTGCGTGTGTGTGTATGGATTTTGTCAAAGCTCTAACCCAAATACTATCATTCAATAAATTCTGAAATCTTGTATTTCTACTTTATTCTAAAATGAAAAGCAGCCATTAGATTTTTGTAAAAATCAGGTAACCAGAAATGGCACTGTACTTAAAGCTCAAAATAGTTTTTCTTCGAAAAATACCTTTAAATATATTTTTTTCGCGATTCATTATAAGAATTAAAGATTATTAAATTCTCTACAGGTATGCATTCATACTTTTTACCTGTCGCTAAGAGAGGTATTGGATTCATGCTAAGATTCGCATATCCAGATTTTATTGAATAAGCACGATTTAAGGTTCTTAGAATCCGATTATAACATTTCTAAAATGATGTGTGTGTGTGTGTGTGTGTGTGTGTGTGTGTGTGTGTTTGTGTGTGTGTGGATGTGTGTGGATGTGTGTGTGTATGTATGGATGTTGGAGGGACGATTCCTCAAAAACTATAAGACTTAAAAAATATTTAACTGCAGTTTCTTCAATCTGACATTCCTGGGAAGAGCTGAAAAGGTTTTGGTAACAATTGAACAACCGGAAGTAGTAGTTTCTTAAAATAATTCTTCTAAATATAATTTTTTGGGGGTTTTTTATATTAAACATTGAAGAACATAAAATTCTCCATCTAATACATTTAAATTTTTTATTATATCTTGTATAGATTTAGAGATAAAGACACTATAATTTATAGAGTAAAGCCTCATTTCCACCGATTGTCCTAATGCGTAAGAGCAATAATTAATAACTAAGCGCAATGCGTAAAAATGTTTATCATATGACAACGTTTACTACCATTTCCAGCTTTGCATAAGGCTTAATGCTTAAGAACTAAGAGCAATGCGTAAAAACAAATGATTGAAAAATTCTAACCTGAACTGTCAACTCTCAGTCTATTTTATAATTATTAACTTTTAATTAATTTTTCGGTATCGATATAAATACAGAAAATTGTGTATAGGTATAACATATTAAAAAAAGAAGAATTGCCGCTGCAATGGCAGTCTACTAAACAACAAGTAATTCGGAAAAAAGATATGACATTTTTGTTGAATTGTCACTAAACAAAATAGCTGGAAATGGTATCCTAGTAAATTGTTATAATTCATTAAGCCTTATGTATTAAGCATTAAGACATTCGGTGGAAATGAGGCTTAAAAGGCACTAAGGAAACCAGTTGACAAATTCCAATGTTTATAACATGACACATGTCATTGTCAAATATCAACAGTTTTAGTGACTTCCTCATATAATGAAAAATAGATATAATTAGAATTATATGTGTGCAGAAGACATGTTAAATACAATAAAAAACAATATTTGGGCAAAGTTCTGTAATATTTTGTTATAAAACGACGGTTCGAAAGCGAAGTGCAATACAAAACTTATAGGTATAGCCTAATATGGAAATGGTGAGAGGTCTTGTGCTGGCTACAACAGATTTTTCTATATATTTTATAGATAAATATATAAAATAAAAAATCTTATTTAGCAGTTTATCCAAATGTCGAACGACTAATTTTTCATGACAGAAACAATTGTGTATGAGTTGTTAATCTTCTCAAGTTTAAGAGTACTCTAACATTATTTAATTGTCAATTATAATGATGACAGTAAATTACGAATATGTTACTAGTTTTAGAATATTGCGAAGGAAATTTTTGATAAGCCATAAACAGTTATTACTGTAATTAAAAATTAGTTGTTTCACATTTGGATCTAGCAGTCCAGATAATATTTATTTTAAAAATTACACGGAGCATTTACTAGATAATGACCCCAAACATTACTACTTGTCAAGAAATCAGGATATGTAAACCAGCACACTCAACTGGAAGGTGATTTTTCTTTATTATTTTTAATTACGTTCTTGGTAAAGAACAATTTCATCTCATATAGCAAATTCAGTATTTCAACTTTTTTGACAAGATTTTTGCCGCAATTCTGATCAAATCTGTAAGTCTTACAGATCTGTAAATCTGTAAAAAACTGACAATAACGCATCTATTTTTGTTGATAAATGTAAAGTTATACATAAGAGTTGCAGCTTTCGTTGCGATTCTGTTCATTTTTTACAGATTTACAAATCTGTAAGACTTACAGATTTGTTCAAAATTGCGGCATTTATTTCGATGTAATTACCATGTGTTTCGGTAGATGAGTACATTACATTTATTAAAGCAATAAATTTGTCATGCCGACTAACCGCTCAAAAATTTTATTAAACCGAAATTTTACCGCTGCCAGACTCTCAATCTCCGTCACACTTTAACCGAAACAAATTGTTATTAAATTCTTCTGTGGCTAAGTTTCCAGAATTAAAAAGCTTCCTGTTTCCAGGAATGTCCGTAAGATTAATCATGACAGCAATGGATTTAATTTACAAGCCCCCGATTTCCATATTTTTCCAAGGGAGTGCTCGCCGTTAAATTATTTTACATTTTCCGTGGTTTTTCAGTGATCCGTCATAATTTCAGGAAATTGCCGTTTCCATTGGGTGGTATCGAGAACAAGCCAATGTAAATTGAAAGGACAAGGGGAAGATATAAATAGAGAAGTCTTGTTTTTATAGATTTTTAATTTATGACGTGCAAAGTTTCGCTGATGATCCTGCAACATGCTCTAGCTAATCAACGATTATTTTAAGAATGCAATATTGATTTGTCATTATTTAAAGTGCGATGGATGCAACCAAGATTTAATTTTTGCGACGCATTTTTTTTTCCTTCTTATTAAGTCAATTCTACGTATTTTGCACAAATCCCTTGCCGAAAATTCATTGGAAAAAATTCTACATATCCAGTAAATTGTAACACGAACATAACTATTTTCTACGAGTTCCATACCAAAAATTCCTTGGAAAAGATTTTATATATATGCAATAAAATTATAACGCGAACATGTACTATGTAAATTATTGCACTTGATACTGACATCTATCAATTTGAATATTTGAACATATCATCAGTTTCCCTGGTTATACCATAACTATCTGATTCATGGAAAATAATCTTTTAAAATTCTTTAACTCTATGTCAATTGAATTTGAAGGAAAATGTGTAATCAAACCGAATAGACAATCAAATGTTCTTTCATATTGATAATAACATAAAATATCAAAAAATATATTTAACTGTCTTTTTTAATAAAAACTCTTAAGATCTTCAAATAAAGGTACTTCAGGTTGTACAATGGGGTCCTATACCATTTTTCTTTTATTTTTTTTTTTCTGTAAGAACAGGATAAAATAAGAATTTTAGTGCAAACGCGACTTAAAAATTTTACGTAATAAGCGAGATATGAATTTTTAAAGTTTAAGAATTTGTGCGTGACGTAGCAGGTACTAACAAGTGATCGACAAACAATGGGACAAACTGTTAGTTATAGAGGGAACAATTTTTTTCATGTTTGCATATCTGAAATGTTTGTAAATAAAAACTTATACGTTATATTCATGAAGATATTATTATTAAGTATAAAAAACGTAAATAATAAGCATTTTTCCTAATAAATTATAGAACATTGAAACAGTTTGACAATATTATTACACAAAGTATGACGACGGATGGCGCCAGTGTTGGCTTGTTTTGAAGTTTCAATATTAATTTAACTAAAATTATTATTAATTTAATTAATAAGACAAATTGATTTAATTATAAATATATTATTATTGTTAATATTACTAGATGTTATAATTAAACAAATTCATCAAACACAAACTTGTTAAATGTTTTGTTAGGTTACGGAACAACATGACATTTCATATTCTTTTAAAGGTGACCGCTACAGACGCGCGAATCTCCTTTTTAAAATCAGGCGACCAATCAAAGTCTTAGTACCCAACGCGTCATACCCAATTAGTAATCATCTTCAATCGCTTATAGTTTGTGACCTAGTCAATATTTAAAGAAATTTTTTTCACTAATACTCATTAATTTATGTATATTTTCGTCTTCTTATTTAAGATAGTTAAAATATGACTATGGTATAGGACCCCATTATAACCAAAATCTAATCAGCTCTTTATATAGATGTAGAGAAGAGAAATGTGAAAAAAATTTAATATTTAGAATTACACATACACACACACACACACACCACACACACACACACACACACACACAAACACAGAGAGCGAGAGAGAGAGTCATATACAGATATCGTAAAATTTGTAAAATCATATTCTACGGACCCTAACGATAAATTAAAAATACGGTGATCACACATTTCAGTGTGAAGTGAAGTTAAAATTTGTTTGTAAATGTACCTTTACTCTTAATTCGACGCAGCATTAAAATTTTACAGTTGCTCTATGAACAGGTAAACAATTCATAACACAAACTGTTTTGTTAAAATTTAGGACATAAATTTCCATATATATAAATTATTAATAGTACTAGTAGTAGAGAACGAACGGTTAATAAACAACAAATATTATTGTTATGTTGCACTGTATAACTTAAATACTAACGTATGTATTTTGTATAAATAATATACATCTAGATGTTATTGTATTGTTCTACAATTAGTAAAATATTAATTCGTTAACGAATTGTTAAAGGTAATACCCACTATTGTTATTATATACTTATTTTAAATTACCTATAACAAGAACCACCTACCGGATCACTGACGATTATGGAATTTAATCATTTTTAGGGAAAGAATAGTACATGAATCTATAGAATAAAATTTGTGGATATCTCGCTCTACAGAGAGCACATTAAATCAACTACAGTAACAGTCACGTTTAGGGCAGGTGAGTTGCACTAGACCACGATTGCATTTCTAGTTCCAGCAGCCCGTATTGCTTGAACGTCCGTATCACGTGGATGCTCATATTGCCAGCAATGGTGGGTTATCCGTTTGACGTCACTCGCAAGAAAGAGAGAGTTAATGTAAAAGTTGAGATGGAAGATCATAATACAAACAAACCATCGCCATTTTTTAAAGTATAGTCTTCTATCACTTGTGTTGAGATTTGAGTTCTACATAATTCAATAGCTGTGGAAACTTAATGAGTTTCACATTAGGCATTTGCGAAAATTCTATCGGTGAACTGTTACCGGTATACACCGGTAAACAGCTATTCATCAGGTTACAGCTACCAGAATAGATACTTTAAGAACGCAAGTGATAAACAGGGTAGATTTATAACCTATGAAAAGCAGTTCAAAGATGAAACAGATTTGAAATATACTGTTTGTGCCTCTCTGCACAAAACGAGGGTTCAAAGCGATACGTGTTTCCTCGTTTTTTCCGCTAGAGGCGCAACGTGAGAACGACCCAACTGACACCTGTCATTTGCATGTCATTTTGAAAATATTACATGTTATATCTTATAGAAAGGTAAATAAAACAGGTTTTGAAGTACATATTCGTATTATATGTATGTAATATAAATATTTTGTTGAAAGATATTGCAATTAATTCAAAATGAAAAGAAAATTAAATAGAGAATTTTTAATTCCTGGATGTGAAACAGGTTACAAGAAATCTACTGAAAGAGAATCTCTGTTTGCTGCTCCACTTGATATATCACTTTTTAAAAAATGGCAATATGCAATTAGTAGAGATGATCGCGAATTAAGATTGAGTGATGTTTGTCGAAAACATTTTCGGGAAGAAGATATTACCGAATGGAAATCTGGAAGTGTTCGGTTCTATCAATTTATATAGTTTTTCCAATTTTAAATTCTAACAATGTATTGATTCAGGTTTCCATTAAATATATAAATTTATATTAAAAATAAATTCATTATGCATTTCATTTTCTATATTTTATGTAAAACTAGTTTGTTGTGGTAGGGTCGTTCTCACGTAGCGCATCTAGCGGATTATTCAAGGAAACACGTATCAAGCGGACCATCAGAAACAATGAAAAACATGACAAGTGACATAACCAGTATATTTTAAATCGTGGTATTAACATAATTAACTTCTGAAATCTACTTCCGATTCCAACTTTGCTTGACATCTACCTTTTTTGAGGTTAGATTCTTCATTTACCGCATTTACCGGTTGAATTACTTTATTATGGATCCGATAGATGGATCTGGTAGATATGGTACAATTTTCGAACACGGTAACTATTAACCACTTGTGTTTTCGAACGCAGTCGGTAGGTGCGGTATCTACCGGTAGAATTTTCGTAAATGCCTAATGTGTCATGTATTCTTTATAATTATAGGGCGGAGTCACTGTTGCAAAGACCTTACACTGACTTTATTTTTCATATTTGGCTCCATCTTGTTTCAACTGTCATCATGACAGCGATTTGTTAGTATTATACCAGCTGACTCACGTGTAGTTCAAGGAAAATATCAATATATAGCAGCACGTAAATATGTCCCTAACATAGGTCCAATACTACAACCCTTGCAACCGCATATACTAAAAATTATCCGTGAATACATTGTCCCTATTATAATACAGGGTAATTAACATAAAACTAAAGAGATTAGTTAATTAAACTGGTAGTGCGAATACAAATACAAATTATGTGTAGTTATAATTGGTTTAAATATTTTGCGTTTCGTTTAATCCGCAACAGAGTGGAAGTTGTGGTGTTAATTTTGGTGTAAACTGCATTTTGTAATGTTTGTATTTACTTGTTTGTACTTCTCTATTTGAATTATATAACTTACTGGCTAAAAGCTAATGCATTATTATTTAAAATGTCAATACATTAAATGGCGCAATAATAATCCTTGAATTTTTTATTTCATCAAATTCGGATTTGACCGTTCGCTCTACATTTAATTTGCATTGAAGTACGCAGTTCACAACAATTTTATAAAAGTTAATGTTTCAATTTTTACTTCTTACCGTAATAATCAAATTGGACAAGCAACTAGTACATCATCAACTTAGGGCCGGTATTTCAATCTCTGGTTAAAATTTTAACTTCTAGTTATGTAAACAATATTGCATCTTTTTGTTGACAGCAATGGGCGCGTTCAGCACCCCGGCTGCACTGGCAACGATGAGCACCGCTGCCGATGATTGCTGGACCAATTACATTTGTTCATTTATTGTGTTTGTCAAACTTCGGAGGTCAGCGATGCCAGCGATGAGAGGTGCTGAACGCGACCAATGATAAATCTGTTATTTGACAGTTCATTTCGTTTTCATTTTGTTTATTTAACTCTTATGCTCATATTCATAAACACTCAGAAAGTTTCAAAACGGGTCGTTATAATTTTTGACAAATAGAATCAAACTTGACAAATAAAATTTCGATTTTTTTTTCAATGTCGACTGTTTTTATTGGATAAAAATTATAACGAACCGTTTAAAATTTTTACGAGTGTTTATGAATACGGCCATTAGTTAATAAAATTTTAACTTGATATTGAAAAACTGACTCTTACGGCCGAATTCACCATTCCTTGATCGTGAGTTGACCCACAGATCAACGCTGTTTCTGAATCAATCCAATTCACCATTAAAAATCAAGCTAATCTACTAATCAAAATCAATGATCAACTGATTCGTCCTATTCCATGAATCAAGCTTTGTTCAGATCTTTGAATCCAAATTTTTACTTTTATAGCTATGTCAGAATTCTAGCTGTTGTACTCATTTGTAATTTTGACTCATGCGTCTTCTTTATCTTTATTTAAAACCTCAAAGGTTTCATTATTTTTAAATATACTTTTAGTTCTTTCATTTTCACTATATTTAAGAACATTCCTTTAATAGAATGTGTAAATTTCTACCTACATCAAAATAAAAATATAATATTGTTATAGAAAAATTATAAAATATATTTTACAAATCAATTAAAAACTTACATATTAATACTTTTTAATGGAAAGTACAATTACCACGAATAAAATTATATGACAGTTACATTAACTGTCAAAAACCAAAACAAAACTGTGAATCTGTTGATCATGATTACTTTGTACAGAAATCAAGTTGGTGAATTAAAACAATCGTTGATTTACGAATCAGCTTGATTCCCTAATCAGTTGATCATTAATCAACGGAATAATGGTGAATTAGGCCGTAAGTGTAAAAATCTTACTGTATTAAAATCTCGAACATTGAAAAGCTGCAAACAATGATTGGCTACGGCAGAAAGATCAATCATATTCTAGGTTAGGATTTGTGCTTGTCTTTTCGTGGTGTTTTTCTTTTGAAATGTTGTATCTGCTTCTCTTCTATTTCTCTGTTATTTTTTTCTTTCCATATTACTTTTTCTGGTTTGATCGTATGTATTTTTTAAAAAAAAATTTAAACTATTGTACTTGTTTTTATTATTTTCTTGTGTGATGTTATAGAAAACCTGTTCTCAGTGTAATTCTTTATTTTATGAACCTTTGAATTCATTTTTCTATACATTAAATTCTACTTTTAATTTGTCCTTCTTTACCTTTTTTACTTTCTAATAAAACTTCTTTACAGATTGCTATTATGATATTAATAATTCCTGGATATTTAAATTGATTTCCGGATTACTAATTCCTAATTTGCAATAGTAGTGAGTGTTTATGATTTGGATTGGATTAAACCCTTGTCCATTTTCTAATTAAACATCCAAAGATAATAGTCATCTGTAGGTCGTTCGTGCCGTAAATATAATAATAGTAGATTAATCGTTATTTGACACGTGATCGATTTGACGGGGTATTACTGTCTTTGATATTCATAAACTTCACAGTAAACAAAGTAACATCACGGCCAACTTCACTTAATTGCGCTGCGCTTATTATGGCCGTCTCAAATGTCACTAAAATTACCCAAACCAAAATTACAGATCGAATACCTTAATAATCTGGTAAAATAATTATTGAATTTTAATATTTAATTGGAGTAACGATGATCGACTGCTGGAGATTGATGTGTGGAGAAGAAAATAAAGTACTCGGAAACTGCAGTCAGTATGGTTCTAATCAAATAAAACCATACTGACTGCAGTTTCCGAGTACTTTATTTTAATATTTAAATTTTGAAGAATTAAATTTACTTTTAATAAACTGACAACACATTTTGCACATTTAAACTTCATTGACAGGGTCCAAGGGGGAACAGGGATACCGACACTATCCTCCTAATTGAAATAAAAATAACTAGATGTCGCCACTATCAATACCAAATCTGTAACAAACTTGCGACAAAATTTTATATTGGAAAACGATTTGGTCGGCTTTAATAAGCATAGCGTAATTGAATGAAGTTGGCCATGATAATATATTGGAATCTTATACTCAAAAGCCGTTTTCAAAGTCATTTTTTTTACTTAAAATATCGACTTTGTTTATTTTCATGTACAGTCCACTTGTTGATTTCGACCAGCTAAACGTAATTACTAATCATATTGGATTCGGGCCAATTTTTGTTGAAAGTTCTGTTTTCATTGTTGGTAGTAGTGCAACAGGTGAATTTAATTAAGTTGAGTACAAATTCTGTTAAATTATTAATACCATTGTAATATTTTTGACGTAGAAATAATTTTGCACATAATCTTGCTTGTGTTAATTTCATTTTAAGTGGATTATTACAGTTCATGGTAGAATTACTAATGTTTATTATTTATGAAAAATACACAAAATAGACGAAAACCAACTAGACCATACAGTGATGGACAGAAAAAATAGGACAGTCTCCCCTTATTTAAAAGGTTAATGACAGAAGTTTATTCATATTATAGCGCAACAATTACCGAACACTTCACAACACCACTACTTCGTGGCATTTTTTTACCTCTCGCTAAGAGAGGTATTGGAATCATGCTAAAAATCACATATCCAGATTACATTGAATAAGCACTTTTCAAGGTCACTAGAATCCGATTTTTACATTTTTACAATGATGTGTATGTGGATGTGTGTATGTGTGTGAGTGTGTGTATGTCTGGATGTTGTAGGGACGATTCCTCAAAAACTATTAGATTTAAGACTTGTCTTACTATGAATTCCTCAATCTGATATTAATGGGAAGACCAGAAAAGATTTTAATAACAATTGGACAACCGGAATTAGTAGTTTCTATAATTTGTATAATTACAAATATTAAAGATCATAGGATTCTCTATCCAATACATTGAACATTTTTATTATATCTTCTATAAATTTAGAGAAAGTGACTCATAAATATATAAAATAATCCGTTATAACCAAATAGTGTTACTACCAAGTTTATATCTCTACCTACTTTTGAATTATTGCCCCAAAAGTCATTGTACCCCATATTTAGATAAAAACTTCAAAATTTTCAAAAATCTATTTTTTATGTATCTAAATACTTCTCAATGTGCTGATTCCAGATTTTGAAACCGCAGGTCGATATCTCTTTTCGTTCTCGAGATATTTAGATTCAAAATTTTTCTCGAAACTGTCCATTTTTGGGTAGTAGCCCAAAAATGGGTCGAGATATGAATTTGGCGATATCACCATTCGGTTCTACGGGAAAAAATACATAAGTATACCAATTTTCATAAAATTTGAACACCGCATACAATCTCTAAAGCAAAATAAATGGAAATGGTCAAAAATCGCAAAAATTTAAGGTGTACCCCTTACGATTTTTTCAGATTTTGGCCATTTTCGGGGGTTTTCAAACTTTTATTCATAAAAAATGAACCGGTTGGACAAAAATTATGAAAATAGGTACACTTATGTAATTTTGTCCGTAGAATCGAATGGTCGTGTCGCCAATTTCATATCTCGACCCATTTTTGGGTTACCACCCAAAAATGGGCAGTTTTGAGCAAAATTTTGAATCTAAATACCTCGAGAACGAAAAGAGATATCGACCTGCGGTTTCAAAATTTGGAATCAGAGCATTAAGATGTATCTTGATACATAAAAATTAGATTTTTGAAAATTTTGAAGATTTTATTATGGGGAATATTGACTTTTGGGGCAATAATTCAAAAATGGGTAAATATATAGAGTTGGTAGTAATATTATTTGCTTGTAAAGACAATGTTACGTAAGTGTACGTATTTTTAGAGTATCTAGTAGCCCAAATAATTCCATGGAAACCATTAAAATGGAAAAATTAAAATGTTTGTAATTGACAGAAAAATGTGAGTTGTCAGTGTCAAAAATCCATTTATATTACTAAAGGCTTTTTCTGGGAAGTACTTTTAATATTTCTTATTTTTAATATCAACTAAATATTTAAAATTATAGGTACATATTTTTACAAAATCCATACACATACACACATCATCGTGAAAATGTTAAAATTGGATTCTAGGAACCTTAAAACGTGGTCATTTACTAAAATCTCGATGTGATTTTTAGCACGATCCCTATACCTCCCTTACCAAGGTTAGCGGGAGGTAATAATATTAACTATACGATGTATAAGTAAATCATAACCGATAAGTATATCTCTTGTTTCAAATCAAATCAAAGCGAACTCCGTTTGTATATGAATTAGTTAATTTTATCAACGTAGTACTTCATTAAATTCCGCCATTCTGATAGCAGAAATCAGCATATTCATACTCACGTTCTCTTATCAAATATAAATAAACATACCGTAAACTAAAATGAAGTATTTTATCTATTCGCCGGTAAACAAGTAGTTAGGTTTGATAACGAAACTATTGTCGCTTCACCTTTTAATTATCTCTTTTGACAGACCTGCCTAGTATTCGTATATAGTGTCAAATAATCAAATGTTGGTGATTGTGTTAGCTTGTCGGCATTTTTCAAGCGAGCGGTGGTGAATCTAATGAAGTATCATAATCGATATTTTTAATTAGGTCGAATCTGTGAAGTCTCGCGCGGTTCTTTTGTTTACGCAAATCAACACTCTTGTTTCCAATGAAGATTTCATTTCAATTTTTTAATGGATATTTTTGATTGGTGCGTATTGATAATTAAAATTTGATTTAGATAGAAATAAGTGAATTTAATAATATGGAATCAGAGTTGGCCACTTTCATAATGTGAGTTTTATCTTCAAAAATTTGCTGTATCACTTTTTACCTCTCCCTAAGAGAGGTATTGAATTCATGCTAAAATTCGCATATCCAGATTTTATTGAATAAGCACGATTTGAGGTCCCTAGAATCCGATTGAAAATGATGTCTGTGTGTATGTGTGTGTGTGTGTGTGTGTGTGTGTGTTTGTATGTATGTGTGTCTGGATGTTGGAGGGACGATTCCTCAAAAACTGTAAGACTTAAAAAATATTTAACTGCAGTTTCCTCAATCTGATATTCCTTGGAAGAGCTGAAAAGGTTTTGGTAACAATTGGACAACCGGAAGTAGTAGTTTCTTAGAAAAAAAATTCTAAATATAATTTTTTGGAAACTTTTGTTATTGCAAATATTGAAGAACAAAATTCTCCATCTAATACATTTAAATTTTTTATTATATCTTGTAGAGATTTAGAGATAAAGACACTATAATATATACAATATTCTAATCGCAGAGGTTAAGGCACTAAGGAAACCACTTGACAAATTCAAATGTTTATAACATAGTTTGTAAATGACATATGTCAGTGTCAAAAATCAACAGTTTTAGTGACATTCTGATAGTTTTTTCTGGGAAGTATATTTAATCTTTCTTATTATTTTATTAATGAAATATTTGAAATTATAGGTAAAATGCATATATCCATCAGAAATACCGCCAATCTGGTTAATGAATTGAAAGAATCTCTGACAATTAGGAACTTCCTCATACAATGAAAAATAGATATAATTAGAATTATATGTGTGCAGAAGACATGATAATTATAATAAAAAACAATATTTGGGTAAAGTTCTGTAATTTTTTGTTATAAATCGATGGTTCGATAGCGAAGTGCAATCCAATACTTATATAGCCTTATATGGAAATGGCGAGAGTTCTTGTGCTGGTCACAACAGATTTTTACTTTTAACACATAGCATGAAAAAAAAAATAATTATTTGTATACCAAGTGCTGAAGTGTTTCTTTGTCGAAACAAAAAAATTAATAATTTGACATTTATTGACTTTTGTATTTCTGATGCGTAACTACGAAACAACTAACATTCATAAGTAAAATTCGTTAAGTGAATATTTCTCCTTCTAAAAAATAAAACGCTTCTATATCTTTGTGAAACTGTCCTTTGTCATGAAAATGAAGAAAATAAACCAATTTGTCTTTAATCCTTGCTTCCCGATTAACCCTCCCCACTTAAGAATGCATCAGATGAAGTATAAAGCTTATTGTTATGTACCGGCGTACCCTAAATGAAATAACCTAATTTGGCTTGTATTATCCTGTGATTGCGTCTGTATTAGCCCGAGGGCGGTGAGCCAAATTCGCCTTAATGCTTCATGAAAACGAAAACGAAGCTCGAAGCATTCGATAGGAGCTTTGTCTGTAAACAATGAAAATAATGGTGGCGGATAATGTTTCAGCTGTTACGTACCTGGCGAATCATAGGCTGGATTTTTTTTACGAAAAATATCGGAAGAGATCAGCTTATTACAATTGACAGATGATGAATAACTTGTAATAAGATTTGAAGTTTTGTTGTTTTGTTAGTAAAGAAACTTCAATGGAGGGTGTATCGGATTACAAGTGTACTAACATACTCGTTTATTACTTTCGAAGTTATCGACACAAAACGTAAAAGGACCTAATGCGAGTACGTTTATGTAATGAGAAGCTTATTCTCTGTTTTGAAATGATTGCTTACCAGCTCATTTAGTTGTAACTGTCGTAACATTTCTCGATATTTCATCTGCAGTAATTAAAACTATTTAATAGCTACAAAATTTATGACATCAACTAGACTATAATATTAGAGATTTATATCCATGTTTCAGTGTGCCTTGTCTAGACTTATTTCATTATCCATTCCTTGTGGAATTTGTTAAAATATCAGAACTAGAAACTAACATTACCAGCAGTAACTTTTAACTTTTAGAGTGTTCACTCTAGGTAATTGCCAATATTTTTGTAACTTTTCAGGGTTACCTTTTTTTTAAAATTTGCAATAGGTACTTCTTCAAATCGTTTTATTGGTATACCTATGTAAATTTCATTGTTATCATTTTGAATCAAGTTCCTTCAAAATTCAGTGCAATGAATACATTTTGTTGAGGCTTGTTGCCATGTACTCCCACGAAACTAAGGCAACTACAGTAATTTTTTCTCTTGTTCATCGTGAGTGTACTGCTTGGATCTTGGGACAAAATATTATCCATAACGTCTGTCTATGCCAGAATTTCTCAATCTATTTACACTCGCGACACACTTTCCTATCTTTCACAATCATTACAGTAATATACCGATTCCTAACCTTTTGCAGATTGTGAAATATGTCATTCCTTACTTTAACGACAATCTTTTGGGTTGGAAACATCGACCTTTAAACTAATTGACCAAGTGTCTCTTATTTTAGAATAATGCTCCAACATAAAAGGATAGAAATATATATTCTGTCCTTCAACAGTACGGAAGTTCTCAGTTAAAGTATACTGTGCATACGTTCGTACTCATTGTACATCTTTTTCAGTCATATGTAAACCTCTATACATCGCTCTCTATCACTAAATAGTTGTCAAAATCTACATTTGACGTTTCGTAACTGTTTGTCTATTTTTTGCTTTTTTGGAGAACATTTACAATTATTTCTATGTGTTGTGAGGTGTGTATGAGGAAACGGTGTATTTCGTGCAGTCAGCAGTACGTGTGCGGTCCAGCTGTGTCACTTCATATGTAAGGTCTTATTAATTATTACTTGTCCCCTATAATATAATATGTATGTAATATATTGTATTAAAAATATATAATGAATCTAATTATGCACAAAAAAATTAAATCTATACTCTTAGCGATTACGCACCAAGTATAACAAGTTCGGGACAAATAAAAATTTTTATTTTGCAGCGTTTTCTTAACTTTCGTACTGGTGAAGGATAGAGATACTGTGTCTGCACCGTTATGGTGGGACAAGTGTTTTACTCGTACGCTGCGTCTATTAGTTTAAAGGTCCATGGTTGGAAATAACAGATTTCACTTCCCTCTCTTTATTGGAAATGTTTATGTAGGGGTTGCCTAGCAACATTGCCATAGATCCCTATAATTAAGTAGGCTAAACAAATTTTAATATTAATAAAATTATAGGTTATATCTCATTGATTTATTTTGAAAATTATTGATTTAAAATGAGGATGATTGTGAATAAACTAGTATACATAACCTCGGTGAGAGATTCATCACAGCTTCTCGCTTTATCTCACCTCGAGGTTTCGCATCTCGGTAATATACATAAGCCCTTAGCTGTAATGAAACATCTCCCACCTCGGATGTGATATGTTATAACTGCTGTCCAGTTTTCTTTATTTTTCAAATAGTATTTGTCCCGTAAAATTTTATGGGAAAATTTATACATGGCGGTTTATAGAAAAAATAAGATTTTTTTATGTCAGAATACAGCTTCAGTTTCCTAGTAAGCTTAGTTTAAAAATGTGGCAGAAAGAAATGTTTTATTTCAAGTAATGATTGTCAGTTAATATGTGAATGACAGTGTTTTGTTATTTTTTCAATATTGGAACTAATTTCGGAGAGAATAACTCGCAGTTCTCAGATCGTTGGTCGTCAGATGTTTGTGAGGGCTGAATGTTGAAAATCTAAAGTTTTCTGAGATTTTGCGGCACATTTATAGATGTTCGCGGCACGCTTTTGTGGGGCGGTAAACTAATCTACCCTGGGGGATGTCTGCTTGGCCACTACTTCTCGCGATTTACTCCTCGAGAAACAGCGACCTGCCGGCCCTGGTCCTTCCCTCTGTTTACATAGTTTACATCCCTTTCGTGGTTTGTCGGCAAATCCCGTGAGTTGCAGTGACCAGCTGGCGCCCTTAATTTATCCCAGTGCCGTCTCTACTGACACAGGCTTTTCTAACGGGGCGTAGCATTTCTATATATATTTGATCCTTTCGCTCCTCATGAGAACCATAGGGCCTCAACGAAACTTCGCCATCGGGTTCGGTTCAAGCTTAGGGCTTTGATTTCCCTCCAGGTTTTTCCTTTTTCTAAGGCTTCTTTCCACACCGTGCGTCTCCATGTATTGGCCGGGCGACCTCTTTTTCGGGAACCTTGTGGGTTCCAGTCTAAAGCGTGTTTTGCTATGTGTGGATCAGGCCGCCGTACTGTATGTCCAATCCAATTCCATTTTCTGAGTTTGATTTGAAGATGTATTGGTTTTTGGTTGCAGCGTTGCCAAAGATATGCGTTAGATATCACGTTTGGCCAGAATATTTGTAGTAGTTTTCGGAGGCATGCATTCAAAAAAACCTCAAGCTTATTTGAAATATTTTTGGTCATTTTCCAGGTTTCACAGCCATAAAGCTGATTTAACATTTGAGTTAAAAAGTTTTATTTTAGTTCTGTTTGATACCACAGATTATCTATACTACTGTATACAGATGCGACACTCAGCGATTTCGTTGGGGCAAATTTTGAACTGCGCAGATTGTTTGCGCATGCCATATTTCGTTAATAAAATGGCGTGTTCTTAGTTTGCCGTTATAGTTTGCAAAATAAATATGAAATATAAGTCAGTGCCGTGAAAATAAAATGGAACACTTTTTTTTTTTAATTTTGAAATTGTAGCCATACAATTTAATATCATTAAAAATATTGTAAAGTAAATTAAAGAAATTGAATTTACCCATCCTTGACAGGAAAGTGTATAAACAAGAACTTTAATACAATAAAAGGAAAAAAAACTATTATTATTATAACAAATAATAAGAAAAGGCTTAATTGATTCTTAGTTTTTTCATGTTATGTTATCATTTAATGCATAGTGCAGCAGTTAATTTTATAATATTATAATTAATAATAGGTATTGTATTATTTAATTCTTTGTTTTTATATTAGTAATATATTTAAATAAATTGATATCTAATGACTATTTAGTAAAAAAAAAAAACATTGAAAAATAGAAACTTCTTTATACGGATTTGAACTCGCGACCTCACTTAGATTCGGTGTTTGCTCTAACCCTCGCTCTAACCAACTCGGCTACAAGCCAAGCTGTACTGTTCTCATATTTGTAGGATTTTGAAGTAGTAAATTATTTCATTAAAAACATGGCCGCCAATAAAAATTTTTGGAGACACTAACTTCAAAGGTACCGACAGAGAGTGTCGCATCTGGTTACGATAGTATAGATAATCTGTGTTGATACTATGGTAGATCTCCATATTTTATATAGTAAACCAAACGCTTGCCTTGCTTTCTTTATTCTCTCGTCAACATCTCGGTCTGCTCCACCATCTAGGGAAATTATACTCCCTAGGTAGCAGAATTCATTTACTTCTTCAATGTTGTTGTTGTTAATTTGGAATGGAAAATGGTTATTGGTGTTTATACGCATCGATTTCGTTTTGGAGACATTTATTTCTAGCCCTGCATTCCTAGCGCTTAGGACAAGATTGTTGATCTTTTGCTGCATATCATGATGTGTGTGGGATAAAAGACATATATCATCAGCGTAGTCAAGGTCTTCTAGTTGATGAAATAGACCCCATCCTATGCCGTGTTGTTCTCTTGTTGATTCTAGAAGTGTAGCGTCCAGGACTATGTTGAAGAGTAGAGGAGACAACAAGCATCCCTGTTTCACGCCAGCACGTAGCATTTCTAGTGTATCATATTTGGTAATATATGTACTGATTGTTGTAATGTTTGTGTTGTAGGTGGTGGTGGTGCTAGCAGTGTGGTGATCGGGGTGTTGGGGCGGCATGGCCGTGCTTTGGCGATGAGGCCGCCGGCTGGGCCGGGGCCGGGCACATGGAGCGGCCGGCCGAGCAGCAGCCGGCGTCGCCGCAGCGCACCGTGCTCGTCTACTTTCACGTCGGCTCGCGTAACGAAGTCGCGCTCTTCCGACAGGACACTCCTGACGATCAACTCAAAGGTACGAAACAAACACACTTCCATCCGAACTTATAATGTCAGTACTTATATGCTTTACAAGCATATTTAAGCGTCTGTAAAAAATAAAATCTCGACTAACTCTCTCAACAACTAAGCTCATGCAGCCGTATTCATAGTGACTTCGATTTACTTAAACTAGGTTTAAACCAGATCTAAATATGGTTATTCATAGTCAAACTTAGACCTGATTTAAACCTGGTCTAAGTAAATCGAAGTTAAACCATTCTATCTAGTCGGCTATGCCCATACATTACATTGCTCATGCGTAGTGAATACAATTTTGATATTTTTTGTGATCACAGCTGTTGTGGACTGGGCTGATTTTTTACAACTAAAACTTTTTATTTACTGTTAACAACGACATTAATACAATTAATTTTTACCTTAATTGCTGTAACACACATTGATGGTTTTAGTACATCAGGATTTGCAAGGGAATATGGAAATAAAAATGAAATGCTTCTGGATATGATGTAAATTTAGATGAACATACATAATTTGCAGTTCCCCAAAAATAACGCTCAAACTACTTCGAAAAATAAAATATTAGTATCAGAACCAATAGATCCAATTTAATATTTAAACTGGAATATGAAATGAAAAATAAATTACATTAAATGAAGAATATGAACTTTTTATGATAAAATTATTTCTGGATTGCAGTCAAATATTCATTTATTTTAATCATACAACACATGCAACTTCTTCAGATGAGACTTCTTAAAAATTATTCAAAAATTGAATACATTTAACAGTAATACATAACAATTACACTGTCGCTTACATAATATAATACATAATCTTACAATATTTTATATATTAAAATTCCTTCAATATAGTTCACTCTTTCGTCCACTGGTATATTATGCAGTATTATTATTGTCCGAATATGAGCTTTGATGTAGTAGCTTTAGTTGG
This sequence comes from Ophonus ardosiacus, assembly GCA_943142095.1. Lineage (NCBI taxonomy): Eukaryota > Metazoa > Arthropoda > Insecta > Coleoptera > Carabidae > Ophonus > Ophonus ardosiacus. The sequence goes on along the minus strand of OW964829.1, from coordinate 38,031,203 downwards.
ATGAAGCACAAATATCAATATAAATTATGGTGGCAACTCCAAATCCAATGCGAATCATTGTACTTTGTGAAAACTGTGTAAGTTTGCTAAAACAGAGTGTTTAACTTAAATAAGTTGTTACAATTAAACATTTTATGTAATAAATTATTACCAGATTCACTTTAATAATTCTCTATTCAAAGATATAATGCTCAAAACTTGTATATCAACTGAAACTGCTCGCTTTTTATTGCTGTTTGCATTTTCTAATATTGGTATTATTCTGTCGATTAAATTCTGTAGTTTTCTTTCTTAGATCTGCAAATTTAAAACACTTTAAAAAACCAAAAACTTACACAACTGAACATTTCCTGAAATACTACTTAACCTATAATAAATTAATAATTAATAATATTTATAACATACTACTTACAAAAAATATTATATTAAGTAATAATGTATTTAATTTGCATTAAACACACAAAATTATATTTTCATAGTTCTGTCAACTGACTTAATACCGCATTAAACTAGGCTACGCGCAGGTCTAAAGTTTAGTCTAGAGTTAGACCTGTACTAGCCCTAAACTGCCTCTATGAATAGCTTTTTTCGCCAGTCTAAGTTAGACTGGAGATAGACTAGGTTTAGACTCGAACAGAAGCACCATGAATACATGAACTTTACTGATTTTACAATAAATTTATTTTGCAACGGTGCACAGATAGATGTCTTATATACTAATTTTTCAAAGGCATTTGATCATGTGGACCACAATATATTATTACGTAAATTGAATACTCAATTTAATTTCTCTCTTAATCTCGCAGTATATTTTTCTTCCTATCTTTCTAATCGTGATATGTCTGTATTTTACAACAATTTCAAATCTAAACCGTATATTGCTTCCTCCGGAGTTCCTCAAGGTTCTAATTTCGGTCCATTATTATTTATTCTCTTAACTAATGACAGTTATCTCAGTTCAGAACTCAAAAGAACTGCTATATGCAGATGATCTGAAAATCTTTAAGTTCATTAAGTCGTTCGAAGATACATTATTATTACAGAAAGATATCGATAAAATCTACGATAAAGATACTCACAATTTTTAGGATTATCCGAACTGCCATTATAATATAAATAGATCATATTGACTCAATACAGCTCTCAAATAACAAATTTAATAACTAATAAATATTGAAAAACATTAATTAAACAATCCTAGTGTAAAACCTATTTTGTATTAAAAACGGATTGGAGATTTTAGCTTTTTAGTCTATTGAATTTTACCTCGCGTTCGAGTAACTCCGTAAATATAAGTTAGATGAAGTATCATTTTATATCTAAAATAGCAGTGCCCTATAACATGTTACTGCTTTCTATAACAATGTGAACATACTACAACGAACCATAAACTATTATTCCACATACTTTACATTCCGCAGAAAATGAGAAAATCTCTTCTATCTAAACCTTATTTTTATGGCCTGTAATAAATCCTTTACGGCTAACTGTGTTCACTTCATAATGAAATTTATAAAATGTTATTTTTAGTGTTCATAACAATTACTACAGCTCACAATTGGAAATATTTTCTAACAGGAGTAGAGTAGTTACCTCCTCGAAATTCTGAATAATAAAGTTAGTTTTCGCTGGAGCGGAACTGCATGCTCTCTGTTACCGGAAGAGCGTACTATATTTCTTGCCGAAACTAACTACCTCATTATATTTTCCAATAAAACCACCATTACGTCATCCAGCTTTCTCTTCGCCTAAACATCAACGATTTTTCAAAATTTTAATTGTCAGAGGAAATATGATATTTAACAACAAAGAAGTTTTTAAAAAATAGTATTTCTAAATATCTACGGGGGATGTTTTGAAAATTTTTATACTTGCCGTTAAATAAATATGGACTGGAGATTTCCACACTGTTGCCAATTCCATTGGTCATGTTGAAAATGCTAAGTTATGAAGAAGCGGCAACACAGCAGGGCAAGGGACAGATAGGGGAGAAGGAAAAAATGAGCATTAGTCAATATTTATTTGTCGGCGAGTATAATACAAAAAAATCTGTTGCGGCCAGCACAAGTCCTTCCGCCAAGTCGATGTATTTTGCACAAATCCCATACCAAAAGTTCCTTGGATTTTATACAGGGTGTTCCATTTAAGTGTGCCACCATTGCTATCTCGAGAACTATAAGTGCTACGAGGTTGGTTAAATTAGCAAAGTACCACCATTTTACAAGACTATTACAATGAACAAAAAAATTTTTTTTCGACCAGTGGTTCTCAAAATACGGGACACAACTTTCTTATTTTAAATGGGAACGTTTTTTTTAGGTTATTCGATAGAGTATTTTTTCTGAATTCAACGATATAAACATATCATATATGTAATTTATGTTAAATTTATATGTATTTTATTTATATCTGGCTTAAACAAGAGTGCTATGGATAGAAAACAATTGAAAAATAAAGAAATCAAACAATGGTGTAACTACTACTACTAAATTTAACAAGTAATGAAGCAATGTTAGACAGAACAATATGTCCAATTTTTTTCTATCCATAGCACTCTTATTTCAGCCAGATATAATTGAAATTCACATAAATTTAACATGCATTTTTCTCAGTTATTTTGTTATATTAGTATATGATATGTTTATATCGTTGAATTCAGAAAAAAATACTCTATCGAATAACCTAAAAAAAATGTTCCCATTTAAAATAAGAAAGTTGTGTCCCGTATTTTGAGAACCTCTGGTCGAAAAAAAATTTTTATTTGCTCATTGTAATAGTCTTGTAAAATGGTGGTTCTTTGCTAATTTAACCAACCTCGTAGCTCTTATATTTCTCGAGATAGCAATGGTTCCTCTCTCAAGTCTTCTGCGATACAGTCCTTCCGTCTTCTCTTTGGTCTTCCTCGTACTCCCGGCATTGAAAGTTCCAATCTTGAGGCGAGGCTGCAACTGCATGTCACTTGCGAGGAACACTGTGACATACCACTTTCTGATCCTATACTTTCCATCTTTGTGTTTGCACTTGACACTGACTTCTGTTAGAATTTTTTGAATATATCTGCTGTTTCCATGATATATAGCAAAGCTATCTGATTTTTGGAAGTTAATCTCTTTATAATTCTTTAACTCTATATGCATTGAATACCGTGAGTATTTTTTAACGTAAAACATTGGGTTTGTCATATCCATGGTTACGACTTGATATTTGATTGACAGCAATGTATTTGCCCGTTCCATTTAAAATGAAACATAGGAAACGAGTCTGACAGAAGTATTATATTTAAATATTGTAAGAAATTTAGCCGAGTCAGAAAACCACTCGGGCACAAGGTGCATACTATATTTTTCCTACAACTAATTTTAATTTAGAATGCAGGTATAATTATTTAAACAAAATTAACCTCTATTGACGTCTTATCAAATGTCGAATTCGTTCCCTATGTTTCATTTTAAATGGAACGGGCAAATACATTGCTGTCAATCAAATGTCAAGTCGTAACCATGGATATGACAAACCTAATGTTTCACGTTAAAAAATACTCACGGTATGAAGAAAAATGTATAATCTAACCGTATAGAGAAGAGTATGCGGTATGAAAGAATTGTAAAGAATTATGAAGTGTCACTGAATCTGGCAAAGATCGTATATTAATACAGAATTTCCAATTTGCCGAGCAATCAATTTAAGTTTAAATATAGAAGCAATAAATTCAAAAATGATCCTGCAAATATGTTACCCTGTCGTGATGCCTCCAAATTGAATTTCGCGCCGAAATCGGATAGCACATTTCCGCTTGATCCTTTTACAGGCCATCCCAAATCTCCGATCTGAAATCCCGATCTTTATCCGATCCCAGCGGTCCGATTATGACAAAGTGTGGTCCTGATAAATTAAGGCAGGTTATTAAAACGCAAAATAATATCCGAGCCCAAGCGTTACATCAGATTTGGTCGCTGACTCTAATTTATCTCTGGCGGGGGAGGAAATTAATTTTACGAAGTTCGAGCGAGTCGCGCATGCGCAGAACAATAACAGAGTTAGGTTAGAATACCGTAACGGTTAATCAAAAGTTAACGAAGCTAAAGCTGGAGCTTTGTATTGAGTTTTATTCTGTTTTATCTCCATAATGCTTTCGCTATATGAGAGGGAAATACGTAATGTTCCTAAAACTATTCTTGGCATTTGCAGTCAAGTGTTGTTGAGGTGATAATGCTCTATCATTAGCGATCCTGAGTAAGTTTCGGAAACTTCCAACGTTCCTGCTTCGGTTCCTGCTTACGTTTAAATACTTTACTTCAGTTTAATCAAGATCATGAATTTAATTGCGTTGATTTCAGTTCAATTCATACACTACTCTTGTAAAAACATATTAGTAACGATTTATGTTGAACTTACATTAAATTATTAATTTGTTTCAACATTTATTATATTATTTAACCTGTGATAAAACTACTTTTCATTCTTGCATGTAGAACCTACATACTGTCTAACGCTAGATGCTGTATGCTTTTTGACGTCATGGCGTCACTGGTCTTTTTAAAATAATTTGTTTTATCCAACACCGACACATAAAATACTTGTTACTATGGTTACTTGAAATAACTAATGTACAACATTACTCACTCCGTAAGAGAATAATTGAGATGCCACGGAGGAATTATTACTGAGTTTTGCGTTGTTATTTTAATATAAATAAAAAATAGCACTATGAGGCTTATTTATTTAAACTAATAATAACATTTATGTTAAAAGGTACTTACGTTACTTATCTTTACACATATGATGAAAAGAAAACGAGTTTGTGGTTGCTAGTTTCGGAATTAAATTCAAAGTTGCTGTTTGTTCCTCTAAGGCGGCTTTTCAATCTCTGGTTAATATTTTAACTTCTGGTTAAGTAAACAATATTGCATCGTTTTATTGACAGCAATGATAAATCTGTCATTTGACAGTTCATTTCGTTTCAATTTTGTTTTATTTAACCTTTAGTTAAAATTTTAACTAGATATTGAAAAAAAACTGGCCCTAAATGAATGTTTCATCCATTTTAATGTAGTTTTTTTTTCAAATAATTCCCAATGACAGATAGTAATTATTATTACAGGAATTTATTTTCATTAAGAATCTAAAAAATGTTTTATAAAATGTTGTACCTATTACTTTCGTGTGGAATACATATTAGTCACTAAAATAATTAATACGTATAATAAATAATTACAGAGTGATCAATAAAAACTAATTCAGTTGGCAATAACAAAAAAATACTTGAAATTGGTAACACTGATACAAAGATTTATTTCCTGTTGTTGGCAGTGATATTTGAAAATTTCAATTTCAGTACATTTACAATTTTTTATTAAAATGGTTCTTGTTTCCTTTACCCACGTACTTTTATTTCTTACATTACTCATAGACAGTGGCGTATTTACGATTTTCTTCTGGGAGGGGTCCAAAATTATAGTGAGGGAAAGAAGTCAAAAAAAGGGGGCGCAGGCGAAATTTTTTTTCACTCAAGGTCAAATGCCTTATAATTGAAAATTACTTTTTTTCAAGGGATGTGCAGCTGCATGTTTTCCCCCTTTTACATACCAAAATAAATTACCAGATCACACAACATTTTAGAAAAGAGAATATATTTAACAGATTGTTGACTTGGATAAACACAACACAATATGGCGCGACTATTATATAGGGCCTACGTTTCATTACATTACAAGAAAAATGGAGTCCGAAGAAAAAATCAAAACTCAAAATATATATTCTTAAAAAAGCCAATATTATAATCATTACTATATTATATAATCATTACTAAATCAGTATTATATGTACTTGTATTATTGTTTTATACCACTACTTCTATTTAGAGGAATATTTCCAATCTTCGTGGTTTTGAATCGTATCGTAATCGGTATATTTCGGAATGTCTCGTGAGTCCAGTCATTCCTATTTCTTCAGTTCTGTAAAATGTAAATACCTATAAATTATAGGGTATTATAGGTATTATTAGTATATTATATACGATGTAATTAAAGGTTAAAGTGCATACAATGTAAAATTACTAATTACATATTTTAAAAAAATGAGTGAACTTTAAAATAAAGGGGGAGGGGTGGTCCGGACCCCCTGGACCCCCCCTCCCGTAAATACGCCACTGTGAAATAATCTAAAGCATTTCAATTACTCAAAATCTTATTAGCTGTCGGGACTCTGCTCTCACATATCTTTTTGTTTGATCACTGTATTCTTGGACAATACAGTAAAAACTAGGTTATATGAATTAATAAAAAACCCTGGATATTATTTTTTATATAAAATGCATTTTTAATAAAATATTGTTATGGCAATTTTTATTATCAGGCTCACTTTAAGACTTAAATTATTTTAATACTTTATCTTTAATTTGAAGTAATGCTACAGTGCTCGCTAAATTGCTAAATTTATATTATGAAAACGAACACAATTTTAATTTTAATTGAAAATGTTATAGTGAATATAAAGTGAAAAGGCTCTTAATACTTTATTTCGATAAATTATTATTTTGGCAGGAATAAAATATAATAAATTTTGTCCAACTAGGAGCCTCGTCCAAATGTCTGACAACATTCTATATGAAGTAAATAAATGAAACAATATTGTACCACGAAAACAACAATATTCTTCAATTCATTAAATCATCAAAAAAAGTAAACAAGCCATTAATTCAGTTGATGTTGGCAAAAACAATAAATAACTTTTAATAATGTGATCAAGGGTCATTGTGTCTAATATTAGGAAGGGGATGTGAGAAGTGAGAAGGCGCGTCGTTGCTTCTGACCAAAACAAATTAACTTTCCATTTAAGGCCCTTCCTCCATCTGCCATCAGTGACATCACAAACCGGCGGCCCGAGCACGTAATTGTAACGTTGTGTAAACATGGGGGTTTACACAACGCTAGTTTATGAGTACGGGAGCGGGTTATACCTCCTTCTACACTTCCACTATTGGGATCGATTTTTCAAAGTTTAATGTACCCAGCATATCGTTTATGTCCGAATACTTCCAATAATGTTTCAATTATTCAACGCATGATCTTTAAATCACATTTACAAGCGGTTCAATTACATTACCATACCGTTTCAGGAAACTTTTAATGAAATCTAATGAATTATTTTCAATTTGTTTCACTTTTTGATGTAGGTTGCTTGTGTATAGTGCGCGACACGAAATATGAACTACGGAAAATATGTTATATACAGGGTGGGGCAGAATAACCTCCCTGATTTGAACGGTTAATTGTAAGAAAACGGTTCAAGATACATAAAAAAAGTTTTTATTGCTCAAAAGTACATATAATGCCGTTTTATTTTCACGATGTTTGGAAAATGATATCGTCCAAGTGGCGGCCTTTGCGAGCATCGCACATATTGAGCCTTTCAAAGAAGTTTTCTGCCACTCTTCCCAGTATATCTTGCAAAATTCCAGCGATGACGTCCTCAATCGCCTCCTTCAGAGCTTCAAGCTACAGCTTTGACATATCCCCACAGAAAAAAGTCACACGGCCAGAAGGCTTCTGTGTCGTGTTCCTCGCCATACTCTTTCATTTTGGGGCGCAAAAAGTTCTCCAACATACAATAGTGAGCCGAATTCACGGTAACAGAACAGTTAACCCTTCGGATTTAAAAAATAAGGCCCAATAATGCGTATAGAGGACATAGCGCACCAAACTGTTACTTTGGTGCTGTGAAGAGGTTTTTGATGCAGTACACGAGGGTTCTCAGATGCCCAGTAACGAAAATTTTGTTTATTTACTGTGCAACAAAGATGAAAATGCGCTTCGTCGAAAGGCTCAATATGTACATTGCTCGCCAAGGCCACCACTTGGACGATATCATTTTCCAAACATCGTGAAAATAAAACGGCATTATATGTACTTTTGAGCAATAATTTTTTTTTTATGTATGTTGAACCGTTTTCTTACAATTAACCGTTCAAAGCAGGGAGGTCTTTCTGCCCCACCCTATACATATATATATATATATATATATATATATATATATATATATATATATATATATATAAGGAGGAAAATATCGTGGGTGTGTCAGTGGATTGTGGGCTTTAATTAAAGTTGATTTCTTTTAAAATCTGTCAAGCTTTCGTGTATTTAGTTTTTTACACATCATCAGGACAGTTTTGGTGAAGTTGTTTATAAGTCATTGATTTTATAAAACAGAAGAATTTTGACATTATTTTAGTTAAAATTTACAAAAATAAAACTTATAATAATTTTGACTGTATCACATGTTTAAGTACGTTGTAGTACTACAACGTACTTAAACATGTGATACAGTCAAAATTATTATAAGTTTTATTTTTGTAAATTTTAACTAAAATAATGTCAAAATTCTTCTGTTTTATAAAATCAATGACTTATAAACAACTTCACCAAAACTGTCCTGATGATGTGTAAAAAACTAAATACACGAAAGCTTGACAGATTTTAAAAGAAATCAACTTTAATTAAAGCCCACAATCCACTGACACACCCACGATATTTTCCTCCTTAACTAATCGAAACAGTGACGATTACACTCCACATATATATATATATATATATATATATATATATATATATATATATATATATATATATATATATACAGGGTGTATCAAGATAATGGAACAGTGCATTTTATTCGTGTATGTGAAAAGATACAGAAAAAAGTGATTAAGATATTTTGTAAGGCATAGAGGGGGACACATTTTAGCATAAACTTTATTATCTTAAATCCAGTGGTACTCAAACTATAGGGCAATATTATATTTTTTTAAATGATATTATATATATTTTATTACCTCATTAAATTGAAAATTTTGTTCTGAATTCAACGATATAATAATATCGTATCCTTACATTGCGAAAAATTTGATAAAAATTAATTCAAAATTAATATTTCATTTCTACCTTATCTAAGTAATCTGAGCAAACATTCAATCAATAAAACAAAATAAAATTTATTTTAGTTTTATTACATTCAAGTAAGCTACGATTTTGGCAATAAATTCAACTTTTAAGATAAATTTTTTGTTTTATTGTTTGAATGTTTGCTCAGATTACTTAGATACAGTAGAAATAAAATACTAACTTTGAATTAATTTTTATCAAATTTTTCGCAATGTAAGGGTATGATATTATTATATCGTTGAATTCAGAACAAAATTCTCTATTTCATGATTTAATAAAATGTATATAATGCCATTTAAAAAAATATAATATTGCCTTATAGTTGGAGTACCACTGGATTTATGATAATAAAGTTTATGCTAAAATGTGTCCCCCTCTATCCATTACAAAATATCCTAATCACTTTTTTCTGTATCTTTTCATATACACGAATAAACGGCACTGTTCCATTATCTTGATACACCCTGTATATATATATATATATATATATATATATATATATATATATATATATATATATATATATATCAAACCATATAGAAAATAAGATATTCTTTCATATTGATGATCATATAAAATGTCAGAAAATGTTTTATGCAACTGGACTATAATGTCATAAAATTTGTTAGAAATTTTAATACCAAGGCCTTGATATATAAATAACTATACTATAATAGGCTTTATCATGCAGATTTGAGAGCTAGTTTTAATATGAATGACCATATGGCTAATATTTTGCTATTCTGGTGGAGGATCCCATTATTGTTTTTCTTATTACCACAACAAAGCATCATCCTGTACAGTCCCGTTCAGCCTAGTTTAGTCCTGTTATTCTGGACGCAATAAGCTACACTTCCCATGGCCATCTCGGATGACAGGACAATGGTCAAATAATCGGATTTGGCAATAACAGATAATGGAAATGCGGTAAATAACAATCTACCAGTAAACATCGGTCGGTACTACAACTACAGCATTAATAATCGGAGAAATGTATCACGAAAACAGTGTAGCTCTTTAGAGGTTAATTCAATTTATATGTGGAATTTACAGTGTAGGAATTAGTTTCGTTGGTAGATTCAATTAGTAAGGAGAGCTATTTGTTACCAAACTGTCACAACCTAAATGGAGGAAGAGGTAATAATTATGACATGCTATTAACTTGACACTTTAAACTCAGAAATTTGCCTCGGTCGCGCTTTAAAGTTTCACGTATGATATATGCGCAGCATGTGACGTGTACCAGAAAAGTTTCCAAGTATTTTGAAAGAAATTAATAATAAATAGACTATTTAGAATTGGGTGACGCAGTTAAAATATATTCTAAGAATCTGAGAGATTTATAGAATATTTTATCTTATAAATAATTCAATGATATATTATAACGCGGAATTCAACAGTGATAATAAGTAATATATGGTGTATAATACAACAAGTTTTATAAACATATCTTCTCTATAACACAAAAGTTACATACTGTACATTTTCTACGACGCAACTACGTTACTCGAGAAAACATAAAAATTGCTTGAAAAAAGGGCAAATCAAAATCCAGATATTTTTATACTGCAAAATTAAATTTTTTAATTTAATTAATTTTTGGAAATAAAATACCGCAAAACGTTTTCAAAAGATCTGATGTGATCAACATAATACCTACCTCCCGCTATTTAATTTTTATTAATTTAAATACATACCTACGTATTTACTAATGCTGCAAACTATATTATGCTTATTGCTTTATTTATTATTATTTTTTTTAATGTCACCATTATTAATAGTTTTTTTCCAGTTACATTTATCTGTCAGTTACATACATTTGAAATATAAACTGTGTAACAAAGGAATTGTGTTTATCAAAGGCTCTGAGATTTATAAAAAGATTATTTTTTAAATTTACTTGTAGAATATAATAATATAGAAAAGGTATTAATATATACCTGTAGAAAATTCAATAATCTTTAATTTTTATTACATAAAATGCGATATGGCATTTAATGGTATTTTTAACGGAAAACCATTATGAGCTTCAAGTAACGTGCCATTTCCGGTATTTGAGTTAGATCGTAGAGACAAAATCCATATACATACACACATACATACACACATACACAGGCATCATCGTAAAAATGTCAAAATTGGATTCTAGGGACCTTACCGTGGTCAATTACTAAAATCTCGATATGCGATTTTTAGCACGATCCTATATTTCTCTTCCCAAGAGTAGCGGCAGGTAAAAATTAACTTTTTGAATATTTATCTAAAAATCTAAATATTATTTTAAATTCTTGGAATGTTGTCTGAAAAATATAGCAGACTCTGTACAAAGTGAAACAAAGAATATGAAACTGCCATGTTGGCAAATATTTTCCTCAAATTTCTTAAATTTGGTCTGCGGGTTTTTATAATGTGTTTGTATAATTAAAAATATTCCATTAGTATCATGCGAGACTGCTGTTAAAAATTATTTACAAAGGCCCAAAATTTAACCATGTTTTATATATTTATGTAACCTCCAGGCTACATTTAATAAATTAAAACAAAGCACCGTACACAAAAATTGGGTTGTTATTTTCGTAAATATAACTGAAGATGAAACAGGAAATGTTATTATCGATAATTTAAGTGATCACCAAACAAATTTGTAAGTATATTTCATTTCACATAAAAAATAGTAGATGGCACTTGAGAGCCTACTGCTTACGCGTTATATAAATAATTTAAATTCGTGATCCCAAACTTTATCAATAATAAAAATATTTTTATCTGTAAAATGTACGAGTCCTGAATATTAAAAATTACAAAACATGGTTAAATATTATCAAATTCTGTAGATTTTATTTGATAATTGACAGGTGACAAGTGATATTTTTTGTTTTTGTGAATTAGGTTAGGTTAGGGCATAATTTATATCCCTATCTAACACAATACAATTTCTATTAAATTTAAATAATGGTTATCAAATTACTTGATCATCAAAAATAATAAATGAATAATAATGTTGAGAGATTCGGTGGTAGGCACTTGGTGAAACATATTTAAATAACGAGAAATTAGTTAAAGAAAACACTTGGTGTAAGTTTCACAAAATATTTATTTAAGACACTTTATCGATTTCGGTTTCTTAGACTTACTTAAGAAGAAAAATTAATTGGAAAATGTAAGATGACCCCATTATTATTTATGGTATTCATTTATTATATCAATTTATCAAAACATAATTCTTCTGTTTCTGTGTCTTTATTAAACGCACTGTTTTTGACGCTATCGGTGGTATGACTGTTTTCAAGACTAACAGATAAATGAAATATGACCTCAAATTTCTGTCAGTCATCAATGAATTTTCATCTGCGAAGTTAAATTTTTTAGCGGGAAGTTAAATTTTTTAGCGGGAAGTCAAATTGTTGACAAGTCGCATTTTTATTAAAATCAAATAAAACTATAAAATTAGCTTAATAGAAAAAATAGTACAAAAATATGTTTCATAAGGCCTGTTATCAAACTTGTCCTTTGTAAAACTCGTACGTTAACACATTGCCATAAGAAACTTGTTTCTTTTTAATATTTTGATCATTATTAAATATTCTGGTAACGAGAAATTAGTTAAAGAAAACACTTGGTGTAAGTTTCACAAAATATTTATTTAAGACACATTATCGATTTTGGTTTCTTAGACCATCATCAGAAGTACAATACAAGAATCTTAAGAATTACAGCTTATATATTATCCCGTTAGGGTTACTTATGGTAGGGGGTACTTAGTGGTTTTTCCTAGCAAACATTCGAAAAATTCCGATTGAAACAAATCAACTTGATCATTTAAAATAGGTGAATTTGTTTTTAAAGCTTTTTGAATTTCATTCGCTTCTAAAATGTTCATTTTTTGTCCTTTATCTAAAATATGTAAAAAAAATAAATTGTCTATACTGCAAGCGTGATTGGTTTCAATGAGGTGTTTGACAATATTAGAATCAGTTTTATTTAGCTTGTGTGATCTCATGTGAACATGTGATCTTGATATCTGATTGTAAACGTTCTTCCTGTTTGACCTATATAACATTTTTCGCAGTCGTTACATTTTATTTGATAGATACCACAATTAAGGTTCCTGTCTCTGTTTTCAATTTTATTATTAACAATTAAATTTCTTAAAGTGTAATTACAATAAGAGGCTGGTGTTACGTTTGAACATATACCTATTACTTATATACTGCTGATGCTCATATTTTTCACTGGAGAATAGCAATCATGATGAAATGCAATGAAAGATATGTTCTATCTCTGTAATAGAAGACCTGTGAACTAAGGCGCAGGCGTGAATACATGAGTGTCGCACAAAGAAAGTGCTGCAAGGGGCATAACAAAATTGAGGATGCAACAGCGTACTCAAATATTTAATTAGGGGGCAAATTCTATTTATGTAATAAATGAATTATTGGGTACTTTATCCAAAGATAAAAACACTTACCCTGAATGTAAAAAAAACATTTATTAATAATAATAAAGGAAGGTATAAAAAATGAAAACAACTCAATACAATATAAGCATTTATTGATTTTTAAATAATATTAATCTTGAATATTTGTTCCTTATATAATCATTTTATCTGACATTAATTTAGCTTCATGGTGTATTTTAAGTTTTAAAAAAATATCTATAATAATTTTTATTATTTGTATTTTATGATTATCAAAAATATTTTGATTTTTAATGTGGTCATCAAAAATAGTTTGTTTAAAATATTTAAAAAATTGTTCGTTTTAAATCATTTTTCTTTGTGCTGTCGCAATAAACTTTCTGCAGTTTTGCATATACAGGATGTCTCTTAAATAGGGGGACATGGCTTAACCACAGATTCCTGAGGCTAAAATAAGACGATTTAACCAAACTTACTTCTACCGGAAAGTGTACCGTTTAGACAGAAATCTGCTTCAAAGTTCTTTGAAAAAAAAATTATTTTGCTTATAATAATCGGACGCTTACTTCGATTTGGATGAAATTTGATATGACAGTTTATATGGTTATAGGTCATCTTTTAAGGTGATACTTGTTATTATTAGTGAACCACTAGTGTTTGAAACTTAGGTCTCCCAACATTAATTAGACCGTAACTTTTTAATGGCAATGCCGAAAACGTGAAATTATTTTTCTTCAGAAAGATATATTCAATAGTAAACTTTTGTCTCTCTGTGTAATTTGTGATATCTGTTACGGTTCACACAGAAAAAAATAAAATCTTAGTGTCTGCACTGCTAAATTTTTAAAATAAATTTAATCTAGCAGTCTATCCAAATGTCAAACAAGTAATTTTTAATGACAGTAACAATTGTTTTACGGGTTGTCAAAAATTTTCTTCGCAATATTCTAAAATTAGTAACATCCGTGTGTTCGGCTTAATAGTATTTTACTACCATTATTATAAATAAGACAATTACATATCTTAGCTTACTCCTAAACAAGTTGTAAAGATTGACAACTCGTTACTGTCATTAAAAATTACTTGTTTGACATTTGGATAGACTGCTAGATTAAATTTATTTTAAAAATTTAGCAGTGCAGACACTCAGATTTAATTTTTTTCTGTGTGAACCGTAACAGATATCACAAATTACACAGAGAGAGAAAAGTTTACTATTGAATGTATCTTTCTGAAGAAAAATAATTTCACGTTTTCGGCATTGCCATTAAAAGGTTACGGTCTAATTAATGTTGGGAGACCTAAGTTTCATACACTAGTGGTTTACTAATAATAACAAGTATCACCTTAAACGATGACTAATAACTATATAAACTGGCATACCAAATTTCATCCAAATCGAATAAAGCGTCCGAATATTATAAGCAAAGTTAATTTTTATTCGAAGAACTTTGAAGCAGAATTCTGGCTAAATGGTACACTGTCCGGTAGAAGCAAGTTTGGTTAAATCGTCTTATTTTAGCCTCAGGAATCTGTGGTTAAGCCATGTCCCCCTATTTAAGAGACACCCTGTATATATATATATATATATATATATATATATATATATATATATATTTATTATTATTATATTAATTTCTTTGAAAAATAGAGGTACATTTTTACAGCCCTCAAAATATATATATATATATATATATATATATATATATATATATATATATATATATATTACATATTTTGAGGGCTGTAAAAATGTACCTCTATTTTTCAAAGAAATTAATTTTCCAGTTACTGCTTCCGAATATAGAAATTTTGAACAAAATGTACAAATATTCAATTTCACAATTTTTTGTATTATGTACCCCGCAATATACTCGACCACGTCATCTACATAGTTATTTAACATGATGAATAAAACTATTACTGCTCGCAATGACGTACAATAAAAGAATGAGAATGATGGAATGTTTTCGAAATAACTAAGAGAAAATCGCTTGCTTTCCATTTGCTTTCAAACAAAACCAATTGGCCGCTAACGGCTGTAACCAATCACTTAGTAGGATCTTGGACATGCGCATAATTTCGACGGTCTCCTATTAGAAGGATGGAAATATATAACTGTCCTCTTTCCTAGTGATTGCTAAATATATTGAATCAGCAGTATATAAGTAATAGGTATATGCGTTTGAAGATCTAAAATTATTTTTTTGTAACGGAATCTGAAATTTTCCCTAAATATGACTTCCCGCTAAAAAATTTAACTTCGCAGATGAAAATTCATTGTTGACTGACAGCAATTTGAGGTTATATTTCATTTATCTGTTAGTCTTGAAAACAGTCATACCACCGATAGCGTCAAAAACAGTGCGTTTAATCGTATAGATCAAACATGTTTTCATTGCGTTTATAGACTCATAAAGACAGAGAAACAGAAGAATTATGTTTTGATAAACTGACACAATAAATGAATACCATAAATAATAATGGGGTCATCTTATATTTCCCAATTAATTTTTCTTCTTAAATACTTTAAACTATTCACATACTTATATAAATATATATTATGTCACATAAGTTTCTAGTGTTAGAGAAATAATTTTTTAAAATGTATATATTTTAAATTTATTGATACTACATTTATTAATGTATGTAGTTATATTACCTAGACACTTCGATAGCAACAATTTTGTTTGTCCTTCCTTTCTTATATTATAAATTTAGAATATTTCATTATTTGTACTTGCTTTCTAAATCAAAAACCACCTGTTGCGTGCTTAGCGTTATATTAAATTAACAATGAGAAATAACCTTGAATATCTCTAACAAATATTTGGAGATCAATGATCAAATCAATACAACTTAAGGCCGGTTTTTTAATATCGTTAAAATTTTAACTAAGAGTTAGATGAACAAAATTGAAACGAAATGAACTGTCAAATGACAGATTTATCATTACTGTCAACAAAACGATGCAATTGTTTACTTAAATAAAAGTTAAAATTTTAACCAGAGATTGAAAAACCGGCCCTTAGATGCTTGGTTAAATATAACCCCTAATCAGTACTGTGATTTCTTTTCAAGCGGCCCATAATATTTCATAATGAGGATGCGTATTATGTTGAAAAGAAACTTATACATATTCATTTGAAACGAAAAAAGAATCCAAAAGGCGTTGAACGATGCTCATCCCAGCATCATCTGAAGAATGAATAAATTAAGGTTCAGATCTTAAAAGAAAATGTATTTTACCTCAAGCTAGAGATATATTGCACAGTGTTCTTCTTTTAAGCATAATTTCAGATTTATTATTAAATTTTTTTACTACCAAGGAATTTTATTAAACTTGCTGAAAAACTTGTATTTAAAAATTTTGCCGGAATGGTGTGGTACCATTCAAAGAAAGCTTTCGCAAAAAACACGAGAAAGAAAATTTCATTAACATTTATTTGATTTAAATTTTCCAGAAATATTTAATTAAAAATATCTTCAAGCGAAATATGTCTAAATCAGAGAATTTCTTATTGTAAAGAGCACACATACGGAAGAGTGGGGAAGACATGAGCAGATTGGTACGGGAGAAAGGGAGATAAAAAGTGGAGGAGAAGCGAGTAGATAGAGGGGGCGTGGAAATTTAGTAGAGCAAGACAGCAGGGATCATCGATTCTATTATTAATTAGACTAAATAGATGAAGAATAAGAGTGTTTTCCCGGCGTTCCAAAAGGCTTTTTACGTCAAACATGCTTAATAAGGCTGAATAATTTCTTTCTGGGTAAAATTTATTAATTTTAAAATAAATAAATTTAAGAAATTTTTTTTGAACTGATTCCAGCAAATCTTGGTGAGTCTCGTAAACAGGATTCCAAATTATGCTGCAATATTCCAATTTGGATCTAATAAATGAATAAAATAGTGTAAAAACAGCAGAAATATTATTGAAATCTCGAGTATTCCTGATTACGAAACCCAACATACGCATAGCTGAATTGTAAACATCACGAATATGAGGCACAAATGATAGAGTAGGGTCAAATTTGACACCTAGATCTTTAACTACTGTAGATCTTTGCAAGGTTATATTATTCAGTGAATATTTAAATGAAAAAGGTGTCATTTTCCTAGTGAATGTCATAACTGTACATTTCTTTATATTAAGATGGAGGTTATTTAAAGAACACCAAATAAATAGGCTATTCAGATCATACTGAAGCAGAAGGCAATCAGCTGGGGAAGAAATGGTATAAAAAATTTTCATATCATCGGCAAAGAGTAGTTTATCACAATGCAACGCACTCGTAACGTCATTTATGAAAATTAGAAAAAGTAGTGGTCCAAGGTTAGAGCCTTGAGGTACACAGGAAATGGCGAGAAAATGAGAAGAATTAGTATTGAGATACTGAACGAAGAGTTGACGATTCTGTAAGTAGGAAGAGATGAGAGTAATAAGGGGAGTAGAAAAAGAAAAGGTACACAGTTTGCGGACCAAAATATTGTGATCTATACGGTCAAAGGCCTTAGCAAAATCTGTAAAAATGCAGTCAAGTTGGCCATTGGAGTCGAGTACAGTTGATTTTTTTTTGTGTAAAATACATTAAGTTGGTCACTGTAGACCGCTTACTGATGAAGCCATGTTGACAAGGAGAAAACTGATGTTTAATTTTATCATAAACGCTGTTGTAAATAATTTTTTCAAATATTTTACTGAAATTTGACAACATGGCTATAGGTCGATAATTAGCAACATTGGAAACTTCTCCTGACTTAAAGAGTGGGGTTATTCTGGTGGTTTTCCAAACTTGGGGAAAAGTCATGGTACAGATATATGGTGAAAATAGGAACTAATTGATGAAAGGGTGCTGAAAGTTATACATATTGTAGGTTAAGAATTGTCGTTGTCACTAGAGAAGTTTACGGAGGGTTTTTTATTGGGAAAATTACTAAATTGTTCCGATTCGGATTCATTTTCTATGAAGAAAATTCTTCTGATTCGAGTAGTGACAATTTAGAAACTATTAATAATTAAAAAAAAAAAAACATTATGAGATAAAGGCAAAGAAATCATTTCTACAACGTTCATATATTCATATTTTACGACTTTTCTTCACTGACTACCGGCTAAAACTTCAACAAACTTGTGAACATAACCTGAAAACAATACCCCCACTACTAATTCATCAGAAATTATTAAATCCATCGACAATCAAATCAGATGAATCCGATAGATTTCTGTTTAACTAACCGGTGAAAATAGGATCGCTATATTGAAATTCATTGCTTTTAAAGCATGGAATAAAAAGACTCATTGGTGAATTTCTGCCTCACGCGCACGACCCATCAGTGACTAAAAGAACTCGTCTTAATATTTACTACTGTTTCCACGGTGATACTGCATAGGTTGCAAGAATTATGGAAATTAATTTCTTTCTAATTTTTCATCTTTAAATGCATTAAATATGAAGAAATAAATGCAGTCAAATTGCATAAAGAATTCTTTAATAGTTATAATAAAATGTGAATAAATTATATTTAAGTGCGGTTTTCCAGGAAAAACTGTAAAAAGTTGCAAATGAGGGTACTTCCGGTTGATTAATTATAACTAAAATCTAATCACCTGGATGTAAACCCGAGGAAAACGAAAAAAATCTGTTGTGGCCAGCACAAAACCTTCCGTCAATTCGATTTTGTACAAATCCCATACCAAAAGAACACACTATTTTTTACAAATGCCATACCGAAAGTACATTTGAAAAGATTCTAAAAATCCAATAAAATTATAACACGAATGTACCTATATTATATAATTTGCACTTGCTGTTTCTTACTCTTCACTTCTGCTCATTCCTGTCCAACGCCTCTTCTTGACACAGTGCTTCCTCTCTCAAATCTTCTGCTTTACAGTCCTTCCATCTTCTGTTTGGCCTTTCTCGTACTCCCGGCATTACAAGTTCCTATCTTGAGGCGAGGCCGCAATTGCAAGCCACTTGCGAGGGACACTATGTCACTTATATCACTTTCAGATCATATACTTTCCACTTTGATTTTGCACTTGACACTGACATCTGTCAATTAGAATTTTTTGAATATACCTGCTGTTTTCATAATTTTAGCAAAGCTGACTGGTTTTTGAAAGTTAAACTCTCTTAATCTCTCTATAACTCTATTGAATATGAAGGAAAAGGTATATTCAAATCGTATAGAGAATAAGATATTCTTTCATATTTATAATCACAAAATGTCGAAAATTGATATTTAACTGGGGTATGGTTGTAAGGAAGAAGAATACGAAAGAATCATAATTTTTAGAATTGTAGTTTTGGAGTTATCGTCGGAGAAAAATTTGTCACACACACACACACACACAGTAGTAGTATAGTATAGTATAGTATATATATATATATATATATATATATATATATATATATATATATATATATATATATATATATATACATTCATGCATACATACATACCTACATACATACAGACATCATCGTAAAAATAGTAAAACATATTCTAGGGACCCTAAAATGTGGTTATTCATTAAAAACTCCCCATCAATTTTTTTACCAAATACAATACCTTCCTTACCTAAAGGTGACGGTAAGTAAAAACCATTTCTTTTGCGATAAGTGTTTATTCAGAGCTGGTAAATAAAACGAAAAGTTTGAAAAAACTAAAATTAAAGAACAATACGGTAATCACAAGTGAATAGAAAACTTCTTGCGAGAGGTCTGAGAAAGCTTCAGCTTTTCCATTCGCTTTCTTGTGTGATAATCTTATGAAAATTTCATTTTTCATCAGGCGCAGCTATGAAGCATAAATAAGATGCTAACTGACAAACTTCTTATTTGAATATTTTCTCATAACAAATTTAATCTTACCCACAAGGAGAATATAAACTTTCAACGATGAAAATTCGTTTTTCATTGACATGTTCTTTTTATAATATTCTTAGGCAACATTTTTTTTATCATTAGCTATTTTAGATGATTTATTAAATACAAAGTTAACGAATTTATTTAAATTATATTGTGTGCATTCAGAAGGGATTTGGTCAATAATAGTTATTTATGTATTAAGAGCGTAAGGAGGCTTTTATGGCCTGCGGCGGGATTTTGAGCCCGAGTCGTAAGCCGAGGGATAAAAACACGTCAAAGGCCATAAAAGCAAGTTACGCTCGTGGTACATACAAAACTTTATGCACGGACAAAAATTTTCAAAGAAAAATTGTAGCGAAAAGAATTTGTCCTCGTACATCCAGTATTCTAATGTTGCTATGAAAGCGGAAAACAACAGTTTATTGTTTGTTTATTAGTTCTGTCATTTGAGTTTTATTTTGTGTATCTCCGTGCTTTCCATATAAATATCGCAAAATTAATTTTCATTTTTCATTAAAGAATATAAAAATTTTCGATTTGTAATAAAAACTTTTCATGTTGCCTATTTAAATTGTTTATATTGTAGGTTACAATTTGGTTTGACGTTTCATTATAACCCGGCGGGCTATAATGAGGCCCGCGGGTTATAAAATAACGTTTATGTCAAAGAAATTCATGTATAATTGTCAAATTATGATACGTCCGTACATAAACATTATTTTTAAATTCTTCTATAAGTTTATATTTAGAAACCCTAATAAAAAATCCAAGTTTTCGATCTTGGAAACACCACCATCTAGAAAAATTGATGAAAATAATCAATTTCTTAAAAATATCTCCTTACTAGGAAGTGTTGGACCAAAAATAGTTAATGTCAGTTTTGTAGGAAACAAAATCCCCTACTCCTTTGATCCAGAACATTTTTTTCTATAACTAATAGATAGCGAGCTACAGAGCTTAAAATCATTAAATATTGTCAAAAAATTAAATATTTCTGGATCTAATTTTTGCAAAAAACTTCTATATATGGAACAATAACAATACTGAATTTTGATTTACACTTCTTTAGAGTACTCTTTTATTTTCTTTCAAATGGCGTTGCTCATTTTTTATCACTTATACGTTTTCTATAAAGGATAGCAACACTACTGAAAGAGGATTTTTTGAGCTTTTCAACGATATACCGTGTGTCTATCTTAAAGGTGTACATAGGAGATTAACATGGTAAATCAGTTTTTTGTAATTCCTTGCTCGCCTAATTATTTTAAGTAAAAACGCTTCAAATAAAAGTTTTAGGGCATAAAGTTCTGCATCTAATTCAATAAATGGAATTACTTTTACATGCTTTGTAACGACAGAAATTAAATATGAAAATGTCGAAAATTACGTTGAAAATCTTAACAGCCATGGAAATTGAACAAAAAATAAATAAATGACTGGCGTTTTATCTGTCAAATAAATTATTTGTCGTTTTCTGATAATTTCATTTTTTGTCTCTGGTTTTGTTGTCTGATATTATTAAAAAATGAATATTTATACTAATGAAGAGCGTGTTTTTATAATAAAATGTTTTTATGGAGGTAACAGTTACCGCAAAGTGCGTGATTTATTTTCCGTTAAGTTTATGGATCGGCGGATTCCCAGTGCAACTACAATTGCTAAATTGGTTACAAAATTTGAAAAGACTGCTAATGTGATTTTTTAATAAATTCATATTATTTAAAGAAAACTGTATTTTTTATCTTTATTTATTAATCTAATATTTCTATTATTGTCATACTTAACGATATTTGTCCAAATCAAATTGTTAGAAATGTCAAATAATTTAACTTACGTTGTGACAGATAAAACGCCAGTCATTTATTTATTTTTTGTTCAATTTCCATGGCTGTTAAGATTTTCAACGTAATTTTCGACATTTTCATATTTAATTTCTGTCGTTACAAAGCATGTAAAAGTAATTCTATTTATTGAATTAGATGCAGAACTTTATGCCCTAAAACTTTTATTTGAAGCGTTTTTACTTAAAATAATTAGGCGAGCAAGGAATTGCAAAAAACTGATTTACCATGTTAATCTCCTATGTACACCTTTAAGATAGACACACGGTATAACTTGACTGTTACTTTGTTTTAATAACCCGCTGCCATTTATTATTACTTGTTTAAAAGTGTAAAACTCGCTCCATTAGACCTTTGTTCGTGGGTTTCGTTGAAAAGTGAGGAGCACAAAACTAAAGTGAACAATCAAGATATACAAATTCATTGTATTTTGAAGACTGGGAGAGAATACGCGTCCTCGAAAACAAATAATGTATAAAGATTTACAGATAAAAATGTGTAGTAATATTAAACTTTTTCACACATAAATGTGTTCTATTTTCAATGTATTCTATATTCGAATAATCGATAGACGTATTTTACCATTTTTAAATGCATACATTTGACATTTCACACTTCAAAATTCTATTCAAATAACGAACAATCGTACATATTTGCGATACTACAATTGAAATCTCGACGGGTACTGCACAATTGCATTGAAAAAAGTAATATACTCTTTCACGTAACAGTATTGAGCATTTCAATTATAACCTGGGTACAAAAGAGACTATTAGAATTGTATTTCATTCTATAGTTACATTAGTAAGGGCTGGTTTATGATGAATTTTACAGTTAGAAATTTTGATTTAAAATTTACAATTTTTTCTCTGGTTTATATTTATGACTTGTCACTGCTTGTCATTTGATATTTCTCAGTTTTCATAGCCATGAATATCTTAGATGCTAATGAACAAGATTATTTTTTAATAATATCGGGAATGTGAAAACACAAACTTAAAAACCTTGATGGTGTGTTAGGTCGTGGTTAGGCCTATGAGCATACTGATTTGTCAACGGGCAGTATCATTTTTACCTCTCGCTAAGAGAGGTATTGGATTCATAAAATTCGCATATCCAGATTTTATTGAATAAGCACGATTTAAGGTTCCTAGAATCCGATTATAACATTTCTAAAATGATGTCTGTGTGTGTGTGTGTGTGTGGATGTGTGTATGTGTGTGTGTATGTCTGGATGTTGTAGACACGATTCCTCAAAAACTATAAGACTTAAAAAATATTTAACTGCAGTTTCCTCAATCTGACATTCCTGGGAAGAGCTGAAAAGGTTTTGGTAACAATTGAACAACCGAAAGTAGTAGTTTCTTAGAAAAATTCTTCTAAATATAATTTTTTGGGAGTTTTTTTTATTAAATATTGAAGAACATAAAATTCTCCATCTAATACACTTAAAATTTTTATTATATCTTGTATAGATTTAGAGATAAAGACACTATAATTTATAGAGTACACTAATCGCAGAGGCTAAGGCATTAAGGAAACCAGTTGACAAATTCCAATGTTTATAACATGACACATGTCATTGTCAAATATCAACAGTTTTAGTGACATTCTGATAGCTTTTTCTGGGAAGTATATTTAATTTTTCTTATTGTTTTATTAATTAAATATTTGAAATTATAGGTAAAATTGTGGTAAAATGCATATATCCATCAGAAATACCGCCAATCTGGTTAATGAATTGGAACAATCTCTGACATTTAGAAACTTCCTCATACAATGAAAAATATATATAATTAGAATTATATATGTGCAGAAGACATGTTAAATACAATAAAAAACAATATTTGGGTAAAGTTCTGTAATATTTTGTTATAAAACGACGGTTCGATAGCAAAGTGCAATACAATACTTATATAGCCTAATATGAAAATGGCGAGAGGTCTTGTGCTGGCTACAACAGATTTTTTGTTTCTGAAATTGAAGTAATAAGATCATGAACATATACTCGTACGGTGCATGTATTTAATTCCTTGCTATTCCTCGTTGCACTGAAATTACACAAAGGCTTTTATTTTTGTAGAATTAATTTGTTTCGCGAATACTGCTTATTAACAAAAAACAAAATATTAATTTGTTCCTGTGAATCCATCTTATAAATGTGAACAACTCACAAACAGAAAAGACAACTGACGGATGAAGCAAGATTATACCTTGCCACCATGTTTAATAGTTCTCTCTTGTGATTGGTTGAATTTTAAATTTTTAATTCGTTCCCAAACCATCGTATGCGTTTTAAGTGAGTTTATATTTTAAAATCTAAATTATAAATTCGTAAATTAAATTCATCGTTAACCAGTTCTAAGTGGGACGTATTAAATAAATGTAAGCTTTTCTCGTAAATATACTTGTATGTATATATAGGTATACAGGGTGTATCAAGATAATGGAACAGTGCATTTTATTCGTGTATGTGAAAAGATACAGAAAAAAGTGATTAAGATATTTTGTACGGCATAGCGGGGGACACATTTTAGCATAAATTTTATTAACTTAAATCCAGTGGTACTCAAACTGTAGGGCAATATTATATTTTTTTAAATGGCATTATATATATTTTATTAACTCATTAAATAGAGAATTTTGTTCTGAATTCAACGATATAATAATATCATACCCTTACATTGCGAAAAATTTGATAAAAATTAATTCAAAGTTAGTATTTCATTTCTACTTTATCTAAGTAATCTGAGCAAACATTCAATCAATAAAACAAAATAAAATTTATTTTAGTTTTATTACATGCAAGTAAGCTACGATTTTGGCAATAAATTCTACTTTAAAAATATTTTTTTTGTTTTATTGCTTGAATGTTTGCTCAGATTACTTAGATACAGTAGAAATGAAATACTAACTTTGAATTAATTTTTATCAAATTTTTCGCAATGTAAGGGTATGATATTATTATATTGTTGTATTCAGAATAAAATCCTCTATTTAATGAGTTAATAAAATATATATAATGCCATTTAAAAAAATATAATATTGCCCTATAGTTTGAGTACTACTGGATTTATGATAATAAAGTTTATGTTAAAATGTGTCCCCCTCTATCCCTTACAAAATATCCTAATCACTTTTTTCTGTATCTTTTCACATACACGAATAAACGGCACTGTTCCATTATCTTGATACACCCTGTATATATAATAAGTAGTACAATGACATATGCATATAGAGAAACATTTGTTTTGCTGTTTGATGCAAATTGCAATAATTATTCATGTATCTAGGTTTGGTGTTAGTGGTGTTTATCTTGTTCTATTTGCAAACAATATCATTTCACTAAAATTAAATATTCATTTACTCCATTTAAATACATTTGCACATATCTTTTATTATTTTGAGAAACAAATACTTAATGTTCATGCAAGCAAATATCAAGCAAATAAAAAAAAAACAATCAATATACTTTCTTTTATTTTATTATCACAATGAAATTATTGAATACATTCAACATATCAAGTTGTTTATCAAACCGTAAACTAATATTTTATACATGTCATATGAATATCAACCTAAAGAAAATTTCATATTTATTATTGAATCTTGAATCCATTTGTAGATTAATGTTTTTGTTACAAAGACGAATCATTTCCTATTTCTATTTGATACATTGCCTCGGTGTATAAAGAATATTAAAGTACATTACTTCATCGTTATTTTTGTAATTCTTTTTCCATGCATAAACTTTTATTCAGTAGATAACATAGATAACGAAAAATAAAATTATATTTCACTGATAAAATTAGTAAAGTACCTTTTACAATACGTACTTTTAAAGTAATTCTTTATCTGTTGAAGTCTCGTGACTATAGTAATATTTTAATGATTAGGACCAGGGTTGGCCTGATTTAAATCATTTGATTTAAATCATGATTTAAATCAATTGATTTTTTTAAAAAAATCACTGATTTTTATTACAGATGAAAAAAAAATCAAATTGTAATAAAAATGAATTTATTTACTACAAAAGTAAAAATAAGAACAAAAATATGGACTGTATTTGAATTCTAACAGATTACTGATTATATGTTTTGACCTATTTTATTTAGGTATGTATTGTTTAAAAAGACGCGCGCGCGTGGATACGTTATATACTAAATTTATGCAAAAATTCAAATTCATCTTTTAGGGTTTATTACAGATTTCGTTTTCGTTTATGAAATAAAATGTTTATATTGCTTTTAGAACAATTAAAAAAGTACAATAACACCACCAATCTTTAAAAATAGAAAAAAATCAAAAAATCATGATTTATTTGATTTTTTTAAATAAATCATGATTTTTTCCAACCCTGATTAGGACGCGCATATCATAGTCAAAATTCAACTCTCTTGATAAGAAATCAGTTGTGGCCAATATAATACATCCCGTTATTTAATTTTCATTAATTTAAATACATAATCTATTTATTTACGAATGCTGTAAACTATATTAATTTCCTTTGCACATAACTATTGCTTTATTTACTGTTTTCTTTTTAAAATGCCACCATTATTAATTTGAAATGATTAGTTTTTTGACAGTGACATTTATCTGTCAGTTACATACATTTGAAATATGAACTGTGTAACAAAGGAATTGTGTTTATCTTTGATACACAGACTCGTGGACTTATAAATTACATTATTGTAAAGCTAGTGTATTTAAATAAAGAATTTCTACACAACCCACCCGTTAAAAATGGCGCCCAACGTGGGGCCATAAATTTACCTATAAATTATTTATAAAATGTATGAATGCATACCTGTAGAAAATTTAATAATCTTGAATTTTAATAGTAACATAAATTGCGAAAAAATGACATTTAACTTTATTTCCCGGAGGAAAACCATTTTGAGCTTCAAGCAAAGTGCCATTTCCGGTTATCCGACGCTTCGCTATCTATTTTAGCTTCTTTAGACAAAATGAAATTAAGCCAAAGATCTTTTTAAATCGACTTACATGTGAAACCCTTTATTTTATAGCTTATTTATTTTGTGGTGAAATGTTTACAAAGTGTTAGGATTTTTCTCTTCCAGCTTTCAATTTTACAACCTGTAACAAAGTCAATAAAATATTGCGTCAACGTTTTATCCGCCATAAAGTTAAAACCAGAAGTGTCATTAAGTGTTTTATATCACACAGCTACATTCAACAAAAATATAACAATATTTTTCATTATAAGTGCTTTCAAAGCGTACCATCATAAACTCCAAATAATAAAGCCTGGTAATTAGGCTGGTCTTGTTTAAACTTTAGTTATTATACCTTAGTTTAGTTTATGTTTAGTGGCTAGGCTAACTCTGTCGTTAGTCAGGAGAGCACAGAGGGTACAATGTCATATTATTGTCCTTGACCACGTAACCGCACGACGCATGTAAGTGACAAATAGTGGTAACCACAGCAACGTAGATAGATATTAAGGGCTAATTCTGGCAAAGGTACCATATAGAATGTAGCTTTTGTTTATGTTGGATGTTTCATAAAATGTTTCAAATAAAAGCTGTAGATAATTATATATAATTTTGTCACCAGAAGCGTAAATTAAAAAAAATTGCTCCAAAATTCATTTCAGATTTGGGCTTTCATGTTGCGATATAAAGCAAAATTATCGTTCATTAAATTTTGCATAATTTGTAGTAAATTTTCACTCTCCTAACAGATGTGACCAGTGATTAAAAGTGATTTCCATCTAGTGTTCTAGTAATTATGAACTTTTCAATATTGATTGGAGTTAAACTCGTATAGGTAGGTATATCCTTTCCTTTACTATGGAGTTAATTTGTCTTTGACATTTAGGTAATTTTAAATTACTCATATGAAATATTATCAATCAAAGAACTTTAACTTATTAAATGTTATCTTTTCACGCAAGCGAAGATTATATTTAACAACTCTATTAAATCTATAAAAAGCTGAGTTGACAATTAGGATTTTAAATGGTAAATTCTAATTGGAAAATCCTGTGAAGAGCTTTGAAGATGAACTTTTGTTAAAGCATTGTACATTCCTTCTTTCTTTGTAAATAAATATTATTTTATTTTTGAAATTATATTTCATCCAGTTTTCCCATAAAAGGATAACTGCCTTGCATTAATTTGTATGGTCCTTTTACTGTCCGTTCAAGAGATGTCTCTATATTGAAAACTTTATAAATTACATTGGGTAACAGATAATATACAATGGTGATTTAGTTGCAAATAATGATCATCAACAAGATAATGTAAAAAGAGTTAACCCAAATACGTTTAGTGAAACTATATATATATATATATATATATATATATATATATATATATATATATATTGTGACGTAAAAGATAAAGTAAAAAATTGACAAAAAATTTTGACGTGATTTTCTGAGGGAAAATCACGCGTCACACTTACCCTCAGCAGCTCAATGGTTGGTCGTGGTTGCGCGAGGTCGAGGGTTCCTAAAGGGTGGTTGTGCAGGGATGAAATGATGGGCGCCAGTTATGTCGGGTTAAGAGAAGACACAACAATTCAAGAGAAGTTACAGTTAAATTTTAAGTTTATTTAAAATATTTAGTAAATAGTTTTTAAGATAATTTTTAATTCAAATTATTAGTTGCAAAAAAAAACAACCTAAAAAAATATGGTCGTACACACCTGGTTGAAGACCTGATTTGGGGTTACAAAAAAACGATGGATCCTAGAGATGAGTGGGCCGCTGGAGGGGGGAAACCTGTCGCACGGCGTCGTGGTAGTTCGGACCGACTGCCTCGCTGACGCTACGATCTGCCAAGTCCGCCTCGCTGATGACGGCTACGATCTGCCAAGTCCTTTTCTCTGAATATGCCGAAACGTTGTCCAGCTCTCGTCAGAGCACGTTCACGCTGATGGTGACGTTAAAAACGCAGGGCGGCATCCAGAGCACATAGGGCTTAGGCGTAGTGGTGATCGCTCTAAGTCTTAGGAACGGCACTTTCAGGCAGCGAGTTTGTATAGCTTGCGGAAGCGGTCTCTCGTCTCAATGGGAACTTTGCGGAGATGATTCCCCGCCCCAGCGATCCAAACAACTCATCCGGACCGGGACGTTGAAAAATCATAAAAAAAAGACCATAAATTTTAGGCGTTACTACAAAAAAATTTAGTACAAAAATACAATAAAATCGTATTTACAATAATCGTAAGGTAAAAATATTCGGATAAAAATGTGAAACTACTTGTCAAAAATAAATTTTCCTTTTAAAAAAACTGTGCACAACAAACAAGAAAACAGCTGGCCAAGCTGTAGTGGACAGTGAGAGAAGAGATTAGAAGAAGATAGAGTTAGTAAAATTATTTGAGCTCTAGCTTTAAGAGAAAATTCTCTACTCGGCGGAATTTTATAGTAACAAAATTATGAATCTAGGTAGCCTAAAAATGACTAGATAAAAGATAAGATAGATAAAAGGCTTACCCAGAAATCGAAGATACTTCAAGATAGTTTTAAGATAAACTCGTACTAACTTGAACAAGCAACAATACAATTTTGTTACTGTGACGTCAAATTAGCGTTAGCCACGTCTGCAACTCCCCGTATAAGATAGCTAACGAGCGGTATAAAAATGTAGTAAAACTTAATAACAAATTTGTTATATGATCCCAAAAACCTATTAAAACTTTATATAAATTACCCAAACAATTTTAGCCAAAATTATAAAAATAGATAAATTTAGAGATAAATTGTTGGACAAAAATTATTGGACAAAAAATATAATTTATAAAAATTTGGACAATAAAAAGATTTGACAAATAGCCAATTTTTAATCCCATTAAAAATATTAAACCCAACCAAAAAGGTTGCCAAAAACACAAAAAGTTAAGCAGAATATTACGAGACAAAAAAAGGAATTTAAAGCAAAAGTGAAAGCGTTAAACGCTGGGGACCGGTGAACCGTACTGGTTATTGGTTCAGCATAAAAAGTAATGGTTAAACAGAAAAACTATTATCGCCTCGTATTACAAAAAAACCTTAATTTTGAATAACCATAAGCCAAATGTGAGGCGATAGCCGTTCGAGTTATTGGCCGTGCCGTGACTCCATGTGCTGACGGTGTATGTAAAATTTTGACAAACAACTGATAGGAACAAAAAAAATATAATTGAAACTTACCAAATCAGATGTTAAACTAGCCAAATAAATGCATAAAAGATAACAAAAGTGTATCATGACACCGATGATACAAGATAAAAAAATATCACAGCAAAATTTGGAAAAAATACAGTCAGCTCACACGCGTAGCTGCGACACGTCAAGAACACGACTCGGGTCGAAGTGACCTGTGCTCGTCCACTCTTCAATTCACGCGGAAACACACAAAATATGTCGCTAATCAAATTGAACACTAAAGATTTGAAAAAAACCGCGTAACGATTTTTGAAATCGTTACAATATATATATATATATAGGTACTGCATGATATTGAACAGTACCTACCTAACATTAATTTGGAAGTGTAGTCAAAAGAAAACAACTTCTTTCAAGAAAACATTTGTACATCTATTATTCTATAGATCACAGACGCAGTAAAATGATTTCTTTTCATTTCTTGAAACACGTAGAAAAAGAAAAAAGTATTTGAAGTTACGTGTTCTCATTTTAGTTATATGAACAGTCTTCCTCAATAGGAAAAATAGAACTTCAAAAATTAATTTAAGTAAATGTACTTTTACAATATGTGTTCGTGCACGGTGTTATTTTGAAGGAAGCCTGTATAGGTCAACTGTATCATGAACGAATTAACAAATTGGCATATATTTATCTCTCTCATTTCAATGACACGAAACGAGTGCGATAAGGATGCATATAATAACACACTACTAGATACGTTACTCTAAAAATGCGTACACTTACGTAACATTGTCTTTACAAGCAAATAATAATATTACTACCAAGTTTATATATCTACCCACTTTTGAATTATTGCCCCAAAAGACAATATACCCCATATTTAGATAAAAACTTAAAAATTTTCAAAAATCTAATTTTTATGTATCTAGATACTTCTCAATGCTCTGATTCCAAATTTTGAAACCGCAGGTTGATATATCTTTTATTTCTCAAGATACTTAGATTCAAAGTTTTGGGTCGAGATATGAATTTGGCAACACGATCATTCGATTCTACGGGCAAAATTACATAAGGGTACCAATTTTCATTATTTGTCCAACCGGTTCATTTTTTATGAATAAAAGTTTGAAAACCCCCTAAAATGGCCAAAATCTGAAAAAATCGTAAGGGGTACACCTTAGATTTTTGCGATTTTTGGTCAGTTCCAGTTATTTTGCTTTAGAGATTGTATGCGGTGTTCAAAAATTATGAAAATTGGTGTATTTTTTCCCGTAGAATCGAATGATGTTTTGAGCAAAATTTTGAATCTAAATATCTCGAGAACGAAAAGAGATATCGACGTGCGGTTTCAAAATTTGGAATCTGTATGTTGAGAAGTATCTATACGCATAAAAATTAGATTTTTGAAAATTTTGAAGTATTTGTCTAAATATGGGTTATATTGACTTTTGGAGCAATAAATAATTGAAACATTATTTGTTTGTAACCTTTTCAGCTCTTCCCAAGAATGTCAGATTGAGGAATTTCAGACAGGAACAGCCAGACATACGCGCACACACACACACACGCACACACACACACACACACATACACATACACACATACACATACACACATACACATATACACATACACACACACATCATTGTAAACATGTAAAAATCGGATTCTAGTGGCCTTGAAACGTGCTTATTCATTATAATATGGATATGTGATTTTTAGCATGATTCCAATACTTCTATTAGCGAGAGGTAATTGTAAAATAGTGGAAACCCTCATTCTTTGAAGAAATTTTGAAAAAGTTTATTGCTTCCTATTCAGTTTATGTTTTCTCTATATTGTAGCATTAAAAACAAGTAATTCTCATCTGTTTGCAGACTTATTCCGTTCAGCCGCCGAGGCAGGCCCCCGCGACACTCTCAAGCTCTACAACTCTTCAGGAGCGCTAATGAACATCTCCGCGACACTGCCGGCCAACACGCCGGCTACGGCGTACTCCCTCCAGGTGGTGGCGGCTCACACCCACGATGCCGCATCCGATCCTTGCCTGCTGGCTCTGGAGCAACGCGTGGCGGAGCTGGAGCGCCAGTTGCGGCTGGACCACGAGGCGTTACCTCCCGCTGTGCAGGATCTCCGAGCGCAGGTTGATGCGTTTAGGCATAAGTTGGAGACTACTGAGGCGCTCAGTTGGCTAGGTAGGTTGTATACAACAGATTGTATTGATATTTGTATCTTATACCGGCACCGGATGTAACATGAAAACCGGGCCATAGGAGTTTAACATGGGAAATCAGTTTTTCTTTATCCAAAAGTGGTCTATTAATTTCAGATAAAAATGCTTCAAATAAATGTAGAGAACTAAGTTCTACATCTAAATCAGTAATAGCATTTTCTTTTACACGTTCCATAACTGAAGAAATTGATTTTAAATTTTTATAAAAGATACTTCTTTAAAGTGTTATCCATGGTATTGAACATTTTACCTATCAGAAATTATAAAATATAGTTTTCATCAATATAATACTACCCAATGATTTGTATCTTCTCTTCTTATACATAATGGGGAAGTTTAGCATTCTGCAAACATACTATTTTCTCACAAATATAACACAAATGACTGCTGAAATTGAAATTAAAAATTAAAATTATTGCTCCATTTATTTATAATTAATATTTTTTGGGTAAACTGTAAATACGTGTAAGTTACGCGCAAACTCAGACAGAACGGTGAAATCGAACCACTTGAACGTAGGTCGTACAAAGCGTAAAAGCGCTTCACTGGTAACCGCAACCGCGTGCGACAATGTATAAGTCGACATACGTTGCCCCAAGCCTCTACCGACGTCATCACAGCTTAAAATCGGCTTTTCTGGAAAATCTGGGCATTTTTGAAAAAAATAATAGTAATTTACGTAACAAGACCTGAAAGTGATACTTTACTGGGTGAGCAAGCATATTGAGCTTGTGAGCCCAGTATAGACACTTTCAGGTCATGTTGGGTACAATATTTTTTTTGCGATCCTGAAAAAAGAATAAAAAAGTATTATTTTATTTTTTACTGCGAGCAAATAAGTAACAAATAAACAACTGATATCCATGGAAACATTTAGCTTTACCGGTCCCGGGATCGGTAAAGTACTTTCCGATCCCTTATAGACAACTTTCCGAGCTAGCTCAGCAAAGAAGGACTTTTCGGTCTAAATAGTGATCAGAAAGAGCTCATTTTCTGGGCGATTGCAAAAAAATATGTTACATCATTTTTCAAGTCATTTATTTCCCATGGAATAAAAAAATAAAAAAAAAACGCTAAAATTCCCCATTCTCCATTTTCAATAGTGATAACTCAGAGTTTTGTAACAGGTAAAATGTCACAATCTGACACATACGTTCCTGACAGGTAAAATATGTCACAATCTGACAGATACGTTTCTGACAAGGTAAAATGTCATTATATTTGTTTGTAATTAATTTTATCTATCAGAAACGCCTTATTCACAGAAAGCGAAGACAATAGTATTATTTTGATGAAAACTATATATTAAAATTGCTGACAGGTAAAATGACAAAAATATTGTTTGTCATTTTATTTTAATAACATGGCTACCACTATAAAAAGATAAGTTTTATGAAATTTTTAATAGATCAATCCAGAACAAATGAATTTACTCAACGATGGAGCCATGAAAAATTTATGGTTTAATTTTTTGAATGAATTGTATCAAAATCAAAATTTCTCGATATTTATCATAAAATATATAATTAAATAATTTTTAAAAATATTCAAAAGTGAGGTTAAAATCACTCCTGTGGAGGGCAGGTGACCTCATTCTGGAATGGTCTATTAAATTTTTTTGGTTAGCAAAGATCGTGTTATACCCTGTATAATATATAACTTCTAAAAATAATTTGGAGTGGAAAATTCATATAAAATATTAGTGTCAATAAACTTACATGAGATATGCAAAACTTTTAGTTTGATGAGATCATGAGTCGCACTATGTCATCAGATAAGGTATAACAGTTTTCCTTTGCGGTACCTTGAATTTCACTAGCCTACCTAAATTCTACTTTTGTCCTCGTCCAAAGACGAAAACCGATTAGTTTCGGTTCTGAAATCAAATTTAACTGAACCCGGTTTCCACTACTAATATGGATAATGATATCCTAAGATTTCATTTCATCTGGGATTTGAATCCAGAAGCTTTGAATTGCTACCTCATTGCCATTGCATGGAATCCATATACGAGTATATTTTAATCAACTGGTAGTAAAAGAGCAAACTGTATTCTTCGATTTATCATGAATGCAAAAAAGAAACTGTTCTGAATGGGAATTCTATAAATATTTTACTTAATGGTATTAGGCTTTTCAATTTTTAAGGGAAACTGTTGTAAAAAGGGTCATTGAGATCGCATAATGTTCGGAGAAATTGTAAAGCGACCGAATATATTATGTTTGCGAATAAAATTTTATGCTGTACTTTCGAATGCAAAGAGGAAGTCAGAAACGCGTAGGTGTTATAATAATATTTACTTTCGATATTCACCTGTTCAATATTTGCTATTACGAGTACCACGTCTTACATATGAGCTTAATAAAATATTGAATAAAAATATCAAGTAATCTACAACTCATTCAAGCATAAAAAGACTCTATACCTTCGAGCATATACTGACTAGAGAATTAATTCCCTATGCCAACGCATAGCATGTTGTGATCGGAAGATATACGGAAGGGGGGATTTGCGGGGCTGGAAGTCATAGTGTATTGCGGGCAGCTTATTGTTTAGTACTGTACTAGTACAATACAATAAGTAACACGAGCTTACTACATTCAATATTTTCTGGTTTGTTAATAGACGCAATTTTGACATCTGTCAATAGTCTCAAGTTCACGTGCGCATACATATCTAACCGCTAATGATCATTGTCATTTGAATTGGTTTATCGAATCATTTAATTTTCTTATTTTGCCATTGTCTTTTCATTATTGTAATCAAATTTTCTTTATTGTAAGTAAGCAATATTGTTGTACTTCATTTTTACCTCCCGCTACCCTTGGTAAGGGTGGTATATGCCAATCAAGCGGTTTACGTCATAAATACATTATCACTAGAAACAATGACGTCATCTGTTAAATAGTTTACATGAACATGTAAAACGGATTAAAATATGATTGCCATCATAAATCCAAATCTTTCTTAAAAGTAACACGTCTGTTATCATTTTTTCCACTGAAATCCAATTTTATTTAAAATTTTCTAAAGGATACTCCTTCCGCCGTTATAAATCTCTCATCTAGTATTATGTGAGATCCTATAAGTGCCCGTAAGTTGACACCTGGTAAGCGCCCACACGGTAAAATATATCGTCATCATTACCGATGTCTACATGTGTTGTAGATACTGGCACACCCAGAAATGGGTAATATGCCGTGATGATATATTTATTTATTTATCTTAAAAAAAAAAAAAAATACAGAATACTGCATAATAATTAATACCACATAATTTCTCACTGTACATTCCGTATAGCAACTTCACTGAAACTATCAATATCAATCACGGTGTTTTTCTAGTCGAAATTTTGCTAACAGAACTTACTCAACTGAAGGCGTTTATCGTACGTTGTACAAATAGATTTAATTTTCATATTATTACTAATAAATGAAACAAAATATTACCTCAATAATACAAATTAGTAAGAGCATGACAGATAATTTTATATTTTGTCAATCAACAACGAAACAACAAACGCAATGGGGTCATTTAAAAAAAAATACACACACGCTTCACAACATGAAACAGTAACCTAACCTAAAAGTGTGACAGCTGACAGCAAAATATACAAGAGAGAAGATTATTATTACTTTCTACTTCTTTAAAAATACTAGTGCAGTATAAGGTATGTAAATAAACCATTTATTTAAATAAATACCAAACCAAATAATCATAGTTCTAAATTAAACCGGTAGAGTTCGACTGTCGTATCCGTGAATATGTGTCGTCAGCCGTTGAAATATTTGAAATTAAACGCAACTTTTAAAAAATCATATCTCCGATTCTAAAGACTTGTAAGATGTAAAACCTACACATACATGTTTAATTTGAACTATTTTTTCAAGAAAAAAATAAATCAGAAAATGTGAAATGACCCCATTCTAACTTCGCGTTTATATTCCATACAATATTTAATAAATGTAACATTGAGATTTTTTAATCAAATGAGTAAAATAATGAAATTATTCCAGTTTTCCCGATTAAGCAATACAGAAAGCAAACACGCATACTTCATAATCCGTGCAAACAGTAAATTACAAGCCCCCTCGAGAAAACAGTTTGAAATTGTATCTGCCTCAACAGAATGATAACAACAGTAACAGCGCCATTGGCACATGCGGCCAACACAGGTATTGCTTCACCGCCACCGCAGTTTGTTTCAATTTGCGGTTGGCTTGTGTTGTCAGCCCTGATTTAGGTGCTCGCTCTCCAGGGAAAAGGGGGCACATGAAGGGGTAGCTCGTGTGGACACCAACACGATCAACTAACAAACGAAATAAACATCATTGCTGTTAATCACCTAACGAGAGACCAGAAGCTTACGGTTATATTTGGGATACAGTTAATGAGACCACTTGTGAATTACAAATTTTTAATTGCGGTGTTTTACAAGAGCACGAGCGCTGTTGTACATAGAAGTTAGCGGAATTACAAGTTCTAACATAATAATTAAGCAATGTTTTGCATGAACTAAAGAAATATAATTAGAAAGATATATGTATACAAAAAAACTATTTCCACGAGTTGATATTCACGCCAACAGTTTCTGTTGCCAGAATAACTAAACTTTTATCTAGCATCTTTGTCATACACACACATGATATATGAGACTTTTATTCTCTATCTCATTATCGTACGTGTTACAGAGGGGTAAACGCTATTGCTGGATTTATACAGCGTAAGCCGTAACGTAACGTACCGTATTCTAACGTAACGTAAAAAATAAAACAATGCAAACAAATGTGATAATTTATACAGCCGTAACCCGTAACGTGACGTATCGTGCTCTAACGTATTAAAATCCCAAAGATCGCCAACTTTTATCTTTCTACGGTACGGCACGTTACGATACGTTGTGTTATTACGAAAATTATTACTTCCCTATGCTACAGTTTGTTTTTATGTGGCTAATGTATGTTAAAGTTTACCTTAATACATTAAATGGAAATAAATATAAAAAATACTGCATTACTAATAGGCTTTTCTTGTGGACAGTGACTGACATGTGTGACATATGTCATCTGTCAAAGTTTATATTAATATTTTAAATGGAAATATATACGAAATATAGTGCATTACCAATAAACTAACTTATTAAATACAAATTTGTCGTACAATTATATCGACTGAGCATGAGCATACTTTTTACGACAAATCATCGTAAAAGGTCTGTATAAAATAGCTTAAAAAAAATCACACGTTACGATACGTTACAATACGCCAAAGCACTGTACGTTACGTTACGGCTTACGCTGTATAAATCCAGCATATCTCCGTCCAACCAACGGCAAAAAAATAAAATAAAAATGATAGTGTAACCGCGGTAACGAATTTCATTTTCAAATATAAGCTATCCAGCGAATCAAGCGGTTTACGTCATCGTTTAGGGATTTTTGAAATTTTCTTTATTTTTTAAAATATATTTTATTAACGGTATTTTATTGGTTTTCTTATTATTATTATGTATTTCACACCTTTAATAGAAATAATTATATTTGGATACATTATTATTAAGTAAAATTTTGTAAAAAATGACGTTTGATTATATTTTTTTAATATTGGTAATTCTGAACATGAATATTACTAAATATTATGTCTATATTATACTTTTCAACCTGTATTGTGATTTCATTTTATTTTTGGTTTACTTTGAAAATGAAAAATAGATTGGTGGGCTCTTACTTTCACTGAATTATAATATTGCGGTAATATTTCGTTCTATTTGTCAGTAATAATTTGAAAATTAAATCTGTATGTACAGCGTGTGGCAAACGCTATACGCAATGTACAGAAACAGTGAGAAATTGTATGGTAATGTAGTATTCTGTATTTTTTTAAGGATCTTATATAATACTAGATAGTTTGTTGCATATATTACAAGAATGAAGTATTTATAAAGGCGTAAGCAGTATCGTCCAGATTATTTTAAATGAAATTGAATTTCGCTGAAAAAAAAAATTATACCAGACATGTTTCCTTTTTAAGAAAGATTTGGATTTATGAAGACAACCCACAGATCATATTTTAATCCGTTTTACATGCTCATGTAAACTTTTTAACATATGACGTCATTGTTTGTAGTGATATTGTATTTTTGACGTAAACCGCTTGTTTCGCTGGATGGCCCATAGTTGAATTATTGCTTTTAGACAATAAAAAGAGGTTTATTGACGGTAACCAGAATGATAAACTCACCTTTCACTTTGTTATAGTAGTTATATAAAAAAGTTTGTTGTGTGTAAAGAAATCTGAATAAATATTTTTAGTATTTCAGCTGAGGAAATTAATGTTTCAAATTCTAATCTTTAAGTGGGTTTTAGATTTATGTATTTATTTTACGCATTCAGAAGTCTAAATTTCTCAAACTTCATAGCAGTTGTCAACAGATGAAACGACTGTAAATATTTATTTATGTTATGGTAATAAACTGTAAATTTAATATCAAAGAAAATTGAGCCAGTCGAAGATCCTGAATCCGTTTAAATATAACACAACTTTGTAGTCAGTATCTAAATATAATTTTCCTTGCATTATTAAATCTATATTTGAATGAAATTTTTAAGAGGAATATCCACGGGTCTTTGAGTCTTATGGGTAAATAATCGACCCCGACTCGTATTCGCTGAAATACGGGTGAACGGGTGGTATTTTGGATCCACCGGTATTCCGAGCACTACATATAACAGACCTGAAGTTGAAAACTGTAGTACTCAGTCAGTATTACCAAAATGACAGAAAAAAAATAAATTTAGGGCTTAAATGCCACACGTGTACTGATGGTGGTAACTTTGTAGTGTGTAATGTAAACGAAAATCGATTAGTTTATTCCCTGTCTGCTGTGTAACCAAGTTTACAAATCAGAGTTTAAAAATATGTTTATGGTTAGGTATATAGCGTCGGCTTATTTATTTCAGCATAATTTTTAGTTTATTTGGTCTCAAGGTACACAATCATTAGACAATATATTCTGTGCCTAATAAAAAAAAATTCTGACCTGGGCCCTGTTTCTGAAAAATACAAGTCTACAAGTTAACAAGTTACAAGTTACTAGTAAATTTTTCACAAGGACATGTAAATTCTGTTTCAGAAAGAAATATACAAGTCTAGTAACTTTTTTACACGTGTAGTTTATTTTCACAAGTGATCACAGTTGATTTAATTTGTGTGTTTATTTTAAGGGAAACCTTCTGGCCAAACATAAAACGAGCAACATTGCTAAGTTTTCTCATATCATAATGTCATGATCTATTTCTACGCAGGGTCGCGTTAAGCAA
Source organism: Ophonus ardosiacus (assembly GCA_943142095.1). Classification (NCBI taxonomy): domain Eukaryota; kingdom Metazoa; phylum Arthropoda; class Insecta; order Coleoptera; family Carabidae; genus Ophonus; species Ophonus ardosiacus. Next base: position 37,991,453 of record OW964829.1, on the reverse strand, counting down.
TTTTTGGACCCTAGACACAAGAATAAATTCGGGCCCCCCAATTTCATAAATTCGTACATACATATACTCGTATATACAAACGGAAATCTGATCAATTTCAATCATTGTTATAACCAAGTTTATTGTTGTAATCAAGTATAATCATTGTTGTACTCAAGTTTATGCATTGTTGTAATCAAGTTTTATCATTGCTGCAATGCTTTTTTAAATTTTTAGCTCACAAATATTAAATAATTCGTGATATTGTTATTGTTTAAAATCAGCCAATGGGCCATTCCAATTTTATAGCCCCTCCATATGGCCATAATCAATCCTCCTCCTAAATATTTTAGTTCTTCGTACCACAACAATTTCGTTTTCATCACTAGTCTCGCTTGACCACATTGCTTCCCAATATTTATCTACAATTATTATTATAATTTGTTATTTAAAAAATAATAATAAAATAAATCAAGATAATAAACAACATCACTGTCAATTCCGAACTTTACCAGACAACTTGTACACTTTTTCAATTGTAAATAAATATTTTCTACACTATTAGAATTGTATGATAGGGTTGCTTGAGACTGCTAAAAATTTCCATGTATTTCACAAGACATTACTTGTAAAATATATTTTGAGAAACAGAACGATAATTACACTTGTAAAAAACACTTGTATAAAATAGACTTGCACTTGTGACTTGTATCTCACAAGTGTAGTTTTGAGAAACAAGTATTTGTGAAAATTAAAATTCTACAAGTGTACACACTTGTATTACAAGACTTGTATTTTTTGATAAACAAGGCCCTGAACCTGAAAGTATACCGAATAGCGAATTTTGTTCCATCTTTTATTTCATAATTTAATGCAGTCTAAATTGAAGGTGCACAGTAGTACGGAATTTAAATGACCGGAAATTGTTTGTAAATTACCTCATGATGTATGCGAGCAAAATATATATGGGGAAAAGCTTTACAGAAAATGCGAAGTTTACAAATGATGTACAAATGTAAAAGCTTTCTGGAGCTAGACAATACATCTTCCAGTTCCACTTGTTTGAGCGTTCTTTTTACGCGCTGTGGTCTGTGCTCCTGCATTTATATTTGTAAATACATTAACAGAATTATAACGCAAATGTTTTTCTGCACTGTTTTAGGAGTCCATAATACTTTTAAACTTTTTTCCAGCACGAACTTATAAAGCTGCATTTTATTACTGAAACTTCGTCACCATGAAAACTCTAATGTTAAAGATGTATAAGTTGCTTTTTTGGTTTTGACATATGTAAGGCTTCCAGTAGTTAGTTTAATAGCTTTGGCCTTTGACAGTTTATATACAGTATGTCCCCGGATTGAGTTTACAAGAGGAAAAAAAAATTATTTTTGATTTTACGAAAAAATGCCAAGGGAAGAAAAGTTTTTGCTTGAATTAAAACGCATGTTTCAGTTATTAAAACTTTGAATTAATGTAAGGTTCTTTTATTATAACGTTTTTTCGTATTTTGTCCTCCTAATAATACAGTTATTACATTGAATCTCATATGATTTTAGTTAGCTTTGAAATATTGACAAATGATTATTAATTCTAATTTCAGAAAAAAAAAAACGGCGAAAATCAAAATACTTGTAGTTTATTCAATTAACTCTTTTTTTATAGCCAGACTTGATACAGAGAGAGAGTTACAGAATAGGTAATTTTACTATTCTATGATCTTATAGAGCTCTATAGCTTTCAGAGCGTATAGAGTTACAGTGTTATAGAGCAAAGTTACAGAATAGCACCATAAGAAGCTATTCTTTGACAGTAAATTTGATGTTTTGTACAAATTATAGCAACCATGATTTGTTTAATTAGTGCGCGTCAACTTCAAGGCATAGTGTGCTCCTGCAAAACCCTAAAATCTAATTCTTGAAATCCTAAATACAGTAAAATTTTTGAAAGAAGTCCGATCAAGGCCATCTACGAATTGTATCTATGAATTAAGATTTTATGCTGTCAAATTTAGTAGTGTCTTTTACTTAGTTTTTATGAGGGTACATAATATCTTGTGTACCTTATAAATACTATGTAAACGACACTACTAAATTTGACAGCATAAAATCTTAATTCATAGATGCAATTCGTAGATGGCCTTGATCGGACTTCTTTCAAAAATTTTACTGTAATCACGTTATTTAGGGCATATAAATTTAGGATTTAGATATTAGGTTGGTAAAAGTGCAACATCGGAAACAGCCTATGTTCACTGGTAAGAAAAACTGTAATGCAGCATATACCAGCCTACATTGATGACTATAAAAAATACTCCTAATTTTATTAAATGTCATTGAAAACTGTCATTTGCAGTTGGTTCAATATATAAATATTATCAAATATTTATAAAATAAACTAGTAAAATGAATGAAAAGTGATCCTTTTCTGTCTTGCTATTTGGTTTGTGTTTGAGAACTTAAGCATAGAGATATCTCATTTAATACGATTTTTCAGGTTTTTATAAGCAACTTCCTGAACCTTTGTCCACTGAAGAATGTCGCCGGCTTCAGTACAGACGAAAGAGCGACTCCATCAGGAAACGAGTGAAAGAGAACTTCTTCAATATCTGGTAAGTTCCGCTGCTCTTTTATATATTTAATATCAAAGGTATTACACGTGCTCCTCACATCGTTTAGATTTGTAGTTTTCCATGAACGTAAAGAAGGTTTGAACTGTTTTTCTTCTACCTGTGGAATTAAATACTAATGATGTGAATTGAACTTATTGGTTCTGAAAGGAACATAAATATTATAACTTATATGTACATTATATTACAGTTCCATAATATCTTCGATTTATACATTTTGACAGCAATGAAAATATTTAAAATAAAATTCTGAAAATTATGATACATTTGTATTATTTAAATTTAAATCTATTCCATACTACATATGAGGTGTGGTTACTATATAACGAGATATATTTTTTTGGCTTCTCTGTAAATTTGGTAACATTGCAGGATATCTCAAGTTAATATTTGTCATCTTCCCTTTATCCACGGTTAAAATTTAAAGATAATTATGTAAACCGTTCGGCAGTAGCCTTTGATTGAAGTAACCGCTTTCTCGTAATCTACTACAGAAATGTACGAATTGTTGAAGAATATTTATGGTGATGTTATGTATTTATTTTTATCCTAACTCGGAGTAGGCTATGAACAAAAAACGTACGTCAATTTGAAAGTATTTAATAGGCTATTACACGATATTTTTTTTATTTTTTTTTATCTTGAACTACATAAGTATGTAAGATAATATGTGAAAATCCGAGTTTAAAATTCTTCCAAATAAGCGAGATATTGAGGTACGAGTATGAATTATAAATTGCATTTGTGACGTAGGTAATGTGCGTATACCAGAAGTAAACAAACAAAACACGAGATATTGTCAAAAATGTTATCTAAAGATATCAAAGCTTTTCTTCTTGAATCCTTATTTTAGAAATAGAAATAAATAAGAAAACTGTGAATGGCAGTATTCTATATCCTTCTTTATTATCTTTTCTCCTTAAAATTACATTGTACTATCAATTGTGACAACTTGACATTTGAATTGAATAATGATCAAACATACGTTTCTGTGTTCATAGCCTATTGTGAATTAATTAGGTTTTTTTTGAACACACTGTGGAAGTGTTAGTAGGAAACGGAAATGAACCGTCTTTTGTTTCACTGATCGGCGTTGTTTTACTTGTTTTTGTTTTCTTTTTCTTGATGTTTTTGTAGCAGTTAAGCTTAGCTAAATTGAGAGCATTGTTTGATCATTTATACAAATTGTTTAATTACACCGTAGACTTTTGTTTTTATTATTTTACTTGCGCTGAGTTTCAATTAAATGTTGAAAGATTTTTCAATCGCTAGTGCTGTATTTTTGCAACAAGTAAATAAATAAACATAAATTTTTAATTTTAATTTCATTTATTAAATATAAACAGAAGTTTGATGAAATACAGTTTCATTTTGTTCATTTAAATTATTAAAATGCTCGGTTTATTTATTATTTTAAATTGAAAATTTATACCAAATAAACAGATGGAGAAAATTACAAACGTTTCAAAATTAATTTTGATTGCAATATATTAACTAGTTTTAATGAATTTTATTTGTACATATACAGAAAATATTTAAAAAATATTATAGTATATTTACAATTAGTAATTGCAAAAATAGGAAGCTAAATTTCATATTTAAAATACATAAACATAATCTATTTTAAAACATTTCACCATGGAATAAATTTATTATTTAGGTATCTTAAAAGAAAATTTAAAATGAGTAATATTGTTCACTTGAACAGAAATTATAAATAAAATTAAAAATGAACTAAGGGCCATTTTCATAATAAACTTTATCTTCACTGTAACACCTTAAATTAAAAATAAAGTTATTCTTTTTCATAATATAACTTTAGCACTTTAGCTAGCACTGTAGCATTACCTTAAAATAAAGATTAAGTCTTAAATTAATTTTAATTAAATTCTTAAAGTTAGCCTGATTATGAAAATGACCTTAACGTGCTACTGGTATGTTATTTTATCATATTAACCCCAGGGTTGTTATATACCAAATAACACCCTGGGGTTGTTATAAAATTGTTGCTATGAAATCGGTATTGTAAACAAATAAAAATATCGCGTTTCCTAGTTACAGCGTTTAAGTAAGTAGATTAATATCTCTAACACAAATCACAATGACAAGACATAAATCGATAAAAATCTTTATTAAAATAATATATCGGTACGACGTTAAACGTTGAACGCACCACGGGTGTTAAACGGAGAATAACCCCTTCGGTCAACGTACCCACCTCGGGCCAGAGGCCCTCGGAGAGTACACTGTTGACCTCAGGCGTTATTGTCCTTATAACATCTTTGATACGTTAATTACTATAACATAACTAGACAGATATACTGTTAAACACTTTTTTGTTTCATATCATGGCTATCGCTATTTCTGAGATATTTAAATATTTTGTTAGCAAAATTTTTATATTAACGCCTTTAGGGTCGTTTCCATTATCAGACTCACTTTAAGACTTTAATTTTATTTACTTTAAGCCATTATTTTTATTTTAAAGTGATGCTACAGTGCTCGCTAAAGTGCTAAAAGCGGCCCTTAGTAAAAAAATAACCTTAATTTAAAGACGGGGAAAAAATGGATCTAGTATGCTAGTATGTATTTAAAAAAATGAACATCGGATTAACTCCTGGGATTAACCGACTAAGGGCCGGATATTCAATATCTAGTTAAAATTTTAACTAAGACTTAAATAACCAAATTGAAACGAAATGAACTGTAAATGACAGATTTATCATTGCTGTCAACAAAATGATACAATATTGTTTAATTTACTAGAAGTTAAAATTTTAACTAGAGATTGAAACACCGGCCCTAACTGTCAAATCAAGTACCAAATAAAAAATGAGTAAATTCAAAAATTTGAAAATAGAAATCTCCAGAAATTTGTTCTTTGAAATTTGATATATTCATAAATCATAAAATTGTACGGGGCAGATAATATTTGAAAAACAGTTTTCCCCTGCTAAATCTTCTATTCTCCAATTCATCTTTTCTTTTATTCAGTAATCATACCGTTATTCTATGCATAAACAAAAAGAAAATAAAGTGTTTCACCTAGTGCCTCATCCAATTCTACATGTATTGGAACAATTGCCGTGAATTTCCATTCATAGAGTACGTCTTTGTTGAAAGTGTAAATCGTCCTGAGACTCGGTATCTCGTCTTTCGCCTCAGATTGAATTTAGCGCCGACTCGACTACTCTGTATGCAAAATGGGAACAAATACACATAGATTGTTGACAGTGGTGTTCAAACTCAGAATTTCTCACTAAATGCAGATTTTACAGAAGAACTATAAAGATGGAAGACTTTCTAGACTGCGTCTGATGTGGTACTTTTATCACCCTATATCTAAATCCTAAATTTATATGTCCTAAGGCTGTGTCCGATGTCGCATTTTGACATTTATATTTTAGGATTTAGGTTTTCTTCATAGACAACTCCGAATGGCACACAAGTGATATCTATTCGTTTGTATGGCAACACTTTAGAACAACAAAAATGAATTATACAATTCGATTCAATTTAATGCTTGAGAGTAATTGTTAATATTAAATTTCATAAAATAGAAGTTAAGAAGCTATTCTTTGACAGTAAATTTGACGTTTTGTACAAATTATAGCAACGAACATGATTTGTTTAATTAGTGCGCGTCAACTTCAAGGCATAGGCCGTGTCCGATGCCGCATTTTGGCATTTAGTATTTAGGATTTAAGTCTTCTTCATATAGATACAACTCCGAATGACACACTAACGACATCCATTGGTTTATATGGCAACACTTTAGAATAACAAAAATGAATTATACAATTAGATTTAATTTGATGGTTCAGATTAATTACTAATATTATATTTTACAAAATAGAAGTTAAAATGCTATTCCTTGACAGTAAATTGGACGTTTTGCACAAATGGGGTCATTTCACATTTTCTGATTTATTTTTTTCTTGATAAAATAGGTCAAATTAAACATGTATGTGTATGTTTTACATCTTACAAGTCTTTAGAATCAGAGATATGATTTTTTAAAAGTTTCGTTTAATTTCAAATATTTCAACGGCTGACGACACATATTCACGGATGCGACAGTCGAGCTCTACCGGTTTAATTTAGAACTATGATTATTTGGTTTCGTATTTATTTAAATAAATGGTTTATTTACATACCTTATACTGCACTAGTACTTTTAAAGAAATAGAAAGTAATAATAATCTTCTCTCTTGTATATTTTGCTGTCAGCTGTCACACTTTTAGGTTAGGTTACTGTTTCATGTTGTGAAGCGTGTGTGTGTGAGAGAGAATTGTCTTTGTGTGAGTATGAATATGTTTCGTCACAAATTTAGTCCGTGTTTAAAAGCGCGAAAGTTCATTAGCAAATTTATGAATGAAAACTCGCATATTTCAAATTATTTTCTATTACTATATTTACTAAATGAGATGGATTTCATGATTTTATAGAAAAAATCGACAATTATTTTTTTTTAAATGACCCCATTATAGCAACGAACATGATTTGTTTAATTAGTGCGCGTCAACTTCAAGGCATAGTGTGCTCTTGCAAAACCCTAATATCTAATTCCTAAAATCCTAAATAATCACTAGATTAGGGCATATAAATTTAGGATTTAGATATTAAGGTGGTAAAAGTGCAATATCGGACACAGCCATAGTGTGCTCCTGCAAAAACCTAAAATCCAGTGGAGGGCGGTGCGTTTCTGTGTTGGGTGTGCAGGTTTTTTTAAAAAAGTATTGTGTAGGTAGAATCTTAGGTTAACAATTCAGAATTATCTTATTTTTTTATACTATGTCCCTTCTAGAAAATGGATTATTCAGTAAATCCGCAATTAGTAAATCAGTTGCAATTTCCATTCTATAAATTTTCATAAATACAAATATAAGTTAAATAAATAATATATAAATTATATACCAAATACCTAAAATTAATAATTAATTGTTTGTCTGAACTTGTTTATGCTTGTGAATACTATCAGAAGTAATTTTACGGCGATACGTGCACAAAATATGCTGCACGCTGGAGAGTGCGATGGGGCGATACGTATTTCTAATATTTTATCCTTGTCTGCGCAAATACACTTTTCCTATACCCTCCCTGTGTAAAAACATGCGCACCGAGTGCAGTGCGGAGACCTGCACTTGCCCGGCAATTCACACATTCACTGATAGGCAACCAAACACGCTACTGTTCGTTTTTTGTCCCATAATGGGCTACTTGCGTGGTACTGAAAATCCGATTTCTGTCACTATATACGTAATGTTATATTGAAAACATATATAAAAATATAAATTTTATTTCAAAATAATTATTTGTTTTTAACTAAATTAAGAAAGAAAATTTTCTGTGACGTCTTTATATTGAACTGGGGGAGAGGAAGCATGTTTAAGAATGTTATCAATAGATGGCATGGCGTGCGAGAAAGTTTTAATTTGAATTTGACATTAGTTCATTTTTCTCTCTCTCTGGTCTCTCTAATACATTAATTACTTTATAAATAAACACATAGGTAATTACTTGTAATTTAAAATATCGATACCAAAAAGATAAACTAAAATACTAACCTCGAAACTATTGTTGAAACGTCAAACAGGTGATCTACATTACCCGCACAAACATACCATTACTATGGGACGGCACCACGCTTGGCTTTGCGACTATTCATTGGTGCGGCGTAATTCTACGTCATACATGGCGGGAATTCAAATAATCAAATTTCATTATTTTTTTTCTGGCTAATTAATAAAAATTTTGGCAAAAGAAAAAATATGGGTAGCAAGTTTTTACCTTCTCTTCAAAAATATTAAATAAAAAAGGTACGCAAGTAGCCAATTATTGTATTAATATTTTTATATTTTGTATATCATGTATTAAGATCAAATCAATTAAATAATTTACATTTTAATGCAATAAATTTTGAAATTATTCGCAGGGTGTGCAGTGCACGCCACTGCTAAAATCTAATTCCTAAAATCCTAAATAATCACTAGATTTAAGGCATATAAATTTAGGATTTAGATATTAGGGTGATAAAAGTGCAATATCGGAAACAGCCTAAATAATTTCATTATTTAGGATTTCAGGAATTAGATTTCAGGTTACTCAGTAGCACACTATGCCTTAAAGTTGACGCGCACTACTTAAACAAATCATTTTATTTGTTATAAATTGTATAAAACATCATATTACTCTCCAATAACGCACCAGTTTTCTTTAATGTCACTAACTGTAAATCATATATTTGTACTATTGTACTATTGTACTATTTAAAGGTCACCAATTCGCCCAGTTTTCGAAAATATCAATAAATCATATTATTAATTACGTAGATAATTTCTACGTAAATGTTTAATAATATACATGAAAAAGTAGAAATATATAAATGCATTCTCAAATTAATTTCCATGTTTATGTATTTGTTAAATTAATCTCTAAATGTTATAGGTAACATTTCATAATATGTAATTTTGTTGTTATTAACATCTAATTTACTATAAATTGATGACCAGTGAAATAATTTACTGTATAAAACTGCAATAATTTATAGCTGTCACTATTTTTATTACATTCCATAAATATTTGATTTATATACTGCAAAGCTTCTAAAAGCAATAATAAAAGTTCCTACTAGACACAAAGCAAGCAAATCAATTTGTACTTGTCACACAGTACGTAGTTAGATTAAAATAGGTTATCATTTATCATCGTGTATAAATTGTAAATACATATTTAATTTTACTACTCGGATAGGGTGTATAGAAATTGCTTTTTCTGTTTGACAAAATAAATGATCCGGAAACTTTGCGCACCGGTTTTTCATTTGTTTATTTGTTGGTTTGCGAACAAATTCTCATTCCCTCTGTTTATTCACATTTCATCAAATGGCAAATATTCGAATTCTACATTTTCTCAGAACAGTTGGTCTCATAGATTTTATATTTGCAGTTCGAAAATTTTAGATATAATTGTTTGTCGATATACCTACAAAATTATTGACTTTTTGAATTTTTTAATACCGTGAACGCCAAATTTATTCTTTAAAGTCTTCTTTACAGCCCCGCGGGCAGTAAAACTGGCAAAAAGCTTGGCGGGCGTAATTTTCAATTTTCCGCCCTGGTAACTAAGATGTAAACAAACAATAATCATGTAACTTCAGACGGCTGTAACTCGGGATCCGATGAAGTAAAAATATCATGCGTGACATGAAAAGAAAGAGAATTTCATGCTGAATTTAGACTCTCATCGTCCGTTATTCTATCTTTAACCGTGTGTGAGTGGTGCATGAAAATATGAAAAATGAACTAAACAATTTAGTTCATTTCCCATATTTTCTTTCACCACTCTTATATGGTTAAAGATAGAATAACGAACGATGAAAGTCTAAATTTAGCATGAAATTCTCTTTCTTTTCATGTCATGCATGATTTTTTTTACATCATCAGAGCTCGAGTTACAGCCGTTTGAAGTTACATGATTTTTAATTGAAAAACAAAAAATTTAAAATCTGTATTTTAAACTAACCCAAAGAAATTTGTAGAAATTTCTCACCATTTGAATGGGTTTTATTTATTTCTATAATGCCCGTTTGCACCAACAAAATTTAAGTCTCGACTTTGCTAAGTTAATTTTAACGCTAAGTCGAACTTAAAATACAAGTCGTTTGCACAACGAATATTTGAGCTGAGATTAGGTAAGCCGATTTATTCTAGGGAATTTCTTTAACAACTAACTTCCCACTTATTCCGACATATGCGTAAAATATATAAAACAATTGTTAAAGAATATGAATATAAGTTAATAAAAATATAAAGGTCAGAGAACGATATATCCTTAATGTGCAAGTACAATTTATGTATATGAAAATAATTTATAACTGTAAATATTCAGTATTTATTATTTTAGCGATATAAAAAAGGAAATATAGGAGAGTAAATTAAACACCTGGGGATTGTATTTTTATATGAATACAATACAATCGAAAAATTATATTAAATACATATATTATTAGTTCTGAATAAATTATTATAGGAAATAATTTAAGAATTATGTACTTATATAGAACTATTTGCATAACAATAACAGAAATAATTAAAGAAAATTAGCAGCTTGCAAGCAGAAATCATTTTGAGTTTGTTTAATATCATCTTATGCTTGTGGATTGTAGCATTTTTACAAACCGATTAATTAAATTCGATATTGCTCAACCATCACGTAACATATAACAATTTCAGATACTGTACTAAAATGCACTCCAGAAAAATCTGTAATACTGAGCAAGTGAAGCAATTTCCAGTAGCGAGAGTTTACAAAAAAATAACAATCTCTATCATTTATGAAAAAAAATATTTTATAACTCAATAAAACAATTTTTAATGAATCATGTGTGGTTACTTTTGTTGATTGAAATCGTGTAACAAAGTTATCATCTATCTTTTTGGTAGTATCATAAATGTTAAAATTTAGCATGTTAGCAATATGAGATACAAAATCTAAATACAGATTATGGCGATTTGTAGGCTAAGTCTTGTTTATGCCGCCATCTGCTGGGGGCTTAAATTTAAGCCTGGCTTAGGAATTTAAGTTCCCATTTTTTACGTGGTGCAAAGAAATTTAGGTCTGACTTAAAATTTGAGAAGACTTAAGGCGTAAGTCATGTTGGTGCAAACGGGCATAAGTAAAGTAAAATATGCTTGATTGCAATCATACTGTCGATATTGTCATGAGATTATACATTTTTATATTTGTTTGCTGATATAATCTCATAATCCATATCCATCTGTCCGCTCTGCATTGAATGGATCTGAAAATACCATTTCCATTTAACGAGATTTACAAAGTGCTCCTGTGTTAGTCTTTATAATCTCACACATTAACTGATTAATGTTTGCTATGGTAAAATATTGATAATGTAGTAGTTTTAATTTAATGCAGCAAATTTAAACATACTACAATTGTTTTGATAGCGTAAAGCTTCAACGAGATTATTATTATAATAAAAAATTTGTGCATTTAATAAATTTGCTGACATTTAGAAAATTTAATCGGCAAATGTTATTGACAAAATGTTATTGAATGATGCGCTTTAATATTAAATTTTATGTAAATGTAGAAATTTGAATCGCATTAAATTCTAAATATATTAATTTTCTATGAATCAGAGGAAATGACAATAAAGAAAAATAATTACTTCAAGTCACGAACAAAATATGAACTTATAGATGAGGTAGTGCCAAAATGTTCTCTGAATTGGTCAATAAAATTTTATTGAAAAAAGATTACATTAACCTCCTTTGTATAATTCCGTTTTAAAAAGTTGAATTTTACCTAACACCTTTGCTGCCAAGCGGTCATTTCAAAATTGTCCCTGAAGACCAGAACTGGGGGTCTATTCTAATTCATAGCCACATGTGCTATCCGCTATCCGCTATATAAGTTCCACTACTAGCCAACAGATGGGGGTCCCCATTCCGCTATCTGACTTGAATCCATCTGTTGGCTAGTAGTGGAACTTATTAATATTGCCAGATGTCAAGTTGACAAGTAGTTCGGTTTTTCAATTTTGTGATCAAATACTTGTGTTCGTGTGTTATATCAATAATATTTGATTAATATCTATATATTGTAAGTACCTATTTAAATTATAATAATTATTTGTAATTGTAACAAATAGCACATGTGGCTATCCGACTTGAATCCATCTGTTGGCTAGTAGTGGAACTTATACAGCGGATAGCGAATAGCACATGTGGCTATCCGACTTGAATCCATCTATTGGCTAGTAGTGGAACTTATATAGTGGATAGCGGATAGCACATGTGGCTATGAATTTAGAATAGACATCCTGGTACCTTATAACAGGGTTAATTCTATGTAGTTTCATAGTTTTATTTTTATTTTATCTTTATTCATTAACTAGTTATTAATAAAAATACCAGCGGACACCGGTGTCTGCCGTTGGCTTAGTATTATTACATACTGGCTTTTAGATCTCAAGGCGCCATAGCGGACACATTTTTTCTTTTTTCCTGCGCCACAGCAGACACCTTTAGGGGATACAATGGAATCGGCGGACACGAATAAACTTGTAGGGACAATATGCGCAATAATGTTGAATTGTTGTATTCTATAAGTTTCTTTTCGTCAGAGTAGTATAATCTGTCACTAGGATTATATCTAAATCATGTCAGAACGTGCGAAAAAAATTGTCAATATGGCTATGGAGATGCGTTCTCTCCTTTTAATATAACTTATTTTGTATAATATTGTAACGTTATTAATAAAGAATTTATATTTATTTTTCACAAACTCCTTTTCATAATACTGATTTACTCACACCTAATTTTTTTACCGTGTCCGCTTGGCCTCTTAAAATAAAAATATTAATTTATCTTCCGTACGCCAGAGCGTACACAAATAGCGGACACATCTCTAAAACTGTTACTATAAGACATATCGAAAAACCGAGATAGTCAAAGTATCTTAGGGCGCCACAGTAGACACATATTCAATGCTTCTTCCAATACATTTTGTCTGCTTGGCGTAAAGCGAAAAAAACGCTGGCGGACACCGGTGTCCGCCTTGGCGCACAACGAAATATCACGATGTCCGCCATGGCAGCGAAGGTGCTAACCTTTTGACATTATGAAATGTCACTTTTTACATAATTAATACATTAAGTAACATTTTACGCATTAAACTGTCACTTTGACGCATTAAACTGTTACTTTTACGCATTACACTGTCTTTAGCTGCCTCGTCCAATTGTCCATCACCTCTCATAGGTTATCAAAAGGCTATTCCTTCAATTTCATTTTGAGTCGTGGGAAAAGGTAAAAATCGGGTGGTGTAAGGTTGGGAGAATAGGAGGGGTGTTCTAGAGTGATATTTTCCTGCCCAAATTTCAGGAAGTTTTCGTTTCTTTGAGTCCATGTAAATATTATTTATTAGCTAAATAAATTTATTAAAAGGAGGAAATCACGGGGCCTAACAACATAATCTAAAAATCTGATGTGGCCAGCACATAACCTCCTGCTGGGTATTTACCCAGGCAGTATCATTATGCAAAAATATTTGTATATGCACTCATAACAATCTTTATTTTACATTTAACAAAAAAATACAGTATGATAAAAAAATCCTAATTCGGAGTAGGCTATGAACAAAAATCGTATGTCAATTTAAAAGTATTTAAATATCAATTTGACACAATCACCCCAATTCTATAAGGAAGTTGTTAAGTCTTAGCAACGTTGCTAAAAATTGTAACCAGTAGAAACAAATGTAAAGCCTGTCATTTTCATGTTTTATGTTCGCAATTATTATTGGTTATTTGTTATAGCAATGTAGCTAAGATTTAACAACTTTCTTACAGAATTGGGACGAATATATTGTCAAAAATGTTTTTTGTTTTTCAAGAAAAACTGCTAAAAGCTTGTATAATCGATACTTCCGGTTATTAGTATAGAATGGGTATACAAAATTTTAAAATTTTCTGTTTGATAGTATTTGAGTAATCGTGCCAAAAGGATCCACACACACGCATACACTCATGCACACATACACACACGCGCACACACATACATACCCACAGAAATGTTAAAATCGAATTCTGAGGACATCAAAACATGATTATTCACTAAAAATTTTATGCGATTTTAGCACGATCTCTGTACCGCTCTTACCTAGGGTAGCGGGACGTAAAAATCAATCAGTATGTTATTTTTCCAATTTATAGGTACAATATCTTATTAATTAGATTAGAACGTGATATTAATTTGGATAAAAGCAAAGAAGCTGATAGCACGAGCACCAGCACTAATGACGTACTTTTAAATTAACCGTGATGTCGCAGAGTCCCCACGCAGGGCGAAACATCTTCGGGTAACGAGCTCAGGGCTCGAACACTCCAGCTATCCTTGTCTGGAGCATATTCTCCAGATAGATTTTCATTTCTCTGTCTTTCTTTACAACAGAAAACAACTCCTGTTTACAATGACACCTTTAATTATTTAGATTTGAACACGCTGCCAAGTTCGGTCCTCTAATCATTGTTAAGAAAAATTACTCCCTCAACAATTATTTGTTCTTTTTAATTAATTAAAAATTCGGAATAATTTTTCTGCTTTTTAATTATTCTAAATATCCCTCTAATTATTCTTACACAAAGCTAAGAGTCTCCAACGCTAAATACAGGGTGTAATATGTATTATCCCGTAGCTTTAAATGGAAATATTTAGGAAATGAGGACAATTTGGAAGAACTTAAATTTAATTATTAAAACATTATAAAAGATTAATGCCCAGTTGCTCCAACAAGATTTAAATTTTAACCTACGTTTAAGCAAATAAATTTAAATTAAAATTTTGACAGCAATGTATTTTAAATCATTTAACATTTCATTTCGATGCAATATTGTCAATTTAAACAATGTTTAATATTTAAGACACGTTGGTGCAATTGGCCATAAATGTACTTCCCAGAAAAAGCTTTCAGCAATGTCACTAAAACCGTTGATTTGTGATACTGACAATCTGACATTTATCTGTCAATTACAAACTATATTACAAACATTTGAATTTGCAACTGATTTGCTTCGTGTAGTTTGGACTGTGCTAAGATATAATATATAATATATTATACAAGGTGTCTCTTAAATAGGGGGACATGGCTTAACCACAGATTCCTGAGGCTAAAATAAGACGATTTAACCAAACTTGTTTCTACCAGAAAGTGTACCATTTACCCAGAATTCTGCTTCAAAGTTCTTCGAAAAAAAATTAATTTTGCATTAAAAATTACTTGTCTGACATTTGGATAGACTGCTAGATTAAATTTATTTTAAAAATTTAGCAGTGCAGACACTCAGATTTTATTTTTTTCTGTGTGAACCGTAACAGATATCACAAATTACATAGAGAGAGAAAAGTTTACTATTGAATGTATCTTTCTAAAGAAAAATAATTTCACGTTTTCGGCATTGCCATTAAAAATTTACGGTCTAATTAATGTTGGGACACCTAACTTTCATACACTAATGGTTCATTAATAATAAAATAAAAGCATCACCTTAAAAGATGACTTATAACGATATAAACTATCATACCAAATTTCATCCAAATGGAATAAACCGTCCGATTATTATAAGCAAAATTAATTTTTTTCGCAGAACTTTGAAGCAGATTTCTGGCTAAATGGTACACTTTCCGGTAGAAGCAAGTTTGGTTAAATCGTCTTATTTTAGCCTCAGGAATCTGTGGTTAAGCCCCCTATTTAAGAGACACCTTGTATAATAATAATATAATACAATTGTTTTTATATGATATTCCTGTTATTTCTATTCAAAAACGCTGAAAAGGTCAATTTTCCATTATTTTCTTTCTAAAAATTCTTTTATTTGCTTAATAAATCTGAAAATTGGTATAATTATGTAGAGTTATTCGTAGAATTGATTGATGTTTTTCCAAGTTGGTATCTCGATCGATTTTTAAGTTACAGTCCTAAAAACTCATACCCATTGTTTGGCTAAAAACTTCAAAATTTTCAAAAATCCAATTTTTACACTGATACTTCTCAACGCACTGATTCCAAATTTTGAAATCTCAGGTCGATATCTTCCGTTTCGGAGATATTTATGTTCAAAAATGGGAACGTTTAGTCAGGAACTAATGGCGCTGTAGTTCCTTACACATTTACCACCTCCACAAATCAATCTGACAAATAACTGAAGCAATAGCTGAAGAAGAATAGAAAATAACGATAAATTAAAATTAAAAAATATAATCGATATTTATTGAGTAGTACTGTAAATATAAAGTGTACATTTTATTATTTTTTGTTATGGTGGAAGACCCCATTGTGGCAACTGTAGAAAAAAAATCTTGTGTGTTTCGAGCGCAAATGTACATTGCCGAGAGAATGCCGTGCTCCTACATCGCGCGGCAACAACCTCTCAATCGTCAATATCCCATTTTCATTTTGCGCTCTTAATACTCAAATAGCTATTACTGAAGTACAAAATGCATTATCTTTTTTCTCTTCAGTGATTCTACAGTGACGGAACCAGTCCAACAGTGGCTTCGGATGCCCACATTCGACTCCCGGCAGTGGGAAGATGAAGAACTATTGCTGCTTCTGCAGCAGATGTTCATCGACCTTGATCTCTGCACAAAGTTTTCCATTGACATGCGAACACTAAGAAATTTCCTATATGAAGTCTACAAGAACTACAATGAAGTTCCTTTTCACAATTTTCGGCATTGCTTCTGCGTGTCACAAATGGTAGGAAATAGGCTTTGATGTTTGTGTTGTCCGCATCTGTTACGGAAATTTTTTGCCTTTACATATTTACATGCGTTCCATTTTATTTCACATTTCAATAAACGCCAGATTTATGTTATTTTACAAGGTTAATATTATATTATTAATAATTATTACTTGCGAAAACTTTATTATTATTTTCTTATAATGAATTGCAAAATATAGCATGTTTGCCAATTATAGTTCGTTTTTTTGCAATATATTATTATATAATTTGACTCTGTGAACTGGAAAAATGTTGCTAATGACGACAATTGTTCTTTAGAATATTTGCGATCATAATTTTTTTTAAAGTTACCTAATTTTAATGAGGTCTTTTATAATTTTTTATGCATGGAAAATTAATTTTAATTATTAAAACATTCTTTCTGAAAACTATGTATTTGCGAATATAACGTAGGTACACTAACCAGTGGTGTTAAGCCTGCTTTACATTGTCACCAGGGATGTACATTTACGCGTAAAATATTATTTTTTACGTTTAAAAAACGTAGATAATGTATAATTTTAGTTCTTCAAAACGACACTAGATGACTTGTTGTTTATAAATGTCACATTACAGTAACTTTCCTTAATCCTATCATAAATATATTCCAAAACGACTGAAACTATGATAAGTTTATAAGAGAGAGACTAAAATTATTGTAGAATATTAAAAAAAAAAAAACATTCTGAAATGCTTAAAATTTGTATAAAATTCATTTTCAATAAGTTTGGAGCTAATGATTTAAATCTATTTCAAATTATTTGAAACTATATGTTATTAATAATTAATAAATAGAATTAATATTTTATTTCTTTACAAATCTGCCTAAAATTTATATAAAACATACAAAACATTTAAAAATATAAAATAATATTTACGTATTTAGTCTAATTTTGACGTAAAATGTGTTTGACGTTTAAGGTTATGTCTCAGGAATATATTTCCCTACTAATCTGATTGTTGATAGTTTGAAGGTACCTAATTGATTGTCTGAATCAGAGACATGTTGATGTCACGTGGACTGCTTAGTCTGGAATATTCATTACAGTATAAAAGAAAATATCTTTATAAAATAAATATATACTCATGGTAATAATATTTTACATTATCTACGTAAAAAAATTGTCAAATATAGTCAATGTAAAAAATATTTTTTTACGCGTAAAAAATGACGTATAATACGTGACGTATTTTACGTGCTCATCCCTGATTGTCACTTTTTTCGTCAATTTTAAGAACTGGACCAAGTAGAAATTGCACTTATCAATTTTTGCGTCAATTTAAGCCACTGAATAAAGGTTGGTTTATATGTAAGCTGTAAACTTGTGCATTTACTTTAACATTAGCATTATGACTTTACATTAAATTTTATATTACGCTGTCCGGCTTAGGGCAAACCAATAAGAGCAGCATTTTTTGTAAAAGCGACGCGGCTTTTTTTTATCATAAAAACATTTACATTATTCAATTAATACCCGAGACAGAACAAAAATTAATGATCATTAACGGTTAGTTATAGTATGCGCACGTGAAGTTGAGACTGATGACAGATGTTAAAAATTGCGTCTATTAACAAATCAGATAATACTGAATGTAGTAAGTACGTGCTACTTATTGTATTGTACTCGTACAGTACAAAACATCGACCTTTAAACTAATAGACGCAGCGTACGAGCAAAACGTTTGTTCCGCCATAACGGTGCAAACACAGTATCTCTATCCTTCAACAGTACGGAAGTACTCAGCAAAATAAAAAAGAGTACCTATAGATTTAATTTTTTTGTGCGTTATAAGTTTTACTATATATTTTTAATACAATATATTACATACATATTATATTATAGGGGACAAGTAATAATTAATAAGATCTTACATATGAAATGACACAGCTGGACCGCGTACGTACTGCTGACCTCACGAAATACACCGTTTCCCCATTATTTTGTCGCATACACACCTCACAACACATACACGTATATATTGACAGAAATAATTGTAAATGTTCTCCAAAAAAGCAAATAATACATAAACAGTTACGAAACGTCAAATGTAGATTTTGACAACCATTTAGTGACAGAGAGCGATGTATAGAGGTTTACATATGGCTGAAAAAGATGTACAATGAGTACGAACGTATGCGCAGTATACTTTAACTGAGAACTTCCGTACTATTGAAGGACAGAATATATATTTCTATTCTTTTATGTTGGAGCATTATTCTAACAATAAAAGAGTAGGAGACACTTGGTCCATTAGTTTAAAGGTCGATGGTACAAAACAATAAGTAGCACGTGCTTACTACAGTTAGTATTTTTTGGTTTGTTAAGAGACGCAATTTTGACATCTGTCATCAGCCCAATCTTCACGTGCGCATACTATAATTAACCGTTAATGATCATTAATTTTTGTAGTCTGTCTCGGGAAAAACTTTATTAGTTGGACATCTTATTCAATCACTCATTTTTAATCAAGACAATGCGACAGAACTCTTCAAAAATAACAAACGTCAAATTGTATTAAAATTTAGAAATTGCCATATTTTAGGGTTACTGCATAATGCTTAGGTTAAGGTTACAGCTACAAATACCGTAGCACGCATTTGTCTATACTCGAATTATTAATGCTAAGGTAAATGCATAAGTTTACAGCTGACATGTTTTGTTTGTGTTTGTTAATGAGTTTTGATATTTCAGTATGAAAAAAATTGATAAATGAAAACAGTTGGTTAGAAATTGGTACAAATTTTAACAATTGAAAATGAAAGGTATGTTATTTCGGTGTATCGATTTATTAAACTTGTTTCACCCTAGATGTACGCCATAACATGTTACGTTGATCTCCCAACAAAAATCGGCGATCTGGAAACCTTAATCCTGATCACGTCCTCGATCTGTCACGATCTCGACCATCCGGGCTACAATAACATCTACCAGATTAATGCCAAGACAGAACTCGCATTGAGGTAAGACAAACCACTCTGTTGCATAAAACTTCTCGTTGCTACTTTAAACTTTGACCCTGTTTGAAGGTATAACGATATATCACCGCTGGAGAACCACCACTGCAGCGTTGCATTTCGCATTCTTGAGAACGAGGATTGCAATATCTTTAAGTCCTTTTCGTACGAAATGTTCAAGCAAGTACGGGAGGGGATGATTCGATGTATCCTGGCAACAGACATGGCGAGGCATAATGAAATTTTAGCCAATTTTAAGGATATTACGCCCACGTTTGATTTCAGTAATAAGGCGCACGTGAACTCGGTAATGTACTTAAATGCCCTTACCTTTTTACTTCCTTGTACGAAGTAAAGGAAGTATTGTAATCACGAAAAATTTCGGTTTCCAGATTTTAACGGAAATATCCATTTTGAGCATCCCTGAATCCATTTTGACTAATTTCGTCGTGACGTCTGTACGTACGTATGTACGTACGTATGTACGTACGTATGTACGTATCTCGCATAACTGAAAAACGGGAAGCCGTAGAAAGTTAAAATTTTGTATTTAGAACTGTTATAACATCTAGTTGTGCACCTCCCTTTTTGGTCATTACATAACTTACGGAAGTGGTACTTTACTTGAAGCCTGTAATAGATTTTAATAAAAAACTATATTAAAATATAAACCAAAACTTTTCATATTTGGTATATAAGACTTTTATATCAATGGGAATAACATAATAGATATAAGTTAAAATGGTCTATCTGGAAGTGGTACTTTACTTGAAGCCTATAATAGATTTTAATGAAAAACTATATTAAAATATAATGTAAAACTTTTCAAATTTGGTATATAAGACTTTTATAACAATGGGAATAACATAATAGATTTTAGTGAAAATGGTTTACCCGGAAGTGGTACCTTACTTGAAGCGTATAATAGATTTTAATGAAAAACTATATTAAAATATAATCCAAAACTTTTCAAATTTGATATATAAGATTTTTATGTCAATGGGAATAACATAATAGATTTTAGTTAAAATGGTCTACCCGGAAGTGGTACTTTACTTGAAGCCTATAATAGATTTTAATGAAAAACTATATTAAAATATAATCAAAAACTTTTCAAATTTGGTATATAACACTTTTATATCAATGGGAATAATATAATAGATTTTGGTTAAAATAGTCTAACCGGAAGTAATACTTTACCTGAAGATGTTATCAGTTTTTCTTGAAAAGAATTAATTTTATGATTGGGTCTGTTATAATACATATTTTAATTATTAACAAAATATGTACATATAGTGTAACAGGCGTACAAGGAAGTCATGTGGTGTCCACATCAGATATTTTATTATAAGTAATAGAACAAAATGGCTCATACAAAAGTTATATTATTTAAATATAATATTTAATGGTAGATTTATATATATTTTTATAAAGTCAGGTTTACAAGATACGACGATTCAATGATGTAAAAATTTGTATCTCAGAAATATGAAAAAAATCGAGAAAAATAAGATAATTAAACAATATTAGAAATATTTTTTCAAATATTCTAGGTGGCTATGTGAAAATAAAATTTAAAAGTTATTTTATTAATTTAAAAAAACACGTTAAACAAATAACAATTAATGTCTATTTTATTTCGTTGTTTTCCATTTTTCATATTTTTGATATGCAAATTTTTACGTACTTGAAAAGAGAAAAAAATGGCGGTTTATATTTTAGTAAAATAATTATAGGTTAATTACTATTTAAAAAACTAAAACTTCATAGTCGTATCTTGTTAACCTGACTTTGTGAAAAATATATATACCTGCCATTAAATGGTATATTTAAAATAATAAAAATTTTATATGAGCCATTTCTTGTCTATTACTTGTAATAAAAAAGTTAGACTCATCTTCTATAATGCAATATAAAGTGAGCGATATATAACTGACATTTTAACAAATTTAATCGATAGTTTTTGTGAGTTAAAGTGCATTTACAATCACTTTAGAGCCTGCATAATTTACAGTTGAAGTGAAAATTGTGTCGTTTATAAATTTATATAATTCATAATGACTTTTTACTTGCTCCAAGTTCAGCAAAAGTTATTAGTAGATTTTACGTCGCTATTATACAAAATGGTAGATCGGCAAAATTCAGGAATTTATGAAATAGGGGGACATGGCTTAACCACAAATTCCTGGGTCCAAAATAAGACGATTGACTTATCCGAAAGTGCACCGTTTAACCAGTATTCTGTTTCAAAGTTCTTCTAATAGTATATTATACGCCAAGGTTGAGAAGATAATCATTATTGACACAGCGCCTATTGTAACCCGAGGGCGAAGCCCGAGGGATATAAGGCGCCTGGTCAATAATGATCTTCTCAACCGTGGTTTATATACTATTTTTTTCACTACTAGCACATAAATTCTCTTTGAATTTTTTTTAATGATAATAACAATAATTTTGACATGAATAATAACGTTACTTATTTGTTAATATTCACAAAAACAAAGTAGGCTGCATTTGTTTTTATCTGACGTTTTGCTCATTTCGTTGGTTTGATAACCTCACTTATGGGCCTTGATTTGTATTTGATTTAATTATTAAAAAAAAAACACTTTGTGCTGTTCCAGTCAGCAGCCTTATTAGTTTATTATTATTTTTAAATAAATCTATTGAAATGTATTTACCTACAAATACAAAAAAAATAGTGATTTGTTCAATCCTACATCTACAAATATTTCACATTTTCACCAAAACAGCACAGTGGCCAGGCGAGGCGGCAGCGTAGGTCAATTTAAAATTATAGTGGCAAATTTAAATTATATACTTAACACCTTTCTTGAGTTTAATGAGTTAAATAATATTTGGAGGCTTGAGTTTGATTGAAAAGTGACAGTTTGCATTATAGACCAAGGTTAATAATAAATTATTATTGACCTAGGTTACCATGGTTACAAGCAAGCGGTAGTGAAAAACAATTTCTCATGTCAAATAAAGGTAAGTAATAGTGGGTTCCTAGGCTAGTAGTGAAAAAAAAAATAAAATATTAATTTGCGTATAATAACGGAACACTTCGTTCGATTTGAATTAAATTTGGTATTACAATCCATTTGGATATAGTAGTTCATTTTTTAAAACTGTTGACTCCTAGATAAAATTTGTTTTAAAAATTACACGGCGCAGTCACCTTTCTTTTATTTTTTTCTGTCTAAATCGTTACAGGTATCACAATTTTCGCAGAGACAGTGAAGTTTACTATTGAACGTATCTTTCTGAAAAACAATTTTAAGTTATTGACGTTGACATTAAAAACTTATGGTCTAGTCTTCATCGTGACACCCAAGTTTCATACACTAGTGGTTCACTAATAATAACAAATACAATTTTAAAAGATGGACACATGTGGATTATCATACCAAATTTCATTCAAATCGAACAAAGGGTTCTTTTATAATAAGCAAAATGAATTTTATTTAAAAGAACTTTGAAGCAGAATATTGGCTAAACGGTGCACTTTCTGATATAGGTTAAGTTTAGTTAAACCGTCTTATTTTGGCCTATGAATTTCTAGTTAAGCTATGTCCCCAATTTCAGAGGCACCTGTATGTCAGTAATATATTACTTGTTTTATATTTGACATTGCAATTAAAGGGGCAAGTTGATAAAGAAGTTATATAACATTTTATTAAATTCTAATTTTGTAGCAAAAGTTAAACTTAAATTATTATGAAACAAGTTTTTGTAACGTTACAGCTTCATCCACTTACCCCGTAAATTATTTCCTTGTTACGTTGTAAACCAATCTTTATATATTTATAAAGGTTATCCTTTTTGTTGTAGCTTTGTACGGTTTTAATTAAAGTTGCTGATATTTCGAACGAAGCCCGACCGATGGACGTAGCAGAACCGTGGTTAGACAGACTTTTACAGGTAAATTTATATTACAACAAAAGAAAATAAAATCGTAATAATAAATTCTGTCCGCAGGAATTTTTCAAACAAAGCGACGCGGAAAAACTCGAAGGGCTACCAGTGACCCCGTTTATGGACCGAGACAAGATAACAAAGCCATCTTCCCAGTGTTCCTTCATCGGTTTTGTTTTGTTGCCGCTGTTTGAAGCTTTGGGCGAGCTTTTCACGGAGCTTCAGGTAAGCTTAGGATTAGGACTGAAAGCACGTATACTCACCCGTCATTGACGTGCGGTGGAAAATATTATTGTTACTAGCTATAAGGGCAAGCAGATAGGTGGATGGAATTTGGAAGCTGGTTTATTTTGCTTTACTTGATTACAAGATCAACATTATATTGATTTGTAATTGCTTGTAGTGATAGGCTGTAATTTATTGGTGGAGCTTGATATACCTTCCTAGCTTCACATATTGATTCAATTAATGAGCTCGTTTCGTTTACATTTTGTGTATTTTTTAGGTCGTAATGTCATTTTTGGAAAATAATTTCAGCTAAATTACTTTCCTTTCTAAGCATTTCTAGCTTTTTCTGTTTAGAAGTTGTGCTAGAATATCAATGTAATTAAAAAGTTTTAACATAAATCGTTTCGAAAGGATGCAAACTTTAATTGTAATTTAAAGTTTATCATCAAACATAATTATTTCAAAATTCATTTTTTGTTACTATACTCCGTTTACTGAAACGAGAGAATGTGGAACTAATTCTTGAATAGAAACAAGTCATTCTATTGGTCAAAAGAGGATAATTTTGAGGTCAAACCAATAGAATGACTTGTTTCTGCTCAAGAATTAGTTCCACATTCTCTCGTTTCAGTGAACGGAATATAGTATATTAAGTTTTAATTAATATAATCAAAATTGTAAAATTTGATTAATATGAAATACCCTATTGTGGTTTTAGGACCGTTTTCATAATCATAATCACTTTAAGACTAACTAAAAATACTTTAAGGCTATATCTTTCGTTTAAGCTAATGCTACAGTTACAATTATGAAAACGAAAACAACATTAATTTTAATATAAAGTGTTAAAGTGAAGAGTTTATTATGTTAAGTTATAAGTTTGTTATGAAAACGGCCCTAGAGTAGATTTTTCTAAATTGATATTACATTTTTTGATTTTACTTATTTTTATGCAAAATTTTTATTTTGTCTAGGTTTTTTTTTATTTAGCATATTTGTTATGAAGTGATGAAAATTTGTCTGAATGTTAATATACATAGACGACAACATCTATATTGGCCTATTCTGAAATTTGATATTGAATTCCACGGAAGAAAAATTATTTATCATAAAAAAAAATGAAAATCGGTTATGAGTAACGATGACCAGAAGACCAAATTCTAAAACTAATAGAGAAAACAAAATTTTGACTGAAGTTCCGAAACCTCTTTTGAATCACAAGAAAAATTATTCAAGAAAATAATGAAATCACTGAAGAGAAAATAAATAAATAAATAAATAAATAAATATATCATCACGGCATATTACCCATTTCTGGGTGTGCCAGTATCTACAACACATGTAGACATCGGTAATGATAACGATATATCGAGAAAATGAATATAAATCTAAATTTACTTTTGGCGAGAAAAGCGACTTTAACTTAATAATACGGGTCTAGGTCTGGGAATCAAGCAAGTTGAAATTTAACACAAATTATATTTTCTGTAGGATCTCATAGTGCAGCCCGTTCGAGATGCATTAGACTATTACCGCCGGCTAAACGAAGCCACGAAAGAAGAACGAATGCACAGAAAAAGCGTTGTTGCTGAACTTCTCGACCATTCCTCATTGCCATCAGCTCATAGTCCAGACAGCAGCGGTAGCAGCGTACCTAAATCAGGTTCCAACCATAGTGTCCGTTCTAGAAAAAGCATCAGTTTCGGCCAAAATCGTTCCAGTTCTCTATCAACCAACAGATCTCGTTCAACGGAAGAAGACCTCGAGCATAGCGCAGCCCAGGAAAACCCAATATCCGATGAAGAGCCTTGCAGTTTAGCAGAAGTAGCAGAAGATAACGAAAGTGGAGATTCGGAAACAGCCACTGAAGTCGAAGTATCGGAAAAAACTTTAAAATTTAAAATACAAACGACTGAAAATGTCACAGGTAGGAAAAGTTATCCCGGGTCTAGAAAAGGCAGTAGAGAAAAAGTACAACAATTAAACTGCGTCGAAGTTGCTCGTGCTGTTCAAGGAGAGAAAGATCGCCGACGATTACTCGCTGGCGCGCACAGTTTCGATCAGAGAGCGTTAACAGGAAAAAAACTATCCTTTGATACCAGCGAATTACTAGACGATCACGCTCGCAGATACTTTAACAAAATGTGTTGCCGGCGAATATCCCACGATGAATATGGATTTCGTCACGGTGATGAACCCCTTGACTCCGCCATAACATTAGAAAGATTACGCGCGAAACGAAATTCCACCGTTGCCGCAATTGGCATAAGGAAGCATTGTGATAGTAGGCCTTGCGAAAAAAATGAAAACAATAAACAGAACAACGTTTTGGAATACGCAATGGACGTCGAACGAAATTCAAAACCGGAAGAAAATGGTGATCAGGGATCCAGTGAAGTGTGTACAAAAGACGCGTGTCCATTGGAGCTCAACAAACCAGTGCAAAATTCGTGCAAGTTTGACAAGATATCCGTAGCTGGTACCACGAAAACCAAGACTGACATTTCTGCTGGTGACCAAAAAGAGTCTGCGACAGAAGAACCAACTCCAGAAGCTGATGGTCAGTTATCTCCCAACAATGGAAATCGATCTTTATTGTCCCGTATTAAGCAGTTCACTGATCGAATTGGCCTAAGTATTGATAAAGACACGTCTAAATTCCGGGGTATGTTGTCGTTGAAAAATAATAACGGAACACGAATGACGTTACCTTTGAAGTACCGAGGAGGAAAGAAAGACGAAAATGCTCCATGCTGCAAGAGCCTAGACTTAGGAGATGAAGATAAGAGAGCTAGTACCCTTCCAAAGGCAAGCAAGACTAGTTCCGTAGGAGGCAAAAAGGGCTGGCGTCAAAGACTGACATTAGGAAGAGACCGCGCCGCAACTAGCCTCGACGTCCTACCAGCTTCATCTCCGGTGAAGACCCCATTGGCCCCTACTGTAACAACAGGTGCGTCCACATCCCATAGCAGCTCAACATCAAATCTCCCCGCTCGGTGCGAGCACTACGAGACTAAATTAAGCGCTCTGGAACCCGATCCGCGGGTTTTGGAGACTAGCATCGAGCTCATGTGACAGCGGGAGCCGTCTTTAGTTCCTGACAAGAGCGGCCTCGTCAGCTACATTTTCTGCAGGTGCTGCAACAAGAATTCCCGAACAGACCATGTTTAATTGAAATTGTAGTCTTGTTTTATTAAATCACTGTTTGAATAAATAAGAATTCTTGGCCGTTGTCATAGTCTCTCTCTGCTGCTCATGTGGTACAGTATTTTTCATATTAAAAGGCTAACTTTACGTAAACATTTAGCAGATGCCTCAATCATCTAACAAAGACCCTTTTAACCGTGCAGTTACGACTTCTCATAAAACTAAAGACTAATTTATGTAAACTTTAACTATTATACTTTTCATTTCACATTAGGTCGTCCGGGTCATGTACTTCTAAGAGTAAATAAACTGACTATTAGTTGGACATCTTTTTCAATGACATTTATTTTTTGACAAGACAATATGTGACAGAACATTTCAAAAATAACAAACGTCAAATTCATAGTCTTGAATATCGCCAACATTAATTGCCCATACAAGAACAAATACTCTTCTGATTGGATTTGTTTCAGACAATCCATCCCACGGTTTTTTCAGAACTACGACGTTCTAGAGGTTCAGGAAAAAACTGTAATATTAGGTTTTGTTCATAGAACGATTTGCAAACGATTGGAGTATGAGATCGAATGCGCATGCCCCATTTCAAACTAGCTGCAAGTCAAACAGTTTGAATTTTTCTGTGAACACATAATGAAAACTCATTTATAAGCATCCGGAAAGCCTTCAACACCCGAATATTCATAACAAGAATAATTAACACCAGAATATGGATGCACAGAATCATTCAGATCCCAAATATTCAAGAACAGATTAGTGCATTGCCAGAAAGCGTTTTGCCCGAATGATTCATAAACCGAGTATGTGGTTGGAGCGAGGGTGAATAATAAATTTAAATTTATTTTATGTATCAAAAAGAAATATCACAGATAACCTAATTTTCTGCAAATAAAATCAAACTCGAACACGTGCGAATGTCAAAACTTCTGGAAAATATAAATGCGCATATTTCAATCTAAAAATTTCCAGCAGAGTTGGAAATTATTCTGACTATTGCCAATCAGTTCCCAACCAGTCCGAAAACTTTTGTGAACAGCCAACTAGTAGTCAGAGAAATATGTGACTGTGTGTGAACGCTTTTACGTAACTGCGCATGCCTACGATGGTTGCTGATGCTGACTGTTTCAAAACGTTCTATGAACAAAACTATAAGGATCTTTGTTAGATGATTGGGCAACTAATAAATCTCTGTACGGCAATTTGGTCTTCAAAAATGGAAAATAGTATACATGTTTCTCTTGTCAGTATTTCCGTTCGGTCATTTCCCTGGGAACTTTGAACTTTGATCGGCCTAAATGTTTCCCTGTCGCTGCCTGCTTGGACTGGATCCTTCAGTGTATACCCAAAGACTTGAAATGAGTGTGAGTAAATTATCCTAGCTATGATGGACGTTGTTGGTTGAACTGTTCATAGTTTATCAATCAGTAAACGTACACGAATAGATGATATTGTTAAAAGATATTTTAATATTTATCGAATCACCCATATGTGTGATACTAGTCTGATTTTGTAATATTCGTCTTTTAAGTTAATATTCGTTTGATAAGTTGACGTCACGAATACTTTAAACCAAATGTCATCAAAGTATTTTAATGAACAATTTTTGTTTTTTTAAATTTTGTTTTAGTGCCAAACACGAATAGTTTTATTCAAATTCAAATATATCAAAAATGAGTGTTTGGAATACTTAAACGAAATCGAATTTTAAAAGAATATGTACATAACTATAATATGAAAAGCGATATTTTTTGAGAAAGTTAAAGTTTTTAATTGTAAGATATCATTATACATATACAATTTATAGTTAAATATTCATTTTATGGATCCTACGTTGTCTTCAGTTTTATTGAAGTTGATATTTTATTGAAGATAAAAATTTTATACTTCACTCTATCTCCAATCTTGATTTTATAATAATTCTTCTTTCTGTACCATATTTGTAAGTTAGTTTTCTGATAGATGAGTGTAGTACTCGTAAACTTGACCAATATCTACAATGTATAATTTATAATTCTACGTCAATTTAAATGAACCCGAATTTGAATGATTTGGAACCACTTTCAGCCTTCCTACTAAAGGACCTATCAGCAGAGTCTGTATATTTTGTCATATTATATTCTTCCTATACATATTGCTATTCAGAAAATCAACTAGAGTATGTAATTATAAAAACAAACTATTTAAGTGTCAAATGTGTTGATGAATGTAAAAATAATGAGACAATGTAGATCTGATTAATGTAAAAAAGAATGGATCTATACTATACAATATAATTTATTTCTTTCCTCTTTCCTTACTTTGATAGTACCTACTTTAAGTATTTAAATAATTTATTGGATTTGCCTAAAATAATTGGAATAATTTCAGTAAACACCAACTTTAATTTTTTAACTAACAAAGTTTTCGTACAGTTTTAAATATTGACTACAAACAAATTAAGTGACCACCAAAAATAATTAATAAGCACCGATTTACTGTTACCAGAAATATATTTACTTTTCTTAATACCATACTGTTATTATGACATAACAGGACCAAAAACAAAAATGAAAAGGTAGAAACAACGGCCTAGACCGTTATTTTTTATAACAGTCGCCTACAATGGGGTATTCCACCATAACAAAATTTTTTTAAAAAATTCAATTTAACATAAAGAATGGCTCAATAAATAATAGTTAAAACAATGAAAATATTTTTTAAATAATTACTTTACGAGATATTTCACATTTGCTAAAAGGGAAAATTGACGTCATACAATTGTTATCTTTCTCTCGCAGCTTACTCAGAGCAGTGTGCGTGAGAAAGACAAGTATAGAGGAAATGTGACGTTACACTGATTTCTCGAAAGTAAAATACTCTTAAACTAGGAACAATTAAATTTTTTTAATACTATGAATTGCTTAAAAACTGAATGAAGTTTTATTTAAAATAATAAAAAAAATCTGTTGTGGCCAGCACAAGACCTTCCGTCAATTCCATGTATTTTGTACAAATCCTATACCAAAAGGTCCTTGGAACAGATTCTATATAATATCATGTAAAAACACATACTATTACTTACAAATTCCATACCAAAAGTTCATTTGAAAAGGTTCTATAAATCCAATAAAATTATAACATAAACTACATTAAGTAATGTCCTTCCATCTTCTCTTTGGCCTTTCTCTGCGTGTCACTTGCGAGCAACACTATAACATACCAATTTTAGATCCTATACTTTTTTCCATATTTGGTTTTACACTTGCAACTGACATCTGTCAATTAAATTTTTTTGAATAATTATGTCAGCTGTTTCTATGATAAATAGCAATGCTGACTAATTTTTGAAAATTAATTTCTTTATAATGCTTTAAATTTACATCTATTGAATATGAAGGAAAATGTATAATCAAACTGTATAGAGAAGAGTATTTTCTTTAATATATATAATAACAAAATGTCAAAAAATAATATTTAACTGCGTTTTTTTAAGAAAAACTGTTAAAAACTTCAAATAAGGGTACTTCCGGTGGATTAATTATAACCAAAATCTAATCAACTCTTCATATGGATGTACAGAAGAGGAATACGAAAGAATTATAATTTTTAGAATTGTAGTATTGGAGTTATCGTCGGAGAAAAATTTGTCACACACGGACACACACACACACGGACACACACACACGGACACACACACGGACACACACACACACACACATACAGACATCATCTTAAAAATGGTATATTCGTATTGTAGGGACCCTAAAACGTGCTTATTCATTAAAAACTCACCACCGAATTTTTTGACCAAAGACAATACCTTCCTTACCTAAAGGTGACGGAAGGTAAAAATTGAGTGGAATACCCCAATACGGATCAGGTGTTCCTAGAAAAATAACAGCATATTGATGGACTGTTGCCTAAGAGAATTTATAAATTAACCAAAAAAGTTGTTCAGTATGACAGATATACCGTGAGTATTTTTTAACGTGAAACATTGAGTTTGTCATATACATGGTTACGACTTCATATTTGATTCACAGCAATGTATTTGCCCGTTCCATTTAAAATTAAACATAGGGAACGAATCTGACAAAAGTATTATATTTAAATATTGTAAGAAATTTAGCGGAGTCAGAAAACCACTCGAGAGTACTAAACATATTTCGGGCACAAGGTGCACACAGTATTTTTTCTACATCTAAATTTAATTTTTAGAAAACAGGTGTAATTATTTAAACAATATTAACCTCTAATGACATCTTGTCATCTTCTCAATATGAAAGATAACCTTTGAATTTCCCTATAAGTTATGATTTGACATTTGATTGACAGCAATGTATTTGTCTGTCTCATTTAAAATGATACATAGGAAATTAATTTGACAGAAGTATTATATTTAAATATTGTAAGAAATTTAACCGAGTCAGAAAACCACTCGGGCACAAGGTGCACACTATATTTTTTCTACAACTAATTTTAAATTAGAATGCAGGTATAATTATTTAGACAAAATTAACCTCTATTGGCGTCTTATCAAATGTCAAATTCGTTCCCTATGTTTCATTGTTAAATGGAACGGGCAAATACATTGCAGTCAATCAAATGTCAAGTAACCAAGGATATGACAAACCCAATGTTTCACGTTAAAAAATACTCACGGTAGAAGAATTTTATTATTCCTAAATGTTTAAATTTTATGTTATTACGAAAATCTTGAACGCTACACGGCCGATATGATAATAACGTACTCGACTGATTTAAACCTCAGTATATTTTTATGAACTGAAGATAAATAATACCAGATAATATTTAAACTTTTTATATTTATCTAAAAAAAGACGAGTATAACTGCTCGAATTTTGAATTTGTGAGTGTGCGTTGAATTAAAATATGGTATACAGAATGTTAATTAAAACGCGGGCCATAGGCTTTTAAATAATAATAATAATAATATATCATCACGGCATATTACCCATTACTGGGTGTGCCAGTATCTACAACACGTGTAGACATCGGTAATGATGATATATTTTACCGTGTGGGCGCTTACCAGGCGTCACCTCACGGGCACTCATAGTTAGCCATACTTTCCATAGGCTTTTAATATGGGAAATCAGTTTTTCCTTGCACAAAACTTCCCATTTCATTTAAGACAAGAATGTTTCAAATAAATGTTGCAGAGAATTAAATTAAAGTTTAAGCTGATCCTCATTTTTGGATTAGCGAATTCTACTCTAATTTTGACAGTTTATATCTTAAAATATAGTCTAATCTATTCCTAGTTTCTATTTTTATTGATAATCACTCCTATTCTGTAACTCAATCGATAACTTTTTTCGATCGATAATAAATTGTAGCCAATAATTATAGTAGACACTGAATAAAAAATCTGATGTGGCCAACACAAAACCTCCCGCTATTGAATTTTTATTAATTTAAATACATACTTACGTATTTACTAACGTTGCAATCTGTTCCATTGCAGAAAACTATTGCTTTATTTACTATTTTCTTTTTAAAATGTCACTATTATTAATTTGAAGTGATTAGTTTTCTGACAGTGACATTTACTGTCAGTTACATTCATTTGAAATATGAACTGTGTAACAAAGGAATTATTGTGTTCGCGACTAATAAAAAAAAATATTTTTAAATTTATCTGTAAAATATGTAGAAAAAGTATTAATGTATTCATGTAGAAAATTCAATAATCTTTAATTTTCATTAGACATAAAATGCGAAAAAATGGCATTTAATGGTATTTTTTGAAGAAAAACCATTATGAGCTTCATGTAAAGTGCCATTTCCGGTTACCCGATTTACACCAAAATCTAATGGCTTCTTTTTATATTAAAATGGGATGGAAATACAAGGTTTCAGAATTTTCTGAATGATAGTATTTGAGTTAGAGTGAAGACAAAATCCTACACATACACACACACACACACATACACACACACATACATACACACATACACACATACAGACATCATCGTGAAAATGTTAAAATTGGATTCTAGGGACCTTAAAACGTGGTCATTTACTAAAATCTCGATATGTGATTTTTAGCACGATCCCTATACCTCCCTTACCAAGGGTAGCGGGAGGTAAAAAATTAAACTGGCAGATGATACATTTGTTTCTATTTGTCAAAAATTATTATCGATCGATAACTATTATCGATTGAGTTACAGAATAGGGCGAATTATCATGAAAATTATATTTTAAATACCGCAATAAAATAGAATTCACTAATCCAAAAATGAGGATTAGCTTAAACTTTTTTGTGAATCGGGGTGTAAATGATATCTACTGCCTTGGAAACTATCGATAAAGGTTAAAAAAAAAACTGTCGTGGTTCACTTGACTATTAAAAAAAAAAAATTGTTGACTTTGTATTCTTTTTTGCATGTTAATAATAACCACTGCATTCCAGTAGTCTTATTTTTATTATAAGAAAAAACTAATCAAAAAACATTGATACGAATACATTCATAATGGATTGAGCAAGATAATCAACAAAAATATGAAAACGAAAATGCAATTTTTCCAACTTGTGCAATTGTCATTAATGTCATTTGTCTTGAAATATTTCCAAATGTCATTAAAATTTACCATTTAATTTCAAAATTAAAATGAGTACTGCATATCATATAACTTACAAGTTGTTGATATTAGCAACAATTATAGGTAAGTGAGTAAACATTTATTTTATTTAAAATGTTTTATTTCGTATTTCAATTGCAGTTTCTCCGATATTTCTAGAATCATATATTAAAACTAAATACAATCCGATACCACCAAAAATCTCATCTTTAGATTAGGATGTATTAATTTGAAATAAGACAGCTTATTATAGCATAAATAATACAAATGAAAATAGTAATTATTTCTTCTTACTAACAATGAGATAGGATTACACTTGATGGGGAAATGAATGAATTTTAATGCATTTTCTTAGAAAATTATAATTTTTCTGTCTGCAAAATCTTAGGGTTTAATTTGCTAAATTTGTTAATGGTATTTAATTCACAAGGTAATGAAGACAAGAACATAATGAGGGTAAGATTATAGTCACAGTGGGGGTAAATTAAAAATTAAGAAGACAATTTTAATTTCGAATTATTTTTGATTTGGTTTCCGCAGAAGTCAGAAGTGGAGTGATAGTGAAAATTTACAAAGTTCTGTTTGATGTAAAACAACATATTTTTTTTACTTATCTTAACTTGTTGCATTCTTTATTATTTTCTTTTGTTATTTATAAATTTTTCGTTTTGGGTTGTTGACTGTTGCTGTGAATTGAAATATACCTTTTGTTGGTAAGTAACTAACAATAATTATTAAATAAAATATATATTTAAGTTTAAGTTCTGCCTTTATTGGTTAAAAAAAAAATAAGTTTCGGCACACTAAACGTACTTTTTTTTTCTGTAAAATTAATAACAATATAATAGTTATTTATTTATGATGATCGTTTTTTGCATTATCTCAATGAACAAAAATGAATTGGATAACATAATTATTCATGGCACTCCGGTAACTATACTTTTCTGTATAATATTAATACAAGCATGCTTACACGATTTTCAAAATTCAAACCAGTTTTAATTAAAATGATAAATAATAGTTATTTATGCAACAAGTGTAAAAAGTATAGTCTTATTTCACGAATAGGAAAGTTTGACCGAACGAGCCGTAGGTGAGTTCGTCAAATCCTATGTCTGCAATAAAAGTGTGAAAAAAGTGCCGTAACGTTTATTTCTCTCTGTAGCGTTAAAAACGCAACTTTTTTCACACTTTTATTGTGTTAAAAAAGACATGCTTTATAAATCCATTTTAATGAAAAAAAATGTACTTTTTTAACAGACGTAAAAAAACAATATTAAATATGATTATTGTCAGCAAATATGTCAATTTGACAATTCATTTCGTTTCAGTTTTATTTATTTAACTGGTAGTTAAATTTTAACTGGAGATTGTAAAATTGGCCCTTATAAAAATTAAAGCGATGGTTAAAATTTTTGTTTCTTATTTATTTTTAAATTATAAAAATAGTTTATATTAATGAAATGTATTTCATGTTAAAGAATAATAGCTTCTTTTACGGCCAGTTTCATAATAATTTTAAAGTCACTTTATTTTAAAGTTTGATCTAAAAGTGAATAAAGCGTTTCATAATTTCACTTTAACTTACAGTTGTCAGTTTAAAGTTCTTTAAAATAAAGTCAGCTGACAGTTCCTTTAACTTAGAATGAAATTATGAAACGCTTTTTTCACTTTTATATCAAACTTTAAAAGTAAAGTGACTTTATATTTATTATGAAACTGACCGTAAGTCTTTTTTATTAAACGAGCATCTTCAACTGATTAGATTAGATTTGGAAGAATTGAAATTGGTCTATAATTCTCCAAATAGCAGATCTAAAGACAGAAAAATAATAAATATGAATGTTTACATTATTTAAAATACAAATTTCAATATTAGGTACCTCACATTTGCGATCTTACTATTAATAATTATTAATTACTAATAATTTAGAAAATAAAATTGTTCATTTGCATTTTTAATAATAATAATATTTTTAGATAAATAAATATAAATATATCATTACGGCATATTATCCATTTCTGGGTGTGCCAGTCTGTTTTCACAAATATCGGTAATGATGATGACATATTTGTACCGTGCGGTCGCTTACCAGGCGTCACCTCACGGGCACTCATTGCTGGCGTGGAGAGTGCACCACAGGGTCACTTTCGTGCCATTTAAAATTCGAAATATTTGGCGTGGGTCGGGATCGAACCCGGTTTCCCAGGTTCGCGACCAGACACTCAGGCACGCGGCTACGAGAAAATAATAGTCATACATTATTGCAGAATAACAGAAATGGAAAAATACAGAATAAAATTTTTATTTGCAAAACAAAGAAATAATTTTTCTAACAATTCTTTAAATGCATATAATTGTTTCTTTTGTTAGAGCACGGAACAATGAATTAAAATAATAATACAAAATTTTAACACTTTTTTTGTATATATGTACTTATAAAATATCGCGTGTGTATTCTATGAATAACCAATAATTTAAATTCTCGCTTAAACGGTGTAGCTCTTGCTATTGATCAAGGTAGAGGGGGATTTTGAAAAGTATAAATAAATAATTAATTCCAACTTATGTTTTAGTTACCGTGATCTGACCAAAATGGCACTTTTAACATCAGATTGGATTACTGATATTTTAACTTTAGTTGTTGGATTACTATGTGTAAGTTATTTTTACTTTACAAGAAATTTTAATTATTGGAAGAAAAAAGGAATACCATATGAAAAACCAGTATTTTTCTTCGGAACATTCAAAGACGTTGGTCTTTTTCGTACATCTATAGGAGAATATTTTGCAAATATTTACCAAAAAACTACAGCACCATACCATGGGCTATTCGCATTTGACCAGCCATATCTTCTCCTGAAAGATCCTGAAATAATAAAATCCGTTTTGGTAAAAGATTTTAACTCGTTCAGTGATAGAGCCATTGTGTCAAACGAAAGGGATGACCCCATTGGAACCCACAATTTATTTATTATGAAAAATCCAGAATGGAAGAATATGCGAACGAAACTATCTCCAGTATTTTCATCTGGCAAAATTAAAATGATGTTTAATTTAATGGCTGATGTTGGAAAAGATTTGACGAAATATATCAACAATGTCGTCGTTAACGAAAATTCGACAAATACAAAAGCATTTTGCATGAGATACACTATAGATGTGATTACTTCTTGCGCTTTTGGAATTAATGCTAATAGCTTGTCAGACGAAAACGCAGCTTTTCATAAAGCTGGCAAAAAGATGTTACATTTCACTTACAGCCGAGGAATACAAATGAGTTCTTATTTCTTTTTTCCTGGATTGGTGAAAACTTTCCGATTTAAATTCTTCGAACCAACCAGTGCTGCGTTTTTAAGAAAAGTCTTTAATGAATCGTTGAATCACAGAGAAGAGAGTAATATCAAACGAAATGATCTCATTGATGTCTTAATGGACTTGAAGAAAAGTAAGTTCCATCTTGTTATACATGTAAAATATTTTTTTCTGAAACCGGAGCGAAAGTACTATTTTCGCGCCTAAAATGCGGAGCGAAAGTTGTATTTCCCTGACTAGTCACGAAAAAATTAAAACGGATGAAAAATGCAGAACTGACAGTAAATTAGATATTTATAGAAAATCAGATTTAATTATTAAATTTAAAATTCATTTTTATTATCATCAAATGTTTCAGAAAAAAATTAATACCTAACTCTTCAGTAAAATTTCTGTACTTCACTCAGAGCCGTAAAAATACTCAACAGTAATGTACCATTTTTCCGACTCTTATGTAAATAACTATTTTCTGAAATCGTTATGCAATCTACTACTTTGAAATTGAATTTTCCTGTCTAGGCAGGGAATTAAAATGCAACGTTGCCATATTTATTTTCACAAACACATTTTACGTTTTAATATGTAATACAATGGGGGATTACACCATTTTTTTTTTTTTATAATTTCAACTGAAAATATTAGGAAAACTAAGACTATTGATGAAAATCCGGTGAAAAATTCCTATTAATAAGCGAGTTATGGTCTCCCGAATTTTGAAAAGATTGACGTGACGTCACATTTATGTGTTTTTATATCAAACTGTTTTCATCATGGACCTAAATGTTCTTGAAATATATGCTATTTTAAGTTATATTTACATAAAAATAAATGAATATTATAACACTGTATAAGTATACATACTTTATAATTACAGGTGTATTTAAATTATTAAGTTTAATGCAAGAAATTTATGTTAAAATAAAAACTGTTTGGAAACTGTAGTACAGGAATGTGAGCCCCTCCTTTCGAATTTGAATTTCTTAACTTCCATTGGTAGTAACCCCACCTCCTAACACGCTATTTGTAATGCATGTATAGGCGGTTTCTCGGTCGCCAATCAAAATATTTTCATATTAGTGTCGAAGCGTTATAACAAAAAACCCTTTATTTCCGAAATATCTTAATTATACCATTTCATTTTTTTATTAATATTCGTTACTCAGCATACACATTCGTATTTTTTTACTATTTTCCTTTAATTCGATTGAGCCGTAATCCCCCATTATAAAATTAAAATAAATGTCCAATTGTTTTAAATTCTGGTACAATTTTAAATAGAGTTTCTTAAGTTTTAAATGCGATTTACTTGTTAAATGAAAATAGGTTATACGTACCATTCAGTAATTTTGAATTCTTATACGATTTCAGAAAAAAATTAATATTTATCTCGTCATTGAAGTTCCTTTTCATGACACATTATGGTTATTTCAATACTCGTCATGAAAAGACGAACTTCCCTGCCTGATAAGTAAATAACTATTAATTTGGGACAAATTTTGCAGAGGATCCATCTATGAAAGACGACAAACTTGTAGCCCAAGCTGCCATATTCTTTACAGCAGGTTTTGAGTCCTCAAGTTCAGTAATAACTTTTACTTTGTATGAAATAAGTTTACAACCAAATATTCAAACAAAATTGAGGAATGAAATTAAAGCAGTTCTTGCTAAAAACAATGGGGAACTTAATTACGAATCTCTGCAAGAAATGACGTATTTGGACATGGTTTGCTCAGGTTAGTACATATATTTTACTATTTACTATATCGGTCGTAAAACTGGCCATTTTATTTTTTAAAGAAAAAATACTACTATCAAATTTATGAGTGTTGGTTGTCCCACGATTTGATAGCCATAGCTTATATATAATACTGACTAAAATAAGTAAAAAAGTTTAATCAACATAGGTCTGATCTTCAACTGTTTTCGAGAAAGAAGCCATTTTGTATAAGAATCGAAGAAAAACTTACAAATAGAGTGATCAATCAAAATTTTGTCGACGTCAGTAAATAGACTATAAAAAAAATCTTATGTGGCCAGTACATTACCTTCCGTCAATTCTATGTATTTTGTTCAAATCCCATACCAAAAGTTCTTTGGAGAAGATTCTATATATCCAGTAAAATTTAACACGAACATACACTATGTAAATTGCAGTTGACACTCACATCCATTCCATGATTATGACAAAGCTGGCTGATTTATGAAAATTAATCTCTTTATGATTCTTTAACTTTATATCTATTGAATATGAAGGAAAATGTATAATCAAACCGTACAGACAATAAAATATTGTTTCATATTGACAATCACATAAAATGTCAAAAAATGATATTTAACACACACACACACACACACACACACACACACACACACACACACACACACACACACACACACACATACATACATACATACATACATACATACATACATACATACATACATACATACATAGGTACCGTGAGTATTTTTTAACGTGAAACATTGAGTTTGTCATATCCATAGTTACGACTTGACATTTGATTGACAGCAATGTATTTGCCCGTTCCATTTAAAATGAAACATAGGGAACGAATTTGACATTTTATAAGACGTTAATGGAGGTTGATTTTGTTTAAATAATTATACCTGCATTCTAAATTAAAATTAGTTGTAGAAAAAATATGGTGTACACCTTGTGCCCGAGTGGTTTTTAGACTCGGCTAAATTTCTTACAATATTTAAGTATAATACTTCTGTCAAATTCATTTCCCATGTGTCATTTTAAATGAGACAGACAAATACATTGCTGTCAATCAAATGTCAAATCATAACTTATAGGGAAATTCAAGGGTTTGTTATAATGATAAGATGTCATTAGAGGTTAATATTGTTTAAATAATTATACCTGTTTCTAAAAATTAAATTTAGATGTAGAAAAAATACTGTGTGCACCTTGTGCCCGAAATATGTTTAGTGCTCTCGAGTGGTTTTCTGACTCCGCTAAATTTCTTACAATATTTAAATATAATACTTCTGTCAGATTTGTTCCCTTTGTTTCATTTTAAATGGAACGGGCAAATACATTGCTGTCAATCAAATATCAAGTCGTAACCAAGGATATGACAAACCCAATGTTTCACGTTAAAAAATATTCACGGTATATACATACATGCATACATATAGACATACATACATATATACATACAGACATACATACAGACATCATCGTAAAACTAGTAAAATCGTATTCTACTGACCCTTAAACGTGCTTATTCAGTAAAAAATCACCGCCGAATTATTTGACCACAGACAATAGCTTCCTTACCTAAAAGATGACGAAAGGTAAAAATAGTACATAATTGTTTACATTGCTAAGTAAAACACATCATACATTATGCAAGTTTTTAAATTTGAATTTGACATGAATAAGTTACATTTAATATTGTTGATAACCTTCAGTTTTGGCCACAGAATTCAATAACACGTGTAGTATTCAAAACCAGTTTTTAATTAGTTTGCAATTTTAATTGCAAAATATTGGGCCGAATTCAGCACTCTTCATTAGTCTAGTCTAGAGATCATCTCTAGTAACTATGGAAACAGCTTGCATCTTTTTCTTATTAATGCATTACAGCATATGTCTCTATTTTCTTTCGGCTCAATGTAGTTTCACTTGATCTACTTTTCAATTTTGCTTTCTAATTCTTAAGGTTTGCAAAAATCACTAATTATTTAAAATTATTTACTATATAATATGTGATATGTGAACTATGTCAGTGTCAAGTAAATTAAATGAAATAGGTAATTTCCGCTTTACAGAAACGCTGCGAAAATATCCAACGCTTCCTTTCTTGGACAGAAGATGCATGGTGGACTATAAGTTACCAGGATCTGATATTATTTTAGACAAAGGAACTGCTATTTGTATTCCATTGCTTGGATTGCATTATGATCCCAAATATTTCCCTGAACCTATGAAATACGATCCGGACCGATTTACTGAAGAAAATAAAAGAAATCGTGTGTTTGGCACTTATATGCCTTTTGGAGAGGGACCTCACAACTGCATCGGTAAGAAGAAATTGTATAAGTTTATTTCAATATAAATGTAGGATACTTCTCGATTGTGGTATAGATTAGGTGTTAACAATTATTCGAATTCTTAGTAATCGAGAAATTTCCCACATAGGCACTACGTTGAAAAAATAATGACTAATATACCCACATCAAATCAAACGTCGGTTATGTAAGATTATGTATATTTATTGAAAAATTATTAATACGCATCTTTTATTTGAATTTTTTTCACTAAAATAATCCACAAAAGATTGACAGAAAAAGTAATGCTAGTTAACTGCTCGTTAATCATCCTTTATCACGGGGCTGCACAACTCAAAAGCAATTCAAGGCCAAAACAGAAACCGGAACTTAAAGCGCGGGCCGTAGTAGTTTCCGATGAATTTTTTTTTAATCAACAAAATTAATCAATATTGTAATTAATTATTCTTATTTTATCATTTATTTATGTCAAATACTTGAACATTTATTTTTAAACTCTTGAAAACAAAATAAAATCACAATAAATAACTTATTTATATAATATTGTAAATGTAAATAAAAATAGATAATAAAAAATAAATTAATCAATAATAAACAGAACAGCAAATTGTTAATGTGAGACATTGCATCTCATACCAGCAACAAGTTTCTCAAATTCTGGATTCATATTTGATGTTGGAAGTTTTTAAAATGTTTTCTAAATGTTCGTCAGTTAAACACGAACGAAATTTGCTCTTATTAAAGTTCATGATTGAAAATGTTTGTTCGCATATATATGTGCTGCCATACATGCTAAATGCTTAATGCTGCGTCTCTTAGGCTGTCAAATTTATTTTATATCGTACCGCGGGCCATAATGAGAGTCGGAACGGGTCGCATGTTGTGCAGCCCGGCTTTATCAGTTGTTCATATAAACTTTTAATTTTACTACTGTGAGACATGTTTCGAGGCTTAATACATATTATAATATTTATTTATTGTTATTGGTGCTCAATTATTTTCTCGTAACCAATACTTAAAATTTCTAGCCCTGTAATCCCTTGGTCACATGAATCGCTTTCGCTTATTGAAAAAAAAAAACAAGGCTGTTGCAGGAATTTTTATATGACTTCTAAATACTAAATTTTAAAAGATATTGGCTGGTAGCACAAGCCCTGTTTTAACTAAAACGCTGTTTTAAGAAATGTCAAATTTCATTATTTAATAATAAAAATAAATAATAACAAATTTATCAAAATATGATTTTAACGCAGAACATAGTTTGGATTCAAACAAATATTTTTTTAAAAATCGTTCTTTAAACATAAGGGTGAAATTAAATATTGAAATTTGAATTTGACATTTCTTAAAACAGTGTTTTAGTTAAAACAAGGCTTGTGCTACCAGCCATTGTTCTTTAAAGATCCTCAAATTTGAAAATACCACGAATATCCATTAAATATTCTACAATTAAATATTGAAATTTGTTTAATATTTTGAAAAAGTTACGTGATCTGAAACAGAATGTGACGTCAAAGTACATATAGTTTAGAATGACGTGATACTTGTACTCTGACGTCACAGGAGGGGGGGGGGGGGTTGAGGACTATCTTTTATTGAATTGTTCACGAAAATAATAATTTTGTTTTTTTATTACTATGAAAAATATTGCATATACTTTCATTTAAAATACTTTTTATTAAATCTAATATTTTTATTTCCAGGCGCAAGATTTGGTCTAATGAGCAGCAAAGTTGGACTTTGTTCCATTTTATCTGAATTCGAGGTTCAGACGACACCTGAAACCCCAATGAATATAGCTCTTGATCCCAGGGGATTCGTGATTACTCCAATTTCTGCAATTCCTCTCAAATTTAAAGTTTTGGGAATACCAGCTGCTTAGAAATCTACACAAAATAAAAATAATATATACAATAAAGAAAATAGTATATTAAAGAACGAATGTCATAATTGTCATTTTATTCTGTGAGAAGGAAGCCTTCGAACAAAATAATCGAGAATTATGACATGAGTTCTTTATACTATTTTTTCTATTTTGCACTTCCTATGCCTTTTTAATTGAAAAATAGTAATGCCAAAATTTAGGGAATTTTGTCAGTTGGCGGTAGTAATATGGCGTTTGAAAATTTATTTGACAACTCTAAAACACCATACGATATTTTCTATTTCATGCTAACTTCACTACTCTATTTCTTCTCTTCTTATTCTTGGTTTTAAATTCAAAATTATATGTAAATAAAATTCTTAACAATCGTTTGCGTTAATTTATTTAACGAGATTTGACATTTGATATTTTTGAAATTTTTAGCCACCAACCTTATAAAAATAAATTGTACTAGTCTATTACTGTACTTGAATGAGCTA
Organism: Ophonus ardosiacus; assembly: GCA_943142095.1. NCBI lineage: Eukaryota > Metazoa > Arthropoda > Insecta > Coleoptera > Carabidae > Ophonus > Ophonus ardosiacus. Next base: position 37,947,966 of record OW964829.1, on the reverse strand, counting down.
TTAACGAACTCCTTTGGGTGCTGTAATAGCTCTGTTACAGATGCAAAATAGGAAAATAGTTTTATGTACATTTGACGAATTGAAATAATTTTGTAACGTCCTTGGTGTTCTATTTATTGTTCTTTTTATCAATTATGTACAACTTGGCACTGTGGTATGAATTATGCAAAAATATATTTTTAAACATTTCGACAGTTTCCAGTTTGTATATAGTATAAAATATTTTTATAATGTGTTTTAAAGCTGATGATGAAATGAAGTTAATCAACATAATTTGTAAAATATTAAAATACACTATCAGATCTAATGATCAAAGCACTTATTGTACAATTCCCTAAGTAAGTTAGGTACAAGCAAATGTATTTACAAACCAACTAAATACAAGAAGATATAGGTAAATACATTATAAAATTTCATATAATATGTATAAAAATCCATTTAATAATTCTATATGATATTTGCGATAATAAAGAATGTTGCTATTCTTCTTTGGGCACAGCTCTCTGCAATTCTTGCAGTTTTATTTGTGTGACGTCAACAATTTCCAGCGCTTCTCAATAGGTTCTAGGGATGACGTATTTTGACCACGAATTTCCAGGGGCGAAAGATAGACAGGAGTAGTATTGGTGAATTTCCATCAGAGGACCTGACGTGTGTCGGACCATTTGACGTCAGACCCGTGTCCTTCAATACACAAAAATAGGTACAAATTTTAATTGTATTTCATATAAATTTCATTGTATAATAAAATATAAAAATCGCTAAATTATTGTAAAGTGATCTATACCTTTCAACTTCATTTTCAGAAAAAAAGTAAATTCATTTTCAGAATATGTAAAGTCTATTTAAAAAAAGTATATATAAGTATTGTATTGCACTTCGCTTTCGAACCTTCGTTTTATAACAAAAAAATACAGAACTTTACCAAAATATTTTTTTATTGTATTTAACATGTCTTCTGCACACATATAATTAACCATTCATTATTCAGTAAAATCTGGATATGCAAATTTTAGCATGAATCCAATACCTCTCTTAGCGAGAGGTAAAAAGTAACAGCAATTCCAAAAATCAATAAAAAAGTAAATTCATTTTCGGCAAAAATATATTTGATTTCAGAAAAATTAAATTCAATTCTAGAATGTATTTTTGTATAAAAATATGCAGTGTCCTACAAATAAAAGAGATGGTTACCATATGCATTAAATATTTGTCATTAACTTTCTCAAGTTAATTTCATTTCTTGCAAAAATTAGAAACTGAAATTGATGTCACTCCTTCTGAACATGAAGTTGAAAATATTGTAAATAAAATATTTAGATAGATACCTACGAGCGCCGTCCCTCATCAGTTGACCTATCCCATTTGATATCATTTTATTTAGTTATTTTATAGTTTATAGTTTACTTTACCCTTTTATGAATAATTTTGATTTTCTACTATACTTGCCTTCAAATAAATATGAACTGGAAATTTCTTCACTGTTGTCAATTCCATTGGTCATGTGGAAAATGCTAAGTTATGAAGAAGCGAGAACACATCAGGGCAAGGGACATGGTGGAGAGAAAGGAAAAAATTGAGCACCAGTTCATATTTATTTGAAGAGCGAGTATAATAAATGATTTCAATATAAATAACCATAGACACCACTCCATAACAGTTAAGGCTCATTCACAGTGACGAATAAGAAATATAAATAAGACTTTATGGTTGGTGTTCACAGCTTCGAAAATAAACGTTAATTAACATTAATTACCATTTGATATACTCATAATTAACAACTACATACCTTTTAAAGCACTGTCGCAATCATATATGCGAAATATTGTCAGTTTTTTAAAATTATATTTAAATTAAAATCCTTTTGCAAGAACGTAAATTGACAGCTCAAATGACAGTTGTTATATATATGCTTATTTTTGTAAAATATTCAACATTTTGCAAATCCTTGTGTTTATATCTTATTTTCGAAAGCTGTGAACAAAAATCTATTATATCGTTATTTTTATGTTTATGTATAATTTTATTTTTATTTTCGGAGCTGTGAATGGGGCTTAAATTGTATAGCTCAATCGATAACTTTTATTGATCGATAATACTAATAGTTGACACTAAATAAAGTTGAAATTGACAAACACATTTGTTTCTATTTGTCAAAAATTATTATCGATAGATATACCCAAATCATTAAGAAGCCAGTGCACGTCATCACTTAGTGTAAAAACCTTAAAGCATTAAAATCACTAATAGTGAAAAATGAAATAAAATTTCAATCATTTTTAACCGTCAAAAAGTGTATGGCCTTATATAATTATTATTAAGACTAATAGTAGAGTTTATTACTTATCGTATATGACATGAATAATATATAAATAATGTACATTAACGTCATATTCGTTTAATTGTTACTATAGTTGGCAACATTGATAATTTGTATGTGTTTATACTGCTAAAGTTATTATTTGGCAATTTGAAAAATATTTGTATCGTGTTTGAAATATTTTTGTGCGTTGTAAACGCAAAAACAAATTCTGTGAATCTGCTAAAAGCAGCACTTCTAATCAATCAGAAGAATTCGGTATATTTCTTTGAAATTCGGCTCACTTTTATTTATTGTTTTTATATGGCATACATAAGTATAAATAAGGTTAGTATTATAAAATAATTTAAATAGAAATGGACAGTGACTAAAATACAGTATTTATTTTGTAGCTGTGACAGTTCGTTAACATGTCGATAATACAGATTGCAATCTGTATAACTCCTTTCATAAAGATTCTAAAACCTTTGCAAACGTACCAGTACATGACGGCACACATCTAGTTACTTTTATTCAATTTTTATTAATGACGTGCATTGGCTGCTTGAATGATTTGGGTATAACTATTATAGGTTGAGGGGCAATTGTCAACATATTAAGCGTGAAACTTAAAAAAAATTGTCAAGAAATAAAATTAGATTTCCTCTAATTCAATATATTCACATTTGATTTAATTATTATTAAGAATTCCGTTATTTAAGCAACGATAAATGAATTAATTTATCTGGGATGGTGCTCGTAAATTCTACAAAAACTGTTTGAATTTAGAATTTAGCGTCCAACATTTCTGATTCCCAAATGTCTGAAACAAGTTTATCGTAAACAGATCACATTATATCTAATTAGTAATCAATGTAATCAATTAATGATAATTTCGCGAATCAAGAAAAGTTTCAATTTGTTTGAAACTCGTCTGAACTTACTCAGGCGGAAGTCTATCCGGGGGTTCAAGTTTCCTCCTCCTTCCACAGAACAATCGTATCCAGCCGCCCCGCGTTCTGTAAGAGTGAAAGAGCACAGTCAATAATCATGCACTCGTATTACAAACATTGTTAGCTTAGTTCCAGTTTTGAACTTACCGTGGTCAGCTCCTTGGTCAAGCCTCTGTTTCTAGCGTAATTCCTGATACGGATCTTCTGCGAACGGCTAATGTTGCCTGGCAACTACGATACCTTACGGACATGTCGTTCATTAGGTTGTTTTTCACGGCTAGACGAACCTGCAATTTAGTTAATTAATGCACTCTATTATACCACTGGGAACGACGGTTGTCTTTGATAATAAAATAAAATTATTTTGAATGTAAGGGATTCTAATTCAAATAAATAATAATAAATAAATACTTATTACTATGAACAAATAAATAAATAACAAATAGTGTAGTCAAATTACGGTTAAAGACAGAACTAATTAAATTAGTTACCCGCTTTACCTATTTTAACCTGCTTTAAAAATGTTCACATGTTATTAGGAGTAGGCGTTCAGAGTAAAAGCAGACAACTGCTCAACAGGCGCTTGTCAGGCAGGTACTACTCGCTTTCCGATTTTGCCGGAACGAAACCAATATTCTTATTGAGCAGGTTAAAGTAAACAAGCCCAAAATGTGTTCAGAAAATAACTTTGATATGGATATTCTAATATCGGAAGTTCAAAAACGGGAAGCAATTTGGAACAAATTTCACAAATGTCATTTTAATAGAAAAATTATTGAAAAATTATGGGGAGATATTTCTATCAATATGAAATGTGAAGGTATGAGACATAAATATCACCTGAAAATACGATTTCTGTTATATTAAACAGGTGAATAGGTGATGATACTCTCCGTATTTTACTCTATTCTTATTAATTGCGTAGATCCCTATTTTCTTTTTACGTCGTTTCAAATTATTATCATAACAGAGAATAAAATCTTCATCTGTGGAGCTCGAGTCCCAAGACATTTTCTTTTGTATTTATTAGTGACACTGACACTAAGTTTTACACTTGACAGTACGAGCAGAATGGCCTGTTTTCTATGTGAACACAACCTGTACCAGCCTGCTTCGGCTTAACCGGTTTTTCACGAGCTTGTTAAGCTGAAGCGGGAAACCTGCTTTCTCTCTGAACGTGGCCTGAGAATCACTACAATAATGTTCCAAAAAATCCCTAGAGGGAAGATAAAAAAAAAAACTGACCTCTCCATTGAGAAAACAGTAGAGTAACGCGATGAAAAATCCTTGGAACGAAGTCAAAAAGTGCGTCACGTAAGACCACAGCGCAAACTCCCAGACTTCGCCGTCTACATGACTGTTCGTCATCACCAAAATATTCGTGATGCCCATTAGAGGAAGCAGGAACAAAGTTGCTCTTACGGCAGTTCTGTAAAACATTAAATTACATACATTACAAATTATTCAATTTTAAACAATAAAAGGTAATTTGGGCTCACTCTGCAATCTGCACAACAGTGGTGTGCTCGTGAGAGCTGGTAAACAACCTTTACGGTAGAAATATTCGTACACATATATAAAGTTTCAAGTCAATATTATCGTTTATCGTAACATTCTTTGAGCATATACTGGCTAGAGGCCGCCTTGGCAGCCGTGGTGTATTGCGAGCTGCGTATTGAAGCCGTGGTGTATTGCGGACTGCGTATTATCTTAATATTTATACTACCTTTTTTACAAAGTAATAACTAATTGTTGCTTTTGAAATATGTAAATCACCTTTATTTCCAATAAATTTCAGTTTTGTTACTCTTACGTCATTATTAGTAGGAAACCTAAAAGTTACACTTTGTTTAATATATTATTTGTAAAATAAATCTGTTACACATGAAACGAAATATCCGTACTTTCTTTGTATTTTTCATTACAATTTGATATACTCCGAGATATACTCACAAACTGCACGCAAAAAATAAGGTTTGGTTGTAGTGAAATGACATATAACACAACAAAACACTGCCCGCAATTCACCATGACTTCCGGCCCCCCGCCTACATGTCTTCCGATCACTTTATCCTATGCATTGGTATAGGGAATTACTTCTCTAGTCAGTATATGCTCGAAGGTAACATTTGAAAATTTAACTTGATTCTTCAGAATTTATTGATATATTATTCAGTGCATTAATTACGTACTTCAGAGGCGAAGAGTTTAGGGGGGGGGGGGGGGGGGCTAATGATGTAATTTTCAATTTTTGGGTAAAAGAATTTAAAAATTGAGTCCCAGGAGTAAAAATTGGACTTGCTTCGTTTTTGTGTGAGAAAGAGACTTTTTCATCGTCTAGATGTGAAAGTTACCAGTTTGGATTGTTTTATTATGATTCATTTTACCTTGTAAAACCCATATGTCAGTTTTTTTTTTTCATAATTCTCAGGCAAGTCTCTTTAAAGATGTAATACATTTGAGCGATCATCTATAATAAGTGCCCATAGAGTCTGATTATCGCTTTTCTTAATAATCGAAAAATTTCCTGTATTTTTAAACTGCAATAATCTGTTTCTCATATTATTCCTTGAGTGACTAAATTTTTTTTTCAATATTTAAAAAATCTGATGTGGCCAACACAAAACCTCCCGCTATTGAATTTTTATTAATTTAAATACATACTTACGTATTTACTAACGCTGCAAACTGTTCCATTGCAGAAAACTATTGCTTTATTTACTATTTTCTTTTTAATATGTCACTATTATTAATTTGAAGTGATTAGTTTTCTGACAGTGACATTTACTGTCAGTTACATTCATTTGAAATATGAACTGTGTAACAAAGGAATTGTGTTTATCTTAGACTTCGCGACTAATAAAAAAAATTATTTTTAAATTTATCTATAAAATATATAGAAAAAATATTAATGTATTCCTGTAGAAAATTCAATAATCTTTAATTTTCATAAGACATAAAATGCGAAAAAATGGCATTTAATGATATTTTTTGAAGAAAAACCATTATGAGCTTCAGGTAAAGTGCCATTTCCGGTTATCCGATTTACACCAAAATCTAATGGCTTCTTTTCATATTAGAATGGGATGTAAATACACGGTTTCAGAATTTTCTGAATGATAGTATTTGAGTTAGAGTGAAGACAAAATCCTACACATACACACACACATACACACATACAGACATCATCGTGAAAATGTTAAAATTGGATTCTAGGGACCTTAAAACGTGGTCATTTACTAAAATCTCGATATGTGATTTTTAGCACGATCCCTATACCTCCCTTACCAAGGGTAGCGGGAGGTAAAAAAAACATATATTTTCAATTTTTTTTAAGAAAGGGATAGGTACTCTCCACATAGATTCGCCACTGACATACTTGTTACAGTAACGTAATATTTAATTATACAAATAAATTAAGATTAAATTTTTGATCACGGGTACATCTGTAGTAACGTGCTTGATCATCAGGGGGTGTAACTCAGTGGTAGAGTGTCCGCTTCGCATGCGGAAAGTCCTGGGTTCAAATCCCAGCTCCTCCAAATATATTTTTATTTGTAATTTTGCATATAATTTATATTGCTTTTGAAAAATGAAATAACATTATTTCTTTTTTTACAGAATTAATTTATTTATTTCAATAATGAAATAAAATCTATTTTAATTTACAATTACGTATAAAATCAAAATGAATGTTTTTCTAACAAAACATAATATTGCTATAAACATTTTAATTGAGAAAGATTAGTTAGTGAATTTAATTTTCCGGTTATTCGAATAAACCTTATCTGGGGCTTTGATAACGAACAACTCTAGGTACCTATTCTTTGAAATGTTTTTGTAAAACATTATTTTTACCTCTCGGTAAGAGAGGTATTGGAATCATGCCAAAAACAGATTATAATGAATAAGCACGTTTCAAGGTCACTAGAATCCGATTTTTACATTTTTATAAAGATCTCTCTTTCTCGATTTAACTACGTATTCCTTAATCTGACATTAATGGGAAGAGCTGAAAAGGTTTTGGTAACAATTGGACAACCGGAAGTAGTAGTTTCTTTAAAAAATCTTCTAAATTTTATTTTTATTTTGAAATTTGTATGATTACAAATATTAAAGATCATAAAATTCTCTATCCAATACATTGAACGATATTACTACCAACTTTATATCTCTACTTACTTTTGAATTATTGCCGCAAAAGTCAATATACCCCATATTTAGATGAAAACTTCAAAATTTTCAAAAATCTGTTTTTTATGTATCTAGATACTTTTCAATGCGCTGATTCCAGATTTTGAAACCGAAGGTCGATATCTCTTTTCGTTCTCGAGATATTTAAATTTAAAGTTTTGCTCAAAACTGCCCATTTTTGGGTAGTAACCCGAAAATGGGTCGAGATATGATTTTGGCGATATCATCATTCGATTCTACGGGGAAAAATACATAAGTACACCAATTTTCATAATTTTTGAACACCGCATATAATCTCTAAAGCAAAATAGATGAAAATGGCCAAAAATCGCAAAAATCTAAGGTGTACCCCTTACGATTTTTTCAGATTTTGGCTTTTTTCTGGGGTTTTCAAACTTTTATTAATAAAAAATGAACCGGTTGGACAAAAATGATGAAAATTGGTACACTTATGTAGTTTTGCACGTAGAATCGAATGGTCGTCTCGTCAAATTCATATCATGACCCATTTTTGGGTTACTACCCAAAAATGGGCAGTTTTGAGCAAAACTTTGAATCTAAATATGTCGAGAACGAAAAGAGATATCGATATGCGGTTTCAAAATTTACAATCAGAGCATTAAAAAGTATCTAGATAAATAAAAATTAGATTTTTGAAAATTTTGAAATTTTTATCTAAATATGAGGTATATTGACTTTTGGGGCAATAATTCAAAAATGGGTAGATATATAAACTTGGTAGTAATATTATTTGCTTGTAAAGACAATGTTGCGTAAGTGTACGCATTTTTAGAGCAATGTATCTAGTAGCCCAAATAACTCAGGTGAAAAATTAAAATGTTTGTAATTGACAGAAAAATGTAAGTTGTCTATGTCAAAAATCAATTTACATTACTGAAGGCTTTTTCTGGGAAGTACATTTAATAATTCTTATTTTATTATTAATTAAATATTTAAAATTATAGGTACATATATATACATCAGAAATACCGCCAAATTCGTCAATGAATTTGAAGAATCTTGAACAATTTATAAGAGTTGGAGGAAACTTATTATAGAATTAATTAAAAAATATAAAAATACATTAATAATTAGAATTTTTGTGTATGTACCAGAAATGTAAAACACAATATGTACTTATATAGCCTAATATGGAAATGGCAAGAGGTCTTGTGTTAGCCACAACAATTTTTTTTTTAGTTTTGATGACGTCTTTTCATTTTCATTTCATTCCACAGAAGTTGTGCAGGTTGATCGTATTTTATAGAAAACAGAGGTAAACAGCGGCAAAAATAAAATGTTTAGTTTTGTTGTATTTTGCAACTTTCATTCAGAATTGTATAATGCAAAAGGCAAACAATTTAATTTTCACAAATCAGCACTGTGCTTTGAAGAAAATTATTAATTTAGGTACTATTATTGAAAAATAATTTGAAATGTCAAGTTTTAATTACAAATATTTATAAATAACATGATAAAAATCGTCAAGATTGAACTAAAACAACAATATTGATATTATTTCACCCTTTTATTTACATACTCTTCATCCTTCTTTAAATTGACCGTTTTCTTACAGTCTTTGATTGATATTCTCATAAAAGACACAAGCCAATCTAATTGGCGTGCAATGTTTACTTTGCAATACAATAGATGGCATATCAGACTATTGTTTAACTAATTAACACGTGCTGTCGGTGCTTGCTAACTGGTATTGTCAAGATTCTGTTTCTAGTGCCACGCGTTCGTTGATGTGAAGAGCTTCGTATATTAAAACTATTTAATTTACCGGTGAATTTACCTCTAAAATGTGAAAATCAAAGTGTATAAAGTAGAACTAAGTGTACAAACTATGTTTTGTTCATATGAAGAAATTCCAGGCCGCCAAGCCATGTAGGTCAACGAAAAATGTAAGTGAAACATTTTTATTCCTTTGTTTACACCGTTTTATTGTTAAGTGAATGAATCTATTGATATTTATATTGTAAAAGAATGACACATAAAGTATTCTGTGTGTTTTTACCCTTAGAAATAAAGGGGTACAATTATCAAAACCTGTTTACTTAATTTTAATTACTAGCAGTGAATGAAACTGGTTTGACAAACGAGTTTGTTTGGTTAAGTCGATGAAACTATTTATATTTATAATGTGTAAAGAAGTGACACTTAAAGTATTCCGTCTGATTTTACCCCTAAGAATAAAGGGGGACAATTATCTGAATCTGATTACTTAATTATTAGCAGAGGAAGAAACTGGTTTGTCAAACGAGTTGAGAAACCACCCAAACTAAAATCCCAAAGAGGATTTAAAATCCGGTTTGTAACCTACTTTACCGGATATTTAACAAAATGACATCCAGTAATACACAAATAAACATACAGTGATATATAAAAATCTCCGTACCACAATAATAGTTTAGAAAATTAAAGTGATACCCAATATGCAATTATTTATTTATTTTTTAATTCAAAATTAATAGCTTTATTCTGTATATTATGCGTAAAAAATGTATAATTATTTTATTTATTTCATAGAGAAATATTCATAATTTCATTACAAAATTCTCCGTACGGTAACTAAAACAAGAAAACTATTTAGGTATGTATATGTTTAACGATATATACCTTTTCTTCACCATTTGCAGTGGCGGAACTACCATACAGCAAAAGGGAGCGGCGCGGGGGGGGGCCAGGCCGCTAGGGGCCCCGAAGCCCGCCTAACTCGACACTATCCGTTGAATTTACTTAAACAAATTTTGATGTTAGACAGATATATAAATAATTTATAATATCATAGGAATATATTTTACGTTAAAGTAAACTAAAAATATAAAATATCAGTGAGTTACCAAGGTGGTAATTTGAACTTTAACATCAAATTTAGATTTAAAAGAATACGTAATTTCGCCAACGCCAAAGCACGACGCAAACAATTTACATAGATTTAGAAAATATAATTTTTTTATTTATTTTGTTTTAAATATGTATTAAATGTTATTTTCATTTCATTTATTGTTAAATAAATAACAGTATAATACTCTTTATTTAATTATATCGCAATTTTACTGCAATATATATTTATATAGATTTATATACATAGATTTAGAAAATATTATTTTTTTATTTGTTTGTAGTTATTTTCTGTTTTAAATGTGTAATAAATGTTACTTTTATTTCATTTATTGTTAAATAAATAACATTATACTCGTAATACTCTCCATTCAATTATATCGTAATTTCACTGCAAGTTGAAGAGGCCTAATTTGTATTTTGCGGGGGGGCCCAAAATTTGAAGTTCCGCCACTGACCATTTGCCAGTACATATTTAGTAAGTATGTACCTATAGTATCATTCGCCGAGACGAGAGAATATGGTATTAATTCTTGAACTGAAACAAATTCTATTGGTTTGGCTCCAAAATTATCCTCTTTGGACCTATAGAATGACTTGTCTCTGTTCAAGAATTAGTTCCTCATTTTCTCGTTTCATCAAATGGATTATATTTATTTAAATGAATAAAATTATATGGAGGGAAATAATGTGCTGGTTCCATTTTTTTTTTACATTAATCGTTTCATTTTAAATACTCTAACAAATTAAATAAATATATATATCTTTCCCAACCTAAGAAATATTGAAACTATTGTTGTACGGAGATTTTTTATATCACTATATGTAAAATATAATTATTAACTTACCGAACTTGCTCTAATTCGCTAGTGTGGCTCTGCTTCAATTTGACTATTAAAATTCGGATTATGTTGAACAAAAACAACGTATTTAACTGTAAATAAACAAATAATTACTAATGCATGAAAACATAAAATATAATCAAAATTAATAATGTACACAACATTAGGTATTTTTTGATAACATGAACATGTTGAAAGATAATTAAAAGAGAAAGGTATTATTGAATGGAAGGTTATACTTTTGATGTTACAAGCAAGAAAAAAATGTTTTATAAAAAAAAATTATAGCTCAATTCTAAAAAAAGTTTCAGCTAATCCTCATTTTTGAATTAGTGAATTTTATTCTATTCCGGTATTTAAAATTTAAACTTCAAAATATTATCAAAAAAGGTAGATACTAGGAATAAATTAGACTATATTTTAAGTTAGATTAAAATTCGCTAATTAAAAAATGAGGATTAACTTATACTTTTTCGAAAATTGACCTCATGTTTATTTTTCGACGGAAGAAAATTATCAATGGTCTTTTAAATACTAATGATTTAACATTTTTTTTTTTTTCGTGCAATGAACTTTTGGTTGAAATACGAGTAGAAGAAAATGACAAACTTTATTTTAACAATGCTCAACAAGTACCCACTCCAATTGAGTGCTTGAAATAAAAGCAAAAAGTAATAACTCACCACTAGGACTACTAGACGAGGTCCTTCAAGGATCCAGTAATACGAAGTCAAATTGTAACTTATCCAGCATCTGAAAATAAGTTACTGTTGACATAAGTGTTCAGCAGAGTACTTGAAACAATGCACGGTTCATGCATATATTAATTTTGGAGGGTATAGTTCCTCATAATACGGAACAATTTAATATATGCAAGTTTTATTGAAATCTTGAAGTTGATATCTTACAAAGTTTCAAGAATATGGCATTTTGTGGATGAGACAACAAAACAAAAAGCAGTTTTTCAAATAGTAGAAATTTCTGTTAAAAAATGCACATTTCTTCATTAAAATACGTTCTTAAATGTGCATTTGTTATATAATAACACCGTTAAAAGTGACTAAATAGTATATTACGTTCCAAGTTAAAAAATGCCATACGAATACAGTAAAATCACTTTTCTGAGACGGTGCGAATACTATTTTTTCGTATTTTGTATTAGTATTAAAATATGAATTTTTTGCGGCATAATATTCTGAATTAAAAATATCTAAAAAAAAAAAAACATAGTAGTCTGATTCTCATTAACAAAGTAACTTGACAGTTATTCTTTTCTGTACCTTACAATCCTCAAATAAATTAATTTTTGGAGATCGATTAGCAAAAAGATGGATCTAGATAATGAAAAGAAGATGGAAAACTATTTAGAAGATAAAAATATAAAATAAAAATAAACAATTTCTTGTGTCAAAATGTATTTTAATGACAAAACCGTTGCTTTGCAGTAACGGTTACTATGTTGTAAAGTAACCCATTACTGTACGATTTTGAGTATATTAAAACAGTACATTACTGTACAAAATATGAAAAATTCTTTTTATTTACTCGAAGGATTTGCAATTTTCTTTGTATTAAAAAAGTTACACTTTACTCATTTGTTACTTATTGAATGGAAATTTATATTTCATGTATAAAAATATGTAAATAAAATATTTATTAATTCAAAAAAAGTTTAAAATTTTCAGAGAAGAATATTTAAATTAATAATATAATCTACTTTGCACGTTATTTGTGTTACTCATATTTAAAAAAATGATCATTGTTTATTTAACTGAAATGAACTGCAAAACTTTTGTTGACATAAAAATGTAAATATACAGGTACATGTAAAAAATTCTTTGTCATATATTCGCCTCGTCCACATTTTTAAATACATTCGTTACATACCGTGAGTATTTTTTAACGTGAAACATTGGGTTTGTCATATCCATGGTTACGACTTGACATTTGATTGACAGCAATGTATTTGCCCGTTCCATTTAAAATGAAACATAGGGAACGAATTTGACATTTGATAAGACGTCAATAGAGGTTAATTTTGATTAAATAATTATACCTGCATTCTAAATTAAAATTAGTGTGCACCTTGTGCCCAAGTGGTCTTCTGATTCAGCTAAATTTCTTACAATATTAAAATATAATATATACTTCAGTCAAATTCATTCTCCATGTGTCATTTTAAATGAGACAGTCAAAACATTGCTGTCAATCAAATGCCAAATCATAACTTCAATGGTTACTCACTATTGTCAAAAAATGACAGCAATGTAATATTTGTCCATTTTAAAATGCAACATTAATAGTATTGCAGCACAGGAGATACCTCCAGAACACATCACAAAATGGTGTCAATTCTTATTACGACCGACTAGATTGCCTCAGTGTGAATGGGGGTATTTTTTAACATTTATTACATGAAAGTTATGAATTTTTGTAAGCTAAAGTTTGTTAAGATGTGCAACATTCATGTTTTGATATTTTGTTAATCGTATGTAGGCTAATTTATTGGAAATTAGTTTTGAAATACAAAACTACAAATTTCGTATGTTGCATTTTAAAATGGACAAATATTACATTTTTTGACAATAGTGAGTAACCATGGAAGTGAGTGACCATATGTTGCATGTTAAAATAAATTCCCTGTATAGTAATCTTTACGTAAAAACGGAAATGCGCAGTATAAAGTATAATACGATTCTTGACGACATACGTAATTGAATTTTTTTTTTTTTTTGTGAATGTTCATAAGGCGACGAATTTAGTAACTCTGTTTAGGAATTTGGAAATGTCAACCTAGTTTGCATACATACATTGGCGTGTATTTTAGAATTTTTATGTCTCGTGTCGACTTACGTGATTTATCAATAATTCCGTAGCCAAAAGAATTTTGTAGAAATTTCACATTCTTTCTTTGGTAATACTTACGTTTTTGGATAATGCAAATACATGGTGACCACCCAAGAAGTAGTCAGAACAAATGGGGCACCCCAGCCTATGAAAGAGTAAAGGAGATGATATGCGTTTTCTTGGAAAACGGTTACTGTGAGCATGTTGTGCAGGTAAAGTCCTTCAATGAACATCCACATGAACATTGCTGTACGCGCGTACTCCAGAAGAACATAGCCCGCCTCACACACAAAAGGCTAAACACAAAAAAAAAATAGTAGGAATTTCTTATTTTTATTGTATTGGGAAATGACTTTTTTGTGTAACATCATCAAACAATGTATTTAGGCTTAGGCTGTGTCCGATGTCGCATTTTGGCATTTAGTATTTAGGATTTAGGCCTTCTTCTCATAAATACAACTCCGAATGGCACACTAGTGACATTCACTGGTTTGTGTGGCAGCACTTTAAAACAACAAAAATTAATTACACAGTTCGACTCAATTTGATGCTAAAGAATAAATGCTAATATTATATTATATTTCATAAAATAGAAGCAGTAAATTTGACGTTTTATACAAATTATAGCAACGAACATGATTTGTTTAATACGTGCGCGTCAACTTCAAGGCATAGTGTGCTCCTGCAAAACCCTAAATTCTAATTCCTAAAATCCTAATAATCACTACATTTAGGGCATATAAATTTAGGATTTAGATATTAGGGTGATAAAAGTGCAACATCGGACACAGCCTTAGACTTTAAGCTGTGATCGAAGTTGCAATTTTATCACCCTAATGTCTAAATCCGAAATTTATGTGTTAAGGGCTGGTTTATGATGAATTTAATTTACAAATTTACAATTTATAATTTAGATTTTAAAATATAAACTCATTTAAAACGCATACGATGGTTTATGAACGATTTACATATTTAAAAATTTAAATTTGGAATAGAACTATATTTTATATTTCCAAATGTAAATTTCAATTTCGACGCATCACAAGAGAGAACTATTAAACATGGCGGTAAGGTATAACTTTGCTTCATCCGTCAGCTGTCTTTTCTGTTTGTGAGTTGTTGACATTTTGAAGATGGATTCACAGGAACAAATTGATATATTCTTTTTTTTGTTAATAATCAGTATTCGCGAAAAAATAATTTGTACGACAAAACAAATGAATTGTATAAAAATAAAAATAAGGGATAGCAAGGAATTAAATACATGCACACTCATACGACTATAATTGAAGAATTGTTCATGATCTGTGATTTTACTTTCAAAAACAAACTATGATACTGCCCGTTAACACATCAATGTGTTCATAGGCCTAACCACGGCCTAAAGACTATCTACGTTTTTTAGATTTGTGCTTGTTTTATTTCTTTATTATACAAATCAACAATAAAAACATTCCCGATGTTATTAAAAAATCATCTTGTTCATCAGTGTCCAACAAATTCATGGCTGAAAATAAAATTGTAACCTAAAATCTGAACTGAAGACTAGTGAAACGTCAAATGACAAGTAGTGACAAGTCATGTGATATAGATACTGATTAGTCAAATTCAGAATTTCAAAATTGAACATAAGTCAGTGAGAAAATTGTAAATTTTAAATCAAAATTTCTAAATATAAATTCATCATAAAGCAGTCCTAAAGAAATTTTTAATTTGTGAACATCTGACTGTTATTGTTGTTCCTTCCTACGTGCACGTGTACTATACTCGCTATCAAATGATTATGGACTGATGTTCAACTTTTATCCCTTTCCGCACCCTGTCACTTGCCCAGCGGTGTTGCCGCTTGTAACTTGACATGACCAGGAATGAACACAAATGTCATATAATACATTTAAAATTAATCCAAATTTTTAATACATCGTAAATGAAGGAAATATTATATCAAATAAGTAAGGTAAGACAGTAATACGTTATATGTTTCTTGTTATTTAATAAATTTTAAAAAAAATTAGGATGTAACGCCAATTTTTTGAAAAAATTATGTACATTGGTGATAATTTTCCTGCCCATTTAAATCTTGTTTTCCTAAACGTTTTTTATAAGAACCAGGACTATTTAATTCATGAGTTTCACTCATTTTCTTTTCAAAAGTCTAAATATAATGCAATTTATAGGATTGGGAATAAGTACTAACGAAAATGTCAGAATATAAAATGACATTGACAGATTACAGATATTTGTACAGGTAGACATTTAAAAAATTTGACATCAGTGTAGAAATCTCCAGTCCATAATTATTTGACGGCAAGTATAGCCAAAGCAAGAGAAAATTTATATTAACATTTATTCAGATTCTCGAGTGTATATATAAGAGAACCAGAAATAAACGCAGGACGTAAATTTTAAATAAACAATAAAGTAAGATTATTATTTCATTATATGAGAATGACGAATGCCAACAACAACAAACAACATAAGATGAAAACCTTTCTGTTCACTCCAAATGTTAGTAATAACAATAAATTTTAATTTTGTTTGTAGAACCTAAAAATTTCCAATCAGTTTGAAACCAGTTTCAAACTACGCACGCGTACTGAAAAATGAGCCTGTTTCACATTTTTCAAAAACTATTTTAAATGAAAGTTTATGCAATGATTTTCTTAGTAATAATTTTTATTTTAATAATTTGTTGTTATTTGTGGAAAAAATTAAATAAAAAGATTGGCGTCCTGTAAAACTACCCCCCACTCCTGTGACGTAGAACCACATACATTACATCATTAATAGCCAATAGCAAAATAGTTTTTCCAACACCTACGTTTATTCATATTATTTATATAAATAAACGTAGGCTAAAGTTTGTCACATGTTAATAAAAAAAATCTTTTAATTTGACATTTGACGCTGAAATTTCTCATTGTAATTGAATAATAAAGTAATAATGGCTAATTCAAATTACACTCAAGCTAAGTCGGACAATTTACCGAAGGTCGATAGCTGGATGATGGCTGAATTTATATCCGAACGATTGTTTTACTACTACCGAAATAAGGGGTGTTAAAGAGTTGAGGTAAAATAAAATATAAAAACTGAATTTACTATATAAATTGATAATATATTTTACTTTAAAGTTCTGGTCGTGATTCTTACATTGAATCTGCTATAGGACATGTAGATCTATCATAAGTGAAGCAACAAAAATATACTGTTATCGTGAAGGTGGATGAAAGTTGAAATGATCTTCATAAACATGAAGACACGATTTTTCTGACAAATTATCAGCTCTTCGACCTACTGCTTCTAGCCACAATTTTCTTTTCTTCGCATCTTTTGTAAAATTTATAAACTCTATAGTAGGTTTGTTCCTAACAGTATTTTTGTAAGAAGGCACAATACAATATCGTAAATTACTCATTTTATTTTGAACTTTTTATTACCTACATATTATACAACTTGAACCAATCTAAAAATTTGACACTTGTTTGACAACTTTGACAATACACTTGACACCTTAGAACCGCTGAAGATGTATGTACTCTGACGTCACATTCTGTTTCAGATCACGTGACTTATTCAAAATTATATCCAAATTTCAAAAATTGATTGTAAAATATCTAAAAGATATTTCGTGATATTTTCAAATTTGAGGTTCTTTAAAGAACAATGTCTTTTAAAAGTTAATACTTAGAAGTCATATAAAAATTCTTGCAACAGCCCTATTAGCAATTCGCGATCCCAGTTTAGACGTCAGCGCCGCTAGTGACTAAATAGTGAACTTCTTTGGTGCGTGTTGAGATCTGTCAATCTCGTGTTTCCTTTTTCATATTTTTGTGTAATTTCGCTTTATTTTTTAATTTTTATATAAACATAGATTTATAATAATAATATAATAACAACTACAAAAGTTCCAATATCAATACTAGATAGATGAAAACGATGTTTATATACACAAGTATTGTATATTCTTATCGCAAAGCACTTAAATTAATAACAATAACACAAATATAAGAGAAATTACGCAAAAATATTACAAAGTAAACAAGAGATTAACAGATGTCAATACCCTCCAAGCAAGTTTACTAGCGGCGCTGACGTCTAAACTTGCATCGCGAATTAGTTGCATCTTTTGTTGTGCGAACAAACCTAATATTAGGAATTAGATTTTAGGATTTTAGAGGAGCATTCTATAAAAAATGAGGATAATGTGTACTAATGAAGTTTATAGGCCATCCAGCGAATCAAGCGGTTTACGTCATCGTTTAGGGATTTTTGAAATTTTCTTTTTTTTTTAAATATATTTTATTAACGGTATTTTTTTGGTTTTTTTATTATTACCATGTATTTGACACCTTTAATAGAAATAATTATATTTGGATATATTATTATTAAGTAAAATTTTGTAAATTTTTGCAAAATGACGTTTGATTAAATTTTTTTAATATTGGTAATTCTGAACATGTATATTACTAAATATTATATGTCTATATTATACTTTTCAACGTGTATTGTGATTTCATTTTGTTTTTGGTTTCGTTGTTCATTGTCAAAATGTCAAATGCTCTGTCATGTCAAATTCAAAAGCTTGTAGTTAGTTTATTGACTTATTTTGAAAATGAAAAATAGATTGGTGGGTTTTTACTTTCACTGAAATCTAATATTGAGGTAATATTTGGTTCTATTTGTTAGTAATAATTTGAAAATTAAATCTATATGTACAGCGTGTGACAAACGCTATACGCAATGTACAGAAATAGTGAGAAATTGTATGGTATGCAGTATTCTGTATTTTTTTTAAGGATCTCACATAATACTAGATAGTTTGTTGCATATACTACAAGAATGAAGTATTTATAACGGCGTAAGCAGTATCGTTCAGAATATTTTAAATAAAATTGGATTTCGCTGGAAAAATATTACACCAAACGTGTTTTTAAGAAAAATTTGGGTTTATGAAGGTAACCCACAGATTTAAATCCGTTTTACATGTTCATGTAAACTTTTTAACATATGACGTCATTGTTTCTAGTGATATTGTATTTATGACGTAAACCGCTTGATTCGCTGGATGGCCTATACATGTTCAAATGTGCAAATAGTTGAAAATTAATTTGTTACCAGTTACCATTTAATTATTTGTGACAAGGTAATTTCTACTATGGTGCAATGTTACGCTGCGTGTGGCGCTACTTGATGTACTTACTCTCTCGGTCCTCTCTGTAAATTTGATTTGTGTAATCTCAGTGACATTCAACGAATTTTGAGACGAACATATAATAAGCGTAACACAATTCAATGAAATTGGCCATGATTCAGATGTTTATATTATGTGAAGTAGATCTAAATACTAAATAATTTATTCCAAAATGCAACATCCATCACAGCTTTTAAATAAATATTTTTCATTTCATTAGTTTACCAAAGAAAAATAAATATCTGTGCCATTTAACATGCTATTAACTCAAAACTAATAATAAAGTTTCTTCTGTTATTTTAGAAGTTAGAAAGTTCAGTCAAGTTTAAGAAACTAAGTACTGATATTCATTTTATTGTTATTTTCAACAACAGTAAAATAAATAAGTGCATTCATCTGAAATGTTCAGATGAACGACTGTAAATAATTCATTTAGAAATAGTTTTTTTCAGAACTAAAAGAAAAAAATACCATTAAGTTAGTTCATCCGTAGATAGCCACAATTCAAAATGTGACCCAAATATATTAGAAATCACAGGTAACAATGGGGTATTCTACTCAATTTTTTTTATTATTTTAAATAAAACTTCATTCAGTTTTGAAGCAATTCATAGTATTAAAAAATCTTAATTGTTCCTAGTTTAACAGTATCAATGTAACGTCACATTTCCCCTATACTTGTCTTTCTCACACACACTGCTCTGAGTACGCTGCGAGAGAAAGATAACAATTGTATGACGTCAATTTTCCCTTTTAAGAAATGTGAAATATCTCGTAAAGTAATTATTTCAAAAAATGTTTTCATTGTTTTAACTATTGAGCCATACTTTATGTTAAATTGAATTTTTTAATTTTTTTGTGTTATGGTGGAATACCCCATTGAAAGTTGACATTGGAAAACTGCGTTTACTGAGGTTAACAGTAGATTCACAACTGATATTAATATGACAACATAACACTTATTTGAAAAACGAATTTGTTATTCTTTGATAATTGAAATAAAAACAAAAACTATAAGACACCGCTGTCATTGTTGAGAAATCACACGTAAAAGGTTGCAGTTTCAAAAAATATTATATTTTTGACGCTATTACGCATATGTACAATAAAGTGTTAAATGAACTGGCATCGTTGCAATCAACTTTTCAGCGTGAGATTTCGAAACGATCAGAAAAATAATTACTAATTTATTTCACTCGAAATATTGTAAATTATTCAAGAATAAAAATTAACATAAAATCGTCGAAAATTAAGCCATTTTTATATAAAAACCTATGTTGCCATATCTTTCGGCTGGGTTTTTCATTTCGATACTACTGAAGTTATACCACAGAATACATTTATACAGAAGCGACACTCCTTGACGGCACCATTGTTATTGTGATTTTACGTTTATGACCTTGAACTTTAAATTTGTTGACAAATTTACGCGCGAAATTTAAATTGTTTTAAATGGTAAAAGAAAAATTAGAACATAAAAGTACAAAATTTTTAATTTTATTAACGAATTAAGAGATCAGATAAAATTATTAAACAAAAACCTGAATTTTACAAATTTATTACAATGCAGAATTTTCTATATCTTTGATGTGGGAAACAAACGTCAGACTCGATGAATATGTCCCATATATCCTTCTCCATCAAATCTTCTCTTCCACAGGCTTTGAGCCACATTTTACACCTATATTTATTAAATGAATATACATTTTACATGATATGGTAGTCATTTTACACAACTTACATTTCTGGATCTTTCGGAAACAAAAAAAAACTTACATTTCCCTTTCTCCATTTTTTAAATCTATTTATACAGTCTTTATATGAACAAACAAGTCCTCCCGATTCTACTTTCTTCATTTGATCCATTTAATTAGAAACTAACACCACTTCTAAAATTCACAAACAGTTCACAAAATGACATATGTTAAAAGCAGAGCTGGGCAAGTTACTTTTAAAATGTAACTAGTTACAGTTACAGTTACTTCCAAAAAAAAGTAACTAAGTTACTTAAGTTCCAGTTACTTTGGCGAAAGAACTAAGTTATTTACTAGTTACTTATTAAAAGTAACTTAGGTACCTTG
The DNA here is from genome assembly GCA_943142095.1 of Ophonus ardosiacus. Classification (NCBI taxonomy): domain Eukaryota; kingdom Metazoa; phylum Arthropoda; class Insecta; order Coleoptera; family Carabidae; genus Ophonus; species Ophonus ardosiacus. The sequence continues at coordinate 37,926,709 of OW964829.1, read as the reverse complement.
AGTTACTTTCTAACTACTTTTAATGGCGTGAAGTGTAGACTTAGACTGTTGACTTAGTTATTGTGTAGTATACATATCAGGGAGTTTTTGCACTAACTACGTTAACCTAAATTTTAACGTTATTGCTTGGCAACACCCAATAAGATTATTATTGTTAATGTTAACGGACCTAGAGGGCTTTATTACCGCCGAGGGCCCGCTTTGACAAGGGGCCCGCAGGGCCCGGTTGCTGTGATTTTTTAAAAATTTATTAATATATTTTTCAATTTTAATTTCTTATACCAAGATATAAAGAATCTACTTTCTTTCTAACATGACATGACCATTATAATGTATAAAACATGCAGACATTATTTCCTAGACTTATTAGTGGATAATGATTAATTTTTACTTTGACTAACTTAAGTTACATTCTAATTTCCGAGTAACTTTAAGTAATTTAAGTTACTCAAGTAACTAGTAACTAAAAACCGTAAAGTTACCAACTACTTTTCCGCAGCAAGTTAAGTTACAGTTACAGTTACCATATTTTAAAAAGTAACTAAGTTACGTTACAAGTTACGTGAAAGTAACTAGTTAGTAACTAAGTTACTAAAGTAACTAGTTACTGCCCAGCTCTGGTTAAAAGTGAGAAGACGTGTTTGGTTTGCTTGAATTAGCCATAACCCTAAAATACATGGGCGTGACAAGCTGAGACAACAGCTCTTCCAGAATACGTGAAATATAATGATTTTCCTTATGATAACGATTTTTCCTATCGTTTATTGAAAAAATAACATATTTGGTTTTATTAGAAATCAATTTGTGTTTCTCAATATACTTTTATTATTGATCCCTAACGGAAATGTTCACGTCGAGATAATGAAAAGAACAAAGAATCGTAAGATACGAAGATATGCCGAAACAATCCGATTTTAGCCGATTAGCCCTTTAAATTTGTTGGCATACTCTTTCTCTCTCTAATTTTCGTTTCTCTCTCTGACTGTCGCTTCTGTATAGATGTTTATTCTGTGGTTATACATAAAACTTATGTTAAAAAAGTAAACTATACCTTTGATTTTCATTTAAGCTAAAAATTATATTGTCAATTTTTAAAGTAACAATGCAACCTTTTAAAGAGTTGGAATATAATGACACATTTGAATAGGGATGTCACGGATGAACTACCTTAATACTGCAGAGTGTGACATTTTAATGATTTTAAATAATTCATTCTAAAATTACAAAATGTTGACATTGATTGTTCTTGTAATAAATCGTAGAAATAATATTAAACTTACCGTATTGTCAATACCACTTATCATTAAAAAGTATCCCTGTTTGACAATAGCTTGATCTATATATAACGTTAGACGAATTTGTACTTGGATTAAAATGGCCACAAAAAGATTTTTGTGTATTCTCGTTCTGTTGTTTCTTAAACTCCTGCGCATAATAAATTTTCACATTAAACAGAATATTTTAATTATAAATAACAATATGACATTGGCAAAATATTCAATGGTTGTTTATTATTAGATTTTGAAAAGATATTGTAAGGAATTGTTTTCTTTTCTTTTGCATTTTGTTGCCTGAGGATATTTTATATAAATAATTGTAATTGGACATTATGACATTACCCTATAAAATCAAGGATGTTCAAAGAAAATGAAAATTCAAAGTACAAGTACACGTTTCAGCTCAACTCGGAAGTTTCTGTAATATATATATTTTTTTTTGAAATATATAAATTATACATATTTTATGGAGTAAAATAATAATGAAGATGAAAATGTCTTACCTGTAACGGCAGAAGATAAATAATGATATTAATAATGAAACGAGAGATATGCTAAATCCAACGAATTCTAACATTCGAGTGTTCTTTGCAATTGATAATTTTGCCTGAAAGGAGAAATGAGAAATACTTTAATTCACTAAAATAGTTTCGCAAAATAAGTATTTATTAGAAAATTGGGTTCCAACATACAAATATATTCAATAATTCACAGTGGCGATCAAAATATATTTCGTTTACTTTTATACAATATGATTCAAATTTTGATCATTGAACAATTGAAGGTCTACATTTAAAGTATAATTTCAAACTTCTACATCAGATAATATAGACACCAAGAGTAGAAAATATCGTAATATACACAATGGGTGAGATTCAGTGGGTTGTATTAGCGTGTTTTGAGCTAAAACAGTTCTTTGTCAAAAATATTTTGGCAACTTTGTAATACCTGTCAGAAAAAAGTGAGAGATCAAAGGATCAAATAAAGTAAAAAATATTATTAATAGAAGTAAGAAAGCCATACAATTACTATAAAAAAGGACAAATATCAAAACTGATCAAAACGGGGATTGAGATATTTTAAAATTCATTAACATTCAGGTATGAAATTTGACACATAAAATTTGACATATTTCTAACCTAATGTTGCTATTTTTTGCAAGTTTCCTTTTACACCTTCCATTTACAATTATACTTTTTCATTTGAATAAAGGATATCTGTATTACTTTTCCCTGCGGTAAAATTTCTATATCACAATGGGCTACTTGCGTATCTTTTTTTTATTTAATATTTTTGAAGAGAAGGTAAAAACTTGCTACCCATATTTTTTCTTTTGGCAAAATTTTTATTAATTAGCCAGAAAAAAAATAATGAAATTTGATTATTTGAATACCCGCCATGTATGACGTAGAATTACGCCGCACCAATGAATAGTCGTAAAGCCACAGCGTGGTGCCGTCCCATAGTAATGGTATGTTTGTGCTGGTAATGTAGATCACATGTTTGACGTTTCAATAATAGTTTGGAGGTTAGTATTTTAGTTTATCTTTTTGGTATCGACATTTTAAATTACAAGTAACTACCTATGTGTTTATTTATGAAGTAATTAATGTATTTGAGAGACCAGAGAGAGAGAAAAATGAACTAATGTCAAATTCAAATTAAAACTTTCTCGCGCGCCATGCCATCTATTGATAACATTCTTAAACAAGCTTCCCCTCCCTTAGTTAAATATAAAGACGTCACAGAAAATTTTCTTTCTTAATTTAGTAAAAAATAAATAATTATATTAAAATAAAATTTATATTTTTATATATGTTTTCAATATAACTTTACGTATATAGTGACAGAAATCGGATTTTCAGTACCATGCAAGTAGCCCATTGAATCTCATTGATAGATTTGGGAAATATTACAATGTTGCCATATACTTAATACTACAAGCTTTAATACAGACTTTAATACAACCCACTGAATTCCACCCAATGAGGTCATCTCAAAAACTATTGCTTTTTTTCATAAATCAAATTTTATCTATTATGCGTATAGTTTTTATAAATATTTAAAATTATTATACTGTTCATTCATGATATTCTTTATAAAAATTTGCAGATCTGATTCTTTGTTGTAGTTTCATATAATTAATAATTAATATAATCTACAATAATTTTGACGGGGGCGCTGATTTTGCAACAAGTGGTTTCTAATTAAAAAAGTATGTACAAATAATAGTTATTTTTTATACAAGATGATAAAATTATATTTTATCGACGAGAGGAAAGTTTAATACACGAGCGATTTCGTGAGTGAATTATTTTTCGCGAGCCGATAATTTAATTTTATCCTCGTGTATAAAATTCTATTTTTTTCTATAGCAGATGTTAAATAAATAAGAATTAAAATATTTTATCTACCCTTGCTGTTAAAATGTTACTTTATCTACCCTTGCGGTTAAAGTGCTACTTTATCTATTGTGAGTAGATAAAAGTACAGTTTAACATCTGCTATAGAAAAAAGAAATATTCTAAATTACTAACATGAGTGACAAAAGAACTTGTTGCTGTCAACGTTTTAGAGACATATGGATAATAATAAACTTATTGGCTCGTACCACGATCACGGTTCTAACATCGGTGTTAGCTAGAACCGTGCCAACTATTTGACACATACTTCTGGGTTATAAAGAAAATCAGTGATGCCACTATACTGATTAAACCGAAAATGTACCGACAGGCATATTAAATACTTTTGGCTTCATTATTTTAAATTGTTTAATATGATTTGTCTCTGGACTTGTTTGTAAGATAAATTATTTAGAATATTGAAGCCAAATGTATTGAATATGTCTGTCAGTACATTTTCGGTTTAATCAGTATAGTGGCATCACTGATTTTTGTTTATAACCCTGAAGTATGTGTCAAATTGTCGTCAAGGTTTTAACTAATACCGGTCTTAGAACCGTGATCGTGGTACGAGCCATAATGTATATATTAATAACCTTAAACTCCAATAGAGCTTTATTATTTTTAGAGACGCCATGAAACTATAGTACGAGCCCTGCGCCAAAAGAATTCGCCCACATCTATTTATTATAATTTTTCATATAAAAGGAAATTGTTTACACTTATTCAATTATTATTCCTAAATGAGGTAATAAAAGTTTCTGCATTGCAGTCACAAAATTTTATTTACTAAATCAACCACCCTGTATAAATTTATTTAGTTTATTAGAAATACACCCCATAGTCGACACTATGTATGTTTAACATTTTTCAAAATATAGAATACCAATTTAGTTATCTATATGTAAACAAGGAAATAAATTACCATACCATAACACATGAATGAGTACAAAAATAACTGAATCAACATTTCCCGGAATTGTGTTTATTTACACTTTGGATCCTTTTGATGTTTTTTTATTTTCTTATTAACTTGAAGAACATAAAACATTTGTCGTGCAACAGTGTATAAAAATGCTGTCACATATAATTATTTTGCAGGGTTGAATGACTGCAAAACTTTCAAAGAAAGAAAACACATCTCGTTAGATTGTCACTTTTTGCCATTTGTAAATGAATTATTCTTCTTCTTCAAGATATAAATATAATTCATTCTTGTTAAATTTGTTTTGTACAGGGGCGTCATCAAAAAACTTCTATACGTGTCTAGAGTTTACACTAATCGGAAGAAAATGTTTTGGAAATAGCAAAATAGCTTAAAGAATATAAATCAATAATTATTAACTGTATGAAAGGATTGTTAATGCGAATCACAATTCACATTCACAACAGTATGTCCTTGTGAAATGGGACTTTTTGGTGTGAATTGTGCAAAAAGAAATTGATTTCCCAATAGAAAAACGTACGATCTGATTAAATTCTGCTATGAAATAAAAAGATTGGACGATAGCCGATTGGAAAAATGTACTTTTCCGATAAATCTAAGTCAGACTATTCGGAAGTCATGACAGAAATAATATTCTGAAACCTTTATACAACAATTTTTAAACTAATTTTATTTTATAAATCGTTTCGCTTAAAAATTAAGCACATAGATGGCGCCTGAATGCCAAACGGTTTTACGTAAGGTGGTTCAACTATACATAAATAAAGATAAAGGTCCCAAAAGTACCCCATAAATATTTCATACCAATATCTCAATTGATACAAGTTCTGGATCACAAAAACTGATTTTGCAAAAAAAAATTAATTTCATTATCTAATGATAAATGAATCGATAGATAAAGGTCTTAAAAGTACGTAATAAATATTGCATACCAATATCTCAATTGATACAAATTGTAGATCAAAGAATAGTTATTTATTATACTGTGAGTATTTTTTAACGTGAAACATTGGGTTTGTCATATCCATGGTTACGATTCGACATTTGATTGACAGCAATGTATTTGCGCGTCCCATTTAAAATGAAACATAGGGAACAAATTTGCAGATGTATTATATTTAAATATTGTAAGAAATTTAGCCAAATCAGAAAACCACTCGAGAGCACTAAACATATTTCGGGCACAAGGTACACACAATATTTTTTCTACAACTAAATTTAATTTTTAGAAAAGAGGTATAATGGGCTACTTGCATGGTACTGAAAATCCGATTTCTATCACTTATGTAATGTTATATTGAAAGCATATATAAAAATATAAATTTTATTTTAAAAAAATTATTTGTTTTTAGTAAATTAAGAAAGAAAATTTTCTGTGACGTCATTATATTAACTGGAGAACCATGTTTAAAAATTTAACATATAGATGGCATGCGAGAAAGTTTTAATTTGAATTTGACATTAGTTCATTTTTCTCTCTCTCTCTCTGGTCTCTCAAATATATTAATTACTTTACAAATAAACACATAGGTAGTTACATGTAATTTAAAATATCGATACCAAAAAGATAAATTAAAATACTAACCTCCAAACTATTGTTGAAACGTCAAACAGGAGATCTAAATTACCTGTACAAACCTTGTACAAACAAACGCAATGGCTTTACGACCATTCATTGGTGTGGCGTAATTCAACGTCATACATGGCGGGAATTCAAATAATCAAATTTCATTATTTTTTTTTCTGGCTAATTAAAAAAAAATTGTCAAAAGAAAAAATATGGGTAGCAAGTTTTTACCTGCTCTTCAAAAATATTAAATAAAAAAAGGTACGCAAGTAGCCTATTATTTAAAGAAAATGAACCTCTAATGACATGTTGTCAATATGACAGATAACCGCTAAATTTTCCTACAGTTTACGTCTTGACATTTGATTGACACTAATGTAATTGCCTGTCTCATTTAAAACATAGGGAATGAATTTGACAGAAGTATTATATTTCAATATTGTCAAAAATTTAGCCAAGTCAGAAAATCACACGGGCACAAGGTACACACTATATTTTTTCTACAACTAAATTTAATTTAGAAAACAAATAACAAAATTAACCTCTACTGACGTCTTGTCAAATGTCAAATTCGTTCCCTATGTTTCATTTTAAATGGGACAGGCAAATACATTGCTGTCATTCAAATCGTCGTAACTATGGATATGACAAATCCAATGTTTCACGTTAAAAAATACTCACGGTATGAGTGTGGAATGTAACATATTAGTCACGAAAGAAAAAGTTTATTTATTTATTAGCCACTCGCCCTCCGGACCTCTTGGCTAATTTTCTTTAGTGACCAATATATATTCCAAACGAATGTAATACATTTCATCCAACACTTTTTTTAAAAACTTCAAATCATTTTTATATTTTCGTTCATCGTTTGACACTGACATGTCAAAAGATACACTACTTAAAATTATAAAGTAGTTATTGAATGGTTGTCGTTTTGTTATATTGTTATTGAAAAAAATTCTGCAATAATTATTGACTGGCAATGAAAATTATTTGAAGGAAAAATAAAATAGGTGAAAATTAGGACCTTCCTTTAAAACATATTCACTTACAACCATAAGCAGCATCGTTGAATTTAATTCTGATGCTAGTAACCACAAATTCGTTTCATCAGCCGTAGATGATAGCTGTCATTGTGTAAAGATAAGTAACCTAAGTATCTATTATCATAAATGTTAATAAAAAAGTTTTATAATGTTACTTGCTTTTTATTTATATAAAAAAGCAAAAATTAGTAATAATTCCTTTGTGACTTCCTAAATATTCTCTCATGGAGTGAGTAATGTTGTACATTAGTTATTTCAAATAACCGTAGTAACAAGTATATTATAAGTCAGTGTTAGATAAACTGTAACTCTAAATTCATATTTATAATATTTGGACTAAGGTGGTTTATAAAACTGACAGAGCAGAAATTCTGTCCCTGTTTAAATTTTTAGTACATTCCTATCTGAAAATGAAGTACAGAAGTTTTGATCGTCACCGTAAGAATTATTTTATATTATTGTATTTGATCGCCACTATAATAAATACTTTACATTATTGTATGTTTGTTGATACTTTTCTACTATTTTGCTGAATATATTCTATTATAATTCTGATGAATAAATTCTGATATATCACCTTTAAAACATCTTGTCTCCCATCTCTTCTTAAATCGTCGTACAGCCTTTTAAGAACATCATTTAGGCACGATTCATAATGTGTGTAACCATTAGGTTTGCTTGTATCATTTGGATTCATTCCTTCCCATCGGCCATCCAATCGGCATATTCTATAAGTGTATTCTGCAAGTAATAATTCACCAGACAATTAGGACGGAATGTTTCACTATTTCAGACTTTGCTATGTATAGGATTGTAGAATGGAATTGATTAGATTACACCTGAATAGAATCTGTGACAATCAACGTTCCAAGATAGATATTGAATAGAATCTGTGACAATCAGAGTGCCAAGATAGATATTTTCTACTGGAAATTGAGGATTAAGACAATAAATATTCTCCCATTTTAAAATTAACATAAAATCGCTTTCAAATTTATTATTTTCCTCATGATAAAAACATCGGGGTGATTAGCGAGATGTTGACCAGCAAAGTGTTATCCCTGTCAGTGGCGTAGCCAGGGGGGGGGGGGGGGGGGGGGGGGGGGGGTTTCGGGTCTAAACCCTCATCAGAGTGAATCTAGCAGCCGATTCGCAGCAGCCGATTCGAACGAAAAGTATTTCGGACAACCCCACCACGGACGAAGCATAACACAATGTAGAGATAAACACAATAATAAAGAAAGTAACGTACTGAGTATTATTTAGCAAATATTAACCTGTAAATGTATAAAATATTATAGAACATAGTATATATTCAATGTGTTCATAAATAAATAGTAATAAATAACAATTTAAAATATTAAACAACATAAAACAATATTGTGAGACGCAAAAGTAAAATGCCGTTTATCACTATAAATGAAGGCCGTGACAAAACTAAATTAACCACAGTCATTACTACACATCCCCTGCATATAAAAATGTAAAAATTATTTAAATACTTAGGGGATGAGGGATAATAATATACGTTTAAATTCAGAAACAAAGATTTTTTTTTTTTAATTTACTAGAAGCTGTGACAAAACCATATTACTACCAGCTGTTACTTCACACCATCTGATTACAAAAATGTAAGAATTATTGAAACATTCAGGGGATGAGGGATAATAATATACATTTAAACACGGAAGCAACGACAATTTTTCTTGTTTCAAAGTTATTATTTTTTAAAAAAATTACTAGGAGCTGTGACAAAACCATATTACTACCAGTCATTGCTACACGCCCCTTGATTACAAAAATGTGAAAATTATTGTAATATTCAGGGGATAGAGGATAATAATATACGTTTAAACTCAGAAACAGCGAAAATTTTTCCTGTTTCAAAGTTATTATGTTTCAAAAAAATTACTAGTAGCTGTGACAAACCCATATTACTACCAGTCATTGCTACACACCCCTTGATTACAAAAATGTAAAAATTATTGAAATATTCAGGGGATGAGGGATAATAATATACGTTTAAACCCAGAGGCAGCGAAAATTTTTCTTGTTTCAAAATTATTATTTTTTAAAAAAATTACTAGAAGCTGTGACAAAACCATATTAATACGAGTTATTACTTCACACCCCCTGATTACAAAACCGTAAGAATTATTGAAATATTCAGGGGATGAGGGATAATAATATACGTTAAACCTCGAAAGCAACGACAATTTTTCTTGTTTCAAAGTTATTATTTTTTAAAAAAATTACTAGGAGCTGTGACAAAACCATATTACTACCAGCCTTTGCTACACACCCCTTGATTACAAAAACGTTAAAATCATTGAAATATTCAGGGGATGAGGGAAAATAATATACGTTAAACTCAAAAGCAGCGAAATTTTTTCTTGTTTCAAAGTTATTATGTTTTAAAAAAATTACTAGACACTGTGACAAAACCATATTTCTACCAGTTATTACTACACACCCCCTGAATACAAAAATGTAAGAGTTATTGAAATGAGGGATAATAATATACGTTATTACTTCACACCCCCTGATTACAAAACCGTAAGAATTATTGAAATATTCAGGGGATGAGGGATAATAATATACGTTAAACCTCGAAAGCAACGACAATTTTTTCTTGTTTCAAAGTTATTATTTTTTAAAAAAATTACTAGGAGCTGTGACAAAACCATATTACTACCAGCCTTTGCTACACACCCCTTGATTACAAAAACGTTAAAATCATTGAAATATTCAGGGGATGAGGGAAAATAATATACGTTAAACTCAAAAGCAGCGAAATTTTTTCTTGTTTCAAAGTTATTATGTTTTAAAAAAATTACTAGAAGCTGTGACAAAACCATATTACTACCAGTCATTGCTACACACCCCTTGATTTCAAAAATGTAAAAATTATTGAAATATTCAGGGGATGAGAGTTAATAATATAGGTTTAAACTCAAAAGCAGCGAAAATTTTACTTGTTTCAAAGTTATTATTTTTTAAAAAAATTACTAGAAGCTGTGACAAAACCATATTTCTACCAGTTATTACTACATACCCCCTGATTACAAAAATGTGAAAATTATTGCAATATTCGGGGGGATGTGGGAAAATAATATACGTTTAAACTCGGAAGCAGCGAAAATTTTTCTTGCTTCAAAGTTATTATTTTTTAAAAAAATTACTAGAAGCTGTGACAAAACCATATTTCTACCAGTTATTACTACATGCCCCCTGATTACAAAAATGTAAGAATTATTGAAATATTCAGGGGATGAGGGATAATACTATACGTTTAAACTCGGAAGCAACGACAATTTTGCTTGTTTCATAGTTATTATTTTTTTTTTAAATTACTAGAAGCTGTGACAAAACCATATTACTACCAGTCACTGCTACACACCCCTTGATTACAAAAATGTGAAAATTATTGAAATATTCGGGGGATGAGGGAAAATAATATATGTTTAAACTCAAAAGCAGCGAAACATTTTCTTGTTTCAAAGTTATTATGTTTTAAAAAAATTACTAGAAGCTGTGACATAACCATATTTCTACCAGTTATTACTACACTCCCCTTGAATACAAAAATGTAAGAATTATTGAAAATTTCAGAGGATGGGGTATAATAATATACGTTTAAACGCAGAAGCAACGACAATTTTTCTTGTTTCAAAGTTATTATTTTTTAAAAAAATTACTAGAAGCTGTGACAAAACCATATTTCTACCAGTTATTACTACATACCCCCTGATTACAAAAATTTGAAAATTATTGCAATATTCAGGGGATGTGGGAAAATAATATACGTTTAAACTCGGTAGCAGCGAAAATTTTTCTTGCTTCAAAGTTATTATGTTTTAAAAAAATTACTAGACACTGTGACAAAACCATATTTCTACCAGTTATTACTACACACCCCCTGAATACAAAAATGTAAGAGTTATTGAAATGAGGGATAATAATATACGTTTAAACTCGGAAGCAACGACAATTTTTCTTGCTTCAAAGTTATTATTAAAAAAAAAAATACTAGAAGCTGTGACAAAACCATATTCCTACCAGTCATTGCTACACGCCCCCTTGATTACAAAAATGTGAAAATTATTGTAATATTCAGGGGATAGAGGATAATAATATACGTTTAAACTCAGAAACAGCGAAAATTTTTCCTGTTTCAAAGTTATTATGTTTCAAAAAAATTACTAGTAGCTGTGACAAAACCATATTACTACCAGTCATTGCTACACACCCCTTGATTACAAAAATGTAAAAATTATTGAAATATTCAGGGGATGAGGGATAATAATATACGTTTAAACCCAGAGGCAGCGAAAATTTTTCTTGTTTCAAAATTATTATTTTTTAAAAAAATTACTAGAAGCTGTGACAAAACCATATTAATACGAGTTATTACTTCACACCCCCTGATTACAAAACCGTAAGAATTATTGAAATATTCAGGGGATGAGGGATAATAATATACGTTAAACCTCGAAAGCAACGACAATTTTTCTTGTTTCAAAGTTATTATTTTTTAAAAAAATTACTAGGAGCTGTGACAAAACCATATTACTACCAGCCTTTGCTACACACCCCTTGATTACAAAAACGTTAAAATCATTGAAATATTCAGGGGATGAGGGAAAATAATATACGTTAAACTCAAAGTTAAAAAAAAAAATACTAGAAGCTGTGACAAAACCATATTACTACCAGTCATTGCTACACACCCCTTGATTACAAAAATGTGAATATTATTGAAATATTCAGGGGATGGGGATAATAATATACGTTTAAACTCAGAAACAGCGAAAATTTTTCTTCTTTCAAAGCTATTATGTTTTAAAACAATTACTAGAAGCTGTGACAAAACCATATTTCTACCAGTTATTGCTACACAACCCCTGATTACAAAAATGTAACAATTATTGAAATATTCAGGGGATGAGGGATAATATACGTTTAAACATATCAAAGTTATTTTTTCAAAGAATGACTCGAAGCTGCGACGAAACCTTATTACCACCAGTTAAATCTACACACCTTCTAATACAAAGAAGTAAAAATTATGTTTAAGTGAAAATAACCACAACCGTGACAAACCCATTTTAATAGAAAGAATTCCTGGATTCGCCCTAAATGCAAAAATGTATAAATGAAAATAGCCACAACCGTGACAAAACCATTTTAATAGAAAGCATTGCTGGATTCGCCCTAAATGCAAAAATGTATAAATGAAAATAACCACAACCGTGACAAAACCATTTTAATAAAAAGAATTGCTGGATTCGCTCTAAATGCAAAAATGTATAAATGAAAATAGCCACAACCGTGACAAAACCATTTTAATAAAAAGAATTGCTGGATTCGCCCTAAATGCAAAAATGTATAAATGAAAATAGCCACAACCGTGACAAAACCATTTTAATAAAAAGAATTGCTAGGTTTTGTCACGGTTGTGGCTATTTTCATTTATACATTTTTGCATTTAGGGCGAATCCAGCAATTCTTTCTATTAAAATGGGTTTGTCACGGTTGTGGTTATTTTCACTTAAACATAATTTTTACTTCTTTGTATTAGAAGGTGTGTAGATTTAACTGGTGGTAATAAGGTTTCGTCGCAGCTTCGAGTCATTCTTTGAAAAAATAACTTTGATATGTTTAAACGTATATTATCCCTCATCCCCTGAATATTTCAATAATTGTTACATTTTTGTAATCAGGGGTTGTGTAGCAATAACTGGTAGAAATATGGTTTTGTCACAGCTTCTAGTAATTTTTTTTAAAACATAATAGCTTTGAAAGAAGAAAAATTTTCGCTGTTTCTGAGTTTAAACGTATATTATTATCCCCATCCCCTGAATATTTCAATAATATTCACATTTTTGTAATCAAGGGGTGTGTAGCAATGACTGGTAGTAATATGGTTTTGTCACAGCTTCTAGTAATTTTTTTAAAAAATAATAATTTTGAAACATGAAAAATTGTCGTTGCTTCCGAGTTTAAACGTATATTATTATCCCTCATCCCCTGAATATTTCAATAATTCTTACATTTTGTAATCAGGGGGCTTGTAGTAATAACTGGTACAAATATGGTTTTGTCACAACTTCTAGTAATTTTTTTAAAAAATAATAACTTTGAAGCAAGAAAAATTTTCGCTGCTTCCGAGTTTAAACGTATATTATTTTCCCACATCCCCCCGAATATTGCAATAATTTTCACATTTTTGTAATCAGGGGGTATGTAGTAATAACTGGTAGAAATATGGTTTTGTCACAGCTTCTAGTAATTTTTTTAAAAAATAATAACTTTGAAACAAGAAAAATTTTCGCTGCTTTTGAGTTTAAACCTATATTATTAACCCTCATCCCCTGAATATTTCAATAATTTTTACATTTTTGAAATCAAGGGGTGTGTAGCAATGACTGGTACTAATATGGTTTTGTCACAGCTTCTAGTATTTTTTTTTAATAATAACTTTGAAGCAAGAAAAATTGTCGTTGCTTCCGAGTTTAAACGTATATTATTATCCCTCATTTCAATAACTCTTACATTTTTGTATTCAGGGGGTGTGTAGTAATAACTGGTAGAAATATGGTTTTGTCACAGTGTCTAGTAATTTTTTTAAAACATAATAACTTTGAAACAAGAAAAATTTTCGCTGCTTTTGAGTTTAACGTATATTATTTTCCCTCATCCCCTGAATATTTCAATGATTTTCACGTTTTTGTAATCAAGGGGCGTGTAGCAATGACTGGTAGGAATATGGTTTTGTCACAGCTTCTAGTATTTTTTTTTTTAATAATAACTTTGAAGCAAGAAAAATTGTCGTTGCTTCCGAGTTTAAACGTATATTATTATCCCTCATTTCAATAACTCTTACATTTTTGTATTCAGGGGGTGTGTAGTAATAACTGGTAGAAATATGGTTTTGTCACAGTGTCTAGTAATTTTTTTAAAACATAATAACTTTGAAGCAAGAAAAATTTTCGCTGCTACCGAGTTTAAACGTATATTATTTTCCCACATCCCCTGAATATTGCAATAATTTTCAAATTTTTGTAATCAGGGGGTATGTAGTAATAACTGGTAGAAATATGGTTTTGTCACAGCTTCTAGTAATTTTTTTAAAAAATAATAACTTTGAAACAAGAAAAATTGTCGTTGCTTCTGCGTTTAAACGTATATTATTATACCCCATCCCCTGAAATTTTCAATAATTCTTACATTTTTGTATTCAAGGGGAGTGTAGTAATAACTGGTAGAAATATGGTTATGTCACAGCTTCTAGTAATTTTTTTAAAACATAATAACTTTGAAACAAGAAAATGTTTCGCTGCTTTTGAGTTTAAACGTATATTATTTTCCCTCATCCCCCGAATATTTCAATAATTTTCACATTTTTGTAATCAAGGGGGTGTGTAGCAGTGAGTGGTAGTAATATGGTTTTGTCACAGCTTCTAGTAATTTAAAAAAAAAATAATAACTATGAAACAAGCAAAATTGTCGTTGCTTCCGAGTTTAAACGTATAGTATTATCCCTCATCCCCTGAATATTTCAATAATTCTTACATTTTTGTAATCAGGGGGCATGTAGTAATAACTGGTAGAAATATGGTTTTGTCACAGCTTCTAGTAATTTTTTTAAAAAATAATAACTTTGAAGCAAGAAAAATTTTCGCTGCTTCCGAGTTTAAACGTATATTATTTTCCCACATCCCCCCGAATATTGCAATAATTTTCACATTTTTGTAATCAGGGGGTATGTAGTAATAACTGGTAGAAATATGGTTTTGTCACAGCTTCTAGTAATTTTTTTAAAAAATAATAACTTTGAAACAAGAAAAATTTTCGCTGCTTTTGAGTTTAAACCTATATTATTAACCCTCATCCCCTGAATATTTCAATAATTTTTACATTTTTGAAATCAAGGGGTGTGTAGCAATGACTGGTAGTAATATGGTTTTGTCACAGCTTCTAGTATTTTTTTTAATAATAACTTTGAAGCAAGAAAAATTGTCGTTGCTTCCGAGTTTAAACGTATATTATTATCCCTCATTTCAATAACTCTTACATTTTTGTATTCAGGGGGTGTGTAGTAATAACTGGTAGAAATATGGTTTTGTCACAGTGTCTAGTAATTTTTTTAAAACATAATAACTTTGAAACAAGAAAAAATTTCGCTGCTTTTGAGTTTAACGTATATTATTTTCCCTCATCCCCTGAATATTTCAATGATTTTAACGTTTTTGTAATCAAGGGGTGTGTAGCAAAGGCTGGTAGTAATATGGTTTTGTCACAGCTCCTAGTAATTTTTTTAAAAAATAATAACTTTGAAACAAGAAAAATTGTCGTTGCTTTCGAGGTTTAACGTATATTATTATCCCTCATCCCCTGAATATTTCAATAATTCTTACGGTTTTGTAATCAGGGGGTGTGAAGTAATAACTCGTATTAATATGGTTTTGTCACAGCTTCTAGTAATTTTTTTAAAAAATAATAATTTTGAAACAAGAAAAATTTTCGCTGCCTCTGGGTTTAAACGTATATTATTATCCCTCATCCCCTGAATATTTCAATAATTTTTACATTTTTGTAATCAAGGGGTGTGTAGCAATGACTGGTAGTAATATGGGTTTGTCACAGCTACTAGTAATTTTTTTGAAACATAATAACTTTGAAACAGGAAAAATTTTCGCTGTTTCTGAGTTTAAACGTATATTATTATCCTCTATCCCCTGAATATTACAATAATTTTCACATTTTTGTAATCAAGGGGCGTGTAGCAATGACTGGTAGTAATATGGTTTTGTCACAGCTCCTAGTAATTTTTTTAAAAAATAATAACTTTGAAACAAGAAAAATTGTCGTTGCTTCCGTGTTTAAATGTATATTATTATCCCTCATCCCCTGAATGTTTCAATAATTCTTACATTTTTGTAATCAGATGGTGTGAAGTAACAGCTGGTAGTAATATGGTTTTGTCACAGCTTCTAGTAAATTAAAAAAAAAAAATCTTTGTTTCTGAATTTAAACGTATATTATTATCCCTCATCCCCTAAGTATTTAAATAATTTTTACATTTTTATATGCAGGGGATGTGTAGTAATGACTGTGGTTAATTTAGTTTTGTCACGGCCTTCATTTATAGTGATAAACGGCATTTTACTTTTGCGTCTCACAATATTGTTTTATGTTGTTTAATATTTTAAATTGTTATTTATTACTATTTATTTATGAACACATTGAATATATACTATGTTCTATAATATTTTATACATTTACAGGTTAATATTTGCTAAATAATACTCAGTACGTTACTTTCTTTATTATTGTGTTTATCTCTACATTGTGTTATGCTTCGTCCGTGGTGGGGTTGTCCGAAATACTTTTCGTTCGAATCGGCTGCTGCGAATCGGCTGCTAGATTCACTCTGATTAAACCCTCCCCATTGAAAATATTAATATTTTATTTAATGAATAATTGATAAAATTTATTTTATTTAATGAATAATTGATAAAATTTATTTAATAATAAACGATTGCTTGGAATTCCTTCCATAATAAACAGACTAAATGGATTAGCCTTACTTAACATCTACAGAGATACCGGAATTTTTAGGGAAGAAATATTGCAGGAATTGACGAAAAAGAAAAGAAGATTAAATTTTGATATACCGGGAATTTATTTTAACATGCAACATATGGCGAATCACTTCCATGGTTACTTACTATTTTCAAAAAATGACAGCAATGTAATATTTGTCCATTTTTAAATGCAACATACAAAATTTGTAGTTTTGTATTGTCAAAACTAATTTCCTATAAATTAGCCTACATACGATTAACAAATAATCAAAACATGAATGTTGTACATTTTAAAAAAATTTAGCTTACAAAAATTCATAACTTTCATGTAATAAATGTTAAAAAATACCCCCAATCACTCTGAGGCAATATTTTAGTCGGTCGTAATAAGAATTGACACCATTTGTGATGTGTTTTGGCGGTATCTCCTATGCTGCAATACTACTTATAATGTTGCATTTTAAAATGGACAAATTTTACATTGCTGTCATTATTTGACAATAGTGAGTAACCATGGAAGTGATGAACTATAATGTTGCATTTTAAAATAAATTCTCTGTATAGAATTGACTAACCAAATAATTATTTTAATTTTATAACAATGAGTTTGTACCTGATTTTTTTTATAATATAATAGATAAGTAAAATATATATTTTAATTTTGTAACAATGAGTCTGTACCTGTCTTTTTTTATAATATAATACATAAGTAGGATAACGTATGAGAAGTTATTTCGTACATAACCACCCCCCAACCCTCCCCCAAAAAAATAAAACATAATTCCTAGTTACGCCATAAATTTTTGTGACATCATATCCCCCCCATTTGAAAATCCTAGCTACGCCACTGATCCCTGTCAATCGTTTATGGATTATTTTAGAGAAAATTCTTCAAATGAAAGTTGCCAGAGTTAAAACATTGCTAGTCAACGCTAATTGTGCATGCTACCACCCAAACTTTCTGAAAATACAGGGTGATCGAAAAGAACTGATTCAGTTCCCAATAACAAAAAATTACTTGAAATTGGTAACACTGATACAAAAATTGATTTCCTGTTGTTGACATTTCAAAATTTAAATTTGGGCATATTTACAATTTTGTATTAAAATGGTTGTTATTTCCCGTACCCACGTAGGTACTTTAATTTCTTACATTACCCATAAGCAATAATCTAAAGCATTTCAACCGCTCAAAATCCTATTAGCTGTCAGGTCCCTGCTCTGACATAACCTATTTGTATTTATTGTCAAAATGACATGTCAAATAGTATTTCCGCTTTCACCTAGTGTTGTGTAAATTGTGGTATAAAAAGATCCTCAAAAATTCTGGGGATCTTTGCAGAATTGTATTGCCAACTGCATCATTTCTTTTTGATCACTGTATTTTTTACTGCAAACAGGAGTTCAAATAAAAAACTAACTCGGAGTAGACTATGAAGAGAAAAACGTATGTCTGATCATTATTCAATTTTTGAGTTATCAAAATCGATCTTGAAATGGTAATTTTCCTGAAATTCATTGTAAAAGGCAGTAAAATAATATTTTTTTTCGCCGTCTTCAAATTTATTTCCTTTTCTAAAATAATATTCAAGAAGGAATGCTTTGATTTCTTTAGATAACATTTTTGACAATATATCGTTTCAAAATGCCATTTAATGGAGAGTTATACAAACATATTTTCGTGCTGCCATCTATTGATAAATACACGTGACTTAGCTACTGTATTATAAATACTTTTTTAGACGACCATTGTGATAAGTATGACATATCAACGTAGTATCCTAACACTGAAAGTTGAACTTATCACATTAGTGTTACGATATATTTCATATCGTAATAGTTGACACGGTTGCTAGGTTACTATGTCATTAATTTCTGGCTATATGTATACATTATTCATTTGTCAACTGTCAGTACGTTTGAACCTAAATTTCAGTTTTGAAAAAAAAGTAAAATTTATTTATGCTCTTCTAAAAAATAATGTTCATAACTTGTATGAAATACAAATATCTTAACTCGTGTGTATTGACTTGCACTCCGCTACGCGTCGTGCGTCAATTTACACGCATGATATTTGGTATATTTCATAACTTGTTACGAAAATAACTATATTTCACTTAAGAAAATAGCAGATGGCGCTTGAGAGCCGACCGTTTTTACATGCATTAAATAAATCATTTAAATTCGTGAAACCAAACTTTTTCAATAATAAAAATATTTTTATCTACAAAATATACGAGCCCCGAATGTTAAAAATATCAAAACATGGTTAAATATTTCTTTATTCTGTCGATTTTATTTGGTAATTGACACCTGACAAATGATATTTTTTTCGCCTTTGTGAACTAGGTTAGCATTTTGACCAATCAAAGGGCAGAATTTATATTCTATCTAAACCAACGTTAGTTTCTCACGTGAAATGAAGTATACAAACAAATTGCTGTCATGATGACAATGGGGAAGTTTAGCAATTTTTTTAAATTTTTTTATTCCATGGGAAATGACTTGAAAAATGATGTAACATGTTTTATTTTTTTCAAAAATGCCCAGATTTTCCGGAAAAGCCGATTTTAAGCTGTGATGACGTCGGTAGAGGCTTGGCGCAACGTATGTCGACTTATACACTGACGCACGGGATTTCGGTTACCAGTGAAGCGCTTTTACGCTTTGTTACGACCTACGTTCAAGTGGTTCGATTTCACCGTTTTGTCTGAGTTTGCGCATAACTGACTTGTGACGTACTTAAAGTTTACCCAAAAAATATTAATTATAAATAAATGGAGCAATAATTTTAATTTTTAATTTCAATTTCAGCAGTCATTTGTGTTATATTTGTGAGAAAATAGTATGTTATGTAGAATTTTTACCATGCTAAACTTCCCCATTGCAGCAAGATGGTGCCAAATATGAAAAATGAAGTGAGTGTCAGGTCTTTGCTGTAATCCTATGGCTGTAATTATGAGAAATACATGAGAAATGTGAAATTCTATAAATTTGCACAGTCATCCGAAGATATTGACTTTTGTAGAACTCAAATGTCAAAAAGCAAGTGACAAAAAAAAGAATTTTAAAAATGGCGGGGGTTTGTATGTATTACGATCTTCCATCTCACTTTTACATCTCTTTCTTGCGTCTGACGTCCAAGGCATATTTTGTCCCTAGCGTACAGAAAAACTAAAAATAATGAATATTAAATTTATTTTCTAATCTGGTACATCAGGGACATACCGACCTATTGATAATAAAAAATTAATCATTACTTTATTTGAGAAAACGCGTAGACGTTGATGCTGCGTACTGTCTTCGCGTACACTAAAGCGAATTTACATTACATGTAGTGACAATTCGATAGAGTGTGGGATACACAAACAATTAGCGACCTAAAATTGACCCTGGTATACCCGTCTAGGTTAATTAAATGTCAAAATGATATCTAAAGATATCGAAAGTTTTCTTCTTGAATCTTATTTTAGAAATGGAAATAAATTAGAAAACGTCAAATGGTAATATTCTGTTTCCTTCGTTATTATCTTTGCTCCTTAACATAACATTTCATGACTAATTTTGACAACTTGACTTTTAAATTAAGTAATGATAGGAGTGGGATCATCGACCTTTAAACTAATGGACCAAGTGTCTCCTATTCTTTTATTGTTAGAATAATGCTCCAACATAAAAGGATAGAAATATATATTCTGTCCTTTAACAATACGGAAGTTCTCAGTTAAAGCATACTGCGCATACGTTCGTACTCATTGTGCATCTTTTTCAGCTATATGTAAACCTCTATACACCGCTCTCTATCACTAACTAGTTGTCAAAATCTACATTTGACGTTTCGTGACTGTGTATTATTTACTTTTTTGGAGAACATTTACAATTATTTCTGTCAATACATACGTATATGTGCTGTGAGGTGTGTATGCGACAAAATAATGGGAAAACGGTGTATTTCGTGCAGTCAACAGTACGTACTCGGTTCAGCTTTGTCATTTCATATGTAAGTTCTTATTAATTATTACTTGTCCCCTATTGTATTAACATTATATAATAAAACGAATTATGCACAAAAAAAAATCTATACTCAGCGATTATGCACTAAGTTAAGGACAAATTTTTTATTTTTTTATTTTGCCGCATTTTCTAAACTTCCGTACTGTTAAAGGATAGAGATACTGTGTCTGCACCGTTATGGCGGGACAAGTGTTTTGCTGCGTCTATTAGTTTAAAGGTCGATGAGTGGGATCATGTAACTATGAAAACGATATTGCGACTGTCGACAAGTGAAAATGTGATCACGTAAATAGTGAAAACCGAAAACGATATCGTTTTGGACCGAAAAAAATGTGAATTCTAGTCTACACTCTCAAAGCATTTGAAAACGATAGTCGTATCTTACGTCCCTTTTTATTTCTTATATTTGGGTATAGGTATATCTTTTTCTAATTTACTTACATTTAAGTAAAAGAATGTAGTGAGCAGTGAATTAAATTTGACGTTTTGGAAAGAAATGTCATTAAATTAATATATCAAATTTGAAAGGTATTTTTTTTTAGCACAGCGAAAATGAAATAATTATAATGAAATACGATAATTATAAAACGAATATTGATTACAAGAATGAATTTACGAAAAATTCATGAATGTTTTAATACTAACAAAGAACCAAATGCGTATGATTTACTATAACTATATTTTTACTCTTTTGAAAATTATGATAGAAAATTCAAATCTTGTTGATTAGATATTTTCTTAGTTAGTAGAAAGAACTACCTAAAAGAAATATTTTCTGGCATTGTTGATATTCTAGTAAATGTAAAAGTGTTGATTACAACAAAGCATATTTTGATTCCAGCCCAAGAATATTGATTACAAGAATAAATCCAAGAAAGGAAATTTTAATAACTATTGCATTCTGCGAAGCAACAGAGATAACGATTCTAGCTTGTGTTTTGTGATTAATATTTTGTAGTTTTTACACAAAATTAAAATTTATGAATTGATCATTTTCCGCAACCTGTCCGAAGGTTACGCGCCGTTATTTAAATGTAGCCCAACTTTACTTACTTGAAATACAGAACGTAATAAAAACTAGATTACTTTAAAATTACTATCTTGTCTACTTGCAGTCTTAAATGGTCTCTTACAGCCCGATTCACAAAAAAGTTTAAGCTAATCTTCATTTTTGGATTAGCGAATTCTACTCTAATTTTGACAGTTTATATCTTAAAATATAGTCTAATCTATTGCTATTTATTGATAATATCATGAAAATTAAATTTTAAATACCGGAATAGAATAGAATTCACTAATCCAAAAATGAGGATTAGCTTAAATTTTTTGTGAATCGGGCTGTTAAAGTTTTAATTATACATTTAGAAATATTTTTGTTTACTTCATAATTTTTTCTTCTGGAATATGAAAAGGAACAAAATTAGACGACACATCTGTAACTAATTGATAATTTAACTTGTATCCATCTTCAATTCTTATAGCATTGCTATTATGAACGAAAGGCCAGAATAATACGTTTTGATATTAAATTAAAAATTTTAATGACATTCATATAAATTATCTGTCAAAACTACTATTTAATACAAAAACATTAGTCTATAAACGATATCGTTTTCGCAAAACGTAGTCACTTTACGGAAATAACCGAAGTTGAAAACGTAGTGAGTGACTAATTTTACGTGATCGCTAAGGAAACGAATATCGTTTTCACTTCTCGAAATTCGCAATATCGTTTTCACTTTTACGGGATCCCACTCCAGACACGTTTTTCTGTTCATAGCCTACTTCGAGATAGGCTTTTTTGAACACACACTGTATAATTCGATGCTGCTAGGATACACGTATAGGATTACGAAAACCGTATTTCAATTTAGATACACGATATTTTGTGCGAATCTATCATCAATTTTCACAAAAGTATTCAATTTAATTTCCTAATATACGAGGATAATCATTCCAATTTAACTTTCATAATAGTACGTATTTTCCTCAACGAGATAGTTGCAATAGATATTTGTGTTTATGTCAAGTTAAAATAAATAAAACATAAGTAATTTCGTGGCTTTATGGATGACAAAAAATTATGTTACTTATTCGAAAATATTCCTAATCAAATTTAAAACTTTGCGGACTAAAAAACATGAAATTTTGAAACTTCTTTCAGTAAATCTTCTCAGATGTTAATTAAATTAATGACAAATTGATAAAAATAGATAAATCTGTAATGCTAGACTGAGATAATAGCATTATATGTTTCTGCCAATAAACCACAAAAGTTAATTACAAAAACTTTTGTAAAATTGTCAATAGTAATTGAATTAAAACAGTAGACTGTGACTGATAGGAGCGATAGGTAGGCATCATGATTTCAGACAAGTTCATTGACCAAGAATATACTGAAGTCTTTTGTTTAAATTAAAATGAAATAAATTTACTTAAGTAATTTTTCAAATAGTAGTACAATATTTTTTTGTTGTACTTAGGGCCGGTTTTTCAATCGCTTGTTAAAGTATTTGTTAACTACCTAGCAGATTAAATTTATCCATCAGATAAACTCCATGGTAATGAAAATGCGTTTTTCATTACGAATTTATCTGTCCGGTAAGTAACAGATACTTTTGGTTGTCAACTGTAAGGTTGGCAATAATTATAAGATGATATTTGCTGTGTTCGTAACGATTAATGTGTCATTTTGAACATTATTTCCACACATTTTGTTTCAAATATGATTGACAGTTATAGTTGTTGACAGAACTGAATTTGTGACGTTCAAGCAAATTTAAAGTTTGCTTTAGTTTGTAGCAATATGTGGTAAGAATACATGAACTGAAGATTGGAAAAAACTATTTTTCTACTGACTGTCATATAATTATGGATTTTATTTTATTACATGTATGCATCTTTCGGGCTTCAAGCATCAAGCAGTTGTAAATTTGTACTGAGATTTTGCCTACAAATGTACACATACTCGTATGTTCTGTTTCTTAAAAAATATACTGTCTCATTGGTCATTAATTAGAAAAGGTAGTGAATTTCAGTATTTTATAAGAGCAGGGGTGGGATTCTATAACTCGACCGTTATCAAACGGTACCGTTATCACTATGGTTACATGAACGATCACATTTCATTTGACAAGTATGACGTAACCATACCAATCAACTTGTAAAAAATACGTTTCTATGGTGATAACGGTACATTTTGATAACGGACGAGTTATAGAATCCCACCCCTAGTTTGGTTCATGTCTTCTTGGCAATTCTCAATTTCGAAGTGATTAGTAGAACATTGCGTTATACATTCTATTTTTAACACTACACAATATATTTTATATAATTTATTAGGATTAAACAATAACTTTGTTGTATATTGACGCAACATTGTTGTGATCAACGTTTTGCTTGTTATTAATTCTTCTCATTCTTGTAATCAAAATAAATTATTATAAAGTGGATTATGTATTATAATTTAATGAAATTTATACATTTTTTAATAAGCCGTGAAAAGTACATTCATTGGTATTGGCGATTCAAATTAACTTTTCCCGCCATTATATATCAGTGTTGTGACGTCACAATACTGTACGAGCTGTCAATCTGTCAATGATATAATGAATTTTACGCTTTTTGAAAAAATTTAAAAACATGAAACTTGTGTTACAGGAAGTTTTAAATATCTTGCAATCGCTAGAAAGTTTCTGTGAAGAAAAGGAAATAATATATTTTAGATATTTTTTAGTTAAAACTTTGTCCACCAGGTAGAGTTTGCTTAACTTGAATCGCGAATACAAGACATTTTTAGAACAAATGTTTATACCATTGGAAATATCAGTATTCTCTGAATACATAGCAGTATTTTTTTGCTAAATTTAAACCTTTCAAAATATTTATCGTCACTAGAAGTCAACGAGATCTGGTCGACGTCTTTCAATATGTGGTTTTCGATTCACTACCATTAAAATAACAAACGAAATCTTCCAATTTTTCTTTGTCCTTATCTTTATTATCGAAAAACACATTTACATAAGTCTATTGTATACATATTCCTATAATTTTCTACGAATATTATGTAACTGTCAATGTCAATATGTCAGAACAGCTGAATTTATCCTACTGGTAAAATTTTATCGGTAGGTCGAAGTGTCTGTTACGTTATCCTCTTGTTTAGCTAAGACTTATCCTGTTGGCAACGCTAACATGACATTGAAAAACTGAAATAGGTGTTTACCATGAGGATAAATTTTACAGAGACTTAACAGACACTTGCCAGTACATTGAAAAACCGGCCCTTAGTCGACTTTTTGTGTATTTTCAATAATACAAAATCATGTAACTTGTGATCCGATGAAGGAAAACCATCATGCCTGACAGGAAAAAAAGAGAATTCATGCTAAATATATAGACTTTTATCGTCTGTTTTTCTATCTTCAACCGTGTATGAGCGGTGTATGAAAATATGAGAAATGATCTGAATTATTTAGTTCATTTCTCATATTTTCATGCACCACTCATACACCGTTAAAGATAGAATAACGAACGATGAAAGTCTATATTCAGCATGAAATTCTCTTTCTTTTCGGGTCAGGCATGATTGTTTTACTTCATCGGATCTCGAGTTACAGCCGTTTGAAGTTACATGATTTTTAAAGGCTCATTCACAGCTACGAAAATAAGAAATATAAGTAGAATTATAAATAAGACTTTATGGATGGTGTTTCCAGCTTCGTAAATAAAACGTAAATTAACATTAACTGTCATTT
The DNA here is from genome assembly GCA_943142095.1 of Ophonus ardosiacus. Taxonomy (NCBI): domain Eukaryota; kingdom Metazoa; phylum Arthropoda; class Insecta; order Coleoptera; family Carabidae; genus Ophonus; species Ophonus ardosiacus. Next base: position 37,901,110 of record OW964829.1, on the reverse strand, counting down.
AATACATTCATAATTAACAAGTAATAATATCAACTTTATACCTTTTAAAGTACTGTACGCAATCGTATATGCGAACCTTCGTCTTAAGACAACTTTTTAAAATTATTTTTAAAATGAAATCCTTTTGCCAGAACTTAAATTGACAGCTCAAATGACAGTTGTTATGTATGCGCTTATTTTTGTGTAAAATATTAAATATTTGCAAATCCTTGTATTTCTGACTTACGTTTAATTTTATTTTCAAGAATTGTGAACACTTTCATAAGAAACTATTGTTTATATTGTTGTTTTTATTTTCATATATAATTTTGTTTTTATTTTCGGAGCTGTGAAAAAGGCTTAATAGTCACCATTAAAAGCTTTTCTTAAGCTTACTACAAAACCTCGTTACGTACTACTTTTTAAGAGAAATAATTTTAAAGAAAATGAGTGAAAATCAAAGAAAAAGAAATTCAAAATAAATTTTATTATTTCTTTTATAATATGCAAATGCATGGTTTACCATATTTACAAATAATTATTCAAAGTAACAGATACAAGAACGTTAAAAACATGAATAAATCCCAAATATTAAAAACGCGACAATTAAAATGCTTTTCCTTTGTCAAATTCGTGTTTGAAAATGAAAATAATTTTCTACCTCGTAGAGATTAAAGGTCTTTCATCTTTCATAAACGTTTTATCTTTTGTTCAAATTTAAATATGGTTGCAGCAGATTTTTTTCATTAATTTTTTTTTTTATTATTCTAAATAAGGAAAATATGCTTACGAGTGGCTTCAAATCCATTTGCTTTGGGACATTTTTGTGTTGTGTTGGTTCCAGCTATCGTAGGAGGCCAACATAGGTAACCGTCCCAGATAGGATTACAGTAGGTTTCTGCAAAGAAAAAAGAATATTATTAGATTATTACAAATGAAATCATGTGTCCCAACATTGATTAGACCGTAACTTTTTAATGGCCATGCAGATTACTATGGGACGGCACCACGCTGTGACTTTACGACTATTCATTGGTGCGACGTAATTCTACGTCATACATGGCGGGAATTCAAATAATCAAATTTAATTTTTTTTCTGGCTAATTAATAAAAATTTTGTTAAAAGAAAAAATATGGGTAGCAAGTTCTTACCTTCTCTTCAAAAATATTAAATAAAAAAAAGGTACGCAAGTAGCCCATTCAGCGAGTTTTCAACAAATTTGAGGAAACTGGTTTTAATTCATGATAGATTAACAAACATTATAAATAAAATAAGTATTGCCAAGAATCCAAAAACGTCGACTCGCTGCCGGCGTTTCACAAGTGTTGGAAATTTCATGAAGCACTTAAATTCGAAATTAAATGGTTAAGTGGTTAAATTGCGGTTAGAAATGCATTTAATAATTAAATTAAATTAAATTTGCACTCTTGTTTGTTGATGTACCACTCTTTTATATATTTAAATGTTGAAAATCAAGAAATTAAGAGCAAGAGAGTTTAGAAGGAAAATAGTATGGAAAATTTGTGAAGAATGTACATTTCGGAATATATTTGGAGTAATGCTGAACAAGAACAATAGCTTCTGGTTTCGAAGCGATTAAACGTCCTATAGACGTACCTGATGTATAACATTCATCCTGAGTTGAAATGGAATAGTATTAGAAGTGGAAATTGAGTTACCAAGCAAGTGCATTCGAATAGAATATTTTTTAAAATTATGATTACATACAAGTTATATAACATATATTGTTTTCAAATATTGAAGTTTGAACTTATACTCCAGTGCATTATAGTAGGTATAAAATATTAGTCTATAAGTATATACAAAAATATCTTCAAACTTATAATGTATATACAGAATTTAAATTTTAAAGTTTTATTTGATATTTCCAAAATTATAAAATGGAATAGTAAGAACCAGGCTCGCATTTAAGCAGAGGCGCATGAGGCGCTAGCTGGGGGCCTCATCTTCCCGGGGGCCTCAGAAAAAAGTTCTTTTCTTACATTTTTATTTTGTTCATAAACTACAAAAAGTAATCTTAAAACTTAAAACACTTGCTATTATAAGCTTTGATTTTGAATCTATTCATAATTGTTATTGTTACTGTTACTGCCACTGCCATCTAGTTAGTGATAAAGTGACTATGTATGTAACTCATTCCAAATTCTTGATATTGTATACCTCATTCGTATACATTTGACAACTTTTGTGCGATTGTACCTATATTCACGTTTTACTCGCGTAGTTGCTGTTGATTTTTATTCAGGAGGAAACCAGTGTTACAAGTTATAATATATGAAAATAAAAACAACGCTTTTACTAGACAGCCATTCCGTGCATTTGTATAATATTTTATTTTTTGTTTATGTGATACTAATGATAATAAAATTATTTACTATTATTAATACTCCATAATTTATTTTGATTTAATAACCATTAACAACTTATCCTTTAATTTAAAATAGACAGGTGTTTTTCACCAGTTATATTTTAAAGTATATAAAAATAGGGGCCTCAACAGGTCATTGCGCCTCGGGCCTCTGAAGATATAAATGCGGCCCTGGTAAGAACACATTTTACTTTAGGGGAAAAAATATATTTAATGAAAAATACACTGTGCAAAATAAGGGATATATTAGGGAATACCGATCATTTATTCAAATAATACATTTCGAATGATAAATTTTATTTAGATAAGATTCAATTTCTATAACTATAATTATTTTGTTAAAGTTTTCATACTATTTGTATAATTAATTTTTAACTTTTGAAATTTTACTATTGCAGAAGTTTACCTCTTTAATTGAAGTTACCTATAATAGTTATTTAAGTATATAGAACTGTTTTCATAATCCGACTCACTTTAAGACTTTATCTTTCATTTGAAGTAATTCTAAATTGTTCGCTAAAGTGCTAAAGTTGTATTATGAAAATAAACACACCAAACAAGTGTGAAGATAAAGTTTATTATGAAAATGGCCCTAAAGGCAATAAGTGCTTCCTACCGGTTGAGGATGATTTTGGAGATCGAGACGAATTCGAGATCTCCAATACATCCGATACCAGTACAAGAGCACTTACTGACCGCAATTCTTATTACGTTTTTTGCACGATCGTCGCAAAATTAAAATTTTGAAATGTATTGACATTTTAAAAATTTATTAGTTCTCATTTTAAAGTAAGCTTTGATCGTTGTTTTTTATTTACTTACCGCCTCGCCTGATCGGTACGGTAAGTAATCACGATCACTTACCGGTCAGTAATTTGTAAATAAAAACTGCTGCCTTGGAAACCGGTAAACATAAAAAAATTGGGAAATTATATTTCGATTTAAGAGTAATTAACTTTAATGAAAATAGAATAATCTCATTACTCTCCATTGGAACACAAGGTGCGTTCGGTAAATCATACGGAGTTGGAGTGGAGTGGGAGTAGAACTGGAGTTGGAGTAGATCGAGGGAACAAGGTACACTCCTTTATTTGTGATTAACCGAACGAGTAGAGTTAAAATTTTGGTACACGAATATACTAACCTCCTATTTTGACAATCTGATATACAGCACTGCTAAATAAATAAATAATGAACCATACAGAAGTTATTCAGTTTGGTATTATTCTTTAATGATTCTGACGAAAGTATATATTAGAAATGGTACAGAATTCTTACCGTTCCGACATACTGTGCCTTGTTATATTACAAAACAATATTATAAATATAAAATAATTGTGTATAATAAAATATTTCAACATAAAAATACAAAATGATCTGACAGATGTCAAATAAAACAAAAAAACTCCATGTATGCTTTCATGTCGAGGTTGGACTTATGGAGTTAACACTTTTCACTCCACTTGACTCCATTCTGCATTTGCCGAACGGTCCATTTTAAGACGCTTCTCACTCCATGTAATTACCGAACGGTGCTAGGAGTGTACAGAGTGAAAAGAGTGAACAGAACTTATTTGCCGAACGCACCTACAGTAGTTGTATTACAACTTTATTTCAGAATATAATAATTCTTCATTATGGATTAAATTATAATTGCTTAATACCAAAATAAATTATATTCATTTGAAATACCACAACCTTGATTTTATTCTAGTATTCATTTACAGTCATGAACGTCATTTATTCATTTGAAACCGGCACTCTGCTTCCCTTATAGTTTTACATTTCATTTCAGTGACAACGTTGTAATAAAATAACTTTGAAAAGTTTTTATAATTCGAATTTATCCGGAAGTTTGTCAACATCTCATGTTGAGTGTAAATCTCATCTTATTCATGCTTCAGTTCATTGAATTCTTCCGCCAACTTATTCTACTTGCATGAAGGGTTTCAGAAGTAGAAGAAAATAAAACAACGGTCGTCGACCGAGGAAATTCCAGGCATGAAAATTATGTTGGCTTAAATACTCACTCACCGTAATTGTTGTTGTACTAGCACTCTAAGTGGTAATATAGATTTATTGGAGTAACGATGATCGAATAGAAATTGATGCAAGAAAAAGAAAATATTCGGAACTTGCAGTCTAGAAGTGTGACGTTTCGATCATAACGATAATCATCTTCAGGGTTAAATCAAGTCAGAAAAACAACAAAATATTTGTAACAAAACGTTAACAAATATCGATAAATATATGTGAAATACACAATGTTATAATAATGATGAATTTTTTCATATATAATATAATAGTTATTTGTGTATCAAGAGCGTCAATTTTCGAGCGCGAGCAATAAAGATACTTTACGCTAGAGATGCACACATAATTTTTTCTACGACTTTACTAACCAAAATAGAAAAAAATAATAATACCTATTTAGTAAGTTCAATTCAACCTCAACCAATTTCTGTTTTGTGTTGTGTGTAACCATGACGATGTGAGTATCCAAGTAAATAAATACAAAATTCTGTCAGTAAAAGATAGTGATTTTTCCTGCACTCCTCCAGATATATTTGAAACGGCGCAAAATACTTCCTTGAATTTATTATCTGCAAAATCAAAAGCATTATACGAAAAGAATTATAACCTCTACATTGAATGGTGTAAGTTAAAAAAATCAAGAATTACAGTGAAAATGTCTTACAAGCTTACTTTTTGTAAAAATCTAATGAAATCGTCTTCTCTTTGGTCCATTTATTCCATGCTAAAATCAACACTAGCAGTTAAGAACTGAAAACTCTAGTGAGTGTCACAGTCACAGAATCTAATTTATCTTCGTCAGCTGTTTTCAAGTTCTGGAATGAATATACAATACTGCCAAAAGTGCACATTCAATTTTAACATTATCCGCCAATAATTAAATCCAATAAGTTTGTTAATTATGAAATGTGTGTTATTAAATATTTAAAGTTGTAATACAATGTACATTCACCAGTAGAGTTGTTATTATATATAATTAAATACCTAACCTAACTAAATTGGTAATGTAGCTAACTTCAGGTATATTGTTTGTAGCACGTTTCTAGTATAAAAAAGAACCTACCCTATATTTTAGATTTCGTAAGTATTATTTTAATAAATTAAGATTTTAGCAAAAATATTTATTTATCTAAGCGAGCAAATTGAGCACTTTACCGCGTGTTGCTATGCGAGACGCGCGGTAAAGTATTTTTTTGCTCGTTCCTTAGTAACCATCAACTTTACGATGACAAAATAGAGCACAAATGTCAACTTTTCATGGTGGTCGTAGAAAAATAAATATATATATATATATATATATATATATATATATATATATATATAAAAAATAAAAAAATATTATATAAAAAAATATCATAATCGTTATGATTGAAACGTCGGTTTGAAATCAATAAACACTTCTAGAATATAAGTTCCGAATATTTTCTTTTTCCTGCAATATAGATTTATACTCGCCGTCAAACAAACATGGACTGATGTTCATTTTTTGTCTTCTTCCCACCTGTCCCTTGCCCTACATTGATATAGTATCACTAGTGAATGAAATTTGACTTTTAAATTGTTTTATAGGTGTGGTTTCTTTTCTTTGTTTTGTGATTTGAATTTGGAAGAAAACTGGCCTTTATGTATTCTATTAGAGAATACTAGAATTCTATTCCTTACAAATTAAATATTGTGAAAAATTCTCCATGTAGAATGGGCTTAGAAATTTTTAATAATTTACCAAATAATTTGAAAAATGCTAATAATTTTAAGATCTTTAAAAAAGACTTAATATTTTTCTTGAAGCAACATTCATTTTATACTTTAAAAGATTTTTTTGATTTGTAATAATTTTTATATTTTATTGACATTTCTTGTACGTTTTCTATACACTGTATTTGTGTTTACAGAAAATAAACATTATTATTATTATTATTATTATTATTATTATTATTATTATTATTATTATTATTATTATTATTATTATAACTTAACATTTTCAACATGACCAACGGAAATGGCAACAGTGGAGAAATCTCCAGACTATATAGTCGAAAAGTGTGTCTCTCATTCAAAAGCTGTCGTCTTATATTTATTGATGGTTTTGGTTTGCTTTCCGAAGATGTAGATGTCGAAATATTTTGTGAAGACAGGTGGAAATATATGTGATATATTAGCGTAAGATTTGTAGTTTATTTTACAAAGACTAGATTTGGCTTACAAAAATAATATATTCCACTTTTAGCTGTTACTGTACCAACAATAATGGGGAATTAAGGGAAATTTGTTAAAAAATATATATACGAAAATATATGCTTTGCTGTTTTATTTTGCATGGAATTTTATTAATAAAACAAATGGCCGCTATTTGGAAATGATATTTTATTTTTCCTGAAAAAATATAAAATGCAGATTCCCTACGCTAGATTTAATGTTTCACCCATTTCCGCTAAAACCGGAAATGATACCAAATTCTTAATACGATCATATTATGATCCCCTTTGTATAGTTAATTTTTAATTATTAATATTTTATTTGAATTTATGAAAATAAACAAAATATTCTTTGTGCTGGATTTATATATCATAATAATATGAAAGATCATGCCAAACATCCAGATAAGAACATCCACAGTTTAGATTAGATGGTACAGCGTTACCCGGGAAATATAAAGGTCACGAGTTCAAATCCCGTTGGCTGACATCTCTTCACATTTTATTTCGTTTATATCCAATATGCAAATTGGTGCACATGCATTGTAATCCGCTGACTGTGGTATTTTCAATGTGTCCCATATTTCGCGAACGCTGCATTGTAAGATTTCAGGCTGCATATCCCCGGAAAAGAAGTTGGATACTCACCGTTTGTTCTGTTGACATAGTGCTCCTCATAGCGCTGGTTGCAAGCGAGGCTGGAATTGTTGTCACCCATCGTCATGCTGCCAAACACTAACCTACAAAATTGGAAATTATAATTAGATGTTTTATTCAGATCCTTCATGCAGATGGTTGAAGGTTGTTATGATAGTAAACTGTTTTTTAATTTTATGGGGATGTATGAAAATGCAATGATTAAATGAAGCGTATAGATGCAGACATTTGACAGTTTGTAATACAGGTTGGACAGAAAGAACGGACGTTTTTTAAAACGTCACAAAATTTATACTTTGTGCACAGAATATACATTTATACAGAAGCGACACTCCTTGCCGGCACCATTGTTGTTGCGATTTTACATTTATGACCTTGAACTTTAAATTTGTTGGTAAATTTACGCGCGAAATTTAAATTGTTTTAAATGGTAAAAGAAAAATTAGACCATAAAAGTACTAAAATTTTAATTTTATTAACGAATTAAAAATAAATCAGATAAAATAATCACATAATTATATTTTTATTAAACAAATACCTGAATTTTACAAATTTATTACAATGCAGAATTTTCTATATCTTTGATGTGGGAAACAAACGTCAGACTCGATGGATATGTCCCATATATCCTTCTCCATCAAATCTTCTCTTCCACAGGCCTTGAGCCATATTTTACACCTATATTTATTTTTTAAGTTTTACATAACTTACCTTTCTGGATCTTTCAGAAATGAAAAAAACTTACATTTCCCTTTCTCCATTTTTTAAATCTATTTATACAGTCTTTATATGAACAAACAAGTCCTCCCAATTTTACTTTCTTCATTTTAGCCATTTCATTAGAAACTAACACCACTTCTAAAATTCACAAACAGTTCACAAAATGACATATGTCAAAAGTGAGTTGACGTGTTTGGTTTGCTTGAATTAGCCATAACCCTAAAATACATGGGCGTGACAAGCTGAGACAACAGCTCTTTCAGAATACGTGAAATATAATGTTTTTCCTTATGATAACGATTTTTCCTATTGTTTGTTGAAAAATAACATATTTGTTTTTATTAGAAATCAATTTGTGTTTCTCAATATACTTTTATTATTGACCCCTAACGGAAAATGTTCACGTCGAGATAATGAAAAGAACAACGAATCGTAAGATACGAAGATATGCCGAAACAATCCGATTTTATCCGAGTAGCCCTTTAAATTTGTTGGCATACTCTTTCTCTCTCTAATTTTCGTTTCTCTCTCTGACTGTCGCTTCTGTATAGATGTTTATTCTGTGCTTTGTGCTTAGAAATAATTTATTGACAGATTTGAATTTGTAATGACATAACATTTGACGAAATCGAGTGTGGAAAACATCTTGCATATGGTGTCCATTATAATTAATGCATTTCTGAAGGTGTTCTAAAGTTTGCAAACACTCTTTCCAACATACAGCGCGCCGAAGCAAACAATGTCCTTTTTAGTAATAAGTCGGACATTTCTTTATAAAAAACCTACCTTATTAAAATAATAAACAGAAAATTTCTATCAAAACTGCTAGTTGATTGGTTAGCTTTTAAGGTAAATTTGTCGTGTCAGTTATGAAAATGGATTAAATTTAATTTAAACTATTAAGGATGAAGGAAGGTTTTAAAAAAGAAAAAACCCCGCAGTCTTATTCACACTGTTCTTTAATTAAAACGTGGACCGGTTTCGGTTACTTAGTAACCATCTTCAGCACCGGTTTTTGAACTAGAAAACTACAAAACTGTAACACTACTACTGCACGAGGGAAACTGCACAAAGAACCCCAAAAAACATTCAAAAAAAAAATATATATATAATTTTTTTTTTTACAAATTTTTTAACAAAAATCTTTTAAAAGTTGTCAGCTCAGTAGCTTGTCTATCAAAACGTCAAACCAAATTATAACCTACAATATAAACAATTTAAACAGGCAACATGAAAAGTTTTTATTACAAATCGAAAATTTTTATATTCTTTAATCAAAAATGAAAATTAATTTTGTGATATTTATATGGAAAGCACGGAGATACACAAAATAAAACTCAAATGACATAACTAATAAACAAACAATAAACTGTTGTTCTCCGCTTTCATAGCAACACCAGATACTGGATGTAGGTGGTCAAATTCTTTTCGATACAATTTTTCTAACACTCATAATTTGAAAATTTTCGTCCGTGCATTAAGTTACGCTCGTGGTACATACAAGACTTTATGCACGGATACAAATTTTCAAAGAAATATTGTAGCGAAAAGAATTTGTCCTCGTACATCCAGTATTCTAGTATTGCTATGAAAGCGGAAAACAATAGGTTATTGTTTGTTTATTAGTTATGTCATTTGAGTTTTATTTTGTGTATCTCCGTGCTTTCCATATAAATATCACAAAATTAATTTTCGTTTTTCATTAAAGAATATAAAATTTTTGGATTTGTAATAAAAACTTTTCATGTTGCCTGTTTAAATTGTTTATATTGTAGGTTATAATTTGGTTTGACGTTTCATTATAGCCCGGTGGGTTATAATGAGGCCCGCGGGCTATAAAATAACATTTGTGTCAAAGAAATTCGTGTATAATTGTCAAATTATAATACGTCCGTCGTCCGTGCATAAATAACTATTAAAGAATCAAATAACTTTTTAAGGAACACTTTTATTTATTTGCAGTAAATATATTAATTTTATAGAAAAATAATATTCATTTAAAAAAAAAATAATTAAACAAATGCATGTTTATAAACACTGTAGTGTATTTACTGGAAATATCTATTATTTGCTTTATTGAAAACAATTTTTTAGGTGTATTAATTATTCATTTGAACCGAATAAATATATTTGAATTTTTTGTAGAAACCAAACAACATTTATCTGTGTCCAACAAATATTCTTAAAACAGAGTTTTGTTTCTTTTTAACAACGATTTAATCCGCTGAATTCAAAAGACATATTCGTTTGTCTACTGAAAAGAACTTTATTTCAATGAGATAATCCTTTTTCTCAGTGTTTCAAATGGTCTTCATGTTATTTTACCAGACTTCGTATCTCTTAGAATAAACTAAAGTAGAACTCAACGACGAGGGTGAAACAACGAGTAAAGATTTTTTTTGCGTTTTGTTAACTTTAATCTGAAAATTTGAACTTCAAATATATTTTATAAAAAGATAATATTCGCTTCCTTGAAGGATTTTCTTTTAAATTTTTTAACTAATTGAATATTGACTGTGATACTTCGTAAGGATTTAAGAAGTTGAAATGGAGAAGTTTATTTTCACTTCTTTGAAAACAATTCTAATTTTAAAAAGTAAAGTTGAAATTTGTAATAGTGAAAATTCATTTTAGACTGAAATAAAATTATTTTTCTCATTTTTTAATACCCTTGGAGAATCCCCAACAATGTAGATAAAAAAATAATTTACTAATATGTATTTCAAAATGAGAATCAAATGCTTGTTCAATTATTTGTTATTTAGTAAAATATTCTCTTTTATTTATAAAGAGCATGAAGATAACATTTGAAACTAGATTAAAATTTTCGCGACAAAAGGTAGCCTATGTCCTTCTCCTAGGTCCAATCAATCTCTATACCAAAATTCATCAAAATTGGTTCAGCGGGAGAAATGATGGGTTCGAACATACAATTTTTCATTCCCTATTTCACCCCTTCAAGTTTTATTTTCGCGACAAAAGGTAGCCTATGTCCTTCTCCTAGGTCCAATCTATCTCTATACCAAAATTCATCAAAATTGGTTCAACGGTTCAGGCGTGAAAACGTAACAGACAGACAGACAGACAGACAGAGTTACTTTCGCATTTATTATATTAGTATGGATTAAATATTTAAAAATTATAGATACTTATATTACATATACCTCAGATATACCGCCAATCTCGTCTATGAATTTGAATAATCTCGAACATTTAGAAGGGTAGAATGAAAAAATATAAAAATGTATTAATAATAGATATAATTAGAATTTTTGTGTGTTTACCAGAAATGTTAAATATTATATAGCCTAATATGAAAATGGCGAGAGGTCTTGTGCAGGCCACAACAGATTTTTATAAATAATATTGAATAAAATTAAATATCAGTACAATCGTGCATTTGTGTATTTCAGCGCGTGTTAACATAGGGTTTACCAGATTTGTACAAACCAGAATTCTATTTTTAGAATGTTGCTTGTACTTTTAAGGGCCAGTTCTACAATGCTAGTAAAATTCGTGGTATAACTATTCCATGGATAAATAATTCTTTAATTTTATACGAATATAATTGTAAATGTTCTACAAGATATATTTATTCTTTGGTTTGTTATTCCTAGTTTATGCTATAATACTGCAACGTTGGCTCTACTGGTACTTGTAAAATTGTCGTTTAACCCAAAATTTTTAAGATCAAACGTCAATCTGTTTATGTAAACATAACTTTAAATATTAAATACTTTCTGCGGTAATAATTCTAAATAGTTCTGCATCATTTCCACCAGGTGACTGTATTTTCACGTGTGCACAATCCAAGGCACCTATAACATTAGGAAATCGTGCTATTTGATAAAACCGTAGAACAGTTCGTTCTTTCTCTTCTTGTGTTCTAGGTAAATAAATATATCGTTCTGCTTATAATGTAAGTGCCTCAGATACAGTTCTTACAATCATATACACGCTGAAGTTTTGCTAACTTGTTACGGGAGCTATGGAATGACTTCTACAAAAAATTAAAACTTGTCAGGGAATAAAAATATATTTAAAATAATACATATCTGTCGGTAGGAGACTCGATAAGATGCTCAATTTCAATTAACAAACGCAAAACTGTTGGTTTTTGTAATCTGAACCTAATAAAAAATTGTCCGTCATCTAGATCATCGAAATAATTGTATCGTTCACCATACACTTTAGCACTTCTTGGTCTCGCTATGTAATTAACTATTTCTTCGTCATCATCTGATTCAAATACCCGCAGATTATAAATATCATTATAAGTCATTACTAAAACTGCTCAAATATAATAAATAATTAAATAATGCTAATTATTTACGAACAATATAATCTGACATTCCAATTTATCTATGGAATAACTTTTTATTCGGTCGATTTACCAGCGAATAAATTAACCCCTTGTTTATACTAACGAATAGTCTCAAATAAACTTGTAGAAACAAGATTTGAAATTTATACCAAGAATAAACTTATTCCTCAGAAAAATAGGCATTGTAGAACCGGCCCTAAATCGCTTTATTTGGCTGGAATAATAATTTTTATAGAATTATTACTCGAGGAAACAAGATTCTGTGGGAATTTGAAAACATTTTTTTAATTTTTTAATATAAAATCAATGTAATATGGAAATAATAGTTCAGATATGATTGCTAGATGGTAGCAAAAGTTTCTTTTCGATTTTATTGAAAATCATCTGTAGAATTTTTGCAATCGAATATAAATTAGTGAAATTATTAATTCTCAAAATGTAAAAAAGCATGATAAAAATATTACATATTCCTTGAAAAGAATATTACTTCTGACAATATTAATGTAAAAAATAATATTTTATTATCAAATGTAGCCATATTTCTGACAAAAATATTAATATTTTCCAGCTTAAATAGAAAGTCTTCTCGAGTGAATTTTATACTGTCAATGTAGACAATTGTTTTCAACAAAAGAAGAATAACAATACATTTAATATTCCTTTGTTTTTGTTTCTTGTTTCCGTACGCATTTTAAACAACATGACAATAAAATATTTAAATAAATGCAAATTCTTCTTTGATCCTGATTCTAAATTTGTATCATTAATACAATATTCAAAATCTAAATATCATTAAAGGAATAGATTTTTCTTCTAGCATATAATTCAGGTCACTTTATATTTTCGTTGCTGTTTATGTTAAAAAGTAAAGCTTTTCACATCTTACAGTCGTATTTCATGTTGCAATTAAAAAACTCTTTTCATACAAAAACCCTTAAGATGTAAAAATGGAGAAAATGTAAAAAAAACATAAGTAGAAAAATGTCACAACAGGTCTCAGAAAATGAAGTAATGCTGGAACGCAGTGAACTGCATAGGGAAATTAGGATAATGGAATCAGAGGAAATTCAATAATCTTTGATTGGGAGACTTCCGATTAATTTGAGCTGAAAAAAACCTCGTATAAAAATGTGAATTCCAGTTCTTTGAGAATTATATTTTTAATTTAAATTCTATAATAATAGAGTAATATGACAATGGTATAGATTCTATTTTGAATTGGATATTTGATTTGTTCCTATAGTTTATTCATTCATTTTTTCATTAGTGTCCCTTAAATTTTAATATCATTACGGCTTATTGCCTATTACTGGGTGTATCAATATGCCTTTATTCGTAAATTTCCGTAATGACGATTATATACGTATCTGTACAGTTGAGGGCATTTTCTATACATCATTCTACGACTTATTACAATTACAGCTGCCGTGAGAGAGATCACTACGCTTACTAAGGTACTTTGGAAAATTGGAAATTTTCAAATTTACGTTTGACCTTTACATTCCGTTATATATTTCGACACCTGCCAAAATATGATTGGCTATAACGAAATTGTTCAACCAATAAGAACCGGAATTAGTTCACTGCCATAATGTTGAAATTTTCTGTCATTTATCAAAATAAATAGAAGGTGCTTCAATTGTTTAATGTGCTCCTTAAAATTTTTGCTACACTAAACAATAATGTAACTAGATGGTTAGATTTTATTACTGGTAGCTGTTTAGTTTTTTAAAATATAGCACAAAAATACAATACATTACAGTGCGGAACACGAATGATAGACTACGAAATTATTAGCACGAATCACTGTCTAATATATGCGCTCCGTTCGGATCATAATTTACATATTATTTACAATTAATAAAAACATCATATACAAGTCGTCGCTGTGTCAACTGAAGTTAGCGATTATTTGTTTAAAATTAAAATAACTAAAACAGATAATGTACGTCCTTGATTGTATTTTTTTATATATTTTATATGTGTATGTATATTTAGTGTTGTACTGTAATTGGAACTTCTGCTGGAAGACTATGAAACCGCATAAGGGCATTTTTGAAATACGAGCGACTGCAAGGATCGGGTACCTTCAATTGCGCGAATGCGTGGAACACGTCTTCACGCAAGTGGTTTGTACAATATTTTTTGTATTAGCACTGATATTTAAAAAAATACACCATTAATTCAAAGTCTTTAGTTTAAAGGGAACGTAAAAATAAATAGGCAATGACCATTTATTTTACTAGAAATATTTGTTTCATTTGACATTTGTATTTATTGGAAGAATTTTATTAATTTACGCCTATTTGTTTAATTTTCAATAAAAAAATCCATGTAAGTTGTATTAAATACAGTGTGTGCCATTTAGAAGTGTGCACATTTGGGAGGCCATCTCAGATGTGCTTTTGTTTTTTCAAAAATTCTTATAGGACACTAGATATGGACGAAAAACTGAATATTGTTGATTTTTTTCTTTTTCAAATAACTTCTAATCTATTAATAAATGAGAAAAAAGTTTCAAATATAAAAGATAGATATTTTTATTAAGTAACAAGTGGCGTACGAAATAAATTTTTATATCAGTAAATTTTCGAGATATGACACAAACTTATATTTTTTTAAATGGAACCCTTATCTGATTATAGTCTCAAAAAAATAATTATTTTTTTCTCTTTTCAATGATGTAAGGGTTATTATGTTTTATATTTGTTTTGCCTTGAAAATTATTATTTTTTCTTTATTTTGTATTAAATTTACAATTACTTTGAAAATATTAGTAAATTTCTATTTAGAAATACTCCTTGTATTTAAATAATTTATTTCGTTAGAAAATTTTGCTCAAAATTCGTATCAAATTAATTTTTATAATATTTGTGTCAGGTCGCCCTTAGCACATTATAGTGTAATTTGTAATTATGAGTCTAGGATGAAAATATTAAGTGATAAAGGCATAAAATAAATTTTATCGATCAAATACAATATAATTTTTTTTTTATGAAATAAGAAAATTCAGGAAAATAAAGAGAAAAATTAAATTTTAGGAGCAAAACAAATATAAAACAATAACCCTGCTTACATCATTGAAAAGAGAAAAAAATAATTTAGTTAGTTAATAAAAATATCTACCTTTATTGTTATTGTTTAAGTTATTTGAAAAAGAAAAAATTAACAATATTCAGTTTTTCGTCATTATCTAGTGCCGTATAAGAATCTTTTGAAAAACAAAAGCCCATCTCAGATGGTCTCCCAAAGGCGCACAAAAAGTTCTATTTAACCGACATCGTATCTCTTATAGTTCTCGAGATCCCAATGGTGGCACTTTTAAATGGGACACACTGTAGACTAAATTTTATAAATATTAAGACCGATTTATTTTAGAATGCCCCAAAGGGTCAGCGTTTTTGCAATTTTTACTTTCGAGTCGATCGGGAAGCAGTTGTTCCTGGTAGTTTGTTGCATACGGGAAACGTGAAGGTTAGGAGTAGAAAAATGTATTTAAAAGACACAGGATTATATTTGTATAGTTGTTTCAAAACTTAAATACATGTATGTGTAAAATAAATAATGTTTATATATTTCCCTCTAACATTTATATTTTCTTTATACTTCCACCACAAGCAACCCTTATGGATCTGACTATGACACATGGCATATACGGAATCTCCGGTTCTCTAATAAGCTTCAAGGTGTTATATATTTCATTTCATCATTTATATTCCTTCTGATCTCACAGCATAGCAATTTGTACCTTACCTGGAGCGGAATATTTTCCTGGTGCAATCAGTTATATCCAAAAATGTTGGAGAAATCTTTTTAAATTATTTTGCACGTTGCTTTTAAAAGACATATACATATTAATTTCACGACATCCACTTTATACTTATACTCAAATTCTGTCATCCAACATTCACACGAAAGCCACAAAGAACAGACTTTGTTACTTTCATCAGGGTGTAAACAAATTAATACATACAATATTTAGGTTTTAGGTACATGTGTGTTATTGAACTTCCAAGTAAGATTTTAGATTCATAAATTCATTTGTGTTTTTGGGTGACATGAATTTGAACGTATATATGATATTATTTAACAGTAGTGAACTGGAATTTAGTATTCAGTATCGAATTACTGCACTATGAATAGTGTTTAAGGTCTCTAAATTGTAGTTCTTGTATGTGTACTGAATTTTGTATGACCGCAAATGCAATTCCGTTTCTGTGAATATGAAATTAACAGAAACGCATATGATCAAAACAGTGTTTCATTTAGCTCAATCTTACATACTAGGTGACAAACTGGTCAAATGCTATATTTTCATGAGTTACACCGGTGCATGAGTAAATTATACCGAGGTACACTGCTTCAAAAAATATAGGTACACCTGATAATTATTGTTTTGACAACACCAATGAAACACCAACTTTTCTAGCAAGCTATTGCCTTCATCTAGTAAAATATTAATTTTTACGGGAATATTGTGAGGAATTTCATTTCTTTGGCGCTTTTTTTTACCTTCCGTCTCCTTAGGTAAGGAAGGTATTGTCTTTGGTTAAAATATTCATGATGTTTGTGTGTGTGTGTGTGTGTGTGTGTGTGTGTGTGTGTGTGTGTGTGTGTGTGTGTGAGTGCGTGCGTGTGCGTGTGTGTGTGTGTGTGCGTGTGTGTGCGTGTGTGTGTGTGTGACAAAATTTAAAATTTTCTTCGCCGATAAGTCTAATACTATACAATTCTCAAAATTATAATTCTTTCGTAATCCTCTTCTTTACATTTATATAAAAACTGATTAGATTTTGGTTATAATTGGTCAACCAGAATTTCCCTTATTTGAAATTCTAAATAGTTTTTCTTGAAAAAAAAAAAAAACTGTTGTGGCTAACATAAGACCTCTCGCCATTTCCATATTAGCCTATATAAGTACATTTGTGTTTAACATTTCTGGTACATACACGAAAATTCTAATTATTAATATATTTTTATATTTTTTAATTCATTCTTTACTAAGTTTCCTCCTACTCTTCTAAATGTTTGAAATTCTTCAAATTCATTGACGAGTTTGCCGGTATTTCTGATGTGTATATATGTATATATGTACCTATAATTTTAAATATTTAATTAATAATAAAATAAGAAATATTAAATGTACTTCCCAGAAAAAGCCTTCAGTAATGTAAATGGATTTTTGACACTGACAACTTACATTTTTCTGTCAATTACAAACGTTTTAATTTTTCAACTGGTTTCCATGGAGTTATTTGGGCTACTAGATACATTACTCTAAAAATGCGTACAAGCAAATAATATTAGTACCACGTTTATATATCTACCCATTTTTGAATTATTGCCCTAATAGTCAATATACTCTATATTTAGATAAAAACTTCAAAATTTTCAAAAATCTAATGTATGTATTAATGCGCTGATTTCAAATTTTGAAACCGCAGGTCGATATCTCTTTTCGTTCTCAAGATATTTAGATTCAAAATCTTGTTAAAAACTGCTCATTTTTGGGTAGTAACCCAAAAATGGGTCGAGATATGAAATTGGTGACACGACCATTCGATTCTACGGGCAAAATTACATAAGTGTCCAATTTTCATAATTTTTTTCCAGCCGGTTCATTTTTTATGAATAAAAGTTTGAAACCCCCGAAAATGGCCAAAATCTGAAAAAATCGTAAGGGGTACACCTTATATTTTTGCAACTTTTGGCCATTTTCAGTTATTTTACTTTAGAGATTGTAGGTATGTGGTGTTCAATATGAAACTTAGTACACTTATGTAATTTTGCCCGTAGAATCGAATAGTCGTGTCGCCAAATTGATATATCGTTGCATTTTTGGATTACTACCCTAAAATGGGCAGTTTTGAGCAAAACTTTGCATCTAAATATCTCGAGAACGAAAAGAGTTATCGACCTGCGGTTTCAAAATTTGGAATCAGCGCATTAAAAAGTATCTAGATTAGATTTTTGAAAATTTTGAAGTTTTTATATATAAATATGGAGTATATTGACTTTTGGGGCAATAATTCAAAAGTAGTAGAGATTTATGTATGTGTACCCAAGTTTGTGGACGGTACTGTACCTAACCTAATATACCTTTTAATTTGTATACTTTAGAGAAATGACTTATTTGTCAGTAAATGTAAGTCGAGCTAAACTTCCTGGTTTCTATTTGCGGCAAAAGGCGAAACCTATTTACCTCGCCATATACGATTTTTGTTTCATACAATGATTCTACTGTGACTAGCATTGCAACTAATGTATTTCCTGGCATCCCTTCAAATACAGTAAACATGTAAATTTTCTGTTAACATACTAATGTACATTTACTGTTATTGTTAACATTATAATGTTAAACATGACCTATGTGTATGTGTAGGATAATTAACTTACATAAATTTACATGGAACGGTTTGTTACAAGTTATAGACGATTTGATTGGGTAAGTTGTAGGGGTTGCCAGACAATTAGAATTTTTGTTATTGTTATTGAATGGTTTGGTGAAATGTTGACGATCATTTTGTGGCATTTATATTTATGTTTTATTAATTTTGACAGGCATAGTTAAATGGATATTGATTTGACAGCTAAAAATCCAATTTGATTGGTTAATTTTTTTAACTAATTGTTAAAAATTAAATAAATGTAAATGTTAAACTTATACAGCCCGATTCACAGAAAAGTTTATGCCAATTCTCATTTTTTGATTAGCGAATTCTACTCTAATTTTAACAGTTTATTTCTTAAAATATAGTCTAATCTATTCCTGGTATCTACCTTTTTTGATAATATTATGAAGTAACGAAAAATTTGTTGAAGAAAACACTTGGTGTAAGTTTCACAAAATATTTATTTTAATACACTTAATCGATTTCGGTTTCTTAGACCATCATCAGAAGTACAATGTACAATGTACTTCTGATGATGGTCTAAGAAACCGAAACAATGTACTTCTGATGATGGTCTAAGAAACCGAAATCGATTAAGTGTATTAAAATAAATATTTTGTGAAACTTACACCAAGTGTTTTCTTCAACAAATTTTTCGTTATTTAAATATGTTTCACCAAGTGCCTACCACCGAATCTCTCAACATTAATATTATGAAGATTAAATTTTAAATACAGGAATAGAATAGAATTCACTAATCCAAAAATGAGGATTAGCTTAAACTTTTTTGTGAATCGGGCTGATAATGTTTTCCATTTATATATTTAGTGTGAACTTTTTTGCAATTAGCGTAAACTCGTTTTCCATCTATTTAATCAGTGCACACTAGCTGATTTTTATGTTTCATTTAAACTATTCGAGTAAATTGAATCTTACTGAGTGCGCACTTTCTTGCGCTTACTACGATCGGCAGTTCTTGCCAATGCAGTCTATTAAATTCTTATATTTTGAGTTGTAAAAAGTATCTGTGTAAGTAAAATGGATGTACTAGGGTTTTGCATTTATATATTTAGTTTTGCACTAAGTGCAGCTAATGACGTCATACCCGGCATTAATTATTCAACACATGTGTTTAGTGATGTTGCCATTTAGCGAATTTTCTAAACGAGAGTAATGCTCACGAGATTTACTCGAGACGATAGTAGAAATTTGAGATCTCGATTGTACGATTTTTTTATATTATATAAATATATCTAATTAAAATATTCAAAATATTTATACATATTATAATTTCTTCTTCATTTACAATCATATATATTTATTCATTTTAGATTTATTGGATTTTAATTAAAAAAATCTGATGTGGCCAACACAAAACCTCCCGCTATTTAATTTTTATTAATTCAAATACATACCTACCTACGTATTTACTAACGTTGCAATCTGTTCCATTGCAGAAAACTATTGATTTATTTACTATTTTCTTTTTAAAATGTCACTATTATTAATTTGAAGTGATAAGTTTTCTGACAGTGACGTTTACTGTCAGTTACATTCATTTGAAAAATGAACTGTGTAACAAAGGAATAGTTTTTATCTTAGGCTTCGCGACTAATAAAAAAAAATATTTTTAAATTTATCTGTAAAATATATAGAAAAAGTATTAATGTATTCCTGTAGAAAATTCAATAATCTTTAATTTTCATAAGACATAAAATTCGAAAAAATGGCATTTAATGGTATTTTTTGAAGAAAAACCATTATAAGCTTCAAGTAAAGTACCATTTCCGTTTATCCGATTTACACCAAAATCTAATGGCTTCTATTCCTATTAGAGTAGGGTAAAAATACAAGGTTTCAGAATTTTCTGAATGATAGTATTTGAGTTAGAGTGCAAACAAAAGTCGTACACATACACACATACACACACACACACACACACACACACACACACACACACACACACACACACACACACATACAGACATCATCGTGAAAATGTTAAAAATGGATTCTAGGGACCTTAAAACGTGGTCATTTACTAAAATCTTGATATTAGATTTTTAGCACGATCCCTATACCTCCCTTACCAAGGGTAGCGGGAGGTAAAAAATGCAAAAAAGATGATTCCTATAGTGCACACTAAGAAACTTTAGCCGTGTTAATCTGATTTGGTAATTAGTAAAATATGTTTGAAAAAGAATGAAAATCGACACTAAATTTTGAAAAGTTTTCCAAATTGTAAATAATAAAATGTGATAAAAATTGTATATTCAGTGTTAAATTTATAAAATCTTACACTATTTACAATAAGTTTTAGTTTTATAAAGAAATTTCAATCTACGCTATGATCAGTTCTGTCGTGTTCCTAATGAAACAAGTTAAAAATCGTAAGCTAGTTAGTCTGTTGTAATATCTCGAAGTGAAACAACGTATATTTCTGTGTATTAATGATTGTTTAAACTTTATTTAAAGTGAAAATAAGAAAATTTGTGTAAATGTGTTTCCTTGAACAAGGGTATCAGGTTTGAAGATTTTCCATTACCCGGTAAGTACAATTACCATTATTTAATCTATGTAAAATGCATTTTATAAATGAGATCTATAAACATATTGGCTGGTAGTGCGAGCTCGGTTTTAACTAAAACGCTGTTTTAAGAAATGTCAAATTCAAATTTCAATATTTAATATCATCCTTATGTTTAAAGAATGATTTTTTTAAAAAGATTTGTTTGAATACAAACTATGTTCTACTTGAAAATCATATTTTGATAAATTTGATATTATTTATTTTTGTTATTAAATAATGAAATTTGACATTTCTTAAAACAGCGTTGTAGTTAAAACCGATCTCGCACTACCAGCCATTGTTCTTATTTATTTATAATACATAATATGTATCTTCTTGTAACATTACATTCATAGTCAGAATACATTGTTACGAAAATATGTGTATTCAATTATGAACCAATTGAACATATACTTTTATACCAAATTTGTACCTAAGTGGTTGAATTTACATAACATCGTCTGTACCTATATAAACCTATTTTAGTGTATTTTATACAGAATTTCTTGGAGTGTACTTTTCACGCCAGCTTCATGTGCCCATACTACACAAATATTATTAATGGGGTATTCCGGTGATATGGAATTAATGCAAAATAATATCTAACTTTTTTCTATAGTTTCCATCGTCATATAGTAGAAAAATATAATGAAACATGTTTAATAAAAAGTTTTAATTCATAATTTAATGTTACAAAATTGGAATTTTTACAGCTCTAAAAACGTCCTTGAAATTTGTGACGTCAAGTTGATAATCTGTTGCTCATTTCAAAGTAAATATTTTGGTTTAAAAACACAGATGGTGCCAGTAGTTAACACGCGCGGGTATATTTCTTGTTTGACATTTCGTCCACTTTATAATTATTACTCCTATTTTTACCATAAACAAACACAGGACAAACACCGAAATACACGCTGCTATTAAAATCATATGTAAACAAGCAAATGGCTGTCATGAACATGTGGATTTAGGCGCTGAAGTTCGTTGCAGAGGTCACCATCGAGTTGACGTCATAAGCGCGCCATGATAAAAAAATTTGAATTGCGATGAAATTTTTAAAAATTTATATCTCATGTGATGCATACATTTTCTTACTCAAAGTTAGATATTCGGAGTCCTACTGGTCTGTACTAATGTAAAAAAATGTTTTTAAAAAATGTCGGGATACCCCATTATATCTGCATACAAAGCTGGTACGTAATAACGTATCTTTTAAATACCAGATACAATTCAAGTAATGTTTTAATCAGTAGTACATGTTTATTATATTATTACTATTGCTAATTATAAATTCGTAACTCTCGAGTCGAGATCGAGAGAAGGAAGAAAATTTGAGACGAGACGAAAGTGGGTGGTTCTCGCCGTTTTTCGTCTTGCTGCATCACTATTCAATTCAGATGTGCAGATATCTCTGCTTAATGTATCTGATCTGTTTACCACATTCTACAATTGATATATATTTACACTACTTTTCAACTACGTGTATTATTTTAGAGTTCTAAAGAATATTTGTTTATTTAATCAAATGCGTAGGTTAGATGTGTAATTTTGAAACTAATGAAATGTTGATTAACGTATGAATATTAATTGGCGAACCATAGAACCAAAAAGACCAAATCGTTTTACATAAAGCAGTTTTGAATTATAGCAAAATGATTTGCATTCATACTTCTATAACAGTTTAAGTACGAGTATACATACATACAATTGTATAAAAAAGTCTCCGTACGGAGATAGTTTCATCTATTTTAGAAAAAATTGCATCCAAAATGAAAAGCATTATGTTACCTTAAAAAATAAACAAATAATACAGTTATTTTTTTACGTAACAGTTAAATACGGTGGTGACTGCATTATCTTTTGGGGGTATATTTAGTCAGCGGGTGTACGAAAATTAGTAATTATTACAACAATCATGGAGTCAAAGTGCCGAAAAATAATTCGCTTCTTGTAAGAGAATGGCTATTGTATAATATCTTGACAGAGATAAATATATAAACCAAAAAAAGAATTTAAAATTAATTATAAGAAGAATGCCATCGGTGACCAAAAATTTGATATATTTAATTACTGGTTGCTTATTTACTGAAGGAAAAACCAAAAGAACCCTATCAATTTCTTTATAAAACATAAATAAATGATTCATTATTTAAATGTTTTGGTTATCGTATGGAGACTTTTTTGTCATAAAATTATGAGTACTTTCAATATTTACCCCATAAAATAAATAAAATAACTATATAATTCGTTTATTTTTTATATGTATGTAATAGTGTAACAGAATGCCTTTCATTTTGGATTAAAAAAAAAATAAATATATTGAATTTTAGACTGCTATTTTTCCTAAAATAGATTGACTGTTGTCGTACGGAGACTTTTTTGTATGACTGTATATAAATTTGAATATTGTAATTATTTCATTTTAACGTTCACCATTTCCTGTTTTTATTTTCGACATGTATCAATATTATTCAATGCATTAATTCATCTCCATGATCACGTCACGTCACGATATTTCATAATGCATCATTGCTCAAATCACAATGTTCTCCTTTTGGAAAAAAGTGTGAACGCCGTTGTATCAAGCGTTTTCAATGGAAAAGACTTTGCTGTAGAGGGATATTACACCTGAATATTTGAAGTATAAGACTCGTACATCCGTTGTGAATCTATTTTTAGTGAGATAAAAGTGTAATTGTTCCAGAATTATGTTGAAAGAAGGTTTAAAAATTTTATTTCAAAGAGAAATTTAACTTTGTTGAAATATAACCCAAACCTTAATTAAAAGTTATAAATATTGCCATTTTTATTAAAAAGTTTTCAATTTCCGCGTATGATTTAATAGGGTAGTTGCGAAAAAAATAAATGTTATTTTTTTCTATTAATTATGAAAAATAAACTAATTCTAAACATATTAATGTAAAAATTATTAGAAAATATCAAACTTTTCATTCATAATTTCCATAAATAAAGTTCGCGGTGGAATTCTTGTGACGTAGACTTTTAATAATTATATAGTTCGACCAAGTCTGTATGACTCATACAAGCTGGTAGTAATACCACGACAAAGTGAAAATGTTGAATTATGTTTTAATTGTATCATACAAATATTTACAGTATAATTACAGAAGTAAAATAACAGATACAAAAGTATTATTTAACAGTACGTATATTTTATAATTATTTACTTGAATACCAGATATTTTCAAGATGTTTAATTCTTATATGGACAACTTCATAATTTTGTCACCAGGTGGCTGCACACTCCAGGGAATGTACATGTCATTTTTAGTGACATAACCTATGTTTTACGTGTTAAAATCCTATTTTATTTTTCTTTTTTATATCAGCATATTTAAAACAAAGAAATGAAACTAATAAATTTGTGTGAAAATGAATCATTTCTTTTGAAATAGTGCTTCTCTCAAACATATAAATCGTTTCAGATAAAAATGGTAGTATTGTGTACAGAGTGTACAACCGAGAGTGTACCGCTATGGCAAGAAAGACTGTGATTGGTATTAATAAAAAACGTCACCACGGGAAAATTTGAAATAAGAATTTTTATTAAAAAAATTATATTTTGAAAAATAAACAGTTGCCAGACATAAAATAAGTATTAAAGTGAATAACTTGAATAATTCTTTCAGAAAAAAAAAAAAAAAAAAATTGGAAAATGCGCAACTACCTTATTATAGAAATTGGCAATAGGTATGGTTTATTTATGGTAGCTATGAAACAGTTTGTGACACAAAAGCCAAGGATTTATCTTCACTCATTGTGCGGTCTGATACCGTACCACTCACGCAATATACATAATATGTATGCATATTATGCATCATACGTTTATTACCTATCTCAAATCTCAGAGAGTATATATTTCCCTATGATTCCTATTATATTTGTTCTATTTATAGCGTGCAATAAGTAATTTAGTCCGTATTAAGATAATGCAATATGTTAACTAAGAATTGAAATATAATACTTCAATAGGTAAATGCATAAAAAGGATTTTTTTCCTCTAAAGTCAAATGAGTAGAAATTTTCCATGAATAAATACATTTTAAGCAGTAGTAGGATGAAATTATTTGTGATTCAATTCTATCAACCGAAATTTGTCAATTGTATGTCTGTTTAATTTTAAAAGCATTGTGTAATTTCTTATTGATTTTAAATTACACTTTTTCAAAATTACATAATATTGACATTGTTCGTTATTGCATTAATTCAGATATTTATTTGAAAGAAGAACCATTTAAACATTCTTTGAATTTAGAATGATGTACTTATTGTATTTACATTTATAGACAATGTATTTGTATAATTTTTGTCAGTAGATGTCAGGTCGAGTCTCAATTCATAATTGTTATAAATAAAATTGAATATCAGTAAAATCGTACAAAGTCTATATTTTTACCTTCCGACACATTTAGTAAAGAAGGTATTGTCAAAAGATGTATCTGAGTGTGTGTGCGACAAAAATTTCTCCAACGATAACTCCAACACTACAATTCCAAAAATTATAATTCTCTCACATTTCTCTTCTTTACATCGTATCATAATTTAACAATTATACATGAATTTCTTTGACATAGACGTTATTTTATAATCCGCTGGCCTCATTATAGCCCGCCGGGCTATAATGAAACGTCAAACCAAATTATAACCTACAATATAAACAATTTAAACAGGCAAGATGAAAAGTTTTTATTACAAATCGAAAATTTTTATATTCTTTAATAAAAAATGAAAATTAATTTTGTGATATTTATATGGAAAGCACGGGGATACACTAAATAAAACTCAAATGACAGAACTAATAAACAAACAATAAACTGTTGTTTTCCGCTTTCATAGCAACACTAGAATACTGGATGTACGAGGACAAATTCTTTTCGCTACAATTTTTCTTTGAAAATTTTCGTCCGTGCATAAAGTTTTGTATGTACCACGAGCTTAACCTGCTTTTATGGCCTTTGACGTGTTTTTATCCCTCGGCTTACGCCTCGGGCTCAAAATTCCACCGCAGACCATAAAAGCATCCTTATGCTCTTAATACATAAATAACTATTTTATGTCAAGGGAGTAAAGTTCGTCATTAATTGTCCAGAGCGAAGATTGAATCCTGAGGGCGTAACTCGAGGGATGCAATCGCTTGGGGCAAATAATGATGCTTTACTCCCGTTCTATATAAGTATATTATACGCCAAGGTTGAGAAGATAATCTTGGCGCTGGGTCAATAATGATCTTCTCAACCGTAGTTTATATACTATTTTTTTTCACTACTAGCACATAAATCCGATTTGAATTTTTTTATTGATAATAACAATTACTTTGACATGAATAATTGCACGTTACTTGTTTGTTAATATTCACAAAAGAAAGTAGGCTGCATTTGTTTTTATATCTGACGTTTCGCTCATTTCGCTGGTTTGTTAATCTCACTTATGAGCCTTGATTTGTTTTTGATTTAATTATTTAAAAAAACACTTTGTGCTGTTACAGTCAGCAGCGTAATTAGTTTATTATTATTTTTAAATAAATCTATTGAAATGTATGTACAAATACAGAAAAATAGTGATTTATTCATTCGTACATCTACACATGTTTTACATGTTCACCAAAACAGTATAGCGCGAGGCGAGGCGAGGCGAGGCGGCAACGTAGGTTAATATAAAATTAAGCGGCAAATTTAAATTATATACTTTTCTTGAGTTTAATGAGTTAAATAATATTTGGATTTGGAGGCTTGAGTTTGATTAAAAAGAGACAGTTTGCATTATAGGCCTTCGTTAATAATAAATTATTATTGACCTAGGTTATCATGGTTACAAGCAAGCGATAGTGAAAAACAATTTCTCATGTCAAATAAAGGTAAATAATAGTGGGTTCCTAGGCTAGTAGTGAAAAAACAATATTTTATATACAAACGGAAAAGAAGAAGAATGAAGCACATTTCTATAAATGAAGAAAACTGTTTATTTTAAATTTAATTTTACAATAATCATTATATTTTTCCAAAATAAATGTTATTAATAATATTCCTTATTTGTTAACTAATATCAATTAACAAAGGACTTGTGTCACTTTATTTCCCTAGCGAGTACCTTATTTCTCTAGGGAGTTCTTTATTTCTCTCGATAAATAATAAAGCACATTAAGTTATGATTTTGATAAGAATAAAGTTAATAATAAAGTACTTTATCTACCCTTGATGTTAAAGTATTATTTTATCTACATTTACAGTCAAAGAACTACTTGTTCCATTATTTTGAGTTACATATTTTCTCCATAAAATTTCTCTTCCCCGAAACCTAAAAATAAATATACAGTAGTGAGACTTATGCAAAACAAGACAATAGCACAAGGTCGATGATGTTTACCGGAGGAACCGGAAGTCGACCGTGACCTTGCGCCGCAAGTACCGAAGTAAACGCTTCCTGGCATCGCGATGATTGTCGTGCCCTTTTCAAGCTTGAACGGATCGGGGTCATGGGTCACGATTGTCTCACAACACAACACAATGTCATTATTATGAGATGAAGATCGCCCTTCTGGATAGAAATTGTAGTAAACTACTCAAAGACAAAACAACGCAAGATGTAATGAACTGAGTGCAAGAATGAAGTAGATGGTTACTGATATTATTTTGAAATACATGGATTTTATTTTGGCATCATTGGAAATTTGGGGACAAAATTAAAAAATCTGTTGGGGCCAGCACAAAACCTTCCATCAATTCCATGTATTTTGTACAAATCCCATACCAAAAGGTCCTTGGAACAGATTCTATATAATATCATGTAAAAACACATACTATTTTTTACAAATTCCATACCAAAAGTTCATTTGAAAAGGTTCTATAAATCCAATAAAATTATAACATAAACTACACTAATTAATGTCCTTCCATCTTCTCTTTGGCCTTTCTCTGCGTGTCACTTGCGAGCAACACTATGACATACCAATTTTAGATCCTATACTTTTTCCATATTTGGTTTTGCACTTGCAACTGACATCTGTCAATTAAATTTTTTTGAATAATTATGTCAGCTGTTTCCATGATAAATAACAAAGCTGACTAATTTTTGAAAATTAATTTCTTTATAATGCTTTAAATTTACATCTATTGAATATGAAGGAAAATGTATAATCAAACTGTATAGAGAAGAGTATTTTCTTTAATATATATAATAACAAAATGTCAAAAAATAATATTTAACTGCGTTTTTCTAAGAAAAACTGTTAAAAACTTCAAATAAGGGTACTTCCGGTGGATCAATTATAACCAAAATCTAATCAACTCTTCATATGGATGTACAGAAGAGGAATACGAAAGAATTATAATTTTTGGAATTGTAGTATTGGAGTTATCGTCGGAGAAAAATTTGTCACACACGGACACACACACACACGGACACACACACACACACGGACACACACACACACACACACACACACACACGGACACACACACACGGACACACTCACACACACATACAGACATCATCTTAAAAATGGTATATTCGTATTGTAGGGACCCTAAAACGTGCTTATTCATTAAAAACTCACCACCGAATTTTTTGACCAAAGACAATACCTTCCTTACCTAAAGGTGACGGAAGGTAAAAATAATAGGGTTGATGCAAAAATTTAGAAAATATTCTTTAAATAGCCTCAAATTTAAAAATATCACAAAATATCCATTTGATATTTTATTTTACAATAATTTCGTGTAATACTTTGAAATAGTCACTTAATTTGAAAAAAACAGCTTACCCTGTGACAAATTATCGCCTACGTTTATTTTTTCCTATTGGCTATGAATGACGTACTCTATGTAATTTGACGTGACAAAATTAGTGGGTTATTTTTCTTGACTGTTTCTGGCGCCAATTTTAATAACAACATATCTTTATTATGTATATTTGTATGTATATCATTTAAAACCCTTTTTGTAAATGTAAAACCGGCTCATTATGAGCACCTTTCAAAATAAATATATAATAATAATAATAATAATAATAATAATAATAATAATAATATTTTGTCGGCCTTTCAAATCTCTTAAGTTACAGCCCTATAATACTTTATTTTTTATTCAATTTTGACGTTTTACACAGTCATTATTAACTCCATAGCAACAATTATAAGTAACACTTTTTTCACAAGTGAATTAAAATATTTTAAATCACTCTCACATATTTTTTAATTCACTCTGCAATAAATAATGCATTTAAAATAACATCAGGCACGAAATTAACACTTACCATAGTATTTATCTGTCATTATAAGCCATTTTCATTATTTCTCACGGCACAAATGACAGACAATAAAGCATTTTAAATAGATGACTTGACATCTATCATCGACGATTGTCATGCACAGTCTACTAACTGATTAGTTTGTTGTTTTGTCAAAATTACATATTATAATGGTTTTTATTACTATTTCATCAAAATTGAATAAAATATTGTACAAACCACGTGAGCTACGATTGTTAATTCACTCGAAGAAATTAACTCACTCGCCCTTACGGGTTCGTGAGCTAAACTTTCTTCTCATGAATAAACATTACCTTAGCTCACTTGGTGTGTAAATATCTATTAACTTTACAAATTTTTGCGTTGCATATGTATATTACAAAGTATTAAAGACGTGCTCAAACATCCAAGCCCCTGATGGGAATCGAACTCACGACCTCAGGCTATCCAGGCGGCTTTTCAAAATTAATATGAAGCTTGTATTTGTTTAGAAACATTAATTAATTTGCCACCCTTCTTTGCCTGGTAAATGTGTAGATATAATAGTTATTTATGTATTAAGAGCGTTAGGAGGCTTTTATGGCCTGCGGCGGGATTTTGACCCCGAGGCCATAAACGCAAGTTACGTTAGTGGTACATACAAAACTTTATGCACGGATGAAAATTTTCAAATTATGAGTGTTAGAAAAATTACATCGAAAAGAATTTGTCCTTGTACATCCAGTATCTAGTGTTGCTATGAAAGCGGAGAACAACAGTTTATTGTTTGTTTATTAGTTATGTCATTTGAGTTTTATTTTGTGTAGAGTGAAGACAAAATCCCTACACATACACACACACACACACATACACACACATACACACATACAGACATCATCGTGAAAATGTTAAAATTGGATTCTAGGGACCTTAAAACGTGGTCATTTACTAAAATCTCGATATGTCATTTTTAGCACGATCCCTATACCTCCCTTACCAAGGGTAGCGGGAGGTAAAAAGCTGTCGAGCTGTCGAGCATAGCGCATAAAGGAAGCAATTATTGGCAATTTTTTAAAATCGAAGTAATGAATTATCAGGTAACTGATGCGGAATAATTAAATTATTATGCGGATGTTGCCACCATTTTCGAATCATCAGTTTGTTGTGTGCTTTGCAAATTTTGTTATTTTATCATTTTTGTTATATCTAGTTTCAGAACTAATTCCAAATTATTATTCTAACCTAGCTATTTTTGCGTTGTGTATGTACATAAATTATGCATCGTGCGATCAATTATGTTTACAGTTTCAGTTTACTTACTTTGATCTCACGCTAATAATAATTTTGCATATTTAATTTCTAGAGACGAAAAGTATACAATCCCTTTTAAAAAACTCATTAAAAGAGGAACTTTTGTTCGTAAACTAGTTCAAACTTAGTTGCACGTACGGCGAAATTTATTTACTCTCGGCTATAAATAGTTGAAAATTTATTCCTCATTCTGTTAAAATTATCATTTAATTGTTTGTTATATCCTTTTGGAGCGATTAGAGGATTTGTTAATGTTTGAATTAGTTTCTCATTGCAACGTAAATTACTTGAATGTATAACATTAGGAATTATATCTGTTAATTGAAATGGAATAAATTAATTTCAGTATAATTATTTGCTCAGTAGATCGAGAAACATTCTGGACTCTGCATTTCTAAATTTACTTCGTTTTCTTTAGCAGAAGTTGAAATTTGAAATAACAGTTAAATTAATTATAAATGATTTAATACAATTTGTGAATTACCATCTATAATATGACACAGTTTCCAGTATCGCGAGTTCTAATTTGAAGAAAAAAGAGAATATTGAGAATCAAATTTCAATTGAGCGCAATTTCACGCTGGCTTTTTCACTCCTTACATATTAAAGAAATTAATTTTCGGTAGCGAAATACCGCATTGGAACCACAATAATGAGAGTGGAGAGTGTCAGATGAGCTCTTGTTTTTATTAATTTCTGGTTTATGTTAGTAACCATAACATACCGTGCGTATTTTTTAACGTGAAACATTGGGTTTGTCGTATCCATGGGTACAACTTGACATTTGATTGACAGCAATGTATTTGCCTGTCTCATTTATAATGAAACATAGGGGACGAATTTGACATTTGACGAGACGTCATTAGAGGTTAATTTTGTTTAAATAATTGTACCTGTTTTCTAAATTAAATTTAGTTATAGAAAAAATATTGTGTGCACCTTGTGCACTAGTGATTTTCTGACTTGGGTAAATTTCTTACAATATTTAAATATCATACTTCTGCCAAATTCACTCCTTATGTCTTATTTTAAATGAAACAGGCAAATATATTACTGTCAATCAAATGTCACATTGACAAGATGTGATTAGAGGTTAATTTTGTTTAAATAATTATACATGTTTTCTAGAAATTAAATTTAGTTGTACAAACAATATTGTGTGTACCTTGTGCCCGAAATATGTTTAGTGCGCTCGAGTGGTTTTCTGACTCGGCTAAATTTCTTACAATATTTAAATATAATACTTCTGTCAAATTCGTTCCCTATGTTTCATATTAAATGGGACACGCAAAATACATTGCTGTCAATCAAATGTCGTAACCATGGATATGACACCCCCAATGTTTCACGTTAAAAAACACTCACGGTATACTAAATAAACCCATAAAAACATCCTCAAATTTGGTAATTATATAATTTACTAGGCCTGATGCATCGCCCGGCATTAAATAGACCGGCGAGGATGCATATTCTCCGAAGTTTTTTTTCTTTCACGCCAATGGAAAAACTGTCCGCAAAAACAAACACAAATTTCAAACTACTAGTTGGCTGTTCACAGAAGTTTTCTGACTGGTTACGGATTAGTTGGCAACTAGGTTGGAAATTTATAGTTTGAGATATGTGCATTACTCATTTATATTTTTCAAAAGTTTTGACATTTCCACATTTACAAGTTTGTTTCGTTTGCAGAAAATTAGGTTATATGTGAAATTGCTGTTTATACATTAAAAATAAATTTATATCTATTATTTCAGTGTGAGTGTATTATTGCAAATTAATAAGATACCTATAATATTCAATTAATAATAGATGACGGATTCGGATAGAGGTATGTCCAGTAGAAATTTTGACTTGATTCTTCAAGTGAAGGTGACTATCTTGAAATAATGGCTATTAAAAAAGATAATTATTTTGAAATGTCAATAGCCCAATATTCTGAAAATTTTGTTGAACATTTTGTATCAGCAAACAAATTACAAATGATATTGTAGTAAGATTTACAGTTTCATTGTATTTCCATCATCAATTAAGCGTTTTGTTACAGTCTTAGTTTCTGTCAGACGATGCTGATAGATGTCTCACTTCAATTTCAGTAACAAGAAATGAGGGTGTTGGAAAAAGCATAAATTTATAAGCGACATAATTTCCATTTCAAGTGTAAATTAAGCCGAATCTAAAGTGATTTTGAAATGTGAATGTACCTACTTTAAGAAATCAGTAATTTGCATCAGGTTGCTGGTCTCTATTTACGATAATCTATTTATTGAAAATGTTCAAAACAATTTTTTAAAATATGTGAGAGAAATAAATAACTGATATTTACATAAATTTGTTTTCACTTGAGAAATGACAAATGCTTCTTAATTTATCTATGCTACATAAAATTTTATTTAAATTCAATTTTAGAATACTATCTTATTCAAATAGATTACTTCCATTTTTTTCTTTTTCTAGATTCAAATTCAGTCATGAAGTTTATTAACATATTACATCACTAATTCACAAATATTCTGCAAAAACAATGTTCTCAGAAATTTTTTGTAGCTGTTACAATCTTAAGGAATAACATTTCTAAATTTTTACTCTCTTGTCAGAAATAACAGAAATAATTAACTCTTAGTATTTGATTTGATTGTTAATTTGTAAACTGTATACAGTTTTCTATATTAATTTTTTATTTGTGTAATAATACTTTATGTAGCCCAGAAAATTGCATAAGGTGCGTCATAATAGTTCATTACAAAAATTACAATTAGTTACATACTTGAATACTCGTATTCATTTACAAATTAAAAACTGTGTTCAGTAAGAAAATTCTTTTACTTTTTCTTAAAAGAATACAAGGTTTGAGATTTATTTGTCGCTGGGTAAACTATTGAATAAGGTACAACAGTTATAATATGAATTATTTTCAAAAAGCTTTTATGTCTTCTTAGAACGAGATTTTGTCTATTTTTGGTACAGTAATTATGTATTTGTTCATGTCGGTTATATAATTTGCAAACTTAAATAAATAAATATATCATCACGGCATATTACTCATTTCTGGGTGTGCCAGTAGACATCGGTAATGATGTGTGTGCTGGTGTGGAGAATGCACCACAGGGGTCATTTAAAATTGGAAATATTTGGCGCCTGTCGGGATCGAACCCGGTTCCCCCGGGTTCGCTACCAGACACTTATATTTATTAGGTAATCTAAATATTTGTCGTATGGCACATTTTTGCAATTTGAAAACTCGTATTGAAGACGGAGAATTGCCACAAATACAATGCTGTATCTTATTATTAAACAGAATTTTGTACCATAAAATGTTTTACTGTATTAAAACTAGTTACTTCTAATAATCTATGAATGGCGTAACAGAGGGATGCAAGTTTATTACAGATTGCATTTCAGATCTTCTCCTGTGTTCAGTCTCAACAGCTTGCAATGCTCTGTTTGTATTATAAATTTATTGTTAAAGTTTAAACTAATAAAATAGGAAAGCAACCTTGTCAATACACTGTTTATATCATTTGACAGTATAATTTCAGTTTCATTTGTTGAGTGTATATATGACAAATTATAGGAATAAGCTATGTACATTTCTTTATCAGCGGCATTGTCATTTAAGTACAGTATAAACAGCAGGGGCCAGGGACTGAGCCCTGTGGCACACCCCTTAAGCTCGTAGTACAATTTGATGTATTATTATTGACACATACATACTGTTGCCGATTTGTTAAATAGGATTCTACCTACATGTAGCTGTTTCCACATATTCCAGCATTATATAATATATTTAATAAAATATCATGATCTACTAGATCAAAGGCTTTTGATAGGTCAATCATAACGCTTTTAGTAATAAGGTTACAAAAATGATTATTAAACAATTTGCTATTTGCTGTGGGCAGTTTACATTTATATCATCGTAACAATGTATGTTATTAATAGATATTTATACATCAAGTGAGCTAGATAAATGTTTATTCATGAGAAGAAAGTTTAACCCAAGAGCCCGTGGGTAAATAAACATTCTTAACTCACGTGGGTTACTCAATATTTTATCCAATTTTGACAAAATAGTAATAACAGCTATTATGAATTTAATTCTGAAAAGATAAAATACTACTAATCAATTAGTATGTAGTATGTGAATGACGACTCTCAATGTTATTTATTTAATTTAGATGCTTTAAACTATCAGTGATTTAAAATACATATTAGAGTGATTTTTTTTTAATTCAATACCAAATAAAAAGTTGCTTAATTGTTGGTGTGGAGTTAATAATGACAGTTTGAAACGTCAAATTTGAATAAAAATATATAATTATTTGTTGAAACTGTTTTGCTATATTTGAATTGAATTTTTATACAACTTTAAATAACATTTCTGAAACAAATTTGAAATCTAACCACAACAATTTGAACACACCAAATACCGAATTCACATTTGACAGATAACGGATCTGAAGTTGAATATTGTAGTTCTCGTTCGGTAATACCAACATGAAAGTACAGAAAATACTAAATTTATACGCCACACGTGTATTGATGGTGGCAGCTCTATACTATGTAAAATAAATAAAATACGAAAATCTTTTACTTTATACACTGTCTGCAATGCATAAAGTATCAACTTTACACATCGGAGTATAAAAATAAATAAATAATGTTGCAGGTTTTAGTATTATTGACGAAATAAATAAATAATGACTTGTGAAAAGAAAAGAGTCACATGAAAGTTGAAACGTTTGGGTAAAATAACTCATCGAACAAGAAGTACAATAGTTAAAATGAATATTGTCACAATGATTATTTTATATATAAACTTCATATTGAGTTTAGTTATTCTAAACGTGAATAGTGCTTACAGATTTGAAACTACAGGTTCAAAATGACATGTTTATAAGCGATGCGTATGAAACTCATTATAAATGTCATGTTCACCGCAACGGAATGATTGTAAACTTTTTTACAATTCATTGCTTTTTTGTTTAAATAAAAATAGTTGTAAAGTTTGAAAGTTTTTCTGATTCAGTGAATAGAACTCTAAAACCTTTCAAATTTGGTTGGAAAAAGATACGTATCTGAAAGTAGGATATAAGTATTATGTGAGTCAGAGAATCGTAATTTTTTCTGTAGGTATATCAAAAAAGTGAGGCTCAATTTTTTTTTAATCTATTAACAGCATTGGAACTACGTACGTGTACAAAGTTTCAAACGGACTTGATATATTGTAAATTGGATTAAAAGATCTGACCCTAACAAACAAATGAAGTTAAATATAAGTTTGTAAAAATTATTAGGCGTGCATTACAAGTTACACGATGAAGATTTTTGTTTCCAGTTTCTTTATTACATTCATATCACAAGATCAGGTTTTACATAAATTAAAATATCCAAGTCCCATGCCCAGTTTCATGAAACAATAAACCAATGATTAACTAATTGCATTGTTAAGTGTAATCACTGATTAAAGTACTTGTGCATTTCATGAAATTAATCCATTTGTTAACTTGAATTATTTTTGGTGGTATTTTTTACCATTATATAAAAAAATAGCATTTACAACAACTTGTCAAGATTTAATCAGCCAAGTTTTACTGATTAATTTTAACACTCTGATTAAGCTAACCATTTGTCATTAAACAAAATATCGTATTTAACAATTTGATTAAAATATAATCATTGATTAAGGGCCAGTTTTCCTATCTCCGGTTGCAATTTTATATTTTAAGTGTAAGTTAAAGTAACAATATTGAATCGGATTATTGACAGCAATGATCAATTTGTTAATAAACTTTCATGAAATTGAGCTTCACAAGTAAGTACATAAATTATTTTTGAATTTACATCATTTGAAATTTTCGTGTATATCCATGTATATTACTTCTCTACTCTGTTGTGGCATTTTTAAGTTTAATATCAGTCACTTATAACACCATAAATATAAATACAAATTACATATGACAGTTATTGTACTTGACGTAGTTTTTGATATATATCAACTGTCTCTCTTGCACTTAGGTACATCATTGTACGAGAGAGAAAACTTTTAAAGTGACATGAAAAGAAAAACTTCATCTTGTAAAGCACTCAACATTTATGTAAGTCAATCTTTTTACATTATATTCTGTTGTATTCAACAGTTTAACAACATAGAGTGAACAATTTGTTACCCTTGAATATGTAAGTGTTTGAAGCTCTTAAACTTTTAATTGCCAATATTCTCAGCTTTTTCTAACTATAATTTATAGGAAATCAATAATAGTATCCTTCAAATAACGCCCTAGTAAAAAGACTACAATTTCCTACATGTTGAAATTGAAACGTCTGAAAGTTTCAGGCTGGGCTTTTCCGTCATGAAATAGTTTTGTTTCCGATAGCGTCAACATAGGAATCAAATATTGATATGGAATATACAAAAAGAACAAAGAAAAAGAGTTTATGACAAGTATATTTTATACAATTTAAAATAAATGTTATTTTGATTCATTCTTTAGATATTTTTGTAATATTTTTTTTTCACTCGATTTTATAATAAAATAAATAAATAAATATATCATCACGGCATATTACCCATTTCTGGGTGTGCCAATCTGCTTTATCAAAGATATCGGTAATGATGATGACATATTTGTACCAGGCGTCACCTCACGGTCACTCATTGCTGGCGTGGAGAGTGCACCACAAGGGTCACTTTTGTGCCATTTAAAATTCGAAAAATATTTGGCGTCGGTCGGGATCGAACCCGGTACCCCCAGGTTCGCGACCAGACGCTCAGGCACGAGGCCACGGGACTCTCTCGATTTTATAAAATTTAATTAATGGCCGGTTGCACCAACGTAACTTAAATATTAAAGGAGGTAGATACAGGAAAGTAAGAATTCTTAGGACTTGCAGTCAAATAATAAAATTTATTTACGCCGACGTTTCGACTATACAATAGTCTTCTTCAGGGCTCTAAAATATGATACAAAAGCGAAATAGTAACATATGAACACAATAGATGAGTGGGTGTGAGAACTCTGATGTGGGACCGCGAACTCCTTGATGGCAGATGATTTGGTGTGCATCCGTGTAAATTTTAATATTGTGTTGATTTTAATTTTATATTTTTAGTTTGTTTTTAATATTAAATGTAGATTTTGACAACTATTTAGTGATAGAGAGTGATGTATAGAGGTTTACATATGGCTGAAAAAGATGTACAATGAGTACGAACGCATGCCCAGTATACTTTAACTGAGAACTTCCGTACTGTTGAAGGACAGAATATATATTTCTATCCTTTTATGTTGGAGCATTATTCTAACAATAAAAAGAATAGAAAACACTTGGTCCATTAGTTAAAAGGTCGATGTTGGCGACCAACACCAAGTACAAATACAAAAAAATATGTGACTAGATGCCGAGATAACACAGACTGTTATTCAAAAAACATGAACTCAATTTTCATTAGATCGAACCGAACCTGCACCCGGAAAGAAACCGCAAATTATACTAATGGTTGAACCAGAACCCCACTCGAACCCATCTGTCAAAAAACAAATTAACCTAACCTTTTGGCGAGTTCGATGCCCTGGTTTGAACTATTCTACCATAAGTTGAATGTCCTTCTATTTCCATTTATGTACGAAACTTACTAGTTCCTGCTATTTCTGTATATTAATAATCGTAACTATTGAATAATGTCATTTGCATAAAACATAGTTACCGATTCATATCTCGTATCAAAATTAGTCTCCGGTATAAGACAACGAAGTTGCTAATGCGATTAACCGTACTTGTAGCGCTGAATTTAATAGCTAAAGCTAAATCACACGTACGACTGTGCTTCGACAAGTACTTCTGGAAGAAGCAAAGGACCGAATTAATGTATTGAAAGCCCTGCTTCCCTGAAGTAAATTATGGATATCCACAAGTCTATATCTTTATCTATCTATTCGCTAGTGAAATAGAGCAATATGACGTCTAGCGGCGAAAATATGAACTAGTGCATGGTAGTAAGTCCTAGCCGAGGTAGCGGCGAACTCATCGTTTCTGTCACTTATTTAACAAATAAATCACGAGTGGAGTGAAATTTGTAGGCTATACTTCATTTTACGTAAGAAAATAATAGATTGCTCTTAAGAGCCGACCGTTTTTACATGCATTAAATAAATAATTTAAATTTGTGAAACCATGCTTTGTCAATAATAAATATATTTATCTGTAAAAATGTCAAAATCTAAAATTGCAACAAAATATGGTTAAACATCACTTAATTCTGTAGATTTTATTTGACAACTGACAGGTGATATTTGTTTCGTTTCTGTGAAATAGGTTTATATTCTGACCAATCAAAGGGTAGAATTTATATATCCCTAACTAAACCAACGCTATTCTTACGTGCAGGGCCGGACTGGCCAAAGGGAGTTTCGGGACATTTCCCGAAGGGCCGGTCCGGGTATGGGCCAATGGACTGAGTTTTATGATACTTATTTAAAGTGTTAATTATCACAATGTAATTTATGGCATGGTTACTGAAAGCATGAATCGTCGCTTTCTTTCTAGTAAAACATTATATGCTGAATTAGCCTTTTTGGGGGCCGGTCAGGATAAAACTCCCGAACCGAAATTTAGTCCCAGTCCGGGCCTGCTTACGTGTAATAAAATATAATAACAATATCTAAAACTTCAACCACGATTTTGTTGCGTTTGACCTATGTACGTCATTAGCACGCAGAAATCCAGAAATAATTAATTTCCATAATTTCCCAAAAACAAGAAACTAAATTCTATAGAAAAATTTATTAGAGAAATTTACCACTTTGAAATAGTTGGTAGACGAAAGTTATGCATTCATCTTTTAAAAATGGGAAAGGAACCGAGTAAAAATATGCGTGCTCCTTGCATTTTGTAAAGCAAGATCATATTTTGCCGGGTACAAGATAATAATTACTTAGTGTCTTTATTAAAATACTTCGTAATGAAATCTAAACTTGTAGACCTGCCTGCACAAATATGACAATAAAATAATAATACTTATCTCTCCATTAATCTACCAAAGACTGTAATAATGCAGTACTATGTAGATTCAAGAAAACAAAGACTCGAATCATGTAAATTCAAAATTCGAGAGAATGCTGAACATAATTTTTATATGAAACGGACTAGTTTGCAAAATTCAAAATGTTATTCATACCAGAAACATTATTTTTATTTAATATTAACTATGATATTTCAAACGCCGCAGTGTACAAAAATAAAGTTGCGGGAAACGAAGCATCTACCTTAAACCGGCCATATTGTTACGTCACGCTCTAAGCTCCTCCTCTTCTTCACTCACGAATATCTCCCGCTATCCTAGGTAAGGAAGATATAACAATCGTGCTAAAAATCGCATATAGAGATTTTAGTGAATAAGCACGTTTTGATGTCCCCAGAATCCGATATTAACATTTTTTCAATTATTATGTCTGTGGGTGTGTATATGTGTGGATCCTGTTAACACGAATACTCAAATACTATCAATCAGAAAATTTTGAAACTGTATACCCATTCGATACTAATGTGGGAAGAAACCATTAGTTTTTAGTGTATATCGGATAACCGGAAGTATCACTTATACAAGCTTTTAATAGTTTTTCTTGAAAAAAATACATTGAATATAATTTTTCAGCAACTTTACTAATAAAAATTGAATATAATAATTTATTCTTATACATCATCTTTGCATGTGTCAAACAAAAACATAATACTTTAATAACAATTTTGACATATTTAAACAAATGCTACTGTCAGGAATCAATTACATTAAAATTAATGACGAAACCATGTTAAGGAGAATGTAGTAGTAATATATTTGATTCTAATGAAATTAAGGTACGTATAAATAATATATTTTCCATTATACATAAATATTAGATGTACAGGATGATCCGATTTAAGTTTTCTGTGTTTGCTATAAATGAAACAGCTGTCAATAAGTAAGTGTTTTCAAAGTATCAAATATTAGTTTACAACTAGGTACCGTGAGTACTTTTTAACGTGAAACATTGGGTTTGTCATATCCATGGTTACGACTTGTTATTTGATTGACAGCAATGTATTTGCCCGTTCTATTTAAAATGAAACATAGGGAACGAATCTGACAGAAGTATTATATTTATATATAGTAAGAAATTTAGTCAGAAAACTACTCGAGAGCACTAAACATATTTCGGGCACAATGTGCACACAATATTTTTTCTACATCTAATTTAATTTTTAGAAAACAGGTATAATTATTTAAACAAAATTAACCTCTAATGACATCTTGTCAATATGGCAGATAATCGTTGAATTTTCCTATAAGTTATGATTTGACATTTGATTGACAGCAATGTATTTGTCGGTCTCATTTAAAATGACACATGGGGAATGAATTTGACAGAAGTATTATATTTAAATATTGTAAGAAATTTAGCCGAGTCAGAAAACCTCTCGGGCACAAGGTGCACACTATATTATTTCTACAATTAATTTTAATTTAGAATGCAGGTGTAATTATTTTAACAAAATTAACCTCTATTCCCTTATCAAATGTCAAATTCGTTCCCTATGTTTCATTTTAAATGGAACGGGCAAATACATTGCTGGCAATCAAATGTCAAGTCGTAACCAAGGATATGACAAACCCAATGTTTCATGTTAAAAAATACTCACGGTATACGTTTACGAAATGAATCATAAACAGCGAAGAATTTACACTCATTGTGTTTTAGAGCACCAGGAAGTTGATGCTGACTTTTCAAGGAAAATATATATTTTTTTATGAAGCACACTTGTATTTAAATAAATAAAAATTAAATATCAGAAGGTATTGTGTTTTCCACATCAGATTTTTGAGTTATGTCCTCCAAAACTCATATACTCATACACGTAACTTTGGGTAAACTTTTTTTTAACCTAACCTAACCTTTCCTAATGGCGTAAATAAATAACACTTTTCTCATTTTATAACTCAATTAACAATAACAATTTAAAGCTCTGTGCATAATATTATATTCTCCGTGAGAATTTCTCAACCTGTCTTAAGTTTTTCATGAAGTCATACGTGAAACGTAATCTGTTTCTGTTTACTGCAGTAAGCGAGACGCCTGCAACCAGTTACCACTGCGGAAACATCGAGAATCATATCAGTTACGTTCAGAATTTAGTTGTCAAGCCATGAATGTAATCTTATATCATATGTCATTCGCAGACTCTAGACTCGTCCTCTGCTCTTAATTCTAGGACACAAATAATAACAAGCGATAGCAAGAATCAGAAATATTACGGAAAATATGAAAAAAACAAAGTATACTCAATTTTGATCAGAAGGGAATTACTCGTGGTAACTTTAATTTACAGTGAATTTTCAAAAAAGTTTATTAGGACAATGAACAGCAGCAATATGCAATAGGCAAAATGATTTTTAAACATTCAGGCTCGTATTATTAACGCGCTATTATAATTTAATCAATATTATCAGGATTTTAACACTGGTGTTCCTCAGGGATTGCTTTTGGGGCC
This sequence comes from Ophonus ardosiacus, assembly GCA_943142095.1. Lineage (NCBI taxonomy): Eukaryota > Metazoa > Arthropoda > Insecta > Coleoptera > Carabidae > Ophonus > Ophonus ardosiacus. The sequence goes on along the minus strand of OW964829.1, from coordinate 37,858,772 downwards.
TTTATTGTTCAATATTTTATTAACGATATCAAAAATGTAAAACTCAACGTAATTATTATACGCACATGATATGAAATTATTTCTAAATGTCAATTCATGACATACACCCGAAAATTCAATTTATATGAATACAATATTAACAATTGCGTGCTGGAAGAGCCGGATTGAGGGCCGGATTTTATTAATTATTCAATTCCAATGCAACTTTCTCTGAACATCTTGAAAATAAAATCTCATGTGCTTTTTATGAATATTTAAAATGTACAAAATGAAATAAATTTCCAAAAAAGAAACTATTGCAGCGATATTTGACTTATTATTACAGTGACATATCGGTATTGCAGATTACAAATTTAACCTCATGTAGATGAGATTGCGTCTTGGTAACAAATGGATATATACAGGGTGTCTCTTAAATAGGGGGACATGGCTCAACCACAGATTCCTGAGGCTAAAATAAGACGATTTAACCAAACTTGCTTCTACCGTAAAGTGTACCATTTAGCCAGTATCCTGCTTCAAAGTTCATCGAAAAAAAAATAATTTTGCTTATAATAATCGAACACTTTATTCGATTTGGATGAAATTTGGTATGACATTTTATATGGTTATAAGTCATCTTTTAAGATGATACTTGTTATTATTAGTGAACTACTAGTGTATGAAATTTAGGTGTCCCAACATTGATTAGACAGTAACTTTTTAATGGCTACGCAGATTACGTGAAATTATTTTTTTTTTTTTTTGAAAGATGCATTCAATAGTAAACTTTTCTTTCTCTCTGTAATATGTGATATCTGTTACGGTTTACACAGAAAATAATAAAATCTGAGTGTCTGTACCGCTAAATTTTTAAAATAAATTTTATCTAGCAGTCTGTCCAAATGTCAAACATTTAATTTTTAATGACAGTAACGAGTTGTCAATCTTCACAACTTGTTTAGGAGTAAGCTAAGATATGTAAACGTCTTATTTATAATAATGGTAGTTAAATATTATTAGGCCGAACAAACGGATGTTACTAATTTTAGAATATTGAGAAGAAAATTTTTGACAACCTATAAAACAATAATTGTTACCGTCATTAAATATTATTAGTTGTTTGACATTTGGATAGACTGCTAGATTAAATTTATTTTTAAAATTTAGCGGTGCAGCCACTCAGATTTTATTTTTTTCTGTGTGAACCGTAACAGATATCACAAAGTACACAGAGAGAGAAAAGTTTACGATTAAATGTATCTTTCTGAACAAAAATAATTTTACGTTATCTGCGTGGCCATTAAAAAATTACGGTCTAATAAATGTTAGGACACCTAAGTTTCATACACTAGTGGTTCACTAATAATATCAAGTATCATCTTAAAAGATGACTTATAACCATATAAACTGTCATACCAAATTTCATCCAAATCGAACAAAGCGTCAGATTATTATAAGAAAAATTAATTTTTTGTCGATGAACTTTGAAGCAGGATACTGGCTAAATGGTACACTTTCCGGTAGAAGCAAGTTTGGTTAAATCGTCTTATTTTAGCCTCGGGAATCTGTGGTTAAGCCATGTCCCCCTATTTAAAAGACACCCTGTATATATATATATATATATATATATATATATATATATATATATATATATATATATTCCCGTTAAGATCAAACTGTTTCGGGTAAAGAATAAAGACTACCTACATTTCTAACAAACTTATCTTGATTCCTGAACTTGAAATGGTAGATTTTATTGTTTCGTTAATTAATTGGGTCTTGTAAACATCAAAACTTTATGTGAAACTTGCAAAATGAGCGTCTAACATCATTTTCAAACATATCAAACCGCAATATAATGCGTTTTGTATGTTTCGGAAGTTTGTATGTGAATTCTGACTGTGAAGCAATTTTAATTGGGATTCATTGCCCTTCTATTCTAGAAGTAAATTTGCTGCTTCCAGCCTATATAGCTAATTCTATACATTTAATTACTAGAAATAGTAGTGGTAAAATAATGATCAAGTACAAAATACAACTCTCAGAATCAAACTCTTATACTCCTTTGCGCGTTACAACAATAGTAGGTGCATCGACGATTAAGAGATATTCAGCCTTATTCTTGTGAGCCTTGTTAAGCGAATAATAATTGTTATATGTAACAATATTGTTAATATTACAATACAATGATTAATTTGTATTCACGTAATCATTGATGTTTGTTAGCAATTGTCTGCTGAGCAATATTGTTACGCTTGATATTAGTATTGTTATTTTGGCAATCTCTTAATTCTTGTGACCTCTATTACCTTGTTATTACAACAAGAATTGTTATTTCTGATTGCTAGACAGGAGAACTAAAACTTGTCGCTTGAGTGTAACATTGTTATATTTTAAAGTTAAGTATATTTTGAATAAATATGGCAAATATAGATTTTGTTTTACTTTTGGAAGCAATTGAGAACGAAGAACAGAATTAAAATAATAATCAATATTTATCTTGTAATTTAAATATTTCAGATACAATTTAAGGTTAGAACGACAACAATTTCGTGATTCAAGTAATCCATTAACGAAGTAACGCTATTTCGATTTTCTTTCTGGCGATGCACGATTTGGTTCTAGAATATTCGGGATTTAAATGATTCTGTGCGTGCATATTCTTGTGTTAAATATTCTGATTTTGAATATTCGGATGTTAAAGGCTTTCCCAATGAAACCTACAATATATGAAATAAGTGGCATTTATAATTTAATTTATTTTTATTCTCTTATTTTTAATATTCAAGTTCACATTTGACAGTTGAAGTAGCGATTTTTCGGAAGTAACGCTATTTCAAGATGTTAGAATACCGGTCATAACCACTAGATTAAACGTCAAATGATTAATATATTCAGTCAACTGCTTAATGTCCTAGATTTCATCAAAAATTTTCCTAAATTCATTTCTAAGTCATAACAATTGTTATGATACTGAAATTGTTGAACGTCAATAACAGCCTTGTTAGGAAAATTGTTATTTTAGCCATCTTGCTACAATTACAAGAATTACAAGAATAAGCCTGATTGGCAGATATTTGAAACAAGCGTCGCCGGTGGGATGAGATTTTCCATATATTGAACGGTAAACAATGACATTGAAATGTTACTTTGGTTTTGACCTAATAAAATCACTCCTTTCGTCTTCTTTCATATCGAATAAAAGGAAGGTAGCTTTGTGTGAAACTTTATTTACCTTTCTGTCAGACTTCAAGTCAACATAAATGTCATTAATCGATAAAAAAAATTAAAATAAATAAATAAATAAATACTCGTTTTGATGTTACAACTGGCGAGATTGAACCATAAAATAAAATATAGGTACTATTTTTGAGAAACTAACCAAATTATTATTAACTCTCGCTAAGAGAGGAATTGAAATCATGCTAAAATTCGCATATCCAGATTTTACTAAATAAGCACGATTTAAGGTCCCTAGAATCCGATTGTAACATTTTTAAAATGATGTCTGTGTGTTGTTGAAAGCATTTTGAGTGGAGAAAAATGTATTAAATTAAAATCATTCCAGGCACGATGTTAATTTACTCAAAGAATTTTTATCAAATCATTAGGTATTAAGGTTTCATTGGCTAACAAAAATTTATACGAAAAGTAAAAGCTTATTATGTCATATTTTTTTTAATACAATTTGCCAATTTATAATTTTGAATTTTTTTTATAAATTACGAGTATATATAATTGAAAAAAGATTTTTCTTATATATTAGCTTCACCGGAGCTTAAAACCAGGACCTTCCTATGTTTTGTTTGCTCTACAAACTGAGCTACAAAAAAAAGACGAATAAGAAATTCATTGACTTCAAAGGGACTTCACTATACCTTTCAACATCAGTTTCAAAAAAGTAAATTCAATTTCAAAATACATATGTAAATTCAATTTCAGAAAAAGTAATATCAATCTCGGAAATAGTAAAATCATTTTCGGAAAAAGTTAATTTCAGCTTCCGTTTCTTTACAAAAAATAAAGTTGTACATAGTTGATGTTAAGTATTTAATGGATACTTTTTGTGTGGAAAATTTGCATATATATCTACATAATTCTTTCTACAAAAATACATTCTGAAATTGAATTTAAATCTTCTGGATATGAATTTAATTTTATGAAATTGAAACGGTATAGACATAAGATCCTGAATCAAAGTCTCAGTAAAGTTCATAAAGACTGACCAATGCATAGAATATACACATTTACGTAGCCAAATACATACCTGAACTTGACTACGCATTATCTGCGTAGTTGTACTTATCAAATTTCATTCCCCAAGGTAAAGCATAATATCTTAAAATTTCACATTGTAACTTTATAAAAAAATTATAATAGAGTTACTCCAAATAGTGTAACATTAGTTACAATTTTAGCCGTGTAAAAATCGAGGTAAATGGTGAAATATATTAGTGTCAAAATCAACACTAAATTTTGTAAAATTTGCTAATTGTAATTAATGATATGTAGTAAAAATTGTAGATAAATAATTTATAAAATTTTTACACTATTTATGCCCAGTTGCACCGATACCACTTAAGAATTTAAGTTTAGTTTAGCCTTAAGTTTAGTTTTATTTCGTTGCACCGTGCGCTAAACTCTCCATAAACATCTTAAGGCTTCCATAAATTTAAGCCTCCGAAATTGACGGTTTATCTTGCACTTAAGTAAGTAATGAGGTTATATTGAATGGAAACGTTTTTAATTTCTATCAGAATCATTGAAGTTATTGATTTTATTGTCGATAATGACGAGTTAGATGCATTGGATTTAATTTTATGCGGAATACCAAGGCAAATATACGACAGATCTTATCATTTTCATATACTCTTTCTGATCATGCTTTTTCAACGGTTTCGATTAACCAAATATACAGTATTGCAATTAATTACTGATTTTAATAGAAAATAATATTGAATTTTATAACGACATGTAAGTATTGCATTCATTTTTCTTTCAATGTTTTACTTATTAATTTAATTAGTTGGCACTTCGTGTTCGCTTTCTTTTTTCGTCTGATACCTACCATTTTTGCTAAAAACAATGAATATATTTAATTACACTTTAATTTTAAAAATTATAATTCTATTTGAATCAAACTTACCAATATAACCTCCAAACTTTAACACAAACAAAATCTCTAAATTTTATTTTTCTTGTTACTAAAAGTACAATTTAAACTGCTTAAAAATATATAAACTCCACTTACTTAAGGTTATTAAAAAAAATATGTGTGCAACATTAGATAAAAATTAAGTGATACTTAATGTAAGTTCAGTTTTATTAAGTTTAAATTTAAGAAACGTCGGTGAAACCGGGCATAATTTAATAATTTAAAAAAAAATCATTCTATACTCTGATCAGTTCTGTCGTGTTCCTAATGAAACAAGTTCAAAATTGCACGGTAGTTACTTTGTTGTGGTATTTGGAAGTGTTCGGAAGTATATTTCTCTGTTTTGTGTATTAAATGGTAATGTACAAACTAACATTTAAAGTGAAATACAAAAATTTGTGTAAATGAGTCTCCTTAAACGAAGGCATCAGGTATGAAGATTTCCCATTACCTAGTAACTACTGTATCATAATTTAATCTATGTAAAATGCGTTCCATAAATGAGATCTTTGAACATATTGTTTTCATTTATTTATAATACACACATATATCTATGTATCTTGTTACATCATGGCATAGTTATACATTAGTTGATGATATATTACGAAATATTCAAATTAAATTTTGAACCACTTGAACGTCTACTTTTATACCAAATTTGTAAGGGGTTAAATTTACACAACTTGGTGTAGATTTATATAAACTAATTTTAGTGTTTATTTTAAACAATTTGTTGGAGTACGACATAATATTTTTATCTTTGCTGTATCCAAATATGTTATAAATTTTCCTGTATTTCAACATCAAGCAGAATGATAAAACATTGCATTTGATGTAAAGTAATTAACCAGGATTAGGAAAACGAATTTAAGCTGTCAAAATTAAATTTAACATGGTATAGGAACATTGCGATTTTATAATCGTTTGATCTTCGCAAAAATAATTTTAGTATTTCTGCAGTATGCCGTAAACGATTGAAAAAAATAATCAATTATAAACTTCGATAAAATAAGTATCAACATTTCAAAGTAATATAACCTATTATGTCAATAATGAAAAACGTTTTCCAAATTGGGAACATTTACTATATAAAATCAATGAGAAAATATGCATAGGTTTAATCTAAAAAAGTAATTTGAAAAAATTAATTATGAAAACTAATTATCGACGAAAAAAATATTATTTTGTGCTTTTAGAGTTAAAAATGAACAATGTGGTAAATCCAGATATAAATATAAACTAAATATCATGATGACCTTTCGATAAAAACTATTTTTTTGATTAGTGTATTAAATAAATGATCAGAATTAAATAATCGGCAAGTTAAAATAAAAATGTAATTTAACCTAACCTATAATTAAAAACTAAAATGGAGTCTTAAGGTTAAATTATAACTAAAATAGAAAAATCCCGTAACCTTAACAATAATTTTTAAAAATCTATACACATATTACGATAACTACGTTCTCACCATCAGAAAGAACTACAAAATAATAAGACATGGAAGTTAAGATTACTGAGCATGTAAACCATGCCAGAGGTCACAACAGCTCTGAGGAATAAGGGAGAGAACTCGAATTTTATAGGGAGAGGAGTCATAGATGACTGGATGCCTAATTAGATAACTAAGATTAAACAAAGTAACTGTCTTATATTAGAGAGTTATTGCAACTTCTAAGATGAAAGAACGTAAACGTTAACCTTATGTAGAAAACACTTTATTTTAGAAATAAAGGACTTTCAATTTCAATGTTTACCGCATTTAATTAGTGTATTCACGCTAACGTTAACGCTAAAAGCAACACAAACGAGGTTACATCCACACTTTTCACCGAAACATAACCTCAAAAGATACAGAACGTGTGACGTTAAACGCTCGCTATTCCATTGCACATAACGTGTCTCCTTATTCATATAACGTAAACCTTTTTAGTACGCATGCGCAGTCGGGCTGTCACGTGACTTTAAAGTGCACGTTATTTTTGCGTTGAAGCTGCAATAACTCTCTAATAACTCAAATAATCCGAGTTCTCTCCCTTATTCTTCAAAGCTGTTTTGACCTCTGGCATGGTTTACATGCTGAGTAATCTTAACTTCCCTGTCTTATTTTATAGTTTCTACTGATATGAGAACATAGTTCTCGAAATACGTATATAGTATAAAAATTATTGTTAGGGTTAAGCGATTTTTCTTTTTTAGTCAATCTAACCTAATCTATGTTGAACTAACCTTAACATACTGAACTATTAGGCAATTCAACATGAATTCATAAGCAGAGGGCAGATGTGATTTTAATCTCACTTTTGAATATTTTTTAAAATGATTTAATTATATACCTTGTGATAGATATCGAGAAATTTTGATTTTGATACAATGAGCCTGTTTCACATTTTTCAAAAACTATTTTAAATGAAAGTTTATGCAATGATTTTCTTAGTAATAATTTTTATTTTAATAATTTGTTGTTATTTGTGGAAATAATTAAATAAAAAGATTGGCGTCCTGAAAAACTACCCCCCACTCCTGTGACGTAGAAGCACATACATTACATCATTAATAGCCAATAGGAAAATAGTTTTTCCATCACCTATTCATATTATTTATATAAATAAACGTAGGCTAAAGTTTGTCACATGTTAATAAAAAAAATATTTTAATTTGACATTTGATGCTGACATTTCTCATTATAATTGAATAATAAAGTAATAATGACTAATTCAAATTACACTCAAACTAAGTCGGACAATTTACCGAAGGTCGATAGCTGGGATGATGGCTGAATTTATATCAGAACGATTGTTTTACTGCTACCGAAATAAGGGGTGTTAAAGAGTTGAGGTAAAATAAAATATAAAAACAGAATTTACTATATAAATTGATAATATATTTTACTTTAAAGTTCTGGTCGTGATTCTTACATTGAATCTGCTATAGGACATGCAGATCTATCATAAGTGAAGCAACAAAAATATACTATTATCGTGAAGGTGGATGAAAGTTGAAATGATCTTCACAAACATGAAGGCACGATTTTTGTGACAAATTATCAGCTCTTCGACCTATTGCTTCTAGCCACAATTTTCTTTTCTTCGCATCTTTTGTAAAATTTATAAACTCTGTAGGTTTGTTCCTAACAGTATTTTTGTAAGAAGGCCCAATACGATATTTCGTGACATTTTCAAATTTGAGGTCCTTTAAAGAACAATGTCTTTTAAAATTTAATACTTAGAAGTCATATAAAAATTCTTGCAACAGCCCTATTAATTCATAAAGTTAATCCATGACTCCATCATTGGCTAAAATATGTATGCAATTTATTTCTGACAGCTGCCCTCTGTTAACATAATTTGTTATGGATTGATCTATATTAACCTAACCTAATTTAACCTGGACACAATGACCGTTGATGTATGCAATTAATTTTTCTACAACTGCTTTTTTTGTAGTAGTATTTTTTCTAAAACAATCCATAAACGATTGAGAGAGAAAAAGCAATGTCAGTCAATACCTCGCTAATCACATTTAATAAAATGTTTCATTCATCTAACAAAATTCTGATCATAAACTAAAAAGAACTATCTTTCAGACAATATATATGAGGATACTCAAACTACGTAGAACTGATGCCACATTCATAAAAAAAACTTTGTATGCAACTCTTTCACAACGTGTTTTTCATACTCATGAAACTTGCGAAACTTGTGTCACGACGTCGCAACTCTTGGCGTAAACTTTAACATGTACTGAAAGTCTCACTTTACAAACTTGTTGCATATTATTAAAAAATAATAACAATTGTCAAAATCCACGTACTCAGTCGATAAATAATAATTTAAACGAGCAAACTGTGCGGAGGTCGCCACGTACCGATACGACTCAACTTAAGTCAAAATCATCTGATGCGATTGATGCTATCAATGCCACCAAGGACAGCACACACCAACAATTACAGGTTGCTGCAAACCAATTAGTAAACAAAGAATCAAAACAAAAAACTATCAATGATACAAATCACTCTAACACAACAGAAAAAATTGTTTTAAATACTCCAAATAAAGAAAGCGAATTTAAATTAGTAGAAAATAAAAAGAATAGAAGAAAATTTGGTACTGGAATATCACAAAACTCAGATAATGATATTAAATTTGAAGGCACACCAAAAAGGCTTTGGCTATTTTTATCCCGTGTAAAGAGAGAAGTTAACGAAGATACAATTAAAAAATATCTAGAAAAACATACTCAGATTAAAGCAGCTGACTTTCACGTTGAGGATGTAACTAGCACTGGGTTAAACAGTACTCATAAATGCTTTAAAGTTGGTGCAAAATTTGAATTAAAAGACCAGCTTTATGACGAGAAATTCTGGCCATCAGGAATAAGATTTTCCAGATTCAAATTTAACTTGAATTTAAATAAAAACAAAAAAAGTACTTTTTTAGACCAAAATATTCAAACAACACAGCCCAAATAATCGACCAGTCTCCCAGCAATATATATGAAAAAAATAAATCAATCATAAACTGTGATCTAGTTCTAGTAAATTGTCGTGCACTAAATCAAAATAAAGTTGACTTAATACAGTCTGAATATTTGGACAATAAAACAAAATTCTTGTGCCTAACTGAAACATGGTGTAGCTATGACAGTGTAAACAATTTTCACTTTCCGTGTCTTGTTAACGCTTCAAATTATTGCCGAACTGTACAAAAAGGTGGTGGTGTCGGTATATGGTGCAATAAGAATTTGAATATAAAAAATATAGACCTTAAAACATTTTGCGTAGAAAAGTTCTTCGAAATCTGTGGACTAATATGGAAACCTAACTCCAGCAAGAACAGTGAAATTTTTATTTTAACGTGTTACAGATCACCAGATGGTGGCAACAATTTTACCGTTTTTTATGACAAACTTGTTGATGTTTTTAACTATTTATTTACAAAAAAAAATGTATAATGTAATTATTTTAGGTGATTTTAATATAGATCCGCAAAGAGACAGTAAAGAATATAAGTTATTATGTAATCTTTTTTGTTATTTAAATGTAATTAATGTTGTTTCTTCACCAACTAGGGGTGACAACAAATTAGATCATGTTTTTACAAATGTATCATGTAAATGTAATGTCCAAGAAAATTTTATATCTGATCATAGAACAGTAACTTTATCTTTTAACGAAAATTTTTCTGACAAACCTATAAAAAAAATTGTAAGAGATTTTCATCCTTCTGCTATAGAAAAATTTAGTTCTGATTTAATTAATGAAAATTGGGATGCAATTCGAAATAGTACAAATGTTAATGAAAGTTTCAATCATTTTTATAATATTTTCAAGTATTATTTTAATCTGCATTTTCCTGTAAAATACAAACATAACAACTTAAAAAAATCTTGGGTCACTGACGAAATTCGATCATCCAGTAATAATCTGAAGGACCTACATATTATGCAAAGTAAATATCCAGAACTAATTAATAATTACAAAATAGCAAAACAGAAACATTCTCAATTAGTCTCAAGTACAAAAAAACAATATTATCAAAATAAAATCTCAAATTCAGACAATATGACTAGAAGTGCATGGAGTGTGATAAACTCAAACACAAATAAAATATTATCTCATAAAAATGTTAAATTAAAAAATGATAACGATGTCATTGAAGAGAACCCTAAGACCATAGCTGAAGAGTTTAATAACTTTTTCATTAAAACACCTATGGAGTTGAGTAAACAAGCTCAAATCAGAGCTTCACAAAATCAAAATGTTCAAATAAATAAACTCAACAAAACTTGTAATAAAAATTTGTTTTTGTTTCCTTTTGATACAAATGAGTTCATAAACTTAATGTATGTCAAATTAAAATCAAAAAAGTCAGCTGGGCCAGATGATGTACCGAGTTTTCTAATTAAAAAAATTATTCATATTATTGCACCCATACTAATTTACATTATTAACTTATCTTTTGAAACAGGGGAATTTCCAGAAGAGCTAAAATTATGTAAAGTAACACCTATTTTTAAGAAAAAAGATGATCAAAATATTGAAAATTACAGGCCCATATCACAATCTTCAATTTTTTCTAAAATATTTGAATACTGTTTCCTTGCACGACTAGAATCATTCTTAACCCAAAATAATATTATTTCTAATAATCAATTCGGGTTTCGACAAAATCTATCAACCATACAAGCTGTTCAAATTTTTTATGAGAATATCATTTTCAAAATGGAGGCCAATGAATATCCCGTTGCCATTTTTTGTGATTTGTCAAGAGCTTTTGACTGTGTTAACCACTCAAAGCTTCTTGACAAGTTAGAAGAATATGGTATTCGTGGAGTAGCTCTTACATGGGTACAGTCTTTCCTATATAATCGGCAACAATATGTGTCTATTAAATACAACGATAATTTTAAAATATCGGTAATTAACTCTAAGCCTTCTGCAGTCAAAATAGGTGTGCCACAGGGTTCTATTCTAGGACCCATCTTATTTTTGTTGTACATTAATGATATGGACTTGATGTTTCAGGGGAACACTAATGTTAGTTTAACCATGTACGCTGATGATACATCAGTTATTGTGTCTCACTCGGATACAAAAATTTTAGAAGTCACTTGTACTGAAGTTTACAATTCGCTGACAACCTGGTTCAACATAAACGAATTATTCTTGAACGAAAATAAAACTAATTACATAAGATTTCATAATCAACTAAATAAAAATGATATGAATATTAAAATAAGTAACAATACGGTGCAAAGAGTGAGTGACACAAAATTCTTAGGTTTGCATATGAATGAACATTGTTTGTGGAACGACCATTGCCACGATATTATTAAAAAATTAAATTCCACATGGTATTTAATAGAAAATGTTAAAAATATATTAAATATAGACCAACTGATAATGTTATATCATGCGCATGTTGGGTCTGCTTTAAATTACGGTGTTTGTTTTTGGGGCTCCTCTTCAATGGCATCTGACGTATTCATTTGCCAGAAAAGAATACTTAGATGTATTGCTGGTGTCCCACAGTCAACTTCATGCAGAAATTTATTCAAAAAATTCAATATTTTACCATTAGCTTGTGTATTATTACAGGAATTGTGCAATTATGTATACAAAAATAAGCACAAATTTTTAACAAACATGGATTTACACAATTATAATACAAGAAATAAACATGAATTTAGATTGCCTTTTAACAAATTAAATGTAGGAAGAAAATCTCCACAATATTTAGGTCTAGATGTTTTTAATAGATTACCATCTGAGATTAAAAACTGTAGCAACTTGCGAACATTTAAGGAAACTCTTAAAATATTTTTAATTAATAATTGCTTTTACTCTGTAGCAGAATATAATAATTTTAATAATGAGATTTCTTAATAATATTTAAAATTTGTAATATATGTATGTATGTATCCATCTATTCTTTTTTGTGACTTTTTCAACACATGTACCTTTGTCAAGTGAAATAAATATATTATTATTATTATTATTATTATTATAAACAACTATTCAAAACTTAGTTGATTATTATTAACAAACATAAATTTTGAAATTTAGCTCAAATTGCGTGTCTCATGTCTGCTCTTTTTTTAAAATCCCTAAGATAATCATCGTGCATTATAAACCACATGTATTACTAAAATAAATCTTTATCTTTCGCCTTCTTGTCAAGTCGCGCAGGAAATTTGTTTTTTCAACAAATCAGAAACAGAGTATGTAATAACAACCACAGTTGCTAAGAGAAAATCCATACTGCTAACGCTAACAGTAAGTAATTATAGACAGTGCAGTGACGTTAGTTGTTCAAGAATACAGCTACATGTTTTGCCATAAAATATGCTCAAAATTTATCGTAGCAAACAGTTATATATCTGTAATATGATACGAAGTTAAATTATTAAATAAAATTAAGTTAATATGTAGTTAATATTTTAAAGTATCGCTGCGAAAATATAAAACTAAACTGGGAACATTTTGGAATCATGATTTACAATTTGACAATTTATAAGCCAGCATAAAATTAATTTGACAGTTTCTAAGTCCCTCAGTGATTAATTTGGTAATCACCAGAAATTACAGTCCGACCAGCGGCTCGTGGGGTGGGAATAAGTAGTGCGCCGAGATAGAACGCATTAGGCGGGAAAGATATAGATAGTTGGCGGTATTTCTTAAGGATAATGTTATAAGAAATATTAAATGTGTTTCCCAGAACTAGTTTTCAGTAATGTCAGTAAGCCTGTTCTACAATAAGTCGTTAGTCGGTGTCGGATGTCGTACGCGTGCGCACTAAGCAGAAATTTGGCGGTAGGCGTTGTCGGCTATCGGCTGTCGGAGTCGGAACGCAAGTTGGTCATTTCCCATCTTTTCCGACGGCGACATTGAAGGTCACGTCAATAAAAAATTGAAAATGAATAATATGATGTTGGATGTAATAATATATTATGTACAAGAAAACAGTAGTCTGTATAACAAAATAAATAAATTATACAACGATTTAAAAAGAAAAAAAATATTTGGGGACAAATAATAATCATAATTTGTTTCAAATTAACTATATGACCTTGTAATTGTTGTAAGTTGTACAGACATTCTCGTAAATTAAGAAAGTCTTCGTGATCACTTGACTCGAAATAAGAAAATCATCTTGTATTTTTTTTGTCTTCTCTTCTGCATCGGCCGTCGTAGTTTTATTATTTGAAGCTATATTAATTAAATTAAAATAAATTGGAAGAGATATAATATCCATAACCTCACTTAAAAGTGACAGTTCGCTACGACAGCTTCCAACTATTGTAGAAAGCAATGTCGGGTGCTGGTAACGTCAAACGACTTACGACAAGCGACAACCGACAAACGACTCAGTTGTAGAACAGGCCTAAAACTGTTGATTTTTTGACACCGACATTTATCTGTATTTGAATTTCACAACTGATGTAGTCTGGGCTCTTTATTCTATATATTATATTTTATTTATCTTTAAGTCTATAGAAGGTATAATATTTTTTTTAAGTATATGATGGAGAATATTGTTCTTCAATATTGGTAATAAAATAATTGTTATTAAAACCTTTTCAGCTCTTCCCATTAATGGTAAAAATTTAACCATGTGTCTTATTTATTCTTCATAAGTCTAAGGTAACCCTCGTATAATATCCGCGTTTGTAATACAACTCTATATTTTTATTTTTTTGTATAACTGATACAATTGGATCAATTTAACATCAATGTTGAATAATACTCGTATTTGTATTTACTGCACTGGCCTGGATCGAACCCGGGTCACCAGATTGGCAACCAGATTTTTAATCGCACAAAAGTGATCCCTGCGGTGCACTCTCCACACCAGCTACGAGTGCCCGTGAGGTGACGCTTGGTAAGCGCCCACACGGTAAAAATATATCATCATTACCGATGTCTACATGTGTTGTAGATACTGGCACACCCAGTAATGGGTAATATGCCGTGATGATATATTTATTTATTTTTATTTGTATTTACGTCTCGATAGTACTTGAGAAAAACTATTATATTACAGTGATCTCGCAGAAAGGAAGCCAAAATCCAATTTTACTGGCCAGACCTTTCTTGGTTAATGAGATCAGGAAACTGACTCTTGGAGCAGTAATAAGCTTCATGAAGCTTGAAACTGCTTCCAGAAAACTAAGTTACGGCCATGTTACAATAGATCTTATAGCTTATAGGTCTCAGTGACAAAGGGACTAATGCTTAAAGCTCTTATTTTCTTAATTGTAATAATTGTGTCTGGTCGCGAACCTGGGGGAACCGGGTTCGATCCCGGCAGACGCTAAATATTTCCAATTATTTTAAATGGCACAAAAGTGACCCCTGTGGTGCACTCTCCACGTCAGCTATGAGTGGCCCTGAGGAGACGCCTGGTAAGCGCCCACACGGTAAAATATATCGTCATCATTACCGACGTCTACATGTGTTGTAGATACTGGCACACCCAGAAATGGGTAATATGCCTTGATGATATATTATTATTATTATTTAATAATAATGTAATGTTTTATTGCTAACAATAATTGTATTTGACATAACTTAAATTTTAATTATTATTTCTTTTTTTTAGAATACGACTACCACTACTGAAGTCTTGGTCAAAGGAGTAAAGGTAGGCTCTTTCTCCAGTTTTTAATTATTATTTCATCAGGTAATTGCAAAATTTCTACAAAAACCAAAGAAGCCCAGATTATTTAAATTTTTCAATTATGGTGAATTCACAGTAGTATATTATGTGGCAAGTGTGTGAAGCCAGTGGCGGCTCGTGCTATAGGGCACAAGGGCGCAGCCCTACCAAATAAAAAGACAAGAAAAAAAGAAATAAGCGAGTACATATACATTTTAAAAATACATTAATTATTATTTATTTACTTTCATTATTATGCAATTCTTACTACACCGCCGATAGCTAGATAGCCTATATAGTGACGTGTGCACGTACCGATATGCTGCTAGAAGCTAGGGCACAAATGTTTCTGCCCCGGTCTCCCACTATTTTTACTCGAATTTTGACCAATAGCAACGAAGCGCGCGAAGCTGCATATGACTGCATTAAGCCTGTTCCGGGCACAGCCCAATTTAAACGAAGATGCCCGAGTATGTCCGGCATTTTCCGAGGTAATCTGTTATTGTTGAATTGTAATCGTCTAGTACTCATTTAATTACGAAGATGGCTTCTGTATCTTAAAGATTAAATAATTCAATATACTCTTTTTACTTTTTAAAATTTTTGTGCCCTACCATACAAAGATATCACCAGCCGCCACTGTGTGAAGCTGAAATATTTAGGGTGGAGATTGCGACACGAGCCGAAGGCGAGTGTTGCAAACCACCCGAATGTAAAATAGGCTTCACACACGTGTTACATACTATACTTTTTCTACGACCTCGCAATAAAATATATTTTTTCTTCACATTGTCATTCTTTTAACGTAAAGCCTCTGTATTATCGACTTGTGTAACCATGGTTACCAACGTTACGGGTTTTTTTTTTATTAAAATACAATTCAGTTTGTAATATTTAAAATAATGAACGGTGCGAGAAGTAACACTTCACGCACAGTGTGCAAAAAATCAAACTTCACACATAAAAATTGATACGTGAAGTACTCACTTCACGCATGGGAGTAGAAAAAATATATTTTTCGTACAACCGTGCGTAAAGTATATACTTTACGCACTCATTACAATGTCTAAAGCTGTAAAGTGTCACTTTTCAAACACTAGTGCGTGAAAAGTAAATACGTTGCTAGGCAACATGCTCATTCGGATAATTTACTTGTCAACTAACACTGTCAATATTTGAAGGTGCCTGTATACTCACACTCAGTATTATGAGAAATAATGCTAATTTCCGCATTAGACCAAAAAAGTACTTTACACATTTGTTATATAAATAACTATTTTGTATTCTAATCGTATGCCAATTTAGGAGTATTTTCAACGCAAGAATTAACAAAATGTTTATAAATTTTAGGACTAAATTACTAAATTTTGTCATATAAATAATATGCTGTCATCTCGTAGCGGTTAATTACAAGTTCCAACTTCTAGCTTGTTTTGCAACTTCAAACTATAACTAACTTCACGTGATACAATACATGAAGTAGTGTAGTTCACCGCCATTGAAAATATGCGAAAGTATGTATAAGCTTGTGTGATATATTTCCAATAAATATAAAAGTGCTACACATATTAGGCTCAAATGTAAGTAATGATAATTAAACTTGCAATGCAAAACCAGTAAAAATATATGTTCATTTTTTAGGTTATGTAAAATGAAATAAAATGCAAAGAAATATACAAAGAATTTATGGAGAAATCGGCACGAAGTGCCGAACTGTTTTGCAAGTGCTCATATTTAAAACTGAAGTTTTTGGACTAGTAATAGAAATAAGTAACTATTAAACTGAATACTTTGTTTTTGCCATTTTTTATTTCTTGAAAACTTGAAATTTTTAATATGTTCGGTTTTTGTGAAACGCCCCATAACAATAATTTAATAATTGTATAAAACAGTACAAGGTATACATGTTAAGTAATCGTAACCACCTTTGACTGAGCTTTTAACAAGTTCTGGCATGTTTGACATGTTGAGTTAATATCATTTCCCTTTATTCTCTTTAGGGTTTCGCGTAAACTTCACTAGGTACTGAAAGTGAGAATATTGTTCTCAAAATACGTATTTACTTTTTATTAGCTCTGTTCGATGAGAAGTGCTTGAAGTGTAGAACAAAATAGTGCAGTGCAGTGTAGTGTACACTAGTACAATCTAATTCTTGTGGTTTCATAAAACACACTAGTGTATATTTGGGCAAGTTTGCTCAGCTATGAGTAATCAAGCCAAGCATAGCCAAAGGTGTAAAAGGTTAGGTTGTTTATAAACACATTCATATCATAAAGCTGCAAAAAAGTGACTGCAGAAATGTCTGTTATAAAGAGCATAGTGAACTAATAAACGATTCTGACGAAGATCAATCATCACTTGATTCTTCATCAGATTCAGAGACAGATATGTTAATTAATTATTTATATAGCAAAACAAAATTTTAGGTTAAATAAACAGATGTGTAGATAGGATAGAATTAAAATGTCTACCGAACAACATTTAGCTACCCCCACTCCTAGTCTGCACTTTCTACACTACCTCGCGAGTCAGGTCAGAAAAGTGAGCACTAGTTCTTAAAATTTTTGTCATCGAACAGCCTGCCAGAAGCTGCCCGTTTCTCATAAAACATGTTAGTGCAAGAAAGTTAACACTAGGGCGGCCTAGTACATATCATCGAACAAAGCTATTATCACATAATTTTAAGGTGTATGATAATTTTATCAATAATTAACAAAAAGTGTTTGCTCAGAACAATTGAACAGTAACGATTTTTACAACTTATTTTATTCGACTTATACTTGTTTATGTATACAGTCTATATACAAAGCAGGCATTTGCGCTAGCTTTTGTCAATGCAAAATGTCACTTTGCCGCTCATGCGCGACAAAGTAGAAAATACACTCGCTGTCCGAATTTCTAACTATAAAATGATAAGAAATGTCAATTGTCTACATTCTTAATGGTAAAGTTTAATCAGGAACCAATGGCGCTGTAGTTACTTATTTACCACCTCCACCAGCCAATCGGACATGACTGCTCTATCGGTATATTACATAACCAAACAAAATGTCGTACTTCCGTGTAAAGGAATACAGAAATAAAATAGGGCATTTATTTACAGAAACGAAAGTAAAAAATGCTTAGATTAGATTGAAGCAATAGCTCAAGAAGAATTGAAAATAACGATAAATTAAAATTAAAAAATATCGTTATGTATTGAGTAGTACTATAAGTACAAAGTGTAGATTTTATTATTTTTTGTTATGGCGAAGGACCCCATTGTGGCGACTGTAGAAAAAATCTTGTGTGTGTTTCGAGCGCAAATGGACATTGACGATTTCGAGAGAATCTCTCAATCAACAATATCCCATTTTCCACTCTTAATACACAAATAGCTATTTAGGCATTTAGATCGTATTTAACTAAATCGTTCATATAACATTTATTTAATTTTAAATTGTCATACATGTATAACGAGTGTAATACAACATTAATTCCAAAGTCTAAAGAACCTAAGATCTGGAAAAACTACCAGACTAAAAAATAATCAGACAAACTTTAACGTACATTCTGCATCCCAGTAACCTTGTTAGAATTCCTGGCATGAAAATTACAGACGATTTAACGTAAAAACCGCGTTTTTCCACTGGAGGATAAGAGGGAAACGCGAATGTAACTAGGTTTAACAATGCGTAAATCCATCGTTTATTGATAGAGATCCTCGTTTTATATTTCATTGTTTGGTGTGCGTTTGTACTTACTGCGTACCTACAAGCGAATTGAGTACAAAAAAGATAAAATTCATATTGTTTATTAACTGTTCCAGTCTGATAATAAAATACTATACAATTCATTTACAAGTCATTGGATATCCGTGTCATTAATAGTACTAAAATATTATATGTAACATATCCTGTCTAAAGTAAATACAGGATTGGGCAGAAAGAACGGACGTTTTTTTAAAACGTCACAAAATTAATACTTTTTGCTTAAGAAAATATTTATTACTACTATGAAAAGTTGTTACTTTTTGTGTATATACTATAAAAAGTTTTTACTTTTTATGTTTATGCCATGAAAAGTTTTTACTTTATGTGTATATACTATGAAAGCTTTTACTTTTTATGTTTATACCATGGCCGTTGACGGTACAAATATGTCATCATCATTACCGATATCTGCGATAAAGCAGATTGGCACACCCAGAAATGGGTAATATGCCGTGATGATATATTTATTTATTTTATTTATTTTTTAAAGAAATATTTGTTTGCAAATTATATACAAAAATTGATATAAACATTTTTTGTAATGTAATAATACAGAAATGTCGGTATAATGCTGTTAGACAATATAAAAATTCTTCCAACAGCCCTATATAATGTGAATATGTCAAATTCAGAATTTTAGTTTTATATTTTTTATTCCAAATACGCTACAAAGCATATGTTTATTCATATTGTAACTTTGTAATGTTATCAGTGGTTTGATTTTTAATTTAAACTTTATTTTCACATTTTGATTGCCCAAAATTATTTATTTTGTTCATTCCACACCAGTCTATAAATACATATTAACTAATAGTACACAATGTTATTATAACTTTACCTCATATAACCTCAGGACATTGGAATAAATATATTATACTCGCATTTTAAAGCGTGAGCGTCAAAAGTTGTTGATTTAAATAAAATAACAAAATGTAATTGAAAAAATTATTATATACATGTACATGATAAAAAAATAATCAAATTTGTATTTCCGGCTAAATGTTTACAGTAAAAATTAATGCCTCCCTATAGTTACATTCATTTTCCAAAACATGAATATTTGATTTATAGTTCTAGCCCAATTATTATCAGGACAAAAACCCTCAGGAAAAATATTTTGCTTCCAAATAAATGTTACTTGTACATATATTTTCAAATTCGCGAATGAATATTATAAAATAGAGATTTTATAATATTTTTTTATTTATAATTATTATTTTATTGGGAAAGTTTGGTAGACAATGTCAGCCATAATTCTTTTTAACAAGCAAAATTAATAAACTTATAAGAAAGGATTTCTGTACCAATATTCTTCTTCTTTGCTTTAATCCCGCGTTTCTGCAGAGTCTGCGTTATTTCATGAACAGAAAAGATACTTTGTCGTGGAAACTGTACATAAATAAATTTCATTTTTATCAACCCCAAAAATTAATAACTCGTGTTTTATTCTTGTTCGAAACAAAAGAATGTAGACTTGTTATACATAATTGAAAAGCTTATAAAACAAGGAAAAAGATGAGACTGTTTTCAATTTACATATATTCCCATATATTTCAAAATATTGTTTGTGTTACATTTTTTGAATAAATCTAATTACACCACGTTATTCTACGTAAAACACCGTATAAAAAGTATCTACCTAAACGAAAATCAAGTTTTTTTTGTAGCTCAAAAACAAAAGACGATCGAAAATTCCTGTGGTGCCTATTAAAGTAACCTCAAAAAGTTGGCCATAAAGACCTACGTGAATTTTCTGTAGCGTGCATAATAAAAAAGTTTTTCATATAAGAAACTCGAATTTGTTCCACCCTGTACTTTGAAAATGGATGACTTCGTCGGCTCTGGTGGCTCAATGCATGGTTAGAGCAATGCCTCTTGTCTTGAGTGTCCTCGGGGTTCTGGGTTCTAATGGGGGATTACACCATTTTTTTTATAATTTCATCTGAAAATATTAGGAAAACTAAGACTATTGATGAAAATCCGGTGAAAAAATTCCTATTAATAAGCGAGTTATGGTCTCCCGAATTTTGAAAAGTTTGACGTGACGTCACATTTATGTGTTTTTATATCAAACTGTTTTCATCATGGACCTAAATGTTCTTGAAATATATGCTATTTTAAGTTATATTTACATAAAAATAAATGAATATTATAACACTGTATAAGTATACATACTTTATAATTACAGGTGTATTTAAATTATTAAGTTTAATGCAAGATATTTATGTTAAAATAAAAACTGTTTGGAAACTGTAGTACAGGAATGTTAGCCCCTCCTTTCGAATTTGAATTTTTTAACTTCCATTGGTAGTAATCCCCACCTCCTAACACGCTATTTGTAATGCATGTGTAGGTGGTTTCTCGGTCGCCAATCAAAATATTTTCATATTAGTGTCGAAGCGCTATAACAAAAAACCCTTTACTTCCGAAATATCTCAATTATACCATTTCATTTTTTTTTATTAATATTCGTTATTCAGCATATACATTCGTATTTTTTTACTATTTTCCTTTAATTCGATTGAGCCGTAATCCCCCATTATCATAATTTATTTTTAATATTCTATTTGCAGTTTCTGCATAATAAATTTACAGTATACAAACGTCCAGATTTAATTTATTCCGATTTATTTTTCACAATTGATATTTTGACATTGATAAAACAATATCTGTAATGAAAAATATGAATTTACATTTTGCTGTTAGTAACTTCATTTGATACAAATGAATATTTTATTTTATTTATGTATAAATAGAAGGTGTGACAACTCCTCAATTTTTCATGACATATTGATGTTGGCGATCAGTAGGCTGAAATTCTAACCTTACACGCAGCACCTCTACAAATGTACTCTACTACATAACATTCTGGAACTAACATGACAATTGATGTGTCTTCGTATAATCTGGGCCTATATACATGTACAATTACAATGTAAAATTACATCTAAATTAATCAATCTCTCTGATGATATCCCTTCAAATTATGCCGCCCCTAGGCGATGCCTGAGTTGTCTAATGTGTTACAGAGAACTATTTGCGTAATAATTGTTAAATAATACAAAGAATTAAATATAACAAATATTCAACAATTTATTTACACTTGATATAAAACATATTTAATAAAATAAACCTATTGAGATTCACAACTGACATCGTCATGTGTCATTTTTAAAATGCCGATTTGTAATTTTTGAGTATATATTTCTAATTATTAAAATACGTTCATTAACTTTATATACCTACGTACATAATAAAATGTAAGTAGATATCGAAAATACTGTTTCGTTGAGGGTCGTAGATCAGGAAGATCATTGGATAAAGAAAAAAATCCTATTGATGTTTCTCAGATTTCCAGACAATTGTGCATGGTATTCTCCAAGGATCGATTCTGGGTCCTATCGTTTTTCTGGTTTGTACATATTATAATGCTCCTACTGTTAGCACATAAAATAATATCTGGGCTCAAACATAGAGAAGCTTTCCTTCACTTACTATATTATCTCCTTCATTTTTATTTATAAAAAAATGAATTTTTTATACAAAAATACAATATGCATGTTGATTCATGATATAAAACTGGTAGTAAATATTATTAATCATAAACAAATAAATTCCTCTATATAATTATGTAATTAATTAATAAATGAACAACACACATGTTTACTCACCGATAGGTAGGTGTAGCATTTGATACTGTATTATAAAATCAAACGAAAATAATAAACATTTTCACGAGCTTGGTTAGTTGAATTATTAAAATGAAATTTGCATCACCATAATTATTTTCACATTTGTTCCTATGTTTTATTTTAACAGTAATTTAAATGGAAATGTTTATTTACGAAAAACTGGACTTGAATAAATTACCAATAAACATTATTTAAAAATATAAAGCGAAAAATAATGTATATTTTATTTAAAATCATTTCAAAGTTGTTCAGAACTTGGGAAAGATAACTAAATATAAACGTTTTATAAATTTAGAATTTGTGTAAATTTTCAAATATTTATAAGAAATAAACAAATAATTTATAAAAAAAAAAAAAACTAAAGTGATAATAATGTTACAAATGCATGCAAATACTTTTCTACAAGTACAGTGAGGAACACGAGTCTTTAGCAGAGGGGCAAGGGAAAGAAATGCTTATTTCGTAATTTTCCATAGGCGTCGTGAAAAAATAATTAATATCTATTATGTAATCATTAAAATTAATGTGCTCCGAAACTTATTTGGGGACGCTCATGATCTGAATATAAACAAGATAGAATCGACCAATTGCACAGTTAACTGTGAATTTCAGAAAAGGCTCCCTAGATTTTAAAGTTATACGGGCAAATGTTACTCATATGTTACATATAATTAGATAAGTGTTATGTAAATTAATAAAATTAACTATATTTTGCGTGGATTTAAACGGGACGCATATATTTGACAGTGATTTGTGCTAAAATTATTTCCGTAGATCATCTTTCGTGTCCTTTTTATTATAATAATACTAATAGATAGTTTATTTGACTGCTATTTATTGAATCAATATTTTATATAAATAGATCAAAAGTAAATAATCAGAAACTTACAATAACATTACAATTTAACTTAACCTAATCAAATTTAAACTGTCTAAAACTTAACCATAATTTAATTTAATCTAACCTGTATACAATTTTAATATTTAGTTATAATTTATTTTACAAAATACTGATCAGAAATGTAAAAATTACTGATCAAATAAAATAGTTATTTATGTCACAAGTGTAAAGTAGTACTTTTTTGGTCGAGTGCGGAAATTAACAACAGATAAAAAATACTATATTCACACGAGTTGCATACAATATTATTCTACAACCAAAATGTTAGTCCTACTTCTCATAATACTGAGTGTGAGTATACAGGCATCTTCAAATATTGTTAGTGTTAGTTGACAAGTAAATTAACCGTTGCCGGGCAACGTATTTACTTTTCACGCACTAGTGCTTGAAAAGTACTTTTTACGCACTACTGTTTGAAAAGTGACACTTTACACATTGTAAAGAGTGGGTAAAGTAAATAATATTTTGAGCAAATAAATAGAAACAGTTTAGTAAAAAAAACAGTATTAACAAATATTTTGCATTTTGAATAATTTTTTTGTTTATTAAAAATCTATTGAAAAAATTAATTCATTAATAATCAGGAAGTCTATTTTACTTCAGAAAAAGGAGCAAAAAATATAATAGAAAATAATAGAGCAATAAAACTAAGATTTGAGGAAAAACAATTTGAGATTAGTTACATATTTCCATCAATTCTGATTAAAAATATAATATAATAAATCAACACGGAATCGATACTTTCTACAATAAAAGCAAAAAGTTTTTCATTTCGCGAATAAAAAGTTTTGTTCACCGACCGTAGACACTGAAATAACACATTTTTCATTTGAACTTTTTTTATAACGATTCTTTAAACCCGCCAACAAAACTTCATAATTTAAATTCATTTGACACTAATTTTTCCCAAAGTTCAAGATTATTTGGAAAGACTACTTTATTTATATACTGAGTGCAGAGCAGTGAAATAATAATGAAGTTTGACTACCCTTTTAACTGACGGAAAATATATTACGGTCGAGCCTTGGTAGATGCTACAAGGAAATACTCTTCGGAACTCATCGCGTAGTGTATTTTAAATCAAAAAGTGGCGGAATAATCACATTTAAAAAAAGTTCCGTTCAAATTGTCAAATCACCTCGCAAATCACCATTAATAAAGTATTATTTTAAAAATTGTCTTCATTAATCTTCATTTTGTCTTGCGAGTATATTGCTAGAAAAGAGTAATAATTTATATACTGTAAAAAATATGTGTACATTTCCTGATTATATGATATGTACCTACTCAAGTTGATTGCCTTGATGCCTTCTACATATAATTCTTAATAAAAGTTACAAAACTTAATAAAACCAAACTTTTTATCATATTTTTACCATTATTTACATTTGCTTTCGTTGAAATTCCAAATTATAACGTTAGATTTCTAGTTTATCGTCAGTACATAAGTATTATTCGAGCATTCGACTCAAATCGTCAAATATGTATAGGTATGACATTGTTAAATGTTAATAATGTTGAATTGACTTCAATGTTCATTTTTTGAACTTCAATTTCTTCAGAAAAATGAATGAAATATAATATGAAATAATAAAATCTGTTGTGGCTGGCACAATACCTCTTGCCATTTCCGTTTTGTTACATAAGTATCTAGTACACACAAATGATTCTAATTATATCTATTCTTTCATTTTATAAAGGAATCTTGTCCTACTCATCTAAAATGCTCAAGATGTTTCCAATTCATTGACGGAATTGGCGGTATTTGTATAAAGATATATGTACTATTACTATTAATATACATACCTATCTACAATTTTAAATATTTAATTAATAATTCAATAATAGATATTTACACACCAAGTGAGCTAAGGTAATGTTTATTCATGAGAAGAAAGTTTAGCTCACGAGCCCACAAGGGCGAATGAGTTAAATTCTTCGAGTGAATAAACATTCTTAGCTCACGTGGTTTGTACAATATTTTATTCAATTTTGACGAAATACTAATAAAAACCATTATAATATTTAATTTTGACAAAATAAAAATTGATCAGTTAGTAGGCTGAGCATATGACAATCGTCGCTGATAGACGTCAAGTCATGTATTTAAAATGCTTTATTGCATGTCATTTGTGCCGTGAAAAATAATGAAAATGGCTGATAATGTCTGCTAAATATTATGGTGAGTGTTATTTTCGTACCTGATGTTATTTTAAATGCATTATTTGTTGCAGAGTGAGTTAAAATTTTGTGAGAGTGATTTAAAAAATTTTTTAATTCACATGTGAAAAAAGTGTTACTTATAGTTGTTGCTATGGAGTTTATAATGACAGTTTAAAACGTCAAAATTGAATAAAAAATATTAACTTCCCAGACAAAGCTTTTCAGTACTGTCAGTAAAACTGTTGATTTTTGACACTGATCTGTGAATTACAAACATTTAAATTTAAAATCTGATACCTACCCTTGGTGTACTCTGGACTATGCGATTTATTGCAACAGATTATTCTGTATATTATATTTTCTTCATCTCTAAATCGATAGAAATAATAAAAAATTTAAGTGTATTAGATGGATAATTTTATGTTTTTCAATAACTATAATAACGAAAAATTTACAAAAAATAATATTAAAAGATTTATTAAGAAACTATTACTTCCGGTTGTCCAATAGTTGTATAAACTTTTCAGATCTTCCTATTAATGTAAGATTGAGGAATACGCTATTAAACAGTTCTTATGTATTATAGTTTTTGAGAAATCGTCCCTCCAACATCCAGACACACACACACCACACACACACACATCATCGTAAAAATGTTATAATCGGATTCTAGGGATCTTAAAACTTAGACAATAAAATCTGGATATACAATTTTTAGCATGAATCTAATACCTTTCTTAGCGAGAGGTAAAAATGTAAAGTTGTTTCCGTTGTATACAATATTATGGAATATGTAGCTGTTATTTTTATTTATGACAGACAGAAC
Source organism: Ophonus ardosiacus (assembly GCA_943142095.1). NCBI lineage: Eukaryota > Metazoa > Arthropoda > Insecta > Coleoptera > Carabidae > Ophonus > Ophonus ardosiacus. The sequence goes on along the minus strand of OW964829.1, from coordinate 37,832,141 downwards.
AAATTTAATTTACAAGAATTCATCTAATGACATAACTTAGTTTAAGATATGAATTTTCTCAAGATGCAAAAGTTTTTAGTGCAAATTTTTGGAATTAATTTTGGCATAGCATTGTAGTGTTTTTGTAATGATATGATAGAATATAATGAAACACAAAATAATGATCTGTAGATCTGAAGGCTTATTGTACAGCGACACCAAATAGTCATTCAAAATAAATAATCAGTCAAACGAAAATTAAAAATTAATTCGCTGTTTCACCAAGTAAGAGCTGATAGCTGACATCATACAAGAAATGATAAAAGAATTCAAGTTTGCTTTGTTATAGAATTTCCAAACTCTAATTTATGCCGCAATTCTGACCAAATCTGCAAGTCTTACAGATCTGTAAATCTGTAAAAACTGACAATAACGCATCTATTTTTGTTGATAAATATAAAGTTATACATAAGAGTTGCAGCTTTCGTTGCGATTTTGTTCATTTTTTACAAATTTACAAATCTGTAAGACTTACAGATTTGTTCAGAATTGCGGCATTAGTCACAAAAATGAATAAAAACAAAAATAACAGTAACTACAATAAAACTAACAAATTCTATATGACTCACCCAGACAATTCCAGATCACACTGTACTCTGTTTAACACCCGCTCAAGTTGCGATCCTTCGTGATGCTGAGGGTTGAGATGATTCTCAGAGCAAACCCATCGCGAAACTGAGCGAGCCTCGCAGTCTACCGCGAGTTTTGTGCCGCGTGACTAACAGCTCCAGCAGAAGGGGGTGCAGCATCCCTTTGTTCTCCCACCAACCCACTTTGCAAAAATTGCCCCGACATTGGAACTTTTATTGTAAAAAGTTAAAGAATGTTATGCAGTGCTTTTGCTAAATGGAATTTTGTTGTGTTTAATTTTTTTGCTTTTCCCGGTTTTGTTTATGCGCAGGCGCGAAATTATTAAGAGTTAATAGTTGAAGAAGTAGAGGGAGGGGTGTTATGTCTTAAGGGGGATTTACAGAAAACCGCAACACGTTTTGGCGTCAAAATTGAAACTACAATCCACCAGATTGTTAGAATATAAAGGAGCTTTTTACCTCTCGCTAAGCTAAAAATCGCATATCCAGATTTTAGTGGATAAGCACGTTTTAAGGCCCCTAGAATCCGATTATAACATTTTAACATTTTTATGATGATGTCCGTATGTGTGTGTGTTTATGTGTGTGTGTGTGTGTGTGTGTGTATATATATGTATGTGTGGATGTTGGAACCACGGTTTCTCAAATACTATAAGACTTAAAACTTATTTAACTGCGATTTCCTCAGTCTGACAGTATTGGGAAAAGCTGATCAGATTTTGATAATAATTGAGCACAGGTTTCTTAAAAAAATTCTAAATATTATTTTTTGAAAATTTATGTTATCACAAATATGAACGAATATAAAAATCTCTTTCCGATACATTTAAAATTTTTATTATCATCTATTGGGCATCCAAAAATAAAATGCGCCACTGGTGGCAGATTTCTGAACTGAGTGAAGTGTACATGTACAAAGGTGGTTGTTTTATTCAGGGGTTGTATTTACTTGTATACGAATTTTAATACGCTTTTATCTTCGGCTATTATTGTTTTATTCTTAGTAGGATCTGAATTACTGCTAATATAACAGGTAAGTTTTTGTTTTTTAAAAAATTAATGAACAAATTAGGAGATATGCAATTTATAGGTTAAAGTTACGATGGAGTTTTCTCCGAAAATATTTACCACATAATATAATGTGGCCACTATTTATTACTTGCTGGCCTTCCACCATATTTCTAGATGATACACTACAATTCCCAAATCTACAAATAGTATCTAAATCTAAACAAAGAAAATTGTTCATTATGAAAGAAAAATTAAATAAAAGTAAAGCTATGTAGATAGAAATTAATATATGTATAGCTACGGCAATGAAATACAATCTAATTAAAAGAAATCAAATATTTTTTTATTAAAAAAACCAATATACTGTTAATTAAAATATGACTAAAATACTCTTAACCTACAACTACTTACTAAAATTAACCCTATTAATTAAAATATTATTAAAACTATCACTAAATTGTTACTACAAGAAAGATCAAACTCAAGTCTACCGAAATTAACAAAAAAAAAAAACGCTATACTAAATCCCAAATTAAATTAAAAACTACAAAAATTAGTCTCACACCAATTGTACTCTTATGGAAGCCAGCGAAAAATGTACCATTCGTTTGAATTTTGACGCTTGACGTCAGCGCCATCTCTTGATAATTTGGAAGCTCAATAGAGTTAGAGATAAAGAAATATAAATACATAAAATAATGTTTGAAATTGACAAATAAATGTCAGTGTCAAAAAACTAGAACATTACTGAAGACTTTTTCTATTAATTAAATATTTATAATTATAGATACATATGTAATACATAAACCCTTCAGAAATACCGCCAATAATATCATCAATGAACTGGAAGAATCTCTAACATTAGAAAAATAAGAGGAAACTTGTTCAGAGAATGAATTAAAAAATATATAAAGAAGATATATGTTTTTGTGTATACCAGAAATATTAACTATGTACAATACTTATATAGCCTAATATGTAAATGGCGAGAGGCCTTGTGCTGGCCACAACAGATTTTTTTTCTTTAGAGGCAGTAAGATGTCTTGATACATATTTGATAAAGAGAAAATATCTGACAATTTTCACTATATTACCATTAATATTCGAAGATAATTTAAATTATTTACAATAATCGTGATCCAGAGTATTTATCCAATCATTTACTAACCTCCCACGCTCCAAAGCAAATAAAGTAATTGTAACCTCAGGGCTGGTTTATGATGAATTTAATTTATATATTTACATTTAGAAATTTTGATATAAAATTTACAATTTTCTCTCTGGTTTATGTTTGATTTTGAAATTCTGGATCTGACCAATCAATATCTATCACGTGACTTGTCACTTTTTGTCATTTGATGTTTCACCAGTTATCAGTTCAGTAGTGGCAGCACGCACTTTAGAATTCTATCATAGAAAGCAGGCGAATACGATTTTACATTTTCGAATCTTGGTAGCATGCACTTTAGAATTCTATATTCATTTTTTGGCTCCGAAATTATTGGATTTTATACTATAAAAATAAAAAAATATTATGACAGTTGTATATAATAAATGTATAAATTATATGTAAATTGGCTTTGAGTAGAATTGTGGCAAAATAATGTCGTTACTTTGACACTTTCGCCTCGAGTCGTACGCTTGCAGGCGAATATTTTGATACACGCATGCTACCAAATTTTCGCTTCGTGGCGAAAAGCGAAAACAAATGCCTCTTTTGATAGAATTCTAAAGTGCGTGCTACCACTACTGATTTTATGTTACAACTTTACTTTCATAGCCATGAATTTGTTAGACGCTAATAAACAAGATGATTTTTAATATATGGAATGTTTTTTACTATTGTTAATTTGTATAATAAAGAAATGAAATAAATACAACTTTGAAAAACGTAGACGGTCTCTTAGGGCGTGGTTAGGCCTATGAACACATTGATTTGTCAACGGGCAGCAGTGAGAGAAGAAGATCATGAATAATTCTTTAAACATGTTCGTATGAGGGTAATTCTTTGCTATCCTCCGTTGCATTGAAATCACGCAAACGTATAGTTTAAAATAAAACATTACATTTTCATTGTAAAAATAAAATTATTAATTTTTATTTTGTTGTACAAATTACGATGTTCGCGAATACTGCATATTAACAAAAAACAAAATATGAATTTGTTCCCGTGAATCCATCTTCAAAATGTCAACAACTGACAAACAAAAAGACAGATGACGGATGAAGCAAAGTTATGCCTTACCGTCATGTTTAATAATTCTCTCTTGTGATTGGTCGAATTTGAAAATTACATTTGGAAATATAAAATGTACATATGTAGTTATAATCCAAATCTAAATTTCAAATTTTTAAATTTGTAAATCTAAATTATAAATTATAAATTCGTAAATTAAATTCATCATAAACCTGCCCTCAGCATCCAATAGTCTTTCAATTTCAACTTTGTAAACGATAGTATCCGAATACTTCCGTTCCGTCGTTTTAAAACTTCATTGGCACTTTCCCACGTTATGATACAAATAATAACTAATAAATACACATATAATTTAATTATTTACATTATAATAATAAATATGGTATACATAATTACATTAAATTTAAATGTCACTTTTCTGTACTTAATTCATGTAAACAACATTCGAAGTTGGCATAATATGCCTTAACTGCCAAACTAGTGCCTACCAATCAGAATCGAGCCCTCTTTTGGCCATATATATATATATATATATATATATATATATATATATATATATATATATATATATATATATATATACAGTGCGATCACTGAAACCGTGACATAGGCGTTTAACATGGGAAAACAGTTTTTTCAAATATTATCTGTCCCGCAAGAGTATAGTAGGAGTTTTTGATAAGATAATGGAACAGTGCCGTTTATTCGTGTATGTGAAAAGATACAAAAAATTTATTTTAAAAGTTGAATTTATCGCCAAAATCGTAGATTACTTGAGTGTAATAAAAATAAAATAAATTTTATTTTGTTTTATTGGTTGAATGTTTGCTCAGATTACTAAGATAAAGTAGAAATGATATATTAACTTTGAATTAATTTTTATCAATTTTTTTTCAATGTAAGGGTATGATATTATTATATAGTTGAATTCAGAACAAAATTCTCTATTTAATGAGTTAATAAAATATATATAATGCCATTTAAAAAAATATAATATTGCCCTATAGTTTGAGTACCACTGGATTTAAGATAACAAAGTTTATGCTAAAACGTGTCCCCCTCTATGCCTTATAAAATATCACTTTTTTCTGTATCTTTTCACATACACGAATAAAATGCACTGTTCCATTATCTTGATACACCCTGCATATATATACCTATATTTAGCCATTATAGTTTCAATGATCATGACTTTATTACTTTATTACCATTGCTATTTCATCTTATACTCGTATGTATTTCCAATATTCTTTGATCATAGACGAAGGTTGAAAAGGCATTTACTATTGACGGAAGAAACTACTATATGTACTCTTATTGCAAATCAAACGAAACACAATATTTCTGCGTTCTTGTTTCTCTCCATAGTATTTATGTAGGTAGATATGTTGTTTGTTGATTTTTCACTGTTATGAATGTAAAATACCACTGTTATTGAATACTTCAATATGCTTTGCAAAAATATCTACTATTATTAACCCTCTCTTAATTAAAGTAGTGAACCTTTGTAATAAACTTAAAGTAAACAGATTAAGTTACCAGATAATTCCCATTGGGTTTTCCAATACCTTACTATTACGTCGTCTTTTTTAGTTGACCTCTGACACTTGTTTCCTTCATTCTATTTTTTCTGAAAAACGTGAGATTGAACCTTTGTATCCGATATAATAAACTAGCCTGCTTTTCTTTTTTAAATATACTTTGATATTGTTGTAACTTCAACCATTATACAAATGTCAATATACATATATATTCATTCTTATGGTTCATCTAGTTAAATAAATTTCAAATGTGTACATTAAATATTTGTTTTTAATTAAACATGTATAAATAAATTATGAACCAGTAACAATATAAGCTTTTTTCTCCTTTCGGAATCTAAATGTATTTAATAGTTTCTCTCCATTTGATTAATGAGGAAAGTATATGATCAAATTGGAAAAATACCACCTTTTTTTAGTTTAAGTTCTGTAATTAATTATTTTAACCCAACGTTTCGGCACCATAAACTGGTGCCTTCTTCAGGGGATACAATGATATATTTTTTGAAATAACAAAAACAACAAGTAACCAAGGTAACAAGAAATGTTCATAAATATTACCTTTTTTATGTATACAATTTTCTAGACAATACATGCATGTCCGGCAAAAACATGGACGGCGAACATGCAACTTCTCAAGAAAAAATCTCCTTTTGCCAGAGGAAAAACCGTCCCAAAAACTGGCAGAGAAGTGATCTGTATAACTCAGAGACGCTTTATCGGTAGCGTACTCTTTATTAACAGATGTTAGAAAAAGTTTAGAAAAAATTGTATACATATTACAAATTACAACATATTTAATATTGGAAGCCAAGCGCGACTAAGTTCTAATCCGTCACAATGATTGAGATTGTTATTTCTTGTTTTATAAATCTCAATGGCTTCTCTAATTAATCTGTTAATTTCTTGTTACCTTGGTTACTTGTTGTTTTTGTTTTTTCAAAAAATATGTCATTGTATCCCCTGAAGAAGGCACCAGTTTATGGTGCCGAAACGTTGGGTTAAAATAATTAATTACAGAACTTAAACTAAAAAAAGGTAGTATTTTTCCAATTAATAATATGAGTTCTGAAAGATATTTTAATTATATGATCAAAGATAGGAGACCATTAATAGACAGTTTTTTGGTATTTAGTTAACAGTACATTATTTTAAAATTTCAAAAAGGAGTTAAAATTAAGATTAAATATGGAGTTATAGGCTAAAACATGGTTATATTGCGTTATGAAAGGACACTACATCTATTTCATTTTTGATTATTAGCATTGTTTGAAGTTTTGAATATATGCAGGCAATTAAACAAAATTTTATGGCCGATTTGATTGAAGGGTATTATCGAATAATTATCGTAAATAATTTTCGGTAATTAAATATACATTGTTCTCATAATCTACGCGGTATTCTGGAACCCCGACCAGTGGTTTTGTAATAGGATCCGCGGTTACTAATAATCCATGAGCTGTTTGGATAGAAACAAAGCAAGTACACTTCCAATTAATATTAGGGAGAAGTAAAACTGTTCTTCGCCCAACATCTTCTATATTCACTCCTATAATTACAAAGATTTCCCAGGGTAAGTGAAAGATAATTATGTAATTAATCTGATTAATATTGCAGAGTGACGGTAATACACATTGATGGCTTATTTTATTAATTACATTATGATGTATTTTTAGCGTTTTAACTAACTTTATAAACCAATTATTTTTCATATTGGAATATAATAGTCATTTGAATTGCATATCAAATTAAATATGAAATACACGCAAAACAATATTTATTTATTATATCTAAAGTAAACAGGTCTAGAGTGACAATTTTTTGGAAAATGGGATATTTACATAACTAGGTTTAAATCTTCCATATTATATCTCTTTTTGATATTATATTTTAAATATTGCTGCCCTTTTTCGATATAATGAGTGTCTAGTCGCGATCCTGGGGAACCGGGTTCGATCCCGACCGACGCCAATTATTTCGAATTTTAAATGGCACAAAAATGACCCCCTATGGTGCACTCTCCACGCCAGCAATGAGTGCCCGTGAGGTGACGCCTGGTAAGCGCCCGTACGGTACAAGTATGTCATCATCTTTACCGATATCTGTGAAAACAGACTGGCACACCCAGAAATGGGTAATATGCCGTGATGATATATTTATTTATTTATTTATTTATTTACAAACTTCTGTCTGACAAATATTTAATCAAACGTGTAGTGACGAAATTCTATATGTAAAATACAAACATAGTACAAATAGAAGTACTTTAAAAGAAGTATTTAATGAGCCAAAGAAGCTAAAAAGAGATTCAGCATTTAGCGTCGAGAAGCGGAATGCTTTGAAAATAATAATGGCTGTAATGATTGAGCAAAACCAAATATGGTATAAAACAATATTAAAATTAATAGTGCGATTCTATAATTTTCTGTAACGCTACAGAAATGTGAAAATGTACAAAATCGCAACAATTTTTGTTTACTAATACATTTATTACCGTTTGACATTAAAAAATGATGCGCTTTTGTTGAGTTACAGCTCTATACTTCTATAGTGTTATACATGCGGTGGAAACTCCTATTAGACAAAGCGGGCCAACATTATAACTTTTCTTCCACCGTTTAGATGGCGCTAGTATATAAAATTTTATTTCAAATTTGAAAATGACAACTTACTGACAGCTCGATTGTTATTGAATTGGTTGATATATTTTTTTATTTAGTTGTGGTTTTGTTTATTTATGACATATACACATTTATTTGTGGTTGCATGTGATTATTTGTGATACAAATAGTGAACAATTTATCACCAGATATTTGATTTGGGTGTGAAAAAAATTTGTGAAAGAAATTCCAGATTGCATTACGACAGGTGTGTATTATATGTGTACTTTCTTAGTTTTTAGATGCATAATTAGTATTTTGAAAGCTCGGTATTAATTGTTGATATATTTTGCAGATGTTACTTTACATCGGTTTCCAAATCCCAAAAATTATTTAATGTTCAACAACGAATATTAAATGGGAAGAAAATTTTGAAAAATTGTGTAATTAGCGATAATAAAAACAAATTAGCACAGAAGAAATACGAAAAATTATTAAAAATTAAAAACTTTAACAAGGAAAACAGTTTGTATTAATTTAGTATTTCACTTATTTTATTATAAATATAAAATATAACGTATATAATCTAATAACTTAATATTTGATATAAATAAATTTCAATATCGGCTCTTTGTGAGATCTTCAAATTTATTACCAAGTGTTAATTGTTGAATTCGAACCAATTCAAAATTTCCGCCTCCTATACATGAAACTTCTTCTTCCCACGACCTGGGGGCGCTGTACTTATAGTACTAGTTTGCAGCATTACAGTTTCCTATCTATAATAGTGTCTGTGATCTGTGGTGTTATAGAAAATTACAGTTACAATAAGTTAGATTTTTTTTCAATAAGAAATTTATTATTTTCATGTTTTATTACAAAAATAAATAATAATTTTCTATGTCGTACTGAGTTCTTTTTTTAAATATGCGCAGAATAATTTGAGATAAAACTACCTATTTTTCTAATATTTTTTTTCGGTAACTAAGCATCCATTGTAATTTTTCTTCCACATTCTTAAAATAGAATTAAATCCATTATTAGAGTTAAAAAATAGTAATAGGGCTTTTGGAAGAATTTTTATATGATTTCTAAGTATTAAATTTTAAAAGATATTGTTCTTCAAATAGCCTCAAATTTGAAAATATCACAAAATATGCATTAGGTATACCCAAATCATTCAAGCAGCCAATGCACGTCATTAATAAAAATTGAATAAAAGTAACTAGATGTGTGACGTCATGTACTGGTACGTTTGCAGAGGTTTTAGAATCTTTATGAAAGGAGTTATACAGATTGCAATCTGTATTATCGACATGTTCATGAACTGTCACATCTACTAAATAAATGCTATATTTTCGTCACTGTCCATTTCTATTTAAATTATTTTATAATACTAACCTTATTTATAGTTATGTATGCCATATAAAGACAATAAATAAAAGTGAGCCGAATTTCAAAGAAATATACCGAATTCTTCTGATTGATTAGAAGTGCAACTTTTGGCAGATTCACAGATTTTGTGTTTGAATTAACGGTCACGTTGCGTCGTTACGTTGCGTTTAACATTACTTTATTATAAATAGGTCTTTACAATGCACAAAAATGTTTCAAACACGATACAAATATTTTTCAAATAATAACTTTGACAGTATGAACATACAAATTATCAATGTTGCCAACGATAGTGAAAATTAAACAAGTAATATGACGTTGACGTACATTATTTATATATTATTCATGTCATATACGATAAGTAATGAACTCTACTATTCATCTTAATAATAATTATATAAGGGTATACACTTTTTGACGGTTAAAAATGATTGAAATTTTATTTCATTTTTCACTATTAGTGATTTTAATGCATTAAGGTTTTTACACTAAGTGATGACGTGCATTGGCTGCTTGAATGATTTGGGTATATTTTACAATTAAATATTAAAATTTGTGTAATATTTTGAAAAAGTCACGTGGTCTGAAACAAAATGTGACGTCAGAGTAAATACAGTTTAACATGTGACAAACTGTCGCCTACTTCTATTTATATAAATAACGTAAACTGTTTTCCTATTGGCTATGAATGACGTGATGTATGTCCTCGTACTCCGACGTCATAGGAGTGGCTTGTTGTTTTTCATGACTATTTCTGGCACCAATTTAATTATTTACGAAAATAACAATAAATTATTATTACTACGAAAAATATTGCATAAACTTTCATTTAAAATACTTAGAAAAAGTGAAACCAACTCATTGATCGTTGTAATAAAATAATTCTAGATAATGAATCTATTGTTTGATATTAGACTGTTCATTTCACACCAGACAGTTTTTTATACATATCCTTCTCAATTTTAGATTAAGTGATTGATTTTGTGAGGCGCCAATTTAATTAACTCTCAGGTGTCAGATGTACTTTGAATATTTCACAATGAAATATGGCACAAAAACGTGACAAATGTAAAATGGGTACAAAATCGTGTAGAAATTGATTAATTCATAGAAACTTCGGGCTAATCAAAAATTACTGATTCAGTTGGCAAAACTTGAAAAATACTTGAAATTGGTAAGATTGATATATAAATTTATTTCCTGTTTTTCACACTGTTGACAGTGATATTTAAAAATTTAAATTTGGGTATATTTACATTTTTTTTATTAAAGTGGTTCTTTTTTCTATTTCGGTGTCTTTATGAGTCTATATGAACGCACTGATAACACTTCGTTAAGAACAAGAACATTTATGAACGCACTATTTCTGGCGCTTTTCGTTTTCTAGAGGAGGTATGAATGCTTTCAAAACTGACAGATATATAACATATAACCTCCAATTGCTGTCAATCAACAATAGATCATTCCAGAATGACGTCACCTGCCCCTCACAGGAGTGATTTTAACCTCACTTTTGAATATTTTTAAAAATTATTTAATTATATATCTTATGATATACAGGGTGTATCAAGATAATGGAACAGTGCATTTTATTCGTGTATGTGAAAAGATACAGAAAAAAGTGATTAAGATATTTTGTAAGGCATAGAGGGGGGCACATTTTAGCATAAATTTTATTAACTTAAATCCAGTGGTACTCAAACTGTAGGGCAATATTATATTTTTTTAAATGGCAATATATATATATTTTATTAACTTATTAAATAGAGAATTTTGTTCTGAATTCAAAGATATAATAATATCATACCCTTACATTGCGAAAAATTTGATAAAATTAATTAATTCAAAGTTAGTATTTTATTTCTACTTTATCTAAGTAATCTGAGCAAACATTCAATCAATAAAACAAAATAAAATTTATTTTAGTTTTATTACATGCAAGTAAGCTACGATTTTGGCAATAAATTCTACTTTTAAAATAATTTTTTTGTTTTATTGCTTGAATGTTTGCTCAGATTACTTAGATATAGTAGAAATGAAATACTAACTTTGAATTAATTCTTATCAAATTTTTCGCAATGTAAGGATATGATATTATTATATCGTTGAATTCAGAACAAAATCCTCTATTTCATGAGTTAATAAAATATATATAATACCATTTAAAAAAATATAATATTGCCCTATAGTTTGAGTACCACTGGATTTATGATAATAAAGTATATGTTAAAATGTGTCCCCCTCTATCCCTTACAAAATATCCTAATCACTTTTTTCTGTATCTTTTCACATACACGAATAAACGGCACTGTTCCATTATCTTGATACACCCTGTATATATCGAGAAATTTTGATTTTGATACAATTCATTCATAAAATTAAACCATAAATTTTTCCATGACTTCATTGAGTAAATTATGTATGAAATTTAGTTTTGACAGTGAAGTTAAATTTTGTAACGGGAAGCGATACCAACATAGTTGTTAAAAATCACCAAGTCATATTTTGAAAATTCGCATTTGAATTATGAAATTACCTTAATAGAGAAAATAGTAAGGTACCTATAAAAAACACGTTTCATTTTCATAACTCTTGTTGTCGCACTTGTTTCATATACTAGTACTTATAAATACATGGAAAAATAATAATAATAATGATTATTATTATTATTGGAAAAAGTGGCTTGCAAATACAGGGTGTAACAAAAATAAGTACATTAAATGTAAATAGTAACAATTCGTCGAGAGCAACAATAGTCAACCTTCTAGATATTGTGTTATAGTTTTGTCATAAATTTCATTAGCTACCTAAAAATACTAAAAAAATGTGATTCTAAATAGTTATCTAACTATTAAATGTGTTAGTAAGGATGATTAATGATTGAGACATTTTAAGGAGTGAGCGTAGTGAACGCGTTAATTGTTGAGATCATTAATCGCCATTAGTTACAATATTTTTCCGCTGACCGTATCTTACTCGATTGGAAAAACTAATTTTATTCCATGACAATTTCTTTAGGTTAGTTACGTTTGACACATAAGTTTTGTTTTGCAGTTGTTCAGCAATATTACGCGGTATCTATGGTTACCCACTAAAATTGTTCATTAATAAAAAAATCATGCATTAATACGGGTCATTAATGAATGATTTTCTATACATTAACATAACCTATTAATAAAGGGTTAACAAAATAAAGTTATTAAGAAATATTGTTGCTCTCAATGAGTTCTGACACTGATTAAATTTAATATACTTATTTCTGTTACACCCTATATCGTAGCACAAAATGATAAAGCATCGGGGCAAACATTTCATTTTATTCAAGAATAAACTTCAATTTCTATGATAAAAGCGAATGACTTTTGTCATGATTTTTTAAATTTTTATTCTTCACATCGATTTTGGTAAAAATAGACTTACTCTGCTCATACTTAAGCCGTTTTAATTAAACATCTCCAATAAGCCGAATGATAATAAACATAGAACCGCAATATTAACTCCGCATAAATTACGGAGATGATAAAGCCCAAAGCATGCAACAAGCTAAAGAGATTCTGTTTAGAAAAATTCAGATTAAAAACAATGAGCCCGGTAGATGAATTGCGTCCAACATACAAAATGTTGAACCAGTAATTATTGGCGAAATGAATGCTCGTTGAAAACAACAATGGAAAATTGCAGATCAATATGAGCGTATATACAACCGCACAGATACAGAGAGCCTGCTATGGTCTGTTCAAGAGCACTACACACTAGTAACAGTAACCCCACATTTTACATTTTTAAACACGTAACTGGAGAGCAAGTTAAATAGTCGTATTGTAATTTTAAATTGTACTATGTTCTAAAATACTTATCTACATGACACACAAACACACACACACACACACACACACACACATATATATATATATATATATACAGGGTGTCTCAATAAGCTTGCTCACTATTGGTAACTTTTTTATTTGAAGAGGTACGAGGTTGGTTAAATGAGCAAAATTGTGCCATTTTATATTGGAAAATTGGTCATGTAGACAAAATAAAATTTTTGTCAGCGGTTCTCAAAATTTGGGACAATATATATATTTTTTAAATGGAACCATATACTTTTATTATCTTATTGGAAAGTGTATTTTTCTCTCTTTCCAATAAGGTAATGTTGTTTATGTACAATTTTTTCAAATAAACGAGTTATTTACGGTTAAAAATTTAAATTTTGTGAACTATTTTATTAGTTTTTTAGTCGAGTAAGCCATGGAAACAATTGATTCTTTGTTTTTTTGACGTTTAATAATTTCTCCCGTAAAGTTCTCTGTGTTTAATAATGTTTAATAACTTTACAAATGAAGAAAAGTTAGATATGGTCGTGGTATATGGAAAGTTATATCTAGACACCAGTTACGTAGAACGGTCGGCTCTCTTTCCAAAAGAGTTTAAATGTGCGAAAGAAATAATGGTTTTCAATTTGAATATTTTTTTTGTTTTTTTATTACTCTAAAATAAATAATAATTTTATAAAAGACAATTGTTTCCATAGTTTACTTGACCTAAACTAATAAAAGATCATTTTTATCTTTAAACGTAAATACCTCGGTTATTTGAAAAAATTGTACATAAACAACATTACCTTATTGGAGAGAGAAAAAAATACTCTTTCCAATAAGATAATAAAAAATATATAGTTCCATTTAAAAAATATATATTCTGTCCCAAATTTTGGGAACCCCTGACACAATTTTTATTTTGTCTACATGCCCAATTTTCTAATATAAAATGGCACAATTTTGCTAATTTAACCAACCTCGTATCTCTTCAAATAAAAAAGTTACCAATAGCGAGCAAGTTTATTGAGACACCTGTATATATACAGGGTGTCTCTTAAATAGGGGGACATGGCTTAACCACAGATTCCTGAGGCTAAAATAAGACGATTTAACCAAACTTGCTTCTACCGGAAAGTGTACCATTTAGCCAGAATTCTGCTTCAAAGTTTTTCGAAAAAAAAATTATTTTGCTTATAATAATCGGACGCTTTATTCGATTTGGATGAAATTTGGTATGACAGTTTATATGGTTATAAGTCATCTTTTAAGGTGATACTTGTTATTATTAGTGAACCACTAGTGTATGAAACTTAGGTGTCCCAACATTAATTAGACCGTAACTTTTTAATGGCGATGCCGAAAACGTGAAATTATTTTTTTTCGGAAAGATACATTCAACAGTAAACTTTTCTCTCTCTGTTTAATTTTTGATATCTGTTACGGTTCAGACAGAAAAAAATAAAACTTGAGTGACAGCATCGTGAAATTTTTTAAAATAAATTTAATCTAGCAGTCTATCCAAATGTCAAACAGGTAATTTTTAATGACAGTAACGAGTTGTCAATCTTCACAATTTGTTTGGGAGTAAGCTGAGATATGTAATCGTCTTATTTATAATAATGGTAGTAAAATATTATTAGGCCGAACAAACGGGTGTTACTAATTTTAGAATATTGCGAAGAAAATTTTTGACAACCCGTAAAACAATTGTTACTGTCATTAAAAATTACTTGTTTGACATTTGGGTAGACTGCTAGATTAAATTTATTTTAAAAATTTAGCAGTGCAGACACTCAGATTTTATTTTTTTCTGTGTGAACCGCAACAGATATCACAAATTAAACAGAGAGAGAAAAGTTTACCATTGAATGTATCTTTCCGAAAAAAAATAATTTCACGTTTTCGGCATCGCCATTAAAAAGTTACGGTCTAATTAATGTTGGGACACCTAAGTTTCATACACTAGTGGTTCACTAATAATAACAAGTATTACCTTAAAAGATGCCTTATAACCATATAAACTGACATACCAAATTTCATCCAAATCGAATAAAACGTCTGATTATTATAAGCAAAATTAATTTTTTTTCGAAGAACTTTGAAGCAGAATTCTGGCTAAATGGTACACTTTCCGGTAGAAGCGAGTTTGGTTAAATCGTCCTATTTTAGCCTCAGAAATCTGTGGTTAAGCCATGTCCCCCTATTTAAGAGACACCCTGTATATATATATATATATATATATATATAGGGTGTAAATTTTAAAACGGGTCATAGGGCTATAACATAGAAAAACAGTTTTCTAAACGCCGAAAGTTTCTATATTCATTTATTTAAAAAAGAATTAGTGCACATTGTAAGAAAAAAAAACACATTACATTTCTGTTTCATATAAAGCCAGAAAATAAATTTAAAAATTTGCACAATTAAGGAAAAATATCATTAGCCGTGAATATGATAGAAACAAAACAAAACACTTGTTGACTTAGGACATTATTTGGTAAATTATTATTATTATTATTATTATTATTATTATTATTATTATTATTATTATTTTCATTTTATTAAGAAGAAATCGTGGCTAATTGGTCTCATGAAGAAAAATTACAAATTATTAAATGGTTTTAATTGTTCCCTAATAATAAATGTTTCTTAAATAAATATCCTAGTGTTTTCTTTATTTTGTGTTATTTTGTATTAGTTCATAAATTAATAACTTTAATGTTTAATCGTCAGTTTCATGGCTAATGATATTTTTTCTTAATTGTACAAATTTGAAGTTTATTTTCTGGCTTTATATGAAACAGAAATGTAATGTGTTTTTTTTTTCTTTATAATGTGCACTAATTCTTTTTTCAATAAATTAACTTTAGCTTTACCTGAAACAGAAATGTAATGTGTTTGGCATTAAAGAGTTCGTAATTTTTTTTTATAATAAGAACCAATTATTTTTTAAATAAATTAACGTAGAAACTTTTGGAGACTAAAAAACTGTTTTTCTATGTTATAGCCCTATGGCCCGTTTTAAAATTTCAACCATATATATACAGGCTGCCCATTTTATCTGTTCCCGCCTAAATGTTTAAGAATAGGCAGCACAGAATACATTTCACTAGCCATTTCGTGAAAATATTAATATTTAAATCGAATAATCACAGTATGTCAGAGCAATACAAAATTTTAAAAACCATATCACTTATGAAAAGTAACATGGGTTGCATATTCATGAATTTTCAGGCGGGAACAGATAAAATGGGCACTCTGTATATATCACGGCATATTACCCATTGATGGGAGTGCTAATATGGTTTGTACACAAATGGTGATCACATATTAGTACCGTGCGGGCGTTTACTAGACATCACCTCATTGCTATATTATCTACATAAAATAAAATTAATTTGTGACAATATATTATAATAAACTTATATTTTTTACAAAATTGTGTAATTTTTTGGTTTTATTTGAAATTACATTATTCATTTTCTGTTTATTATTGAAAATACATGTAACCTCAAACGGATGTAACTCGAGATTCGATGATGTAAAAAAATCATGTAGAAAATGAAAAGAAAGATAATGTCATGCTGAATTCTTATTGCCATTTACTTTTTTACTCCTTGTTCGTTTTTGTTTTATTTATACTTTTTATTTGTGCAATAGAGGTTTTTTATTTAAAACTACATTAGTTATTCATTTTCTGTTTTTGTATTGTTATTTTGCGATTTATGTTTTTATTTCTTGTTTACCTTTATTTTATTTATAAATTTTATTTACGCAATACATACGAGCCCTGCGCCAAAAGAATTCGCCTACATCCCTTCTCTTTACAAGGTAGCTACACATTTATTAATTATGATAGCGCATTCTATGTAAGCATTTAATTAATTCTAATAACATAAAAGTAAGTTTAGAAATAATAATTGTAAACAATTTCCTTTTATATGAAAAATTATAATAAATAGATGTGGGCGAATCCTTTTGGCGCAGGGCTCGTATTTTAATATTTATTTACGCTTTTATACTTTTCCAGTGAACCGAATCTTACTGCTTCCACTGGACTTTTGTAACATGTTTAATTTAAAATGCACTACGCATCTGTTGTAACAACAACTGGGAATGACGTCATTAGCTGCACTAAGTGCAAAACTAAATATAAAATGGTAAACGCTATTAGCTATTAGCTAGACAAAGGCTAAGGAATAATTGGTGAAGTTAGTTTTGAGAAAACTTTATTAAAATTTAATTATTTTTTTTTTAATTGTGCTTGTCAGTCCCTCAAATATGTTCAACATTGAGAAATAATAATAAAAAATAACCACAAACCACAAGAGATCATATCTCTTTGATTCATATAGACAAGACAAATGAACTACCTTTTCAATTTTATTAATAGCAGATCTATAATAGTAGAGACTGAGACTGAATAACTTTACTATGCTCCAATAAATACTTTTAAAAACTTGGTAAAAAGTAAATATCCCTTACATATCACTCACATCAGGAAACTGAAAAACAAAAAAATCTCGACAATAGCTTTTGAATAGTATTGTCGGCGAAGTCATCCAATAGGAATGAAACATGAGTCTATTGTTATAAACAATGTCAAACATTCTGTTGATAATAATTGGTTTTTCATCTGTCATCTGTATTTCTAACTACTCGTACAAGTACATTCTTTAGTTACCTCGAGACTCATACAGTGGCGGCTTAAGGCGTGAGCCACTTAGGCACTGGCTTAGGACGCCTGACTTTTTGGGGCGCCCAAAAAATAAGAAAACTAAAGATAAATATATAAATAAAAAAAAAAATCAATGTCTGGAATATATACCTGTCTTGTATTATTAAATTTTGAAGCCCCTCAAAGTTAGTTTTGTGTAAATAAATTTTGTAATTTATTGAACATGCCATCGCGAAATAATCAAGTCAGGAAAAAAAACATAATTTTGCGATAGTGAAGGCACGGAAATTTACCATATAATTTAATCATTCTTGCATTCTCGTTAGTTTTAAATTCTGATAGGTATTTTTACCTTCCGTCACCTTTAGCTAAGGTATTGTTGTTCAAATACTCTAAAAATGCGTACACTTACGTAACATTCTCTTTACAATCAAATAATATTACTACCAAGTTTATATCTCTACCAATTTTTGAATTATTTCCCCAAAAATGTATCTAGATACTTCTCAATGCGCTGATTCCAAATTTTGAAACCGCAGGTCGATATCTCGTTTTGTTCTCGAGATATTTAGATTTAAAATTTTAAAAAATCATAAGATTTTTGCGATTTTTGGCCATTTTCAGTTATTTTGTTTTAGAGACTGTATGCGGTGTTCAAAAATTCTGAAAATTGGTGTACTTATGTAATGTCGCCAAATTCACATCTCGACCCATTTTTGGGTTATTACCCAAAAATGGGCAGTTTTGAGCAAAATTTTAAATCTAAATATCTCGAGAACGAAAAGAGATATCGACATGCGGTTCCAAAATTTGGAATCAGCGCATTGAGAAGCATCTAGATGCATAAAAATTAGATTTTTGAAAAATTTTAAGTTTTTATCTAAATGTGGGGTATATTGACTTTTGGGGCAATAATTCAAAAATGAATAGAGATATACGCATTTTTAGAGTATTTATATATGAGAATACATAATTTGATAATTTTAATGGATTTATAGAATATTTTCCAAGGAACTTTTGCTATGGAATTTGTACAAAATACATTAAATTAACGGAAGGTCGTGTGCTTGGCCACAACAGATTTTTTTATGTTGATTTTGTAAATTTCATAGTGTTTTTATTGCTAATGATTATAATTTATATATTATCAACTTTTAAGTTTGTCTTTTTCTTTTAAGTCCAAAAAAATCTGAAATAACGGGTGGTGGCGCTCTAATCTAATTTGGCTCAGGGCGCCTATATATCTTGAGCCGGCCCTGGACTTATACATACACGTTCATACATACAATCGAATAGCAGTAACCATATGTGAAACAGTGGTCTAATTTTGCTTCCACAAGTGGTTTCTCCGTTCTTCCAATTTTTATATAGTGCGGGACACGAAAGATGAACACAAATTACTGTCTAATATATGCGCTCCGTTTAAATAAATAAGTTTTAAAGCTATACAGCCTTTCTTATATTGGCAGTTGATCTGTGCAAGTGCTGTTCGTGTCAGTTCCTGTCTTGTTTACACTCGGATTCATTAGGATCATAAGCGTACACAAATAAGTTACAAGCACAATATATAATGAATATCACGATATGAGCATTTCTCTCCCCTACCCCCAGGTCAATATTCGTGCCCCGCATTGTAATTCACCAATGACAGAGTTTCAGTAAATATTTTTGGAATAAGCTACGAACCTTTTGCCGGACCTGAAATTGTTGATAATTTTGCTTGGAGCAATTCATATATAATGTTTTACAGTAATATTAACAATATAATAACAGAGAAGATAATATGTACACAAAATAACATTTAGTTAGTAAACAATATCTCTAATTTTATTTTCCATATTATTATAGGTAAATTATATGATTATTAATATTAAACAGTCTAATTCATGTTTTATGTACATTTTTATTTATAAATAATAAATAAATAAATATATCATCACGGCATATTACCCATTTCTGGGTGTGCCAATATCTACAACACATGTAGACATTGGTAATGTTGATGATATATTTTACCGTGTGGGCGCTTACCAGGCGTCGCCTCACGGGCTCTCATATCTGGTGTGAAGAGTGCACCACAGGGGTCACTTTTGTGCCATTTACAATTGGAAATATTTGGCGTCTGTCGGGATCGAACCCGGTTCCCGCGTGTTCGCGACCAGACACTCAGGCACGCGGCCACGGGACCCCATTTTATTTATAAATAAACGAAATGTATGTTAAAACAAATTCCATCAATTTTTCAAAATTTTATTCACAAAATTTTTCTAATATTTGTCCGTATTTGTAAGTTTTTTGTTCATCACCGGGAAGAAAAAGTGATCATGTCACTTCTGATTTATAACGTAAATGATATCTAGTACCAACCTTCAAAAACAAAAAATAGGCTATTCCACGACATTTTTTAAAAAAAATTTTCTTAAAATACATAAAAATATAAGACCACATGTGAAAGTCCGAGTTAAAAATTACTCCAAATAAGCGAGATAGTAAGGTCCGAATTTTAAATCTGCTTTCTGACGTAGGTAATGTGGATATACCAGAAGTAAACAAACAGTGGTTCACAAACCACGAAAAATTGTTAAACAAATTACAAAATAATGTATATTTAAATTGTAATATTATAATTCATTATTAGAGACATAAAATAAATTATTTCACTTAATTTATTTTACTTTTTTTCTCATTTTATAAAAATAAAGAAATTAGAACGTCACCCGAACAGCAACCAAACAGATCCGACACACCCGAAGAAGTATATTCTTAGTTAGGGCGGGGCTTCTCAAAATCGGAGGTCATACTTGGATCCTATTTGCTCAAACACTCGTGCACATGTCCTGCATCATCAAAAGCAAAAGTCCCCGTGTCTTCTAGAAGGAATAATTTATAATAAAAGAAATATGGTTTTCCTTATCCTTTAACTATTATCATTCTTATTTTCAATAAACTTTTACTATTTTTGATTACTGTGGAATAGCCTATTTGGTTTCCTAATGACTTCATTGTGATTCGGTTAATTATTAACCATCATTTTTTACAATTTCTTGCTCTAGTTCTAAATTCTCAAACCTAGGGCATTATTTCAGCTACGTCATATTTAAGAACAAGAAGGTTTTGATCGTTAGAGTATATTAATTTATATACAATAAAGAAAGTATCTGAATGAAAATTCTATAGCACATATCATAAATTCCACAGATTTTACGTTTTCAATAGAGCGTTCGAGACATTGCTGATATATACCTTTTGTTGTTTTGTTTTCTTATTTTCTTTTTTTCTAAATACTACAGCGGGACATAGTATACCATGGAGCCGTAATGGTTATATTTTGACAAAGCTTGAGAAAATTGCAGTCTTTTGTTTGCGGTAATATGGAAACACCGTGGCACTCCACGACGCTCGCGGTAGAATATAACAAGCTCGAAACGACTAGTGTGTCACCAAGCAACGTACATTATACGCCAGTATGCGGACAATGGAATATTTAATAATACTTCAGTGTATACAAGATCTTAGTACATATCGTATGAGTAAATTATGGATAAACTTCGCAAAAGGCATTGAACACCACTTTATGGGAGTTAGTGATGTTACTTCATTATCGATTAAAAGCTGCTTCAAATGGAGATGGTTAAACCGGAAGTGGCACTGCTTTGAACATATTTTATGTAGTTTAAACCGGATGGCGCTCGAAATTTGTTACGTATAGGTATTTAGTGGGAAAACAGTTTTTTCTTGCGGTTTGTTACCCAAATTATTTTAGGAAGAAAAAATTCGTGGAGCAGTGCTCGTGACTTATATTTAATGTTTTCCGGCAGGATTTCCAAGGCAAGCTTTATTTACAAATTACTGTGAAAATGTTGTGGCCAGCACTATACCTCTCGCTAGTACTAATCATGCCGCAACTGGCGAAATTGTACAATAATGTAAAAATAAACATACACATTTATACACACATGCATACTTACATACATCATCGTGAAAGAAATTATTAAAAAATCTGTTGTGGCCAGCACAATACTTCTCGCCATTTCCATTTTATTGTATTGCAATTCGCTATCGAACCGTCGTTTTATAACAAAAAAAAATTACAGAACATTACCCAAATATTGTTTTTATTGTATTTAACATGTCTTCTGCACACATACAATTCTAATTATATCTATTTTTCATAGTATGAGGAAGTTCCTAAATGTCAGAAATTCTTCCAATTCATTAACAAGATTGGCGGTATTTCTGATGGATATATACATTTTACGTACAATTTTAAATATTTAATTAATAAAACCATAAGAAAGATTAAATATTGTACTTACCAGAAAATGCTTTCAGAATGTCACTAAAACTAGATTTTTGACACTGACATCTGTCATTTACAAATGTTATAAACATTACTATGTTATAAACATTTGAATTTGTCAACTGGTTTCCTTAGTGCCTTAGCCTCTGCGATGTATTACATTTTATTATAGTGTCTATCTCTAAATCTATTCAAGATATAATAAAAATTTTAAGTGTATTAGATGGAGAATTTTATGCATAATTCCAATACCTCTCTTATCGAGAGATAAAAGCAAAGGTTTTGTCTCTAATGTTTTACATATTAAAACACGAGATTAAAAATAATTGTGGAAAACTAGTAGTTCACATAAAAATTAGTTGGAACCTACGTGCTGCATTTCAGTAGCCAGTTAATTAATATCAGGTTTAATATTAATATTCTTGAAAACCCTGTCTTCTAATGTAATAAGCACATTATATTTATAAATTAATTAATTGAGAATATTTGTAGTTTAAATATTTTAATAATTTTATGCCAACGAACATGAATACATTTTTCTATATCGATGATTTTTTTGTTATTTCAACTTAAATATATCAAACATATGTTCTCGTTCTCGGTACAAAAATAGTATATTACATCCGAGGTGGGAGATGTTTCATTACAGTCGAGGGCTTATGTATATTACCGAGAGGCGAAGCCTCGAGGTGAGATAATGCGCGAGGCTGTTATGAAACTCCCACCGAGGTTATGTATACTATTTTATTCACAAGCATCTTCATTTTAAATCAATAATTTTCAAAATAAATCAATGAATTATAACCTTCAATTTTATTAATATTTTGACAGCTGTCTTAAAACTTGTTTAGCCTATTTAATTATGGGGCTCTACGGCAATGTTGCTAGGCAACCCCTACATAAACATTTCCAACCCAAGAGATGGAAGTGAAATCTGTTATTTCCAACCCAAGAGATTGTCATTAAAGTTAGGAATGACGTATTTTCTAACCTCCAAAAGGTTTGGAATCTGTATATTACTATAATGATTGTGAATAAAATAAATTAATACCAGAGCTTTCAGGACTTTTACATCACTTTATTCAAATGAGGTCTCATTAACAACAATATATAAAGTTTCAAAAGTACGTAACATCATTTGCATTCAATAAAATACTTTTCTTCAAAAGAAATATAAAAACTTCATTATGAACTTAAGTGAAATGAAATCGTATTATGTTCAAGTGAAAATTGCAAATAACAGTTATTGATAAAATGCAATTTTCCAGTTAATTTGCTCGAGATATGGCGACAATTTTCCGAGGTTTCAGGTTTTCAGCTGTTACATAAACCCAATTAAAACTTAATAATAAACTCGGATATCGTCGTCCCAACCCCAACGTGACTTTTATAATAAAGCTGTGCTAATGAAAGGGCGGGCGAACAAACAACCTTTTTAATAATACAAATATGTATAATACCTACCTGTCGACATTGTAAGCCGAATTTACACCACTTACCTGCCTTGAATCAGCGATTTTCTTTACTTTGTATGTCTTTACATATCCCTTATTTAATATTAATTAAATGTTGACAGTTTTACTAATTAATACTTACACTTCATGTTCTCAAGACTTTTTACATTTATCATTTTGTTCTATGGTTATTTGTTTGCTTTTGTTCTGTTACTCTTTTATTTCCTTGAAGAGTACAGCAGTTTGTTACAGAACTTTGGTTTTTAAAGCACAGAACTAAAACAAAAAGATTGTTTTTACATTTTGCGTTCATAAGGAAAACATTCCAAAACACAATTTTGTTTCGAAAGAGCTTTAATTTCGATACGAATTTTTTTGTTTTACAAGGTTAATACAAGATGACATTTACATAAATCTTCAAACGTCATAAATCAGAATTCAATTTTTACCTTCCGTTAATTTTGGTAAAGTTTTGTCTTTGGTCAAAAAAAAAACAGTGGTGAGTTTTTAACGAATAAACACGTTTTAGAGTCCCTATTATACACATTTACTTTTTTATTATAATGGAGTATTCCACCATAAGAAAAAAAAATCAATTTAACTTAAAGTATGGGTCAATAAATAATTGTTAAAACAATGAAAACTTTTTTTAAATAATTACTTTACGAGATATTTCACATTTGCTAAAAGGTGAAATTGACTTCATATACAATTGTTATCTTTCTCTCGTAGCGTACTCAGTGCAGTGTGTGTGAGAAAGACAAGTATAGGGGGAATGTGACGTTACACTGATTTCTCGAAAATAAAATACTGTTAAACTAGGAACAATTACGATTTTTTAATACTATGAATTGATTCAAAACTGAATGAAGTTTTATTTAAATAAATAATAATAATAAAAAAATCTGATGTGGCCAACACAAAACCTCCCGCTATTTAATTTTTACATACATACATAAAATCACGCGTTTCCCACTTAGTGGGTTAGCAAAAACCCGGAAACAATAGTAACAATAAGAAAAGGGATAAGAGTAAGAGCTCAGCTAACTCACTTCACTCTTTAACAACATTCTTCTTTCGCCTTGTCCACAATCATCATAGCATTCATACATAAGAACATATTAAAGTGACTGATTTTCGGTAGCGAATAACCGCATCTGGACCACAATAATAGTTACGCAACAATCATCCTTCCACACATATCCCTATCCATTTTTATTAATTTAAATACATACTTACGTATTTACTAACGCTGCAAACTGTTCCACTGCATAAAACTATTGATTTATTTACTATTTTCTTTTTAAAATGTCACTATTATTAATTTGAAGTGATTAGTTTTTTGACAGTGACATTTACTGTCAGTTACATTCATTTGAAATATGAACTGTGTAACAAACGAATTATTGTGTTTGTCTTAGGCTTCGCGACTAATAAAAAAAATTATTTTTAAATTTATCTGTAAAATATATAGAAAAAGTATTAATGCATTCCTGTAGAAAATTCAATAATCTTTAATTTTCATAAGACATAAAATGCGAAAAAATGGCATTTAATGGTATTTTTTGAAGAAAAACCATTATGAGCTTCAGGTAAAGTGCCATTTCCGGTTATCCGATTTACACCAAAATCTAATGGCTTCTTTTCATATTAGAATAGGGTATAAATACAAGGTTTCATAATTTTTTGAATGATAGTATTTGAGTTAGAGCGAAGACAAAATCCCTACACATACACACACACACACATACATACATACACACATACATACACACACACACACATACACACATACAGACATCATCGTGAAAATGTTAAATTTGGATTCTAGGGACCTTAAAACGTGGTCATTTACTAAAATCTCGATAAGTGATTTTTAGCACGATCCCTATACCTCCCTTACCAAGGGTAGCGGGAGGTAAAAATGAGTAGAATACCCCATTCTATTTTGGTCCGGATGCGGTTATTCGCTTCCGAAAGTCGGTCACTTTAATATGTTCTTGTATGAATGTGACAATGATTGTGGACAAGGTGAAAGAAGAATGTTGTTTAAGAGTGAAGTGAGTCAGCTGAGCAATTACTTCTTATTCTTTTCCATTTTCTTTTTGTTGTTACTATAGTTTTCGGGTTTTTGCTAACCCATGAGGTGGGATGCGCATGATTTTTTTATGTGTTTATGTATCTATAATTCTTTCGGATTCCTCTTCTTTACATTCATATGAAGAGGAGATTTTATTTTGGTTATAATTAATCCACCGGAAGTATCATATTTGAAGTTTTTAAGTCTTTCTTTAAAAAAAAACGCAGTTAAATATTATTTTTTGACATTTTATGTTATTATTAATATTAAAGAAAATGCTCTT
Source organism: Ophonus ardosiacus (assembly GCA_943142095.1). Classification (NCBI taxonomy): domain Eukaryota; kingdom Metazoa; phylum Arthropoda; class Insecta; order Coleoptera; family Carabidae; genus Ophonus; species Ophonus ardosiacus. Next base: position 37,806,149 of record OW964829.1, on the reverse strand, counting down.
CTCTATATGGTTTGATTATACATTTTCCTTCATATTCAATAGATATAGTATTAAAGAATTATAAAAAAAATAACTTTCAAAAATCAGTCAGCTTTGCTATTTATCATGGAAACAGCTGATATATTCAAAAAATTCTAATTGACAGATGTCAGTGACAAGTGCAAAACCAAAGATGGAAAGATTAGAAAATGGTATAAGGGTATATTTCAAAAATAACAAATTTTAACCGTGGTTAACCAAAAGTGTTCCAATAATATCAAATGGTAAAAATTGTGCATTTATGAAACATGGTACCGGTTAAAATGGTTGCAACCGAAGAGCACCAGCGCAACCGTGATTTTTCTTCGGTTTTGCCGGTAACATCTTCTGTCCTTTTTCATAAGATGTCAGATTTTATAGGTTATTGTAGTTAGATACTATTTATTGACTCTTTGATGTTTGCATCTATTTTCTACGGTTTCTGTCGTAAGTATTTTAACCGAAACCATGGTTTTGGTTATTATATTTTATTTTTGGAATATACCCTAAGTCATAATGTTCCTCGCAAGTGACATGCAGTTGCAGCAGAAGACTTGGGTGAGGAAGAACTATGTGAGGAAGATGCTTTGGTCATGAATGAGTGGAAGAGAAGAGTAAGAAACAGCTACTGCTAATAAAATAGGGAAAAGCTGAAAAAAAGAAGGCAGTGTCAAGTGCAATTTACATAGTTTATGATATAATTTTATTGGATTTATAGAATCTTCTCCAATGAACTTTTGGTATGGAATTTGTTGAAAATAGTACTATATATTCATGTTACAATTTTGCTGGATATACAGGGTGTCCCATTTAAGGTACGAATGCATTGGTATCTCGAGAACCGTAAGAGCTACGAGGTTGGTTAAGTTAGACAAAAGTTGCCCCATTATAAGTAACAATTTTTGTTAATTTTTCTGTTAATTATAAAAATAAATTATTATTGTTTTATATCATTGTAAAGCTAAAAAAAATCTCTATTTAAAAATGCCATAGCTTAATATGACCCCCATATGAAAAATAAAAGTTGCTATCAGTAACTTGTAAATGGTTAGATATAAAAAAAATTTGAGTACTTCTGCATATTCACCATACAAAAGTGCCTTAAGAAAGTGCAAACCAGAATCTTGTATTATTTCCTATAACAAAGTTCAAAAAAAGAAAATCGCTAAATTTACATTTTCACCTGTATCTAGTGACCTATACATTTTTTCGCAAATAACAAAACACCATTAAAATAGCCTCCTAATGGGGCAACTTTTGTCTAACTTATCCAACCTCGTAGCTCTTACGGTTCTCGAGATACCATGCATTCGTACCTTAAACGGGACACCCTGTATAGAATGGTATGGGATTTGTACAAAACATTTTACATCGAATTGACGGAAGGTCTTGTGCTGGCCATAACAGATTTTTACTGAAAACTCTTTGAAATATTAAAATCACAGCTTACATGCAAATTGAATTCTCTACTACAAAGTGTAACTTGGGCTTTACTTAACCACCTCGTTAGCTTATCACGTGGCTTGCTGGACTCGGTCACGTGGCTATGTCACGTGGAGTGCTGGCGTAAGCTCACAACAGCCAATCGCAGTACAGATGTTGATTGGTTTTCATATACTGTAAGGCGGATCAGAGATATTCTATGGAAATGATTTTCCTGTAGGAAATGTGAAATTCGATAACCAAGTGTTATATAATTATTAATTTGATTTAAGATTAAGTATTGATTTGTATCGCATTTATAGATTGTCTTACAAAGTTATATAAGAAAAGATATACCTACAATAAGGAAATTGTAAGCCATGTAAACCAATAGTAGAGTTGGATATAAATACCTTTTATTACTTTGTTTATTACAAAGTATATTTGAGGGATTTCCTACAATAATCGAACAATTCTATTCATTGAAGTTTCTGGCTTATGACGCCAGATCGTTCTACATATGTACATCCTGTTTTATTGTTTAAAGGTATCTCGGGTAATATTTACGATAGAACAAAATCGTTTGCACAACATTTCGAGGAAAGTTTAAAATTCACCAGAGGAATTTTCAATCTTTTGTTTCTGAGCTACAGGCAAAAACCCGTTTTTCGCTCATTTTATATATATCTTCACGTTACTCTTTTACATTATATATATACAGGGTGTCTCTCAAGTAGAGGGACATGGCTTAACCACAGATTCCTGAGGCTAAAATAAGACGATTTAACTAAACTTGCTTCTCCCAGAAAGTGTACCATTTAGCCAGAATTCTGTTTCAAAGTTATTCGAAAAAAAAAATTATTTATAATAACAGAAAGCTTTATTCGATTTGGATGAAATTTGGTATGATAGTTCATATGGTTATGAGTCATCTTTTAAGATGATACTAGTTATTATTTGTGAACCACTAGTGTATATGAAACTTAGGTGTCCAAACATTGATTAGACCGTAACTTTTTAATGGCCACGCCGATAACGTAAAATTTTTTATTTTTTTTTTTCAGAAAGATACATTCAATAGTAAACTTTTCTCTCTTTGTTTAATTTGTGATATCTGTTACGGTTCAGACAGCAAAAGATAAAATCTGAGTGTCTGCACTGCTAAATTTTTAAAATAAATTTTATCTAGCAGTCTGTCCAAATGTCAAACATTTAATTATAATCCATTTACGATATCGAAATAATGTTAATCTAATTCGCGAACAGAACTCATTCTGTTACCTCGTTCTATAATTTTCTTAACCTACAGATTTCTATATTATAAACTTTTATTTTATACATTTGGATTTCTGTTAATTTTGAATAATTTCTACATAGTTTCAGTATTTTTTCAACCCTAAGTTACATCCGATTCTCTTATAAAAAATGTCCCAATCCTCTTTCTGTTTCTTGTGCTCATCTTGCTCTTGCTCACAATTCCTCGCGTACAAACACTCAACGGGGCTGATCGTTGACAAAAAGGCGAACTTTTACATGCGTAAGCAGAAATCTCCAAGTGGAACGGAGAGTCAAGTGCCTTATTTGACTGCTCCAAGCCCAAGCCAAGTCTCCTCCGCCCCCTCGACCTCATCAACCACTCAAGCCACGTGATGCCCTCTTAGAGTTGCGCCCTCCTGACATAGTTTTGCTTTGAGGATAGTGGAAATTAACTCTTTACTTCTGCCGGCTTCTTTTCACATACTGTCAACAATGTCTTTTTTGTGAACATATTTATGTATATAAATTTAACAGCTTACGTCACAAGCCTGTTATACATTATCATAAATTTGCATGCATTTTTACAACTTCGTATTTGATCACAGAATTTCATTGATTAAATCATATTACAACTTCAAATGGTACCATACGATTAATTAAATAAATATTGGAGATAGATACAGGAAGTAAAAATTTTTCGGACTTGCAGTCAACTAATAAAATTTATTATTGCCGACGTTCCGACTATTAGTCTCCATCAGGGCTAGAATGGTCTAGTTAAAAAAAAAACCACATGTTGATAACGGAACATACAAAACGGACATTTAAAAATATAAATAAATAAATAAATAAATAGTTAAAAACAACATATCACAGAGTGAAAATCGTCAAAAAATTAAAAAACTTGTCTTTGATGAGTAGGTACATAACATGGAACTACAAATAACTGCAAATTTTATTAGTTGACTGCAAGTTCGAAGAATTTTTACTTCCTGTATCTATCTCCATCCCAAACACAGCCGAATATTGGTTTTTCAACTATAGTAAAATTTTTGAAAGAAGTCCGATCAAGGCCATCTACGAATTGCATCTATGAATTAAGATTTTATGCTGTTAGATTTAGTAGTGTCGTTTACATAGTTTTTTTTTTTTTGATCGGACATCTTTCAAAAATTTTACTGTAAATAAATATTATAGCATATTTTTTACCTCCCACTAAGAGAGGAATTAGATTCATGCTAAAGATCGCATATCCAGATTTTAATAAATAAGAATGTTTCAAGGTCAGTAGAATCCGATTTTAACATTTTTAAACACACCTGTGTGTGCGCGCGCGTTTTTGGGTATGTGTGAGGGATTCTTTAAAAAACTATAATGCCCATATTCATAAACCCTCGTAAAAATTTTAAACGGTTCGTTATAATTTTTATCCAATAAAATCAGTCGACATTGGAAAAATCGAAATTTTTCTTGTCAAGTTTGAATCTATTTGTCAAAAACTATAACGAACCGTTTTGAAACTTTGCGAGTGTTTATGAATATGGGCATAAGACTTAAGACCTGGTTAACTATGAATTCCTTAATCTGCCATTCCTGGGAAGAGCTGAAAAGATTTTGGTAACAATTGAACAACCGGAAGCAGTCTTATATATTGAAAATTTTTATTATATCTTCTATAGATTTAGAGATAGAGAATTATGAATATATAAAATAATCCATTGTATAATAAATCAATCGGCCCATAGAAACCAGTTGAAAAATTAAAATGTTTGTAATTGACATAAATGTCAGCGTCAAAAATTCAGAGACATAACTGAAGACTTTTTCTGGGAAATACATTTAATATTTCTTATTTTATGATTAATTAAATATTTAAAATTATAGATATAGCTGACGTACGTTAAGTTAACACTGTCCTTGAATGCCGAAAACCTATAATTCGGACAAGTCGAAATGTAATAGTAATTATAATATGCTATTGTTATAACGAGGAAAAGACTCTGTCAACATCTAAAAATGGTCTAAAAAGAAAGGGATTCATTTATAAGCCAAAGTATGTACGGTGTCAGTGTCAACTAAGCACGCGCTTGCTATAAATATATTTCATCATATACCCTTCAGAAATACCGCCAATCTCGTCAATGAATTGGAAGAATTTCGAACATTTGGAAGAATAGGAGGAAACTTGTTCATGAAAGATTTGAATAATAAAGAATAATTGTAATTAGAATTTTTTGTGTACCAGAAATGTTAACTATAACATTATACCCTAATATAAAAGTGGCGAGAGGTATTGTGCTGGTCACAACAGATTTTTTTTTTTTAAATATTGTTGTTACATTGTTGCCAAAAAAATATTTTGTGTACACTGAAATATATTTATTACATAATATATTTATTTTAAATAAAATTAATTTTTAATGTCTATATGTATTACGAAACTGTTAATTAACATTTAATATTGTACTAGCCGTGCCTGACTCATTCAATGACAGTAGTCTATAGCGTTCGGATGTATATATCTGACACTTCTTCATATTTTTTCTAAATAATTACTATTAAATTTTGGCAATATTGTTTGTGTCGTGAATTTAAATAGAACCTCCCAACATCAACCACCAACGGAACAAAAGGGGACTAAGGACAACGAGGGATATTTCTTTAACGGTATTTTGGTATTTACTTATTTTTGAAAAAATTCAATGAACCTTAACCAAGGTTTGAACTTCCCAGCATATATTATACCTAATAAAATATAACAATAAAACAATCTTTTAGTTAGTGTTCTGTTTATTTTAATTTAAAACACAAACGTTTCGTCAGCATAAACTGCTACCTTCTTCAGCAAAAAGGCAATCTAGAATAGCCAACCCCCAAGAATTTTATTTTGATGGTTATATACAGCTGCAACAAAAATAAGTACATTTAACCGGTGATAGAACTCGTGAAGAGCAACAATATTTCTTAGAGCCTTTTTTTGTAAACCTTCTAAATATTGTGTTATAAATCTTCAAAGCTTTGCAAAAAAATTAGTTACCTGCCTAAAATATTTAAAAAAAATGAGAATTCAAAAAAATGTTACTGAGAAATATTGTTGCTTTCGACGAGTTCTGTCAATGTCACTTACTTTTTCTTCTTTCACCAGCCTATCTCGAAATTGGAAATATTTTTTAATAAGAAATAAATTACGATTTTGATAAAAAAAAGGTACTAAGAAATATTGTTTCTCTTGCCGAGTTCTAGCACTGGTTAAATTTAATGTACTTATTTCTATATTACAACTTGTAACCAAACCATTCAATTTTTTTTAAAAAAAAAAAAAGATGTAGGGTTAAATTCCTATTAAATGAATATAACCATCAGAGTTTGTGAAATGGAATTCTGTGCGTTACGTTACCATTACATTAATAGAGCGTTAAGGTTATGTTTATTTTATTTTATTTATTTAATCCATTTCACCTTTTACATGTGGTTGTGGGTATACATTCATTATTTGCATTCAAAAATTTGATAGGATAGGTATTTATGTACGACTAATTAAGTTTATTTTTAATTGGTCATTGAAATTACGAAACATGATTAAAATTTAAACATTCATTCTTTCATTTTTGTATTGCCTTTCGCAGTGTTACGACCTATGTATGTAGTGATATAGATATTTAGTAGTGCAATTTTTTTATCTGTCGGGATTTATCAAGCTTGTCAAATAATTTATAAATCGATCAGACATTAGACGTTAGAATATGGTATGGTTACAAATATTATTGTACGAATATGTATGTTGATAAGCAATTATAACAAATAAGTTAATAATTTAAATAATATAGGATTGTTTGATACCATTTTTATTGGAATTTTAGTTTCACATTTATTCTTTCTAGTTTATATTATTATTTTTGTTCATTTCATTGCAGATGAGCACCAAATGCAACTACGATTTGCTGAGCAGCTAGAAGAAACGTTCCGGACGACAGAGACTGCAAGGGGGCCCTGGCATCCCCTGATAAAATGGTGAGCATTTCATTTCACTTTATTTTTTTAGTATAAATAAATCATTTTTATTTTATATTAAGAATTTTCTGATATTAAAAGTGCAAAACTACTCTTACAATATAAACAATAATTTAAACATTTTTTCCAAGCGTTCTGTTATTATTTATGAATTGTGAATTGCAATACCATATAACATATATACAATTTTTAAATTAAATGGAGTTATTGTCTAGAAAATATATTGGTTGAAATTTTTTGATCTGTGGCTGGAAATATATTAAATTTTTATAATATGTTAATTTAAATTTCGACAATACAGTATTTTATAACAATTGATTTTCACTTTTGACTTGAAAATGGTCCGAAACGTCGTCATTTTGAATTTAATAAACATTTAATAATCGATGGAAGCTTATTTATCCAAGAATCCTAAATAATACTTCAGAAAAAATAATCGTAATTTATCAAAATATATGATACCACCCAAACCCATACAGGTTGTCTCAATAAGCTTGCTCACTATTGGTAACTTTTTTATTTGAAGAGGTACGAGGTTGGTTAAATGAGCAAAATTGTGCTATTTTAAATTAGAAAATTGGTCAAGTAGACAAAATAAAATTTGTGTCAGCGGTTCTCAAAATTTGGGACAATATACATATTTTTTAAATGGAACCATATATTTTTTATTATCTTATTGGAAAGAGTATTTTTTTCTCTTTCCAATAAGGTAATGTTGTTTATGTACAATTTTTTCAAATAAACGAGTTATTTACAGTTAAAAATTTAAATTTTGTAAACTATTTTATTATTCAATAATGTTTAATAACTTTACAAATGAAGAAAAGTTAGATATGATCGTGCTATATGGAAAGTTATATCTAGACACCAGTTACGTAGAACGGTCGACTCTCTTTCCAAAAGAGTTTAAATGTGCGAAAGAAATAATGGCTTTCAATTTGAATATTTTCTTTGCTTTGTTATTACTGTAAAATAAATTAATAAAATAATAATTTTATAAAAGACAATTGTTTCTATAGTTTACTTGACCTAAACTAATAAAAGATAATTTTTTTCTTTAAACGTAAATAACTCGTTTATTTGAAAAAAATGTACATAAACAACATTACCTTATTGGAAAGAGAAAAAAATACTCTTTTCAATAAGATAATAAAAAGTATATAGTTCCATTTAAAAAATATATATTCTGTCCCAAATTTTGGGAACCGCTGACACAATTTTTATTTTGTCTACATGACCAATTTTCTAATATAAAATGGCACAATTTTGCTAATTTAACCAACCTCGTATCTCTTCAAATAAAAAAGTTACCAATAGTGAGCAAGCTTATTGAGACACCTGTATATCATCCTCATATATCATCTCACTAAATGATGATGATGATATTCCAGAATGTTCTTTTGGAGTGCTGCTAGTGATACGTCTGTTGCGTTGTGTGTGTGTGAATGGATTTAGCCTTAAAACTTCTGAGCTACTAGAATTTGATACATTTTCTCTGGTGGATGTTGGTGCAGTGCTTTGTGCGTTGGATTTGAAAACATGGAGTGTTCGGGATTAACAACGACGGCAGGGAGATATAAATACCTGAATAATAATTGTCGAAAATATCGTTTATCATAAATGTATTTGTTTTACTTATTGTTAAGTTGTGATTATTATATGTGTACAGTGTATTTATTATTTTGTATATTTGTCAGTGTGTGAATAATATAAATTCCTACCTATAAATACATAGACTGTGAAATTTACATACGGAAAAAATGGTATTACTTATACATGTCAAATATTATACAATCACATATTCTAACATTCTAACGCTACAGAAAAAGTCTTGATCCTAATTTTTGGTTAAAACATAACATTTAGCCTGGCGAAGTAGGTAATTGGCATAATTTGTTAATACATTACGTACTCTACAGTAAGACTATTACAAATTCATGCTAAATAATAATTAAAATACTTATTTCATATAGTATTGATTTAATTATTAATACATTTTTTACTTATACGAGCCCCGTCGCAAATTAGTTCGCCCATTTCTTAAAAATTCATTTATCATGACTTAACTAATAGAATTTGTAATAAAAATTATTTAAAATGAAAATTTTTCAACATTGTAACGTAATTTTAAATTAAATTTTTAGCTAAAGATTAAAAATTTAACGGTATAACCGTAACAGAAATCAATATTAATTTCATATTACTTACCAATATTGGGTAACATCGTTTTTTATTTTAAATTATTACTGTAATACTTTTAGGGCCGGTCTTATAAACAATAAATTAATCCTTAGTTAGTTACTGCACAAGTAAATTAAATGGACCATTAGAAAAGAAATGGATATTATAAAACTAATCTCACTATCAAATAACTAACGGGGGATTTAATTAAATTTTAGTAGTGTGTTTGTGGTTTTGTGAAAAGTTTCTATATTCACATTTGTTATAAACGTAAATCAGTTGATTTGACAGTTGGAAAAGAAACGTGATCGTGGGAAAAATCATATTGATATTGTAAAATATAACCTATTAGATATTGTTGAAGATTATTTTCATATAATTTGCAACGACCCGGTTGCGTTAAATCGTAAGGTTATTACTAGCTGATTCATTGCGGAAATTGACATATTTCTTAATGTTAGTAGTCATATATTTCCTTCAATCTGTCCCAATATGTGTAACACACATTGGTTTGACAATCGAAATCTCTTTTTAAACTCATGGCTCGTACCACGATCCTGGTTTTAACAAAAACGCTGTTTTAAGAAATGTCAAATTCAAATTTCAAAATGTAATTTCACCCTTATGTTAAAAGAACAATTTATTTAAAAATATTTGTTTGAATACAAACTATGTTCTGCTTTAAAATCATATTTTGATAAATTTCATAGTATTTATTATCATCATTAAATAATGAAATTTGACATTTCTTAAAACAGTGTTTTAGCTAAAACCGTGATCGTGGTACGAGCCATTGTCATCATATATTTCATATGGATTTGTCCTGTTTCGGAACAATTTTGGTAGCCTACCTCGTGCAAATATAAATGCATCATCATTATCTGTTTATGAATCTGAGGACAATGATGATACAGACTCTAAAGATGACATACTCGACACATACATTTCTTAAAAAAATATTTAAAAAGTAAATAGTTCCCTATTTCAATTGTTTTAAAATAAACATAACAAAAAAAATACAGTTTGACGTTTCTTTAACAACTGATTTAAATCTAAGAGCATGAAATTCCGCAGTTACTTTAATAGGTCGATTTACTTGTCATTAAACTTTTATAATACCCAAATCTTCAGTTAAATTAGTTTAGTAGCTAACTAAATTTTAACTGTTGATTAAATAGTTTTATAAGACCGGCCCTTAGATATTTTATTTAATTTTTGTCAGTATTTCCTGAATTGGCAAAACTAATTATTATTTCATTTTACAAAAAAAAAGATTAAAATATTTAAGAAAACATATTTTGGTGTATCATTAAAACTACAAAATGTTTGTAATATTAATAAAAATAGCGATAATTTATGTTAGTAGTTATTCTTATCATATATTAACTAAATAACATGAAATGAACTGATGTGCTAAGGTGGGGGGCTCGTATGAATCATCTGGTTTCAAAACCCAACAAATTGAAACGGATTCGTCTCTTCAATCTCCTTAATTTAGTTATGTTTACGTATCAAAACTCAACAAATTCATATAACATTTACGGTCGCATTTGGGATCTAATACCAACAAATCCAAATTATCCAATCTGAGAAGCGGTTTGGAAGTCTCTTGGTCCTATTAGGTGTATACATTTTGTTTAATAACGTCACTTGTTTCTTTGCAATTATTGTAAGGAAATAGAGTTCATAGGGTTTTATTAACAATATCAAAATTTTAAATATCAATAATTTATAATAAACAATTGCAGAGTGGAGGTACGAACATAATTCAATTTAAACAATCGGGGGGGTTAGAGCCTAAAGGCTGGTTTATATAAGCTGTAACCTAAAGACTTTATTTGGAGTATCCTTTGGGAACCTTCATGGGATTCGTAGTCGAGTGAATTTGGTCTTAATGTTCCATATATTTATTTCAATATTTAATACAACAATCATATGTACGTTCCGGGTAGAGATGCATTCGGGCCATGCCGGACAAGGCTTTGAGGTTAAGATCGACTCGGTCCGAAAATAAAAATTACCGGCCCGACTCGAATATCGACTCGACAAAAAAATTAGCTAGCCCGGCTCGAAAATTGACTCGAAATCGGGCCGGGCCGGGCCAAAGCTCAAAATTGGGTGCATCCGGCATTCCTAATGTTTATTTTTATGCTAAAGCGAAATGTTTAACTTTTTTCTTGTCAAACTTATAAAAAACCTTTACATTCTTATAACTTTCAACATTAGTTAACATAAGTAGTTAAAAAAGAGACCCTTCTAGTGTAAGTTTGTTATAAAAATTACAGACCTACATGTATTTAATACTTTGTTTACCAAAGCCGTTCGAAAATTTAAACAACTTTTTCACAAATCTTATATAAAGAAATATAATTTACATAAGGATTTTTTATCTAATTTTGTTTCTGCTCAAAAATAGGACAAGAAATCATTATGGTAGGAACAAAAATCACTTTTATTTAAGTTTACAATAATAATAGCAACATCACAATATAATTATTATACTTTAGTGAATAACCTTGAATTCTTGAAGTAAAATAATACATTTTTATTTATTAATATGTGAAGTTTGTTGAAATTAAATCATTTTGATCCTTTTTAACTTCATCCATTTTCATTAAAATATTAAGGAAACTGTGCTTTTGGTTAAACTATAAGATTTTTCGGGCCGGCCCGAAAAGCTCGAAATCAAAAGTCCGACTCGCCTCGATTTTTGAAAATGATTAGCCCGATTCGGTCCGATAAAAAATATCTTCGGCCCGGCTCGATGATCGACTCGAAATAGAGGCGGGCTTCGGGCCGAGCCGGGCCAAAGCTCGAGATCGAGTGCATCTCTAGTTCCGGGCAAAAATTAGCTCAACCTTCAACTTCACCTGTCGCCATGATGATAGCTTGTATCAGTTTATTTTTCATCGTTCCTGTTATGATTACCTATAAATCATGGATATGATTTTTTCACATAAACTGTAAAAATGTATTGATAATTGGATTTCAAAAATGTGAAATTTTATATATAATTATTGCTGAAGATGGGCTAAGTTTTGCCCGAAACGTACATATGACTGTTGTATTAAATATTGAAATAAATATATGGAACATTAAGACCAAATTCATTCGACTACTAAATACTTTATCTTAGCATTAGCATTAAACTTTACATTACCAATAAGAGCAGGCCGATAATGTCATTTTTTGTAAAAGCGACACGTCCTTTTATCATAAATGTGTATATTTGCATTATCTAATTAACTGTACAAGCCCTAATCCATATTAGTTGGCGTAGTAGCTAAAATTTTATTTTATTTAGCGTATACTAATAATAACGAACGTAATTATCGAATTTTTTAAAAAAATATTATAGATATTTTGTGGTTCTTGTGCTACATAACAAGGTATATTTTCTAATATTTTGTTGTTTTACTGTCAAATGAAATAATTCTTAGCTTTACTAACAATACGAGAAAAACAAAGTCTGAAAAGAATTGACTTGATAAATAATAGAAATTTACTAATAATTTTTTAGTTATCATACTGTTAAATATTTGTTTAGCTGGAAATATAATTTAAAGTTACGTTATAATGTGAATATATCTTTACTTTAAATAAAAAATAAAAACTTTCTCTATTATTATTAGAAATAATACTACTTATGTCACGATAAATGAATTTAACAAATATGTCAACTAATATGGATTAGGGCTCGTATTTTTTCAATTACTCATTTGTTAATCAAGACAATGTGATAGAACTCTTCAAAAATAACAAACGTCAAATTAACAGTCTCGAATATCGCCAGAATCAAGATATAGTACACACATATACTCTTCTGATTAGTCGGCATAACATTTTGCATTACAAATTTAGAAATTGCCATATTCTAGGGTTAAGGCATAATGTTAAGGTTAAGGTTACAGCTACATATACCGTAGCATGCATTTGTGTATACTCCAATTATTAATGCAAAGTCATAATGATAATGCTAAGGTAAATGCATAAGTTTACAGCTTACATAAACCAGCCTTAACAAAAAAAAATTAAATGTTAATATTCTTATAGGAAAAACATAAAAAAAATAAAATGATCCTTTAGAAGACTATAGTTAAAGATGATTCAGTATGCAGTATCAATTTTGCGGGAATCAGTTTATGAGATCCCCGACCGAATTGTCTGATCTTCTTCTATTTATTAGAGTTTAATTTGACTTATTTTTGTAATATAATAAAATGAAACCCCTGTTTTTATAAAAGTCCAAAATAAAAGAAATTTTGGAACTGAGTTCAATTTAATCATTTACAGAACGTGAAAAATTCAAAGTTTAAAATAAAACAAGCCAAATCCATTTTTTAAATTTAAATTTTTACATTGTTAACTAGTTTTTCTTGTTAAACAAAGTAGTTTCTAGTTATTTGTCATTAATATTATATGTATACTGATGTTTTTATGTATTTATTCATTTGGAACATTCAACACAGTTTTTTTTGCGATTTCCCAAAATTTGACCGAAATGGATTTGTTGGGTTTTGAAACTAAGCGATTCATATATGTTGCTGACGAATTTCTCATATCGCATCACCGCGGAAAAAGTGAGAAAACTTAAAATCAATAATTTTTAGAAAATCAATTTTAAAGTTTTATAGAAAAAAATAAACTGTTGCCATTTGAATTGAAATAAATAATATATTATCCTCTAATTTGGCATACAATGTAGGAGGCTGTTGTACTCAATGATATTCATTATTTCAAATATATATATATATATATATATATATATATATATATATATGTCACTATTACTGACTGGGCAAGCATAAGTTAAGTCAGAAACCACACTTTTAGCCCTTGTATAATTAATAAGAAAATATGAGTTGTAAAATTTTTGTCCATGAAAATCTACATTATTTTCATTTTCATATATATAAATCTAAAAATTTGAAAATTTAGACTTGTCATTTTTTTCGCGGGGGTGCGATAAAATAACTACACGTTATTTTCATATTTTTTAATGAAGTTTATAAATGCTAATATGTCATTTTTTAAGCTGTCAAAACATTTAATGGATAATTGCATGCATAAACATATTAATCATAATTGCATTGGAGAGTTTGTATCGCGAATAGAACAGCTAATAAAATGAACCAAATTTGACAATAAACACTTGTCCTTGTTGAAATACTCAAATTACCCTAGTTTTTATCTTACAAAATATGTACATGTATGTATGCATTATGCTAATTGTAACTACTTGGAAAATACAACTTAACATGTGATTGTACAATTCCGATATTTATTGATGTGTAAATGAATCATATATCTTAATACACTTGCTCTACTTAATATTCTACAGATGTATGATACAGTTTATCTAAGATTTATAAACAAACTAGCTATTTGGATTATTAAAATTATAATATTCATTGATCTACTTTCAATTGTCTCGTAATATACATGCATAATATCAGAAATATATCCATCTCGATAAGTCTTAGATAAAATGTCGAAATACGTATATAATGTAACTACTTTTAAAATACATATAACTTAATATACATTTGATGATACACATTTCATTTTATTTATTGTATATAATAGATTTGTAAATATATTACATAAATGACCAATAAACACCACAAAATGAATACAATCTTTCAATTGAAAAACCCAATTTTTCCTTCCCTAAAATAAAAAATTTCAGGCAACCTGCAATTCACCTAAATACAAACTATAGCATCAATTAGCGACCGGCAGCACCTGAACGAAACCAGCAATCTTGCGAACTGAAGATCCAAGTTCGATTCCAGCTACCAGCTAATTTCGAGCCGCAAGCAGCAGCAAGCGATCCGCAGTAGCTCGATTATATAATCGCCAATACAGCGAGCGAACCACAGCAGCCCGATTATGTAATCGCCGATGTACAGCAAGCAATCCACGCCAGTTCGGTTACGTAATCGTCAATATACAGCCTGCAAGCAAGGCTTCTGGTCGACAAAATTCAAAAATCGTGTAAAATCGACGTTTTAGAGCTGTAGCGGCTGAAAAGTAGCACTTTACTGCCGCTACGAGCATTTTTCAGCCGCCAACCGAGAATTCAGCCGATCGGAAGGCTATAGCAAGGCTTTTGGTCGTCAAAATTTAAAAATCGAGTAGAATCAAGAATTTTTTAGCTGGCAGACGTGTGTACAGCTGATCGATAGCCTACTATTCATAAAAATTCAAATCTCAAGCGTATAGCAAGGCGAGTACTCCTCATATCATAAATCTCTGATTCGGCAGGCTGTAGAAAAGCACCAAAATTCAAATCACAAGCGATCGACACGCCATAGCAAGGCTTGTAGTCATCAACTTGAATCTCAGATTCCCCACCAAAGGCTTCCAGCTGGATATAATACTGGCTGTCTGATAATTTTACAGCCATTCCGGTCAGCATGAGCGTTGGAGCTGTACCGGACACTCTTGACCGTGATATTACGTAATCACGGCTCTATCGAGCTATATACAGGCTTTTGCTGGATTTCTGGCTGGCTGGCCAGCTAGCCACCAGAATCCGTACCTGGACCGTAGGCCAGGCACGGGCTGGTGGTTTGCTGGTTGCAGTAGGATGGGCTGGATGCTCGGATGGTTGCAGGGTGCAGGTAGCTAGTAGGCGGGAATCGAACCTGGATCTTTGATTGCAAGATCTTGTAGCTCGTCGCTCTGGTTTCAGATTGACGGGCTACAGGATCATTGCTAGCAAGCGGGATATGAAGCTAGATCTTAGGAATGCGATTTTTGATATTTGTATTGTAAAAAAAGAGTTTCTTATTTTAACTGTGATTTATTGGTCAGTGATACATATATTACATAATAATGAGACATTATACATGAAATACATTGTTTTTCAGAATTATAACACAATTAATTAGATGAATGATAAATTTATTATATCGATCTATATGTTAGTGATACATTATGAGATGTTCGCAGTTTTACAAATATAAAGATAATATATGCTCTAACAACGTCAAGTTTGACTTTGAAAATGTAGCTATAAAAGATCACTTATATTATGCATATATTAACAAAGGATGATAGTTTTTTAATAAGGAAATATAGTCCAATTTTTAATAAGAATAACTTTATTACTATGTGTACATAAATATATTAAGACTCAAATGTAAAGTATATCATATATTTTTGATGGGTGTATGTGTACATTATATAATATATTTTCTACAATACTAATTACGAATATAAACACATTTATGCCTTTTTGTTTATGATTTTATTACGAGTATAGTATAAGTGTAACAGCGTAAAAGTATATCATTTTTTTCGTAAGATGTAAGAAGATGAATTTTTGCCTAAGTGCATAAATGAATATATGAATGATTTTCTGCAGTGGAAATTCCATTTAAATGTTTCACAGTGTAAGAGTATGATTTACTGACGGCAACACGATATTCTTCTAAGTGTAACAGTATATACATATATGAATTTCTTGAAAAGAATAAATATTTTACAAAGTGAAAGCGTCTAATAAGGGTTGCTAACTTGGTATATTTCATAGAAAAAATTCTAATACGAAAGAAAATATTTATTTATGTCAGACATTTTAAAATCAGTCTTTTTATAATATGCCCAGGCTTTTTAAAAATGACTAGTCGAATTATAAATTGAGTATACATTTTCTTTTGGTGAAATATCTAAGGAAAATTAACTCCAAAATTCAACATTTTACAATTTGTCTAGTTATTTTGAAAAAAAAACCTAGGCGTATTATAAAAGGACTAATTTTACAATCTACAATCTGCCTACTACATGTGTGAATGAACGTCAAAATGCAAATCAATATTTATCTACGACAATCATAAAATGTTATATTTTTAACGGAAATTTTCATCTTAATAATTATATTGTGGCGTGAAAATTTAATTTTGAAGGTGGAAAAACTTTGATTTATATGAATATTTTGTTACGGAAATGAATGTAAATTTTTCTTTCAAGTGTTTATTTATTTATTTATTCTGTGACACTTTTTGTAAATGAGAATTGAAAGAATGTAATGATATTTTTCGAAGTGTTAACATTATATGCCCGCATATATGATAGAGGATGAAAATGAAGATACAGGAAAAAATCAGGCTGTTTCTATTTGATAATTTTGAGTTGATTTTTAAAGGTTTAATTGTTATTTCTGCGTAGCTACTCTAAAATCGATAAAATAATGACTGAGTAAACTTTTACTTTCATAGGAAATGGGAACTTTAATATTTTAAAAATTAAGCTAAACAGGGACACTTTTTTTTCAAATTTGAATTCAGAATGCATTTCTCTATAAGGAAACAAATTTTCAAAAGTAGTAAATCGTTGAAACTAATTTCAGACATGCTTATTTCAGGACAACTACGTTTTCATATAAAATTTCAAATTTATAAATTATTACATTGAAAACTAAGTTAAATATGGACTTGCGGTTTGCGAATTTGATTACAAACGTTTACTTTTTAAGTATATACGTAGTTTCTAAAAATTTGAATCGTTGAAATAATTTTCAGGAATGCTTGGACTTAGTTTTTTCATGTACCTTACAGACAGTATGTATGTTATATGGATTTGTAATGAGTAATGAAATGTATATGAACTTTAACATAATACGCTTTGAAAATATATTTAGACATATATGTGTTGTATATTGTAAGATTTTATTATGCCTTATTCTTATAAACTATCAGAATATTATTGCGTTGTTAAGTGATACATGTCCTGAAAATATTTTCAAGGAAAATACAATTGTAGAGGAAATTTCGACTTTAAATATTTGGATCATAACAGTGCGGTGCGAGTATCATGATATTCAAATTTGAATTCAGCATTTATTTTACTAACCAGATACAAATATCTAATTATTGAATCTCTGAAAATATTTTCAGGAATGTTTGTTCAAAGTAAGTGTATTTGTAAAAGAAATTTCAACTTTAAATGCGTGCATTTTCCTATACCCTACAGATAGTATGATTTTTTTCATGGATTTGTCATGAAATGTAAGTGAACCTAAACATAATACGCTTTTAAAATTATGACTGAAGTACTTATATCGTATTCTAATATGATCAGATTATATTGTTATGAACCTTGTAATATGTATTTGTCTCACATATAGGAAATTAATTTTTATTTATATTCATATATTTAACATACAATATCTTGAGGGTTACAAATAAATATAGGGGTGTGTTGGGGTGAACTAAGGCGCATTCTCTTCCGGGGTGTATCCTCACATTTTGGGAAGTCCTTGTGACCATCTCTAACGATGAAATCAGCATTCATGTCCATGTGTAACTCTCTCAGATCCTTCTGCAGTTCGTCCAAGTCCATAGCTCATCTCTGTTGTACAGTGTTCTGTGAAATTAAAAAATATACTCGAAATTGGGAAATTTAAACTATAGGACGTACAAAATAATTGAACTTAAGTGCAGAATATAAAGATTTGTTCCAGTCGTTCGTAATTATTAAAAACAAGTTTAAATTTAGCAAGATATTGTGATCAATCAATTTCTGAATTATTGATTACATTAGGTATGTGTATGATATAAAAGTAATTTCATAATGACGCATAAGTTAAGAGTAACTGGTATAAATACAACTATAATAAAATAAAACAAAAATTGTAATATTGCCCTTTAATTTCAAATACATTTTTAATTACGTAAATATAGAATAAAATATATATAGCTTAATAAATGGCATATGTTACAGAACATATTCATATTAAAATATTTTATATGAGAATAAATCTAAATGCTCGTATTATCAATAAATGCAAACTATTTTTAATACAAACTCAACAATTAAAATTTTTATATCATATCTACACTAGAAATGGTCTGTCTAAGCGAATAATGGCTGATACACCCAGTAATGGATATAACTAACGAATACAAAAATAAATAAAAAAACTTACTATGAATAAATGATGTAGCTAGATATAACCCCAGGTCCTGCAGGTATCCAAAAGTCCTCTCCAAGCACCAGGAAGTCGTCCTCCAAGCCACACTACACGAGCACACCACACACACGTCTGTTCACTAGCACTGCAACAATAAAAATGACTAAATGAATTCATGTAACAGTTGGGCATTAAATAATCATACAAAACAATCAACAGACAACAATCAAAATGAGTTATTAGTTATAACTGATGTCTATGTATTACATAACTTGTTGATCGGCCATTAACTTTTAAAATTTGTTATGAGGGTCTATAAACTACGCGCGAAAAATAATTTGAGTCCCCAAGGGTTGATAATAAGGGTAGTACTAATTTTCTAAGTAAAATAAATAATGGAAAATACATATTGCAGAGAATTTTTTATCAATAATAATCAGGCCCGTAGCCAGGAACCATCAATAGATGGGGCTATAATTTTTTCAGAGGGGGCTGAAAATTAATAAAAATAGTATAAATTTTTAGTAATATATATATAGTATTTATTCAAAACAAAAATAATATTCACGATAATCGACAATGTAGGTACTTAAATGTCAATAATACAAACAATTTAGTTAAGATATTTTTAAGATTTTTCTAGGTGGGGCTTGGTCAGTTCGTAGGTGGGGCTCAGCCCCACCTGGCCACCCCCTGACTACGGGCCTGATAATAATTATAACTAAATAATACAAAAACATATAAATATTATATCAATTAATACAAAAATTAAAGCAAAAACCTCTTCTGTAGCGTACATTTCTGGATGCCGGTTGTCGGCAGTTAATGGAGCACTTTCCGGCATATGATTTGATAGAAAATTGCCATTTATATTTTTGCTAGCGTGATGCTAATTTTGTAAAAATTAGTGCACATTATGAAAGATTTAAAATTTGCAATCCACAACTAGATATCTCAATTAGTTTGAAAGATATCGTTAACCACATATCATTTTGTTTTGATGCGAAATCTATTTTTATATTTTTTTAAAAAAAATATATGTTTTTAGTGATGCCACCTATATAGGCATTGGTTCACATACCGTGAATTTCCAGATAAAATGCAACATAAGTTGTCAATGTCAAATAAACTTGATATCACGCTCGCGTTTTAAATACCGTGTGTATTTTTTAACGTGAAACATTGAGTTTGCCATATCCATGGTTACGACTTCATATTTGATTGACAGCAATGTATTTGCCCGCTCTATTTAAAATGAAACATAGGAAACGAATCTGACAGAAGTATTATATTTAAATATTGTAAGAAATTTAGCGGAGTTAGAAAACCACTCAGGAGCACTAAACATATTTCGGGCACAAGGTGCACACAGTATTTTTTCTACATCTAAATTTAATTTTTAGAAAACAGGTATAATTATTTAAACAAAATTAACCTCTAATGACATCTTGTCAATACGACAGATAACCGTTGAATTTTCGTATAAGTTATGATTTGATATTTGATTGACAGCAATGTATTTGTCTGTCTCATTTAAAATGACACATGGGGAATGAATTTGACAAAAGTATTATATTTAAGTATTGTAAGAAATTTAGCTGAGTCAGAAAACCACTCGGGCACAAGGTGCACACTATGTTTTTTCTACAACTAATTTTAATTTTGAATGGAGGTATAATTATTTAAACAAAATTAACCTCTAATGACGTCTTATCAAATGTCAAATTCGTTCCTTATGTTTCATTTTAAATGGAACGGGCAAATACATGGCTGTCAACCAAATGTCAAGTCGTAACCATGGATATGACAAACCCAATGTTTCACAATAAAAAATACTTACGGTATATTTACTAAATTGTTACTTATTACAATGCTGATTATAGTTTGAAAAATGTTTATAATATGTTTGCTAATTTATCTTTTGAAAGTCTTAGATCAAATCCTTCTGCAGTTTTGCGAATATTAACAAAATATAAAAGTGATGGATGCTTAGATAAGAATCATACGAAAAGGGCAAGAACAAAAACTGCGCGAACTGAAGAAAATGAAAATAATTTATAACGTGCAATAGAAAAAAAATCAGCTGTCTACAAAAATTTTGGCAAATCAATTAAATATTTCCAAAACTTCTGTATTTAAATAATTAGAAGACGAAAAATTTCATTCTTGTCATTTTCAAAATCTCCAAGAGTTAAGATACTGCTCTTATTACTTTCCTACGTTATTTATAAATCAGTATTATTTTGATAAGTTTATTTAATATTGACAACCTATGTTACATTTTATCTGGAGTGATACATATGTGTAACTGGTATCCGTAATAATACATTAATAAATGTAAATATTGCATCGTAGCTGAAATTAAAGGTATACTACCAGAATATTATTGCATTGTTTATGTGATATATTTCCTGAAAAATTTTCAATGCAATTACATTTGTATAGGAAATTTCGACTTTAAATGTTTGGATTTTAACAGTCCGGCGAGAGTATCAAGATATTCAAATTTGAATTCAGCATTTATTTTATTTTTCTATACGGACACAAATATCTAATTATTGAATCTCTGAAAATATTTTCAGGAATATTTGTTGAAAGCAAGTACACTTGTAGAGGAAATTTCAACTTTAAATGTTCGTAGCGCGAAGTTTAAGTTAAATACGGAATATGGATTTGTGCTATCGATATTTGAATTCATCGTGCATACAACTGAAGTACTTATACCATATTCTAATATACTTCTTATTTGAATATGCTATGCTTTTATGTAGGCATTATTTTTATAGTACTTATGATCAGCTTATATTATTATTAACCTTATAATATGTATTTATATTTGTATATCACATATATAGGAAATGAAGTTTTATTTATATACATATATTTTACAAATAATATCTTGAGGGTTACAAATACATATAGGGGGTGTTATGGGGGTGAACCAAGGCGCATTCTCTTCCGGGGTGTATTCCTCACATTTTGGGAAGTCCTTGTGACCATCTCTAACGTTGAAATCAGCATTCATGTCCATAAGTAACTCTCTCAGATCCTTCTGCAGTTCGTCTAAGTCCATAGCTCATCTCTTTTGTACAGTGTTCTGTGAAATTAAAAAATACACTCGAAATTAGGAAATTTCGTTATTATTAAAAACAAGTTTAAATTTAGCAAGATATTGTGATCAATCAATTTCTGAATTATTGATTACATTATGTATATGATATAAAAGTAATTTAATAATGACGCATAAAAGTTAAGTAACTGATATAAATACAATTATAATAAAATAATATAAAAATTATAATATTGTCCCTTAATTTCAAATACATTTTTAATTACGCAAATATAGAATAAAATATACCTATAGTATAAATGGCATGTTACAGAACATATTCATATTAGAATATTTTATATGAGAATAAGTGTTTTAATACAAAATCAATAATTAAAATTTTATTATCATATCTACACTGGAAATAGTCTAAATATTGTCAATTAATTCAATCAACAATTATTATTTAAATGTATCATACACACTGGAAATAGTCTAAAGGAATAACGACTGATACACCCAATTATAGGTAAACTACTTACTAATACAGAAATAAATAATTAGAAAACTTACTATGACTAAATTAAGTAGCTAGAAATAACCCCAAGTCCTACAAGTGTCCAAAAGTCCTTTCCAAGCACCAGGAAGTTGTCTTCCACGTCACACTACACGAGCACACCACACACACTTCTGTTCACTAGCACTGCAACAATAAAAATGACTAAATGAATTCATGTAATAGTCGACCATTAAATAATCATACAAAACAATCAACAGACAACAATCAAAATGTGTTATTAGTTATAATTGTTGTCTATGTATTAAAAAACTTGTTGACCGATCATTTATTTTTGAAATTTGTTATCAAGGTGTATGGACTACGCGAGAATCCTCAAAGTTGATAATAAGGGTAGTACCAATTTTCTAAGTGTAATAAATCATTGAAAATAATTAGGTACTGCTGATTTTTTTATTAATAACAGTTATAACTAAATAAGGCTAAAACATAAAAGTATTATATCAATTAATATAAAAATTAAAGCAAAAACTTTCAAGCGTATATTTCCCGATACTGGCAGTCAATGGAACACTTGCCGGCATATGATTTGATGGAAATTTGCAACTTTTATTTTTTGTTTGTGTGATGTTAATTTTACAAAAATTAGTATTTATAGGAAAGAATGTCTGAGGATTCTAAATTTTCAACCCACAATTCAATATCTCAATTAGTTTTCAAGATATTACTAACCAAACATCACATTTCATTTATGCGATTTTGATGAAATTTTTATATTTTTCTTAGGTTTTATTAATTTTAACTTTATGGGGATTAGTACACATATAAAAGAAAGTCTGGGGATTCAAAATTTTCAACTCGGAAGTCGATATCTCCAATAGTTTTCAAGATATTGTTAACCAAACATCGTGATTTTGATGAAAATTGGTTGCGTTAATAGATTTAAAATATTATTAGGTACTTACTTGTATTAGTAATGATAGGTGAATTTATTTTACGTATCATCCATTAGCACTTCATCACTGGAACTTGTAGTCATCAACGATTTTCACACAATAGACTACACTTTCTATAGTGAGTGTACACTATGTAAGACTCACATCATTTATAACACTTCATATTAGTGAAGCAATATAGAACACTTTTAAGGACAATTATATTATTTATTTTAATAATATGTATATTGTACGTTTTTAAAAACATATAGTAAACTAACGACGCCAACAATCAAATTTTGACTGAGGATTAAACACCTTAATAAACATCAAAGAGCAGACAATTTATGTAACATTTCTATAAAAATAATTAAAAATTTATGAATTAGGATTCCATTGTATAATAGAAGATAAAGTTTAAAATATGCTCTGATATTTTGATTTTATTGATAATAATAATTAGTGAATATTTAAATATAGTTTACTATTAATTTAATAAAATTAGATTATTTTGCAAAATTTAAACTAATAGGGAACTATTTAAAAACTTATGAAATATTTTAGATTTATATCTCAAACAAGACAAATAATAGTTTTTCGGTACCTATAAACACACTTCACTGAAGCAATACACGATTATTCACAAGCACCCCACGTTCACTTCACCAAAGTCTGAATAGAACTGAAGTCTTCATTTTAAAAACATAATATTAATATTACAACGTAACAACTAACACTAATTATGTGTTAATTGATTACATCTTTTATACTTTGGCGCTAAAATAAACAATGTTTATGTTTGTTTGCAGGTTCCGCGAAGGGCATTTCTACACCCAGCGCTAGGATGCGGTAACTACAACAAGAGGCGAAGATAATAGATGATTTTTTATAAGAATAAATAAAAGAGTGTTTTATTTACCTTTCCTTTGTAATAACAAAAGGGACAGGGAAATATCGTAATATTTAAAGATTTTTCCGAATTTTCCTATCCTATCCGTTAGTTTTAAGTTTTCTAGGTACGAAAATAACCATCCGATAGGAGTCCGCCCTTTTATTAAGGGCGAAGGGCTTATTTGAACCCTTAGGGAAAATCTGACCACGGATTTCAATTATGCAGATCCAAGTAAGTTTAAAAACACTTGTCCGGCCTTTCTAGCCCTTTTAGTTCAGGAATTAGCGCAGGCCCTTCGCCACAAACTTGAAGGGCAAATATATTGTAAACCAAACGGTTTTCATCAATTCTGTGCAAGCCAATGGAAAGCGCGGGTTCGAATCCTCCCTATACGATATTTTCCGGCCCTTTAGCCCTTTAAATTAACGAATTTAAGCGTTAGACCCTTCGGAAAACTTTAAGGGCTTGTATTTCGGAAATGGCTGGGATTTCAGCGATTTCCTTGAAATTTCGCGTTCCCTTAGCATCCTTTGAAAAACAGGGGTCGTAGAATAACATATATGAGTTTTAAGGGCGTAGGGCCAAGGGTTTAAAAATTGCCTAATTGAAATTTGACAGCCAGTTTTTTTTTAAAAAAGTTGAACAAATTCTCACTTTTTTTACTCTCCGTCCTATTTACCTCTTGTACATTATAGGTGTTTTCCGTGATATTTCTAACAAATTTAACAATGTTTTAAGAGTTGTTTTATTAGAATAGCTTACTGAGCAAATTTATAATATTTTTGTCTAAATTTTTTGATTATTTCTACATGTTGCATATAATTAGTTAGTGTCGGCCCTTCGATATGAAATTCAAGGATAAATATATAGTAAACCAAAGGGTTTTCATCAATTCTCTGCAAGCCCATGGAAAGCGCGGGTTCGAATTCTCCCGATACGCTATTTTCTGGCCCTTTAGCCCTATAAATTAACGAATTTAAGCGTTAGACCCTTTGGAAAACTTTGAGGGCTCGTATCTCGGAAACGGCTAGGATTTCAGCGATTTCCTTGAAATTTCGCGTTCCCTTAGCATCCTTTGAAAAACAGGGGTCGTAGAATAACATATATGAGTTTCAAGGGCGTAGGGCCAAGGGTTTAAAAATTGCCTAATTGAAATTTGACAGCCTGTTTTTAAAAAAAGTTGAACAAATTCTCACTTTTTTTTTGAAGTCACATTTTTTTGTTCTACATAATTTATAAAGTCGTAGATGTTATTTTTAATAAAATTAGACATGTTTTAAGGATAATTCTCAAATGATTTTTGATTAGTTTTTCTACAATATTTCCTTAGTTTTAAAATGGCATTTTATAACATTTGTTAATATGCATAATATACGAGCCCTAATCCATATTAGAATTATTTGTTAAATTCATTTATGTTGACTTAAATAGTATTATTTCTAAAAATAATGGAAGAAGTTTTAAAGATAGTTCTATATTATAACGTAACTTTAAATTATATTTCTAACTAAATATAAATATTTAACAGTATAATAATAACTCAAATTTATTATTATTTATCAAGATTGGATAATTCGCCTATTATTCTTAAAAATTGCTTTAGTTTTTCATGGTGTCTTCTAAACTCTGACAAACAAATGACGTCAATTCTTTTCAAACTTTATTTATTTTTCTTGTATTGTTATTAAAGCTATGGATTATTTAGTTTGATATTACAATATCAAAATATTTCAGAAAATAACTATAATAATATCGATAATTACGTTAGCTAATATTTGTAAGCGCAAAATAAAATATTAGCGAGTAGTCCAACTAATGTGGATTAGGGTTCGTACTTCTCTTATTTTATTTCACTTGTAAATGCTATATAAATATGTATATACTTCCCTGTCCCTTTGTTGTGGTGTCTTCGCTATTAATAAATAAGGGTTGTTAAATAAAAAATTGTATTAGTTTAAGTATTTTTTATTGTTTATTTATAATACATTATTGTTTTTATGATGTTCATAGTTTAAATTGTATTTTTTTCTTTGTACTTTATAGATATACTTACCTTTACCCTGAAAAAATAGAAATAGGGATGTTTAAATAATAGTTTGTATAAATTTTACTTGTATTTATTGTTTATTTGTATTTTACATATTTGTATTTCATGTAATTACCCTTAATATACAATATATTATACAATAAAATATAAATTAAGATATAATTTGTTAATTTTTACCCTTTACTGCCCCTACACGTATATAGTTCTTTAAACAGCCTCCAGATGGCAGCAACTGTTGAAAACAGCTTTACGCCTAAACATAGGCAACCAGAAATACTGCTTTACTTTGAACATACATACGTACATACATATAATGCCAAATTAATAAAATAAGAAAATGTTCTAAAAGGGTTAAGGGATGTATATCTAGAGGGAATTTAACTCGTTAAATATGGGACGTTTGCCCAGGGAATTTGAAACATTCAAAATGGGATGACAATGGAATGTATGTGGGAAATTTATTGAGTCTGAATAGATGCTATCTGTACTACAAAAGAGTAGTTGAGTCTTCTTTGGTAGAATTTAAACCCAATTTTTAGTAAATCTAAACACCCCAGACATTAAAAATTATGTATGTACGTACGTTTGTACACAAATGAAATTTTTTTTACAATAAATTTTCTTAAAGTTGGATCGAATATCGATAGGTGCTGCCCCCTGACGGCAATTTTAAAAACTTTATACGTGAAAGGACTTAAAAAAAAAACAATTTTTAAATATAAACATATATTTGTATTATTATTTCAAATTACAAGACTTTTTCTTATAAAAATTAAAGTTTATTGCTATTACAAAAGACTGCTTGACATCATAATAAAATGTTATTAGATTTGTTGACAAATTTAGTAACAATTGTGAACAGAATTATAACACAAAAGAAACGTAAAAGATATTTGTGTTTAAAAATTCAGTTCATAATTATTTTTCACTAAGTTTGTTAACAAATTTGGTGACAAATTTTTAACGTGTCAAACAGGCATTAGTTATAAAATTCAAATGTTTCTTACCAAGTAAAATTATCACTATTTTGGTTGTAAATATTATTAACTGTTTTGCATTTTTATTTTGTAATAAAAGTAACTTCTATTTCAAAATAAAGATGCAAAATAATAATATTTACAAACAAAATAATGATAGTTTTACTTGATAACAAACATTTCATTTTTACTAGTCTGTTCGACACGTTAAAAAATTGTCACCAAATTTGTTAACAAAGTGAGAAACAATTGCGAACAGAATTTTAAAACACAAATATCTTTTAAGTTTTTTTTGTGTTATAATTCTGTTCACAATTGTTACTAATTTGTCAACAAATCTAATAACAATTTATGACAGTGTCATACATGGTTTAGTTATAAAACTAAAACGTTTGTTACCAAATAAAATTATCATTACAGTTGTATTATTTGTTGTTAATTATTTTGCACCTTTATTCTATAACTAAATAAAAATGCAATAGAATTAAACACAAATAACAAAACCATAATTTTATTTGGTAACAAACATTTCAGTTTTATAACTGAATACGAAACTCTACATTTATATTATTTATGTTTTAGGGTAAAATAATAGCATATTAAGTAGAGTTTCGTTTACAATACTAATTTAACAAATTCAATCTTGGGGGTCTCTAAATAAGATTCTTTGTTCCCATTGTTAAAGGTACAAAGATTTCTTATTCAGTTTAACACCATTTGCGAAACTTTATATTATATTATATATTTTGTTACCACCCAAACCTCCCACTTACCAAAATATATAATATTTATTAATACAAAGCTTCGTTTACAATACTTAAAATCTAACTTTGCCCTGACAGCGTCTAAATACTTAATAATAATTACAATTTTTACTAAAACTACCTAGTTTAAAACTAAAGGAACATGGGTATTAAATTAAAATAAACACAATAAAAGTTTGTTTTATTGTACATACATTTTAAACAAATGAAGAAGAAGCCATGGTCTGCGTCTCCAATCGGCACTGCAATCTTGACGATAGTGGCGGTGGGGAGTTCTTTTTAAGTTTAAAACTATCTTAGAACTAAAAACAAAACCCTTTATTTAATAAATAGTATATATAAGGGAAATACCGCCCTCAAATGCCAAACCCACGTTCCCTTATATATACCATTTATTAAATACAGTTTCGTGTACAATAATACTTATAATCTAACTTAAATTATTGTAGTTCCCCCCCAAATTAAGTTAATGAAGTGCGCAAAAAAACCTATCTTACGTTAAGATCTATTTCAAAGAAAAACAAATCTAAAAAAGCCTATCTTACGTTAATAACGATTTCAAAGAAAAGCAAGTCCAAAAATGTGAAGTTACGTTAATTTTTCTCTCTCTCTCGAAAAGCAAAAACAACCCTTCCTACTTATATCTAAGCTACCTTACGTCTACGCGAACTATCTTATATCTAAATTAAACTAAGCTAAAGGCGAAGTGTGTGTGAGAGAGAGAGTACGAGCTAAGCAAATGGTGAGAACGCCGTGGCGTCGAACGCCGTTGTTGGTTCTCACGGAAGTTTACGAGGGGGTTAAGCCGACCCCACGCGATGCAGAGCATTTACGGCCTAATACACGAACTAGGTAGAGAGTACGGTAGCAGTTAAATGTAACTACCTAGGGTACACGCCAACCTACCTAGCTACTCCCGGAGACATTCGCCCGCGCCTCTCGCGGATACCCTACACCGAACGCGGTTATTAACCCGTGTGCTCAACAAAGTTAAATCAAACAAAAACTTTACTTTGTCTTTAATTATTCGTTGCCATTACCATTAAATGATGATTACATTACGTTGCCTCCGGATGAGGAGAGCACATAAGGCCATAAGAAAGCTTTCTGTGCCAACTATGGATTAATGTCCCTGGAAACATTCACACAAGTGTGAAGCGATCCACCATAACAACAGGATTCACATGACGGTGCGTTGTACATATCAGTCCACTCAATTATGGCTATCGCGCACGAAACCTACCTACCCAGCCCCTCTGACCGTGTGAAGTTAATTGAATAAGGAACCCGAACACCCACATCAAAGTTTCGGTCTGTTACCTCCTTCCTGACTTACTCATCCATCCACCTGCAAGCATGCCCCGATACGTCCGTATTTTCTTTTCCCAAGCACTCTCCCTAGCTACCGTCTGGGTAAGCCACGCGTACGGTTACCGCTGCAACCGTAGACGCACGATTTTAGGATGATCGCCACGGGATGCACTTCAAATTAATCAATTTATTTTTAATTTTTAAAGAAAACGCGTGTTTGCTCGACGGCGCGATGAGCCAAAGTTTAATTAAAACCTGAAAATACATTTCCAAGAACTTAAAACTATAGTATTCCTCACGTACGAATGGCATTGCACAAGTTCAGTTCACTTTAAAATCTGTGCTGACATCTAATAAGAAACTATCTTTTCCCGCATCAAGAAACGCACATGAATTAATAAATCAACACTAAACACAAAAATGTTAAAACACCCGTCAATGTACACGAACTATGTTGACAGTTTCAAATTATTTCCTAAACAGACTTACGACATAAGTTGCCTTATGAACAGATGAAAAAATTATTTCAATTAAGTGTCTTTAACAAGCGTACACTTTATTGCGCGCAATGCCATTCTTACGTAAATAATACTAAAACTTATAAAACTACTATTATTTTAATCTTCTAGATGTCCGATTCCTGAAAGACATATGTTAATCATTTGTTCCCAGATATTAATTTTATTCATAAATAGTCGATATTTCAATTTAAAATAGTTTGGATATTATGAGGACATTTATGAAAGTTATATTCCTTTCTATATAGGACTCAAAATCGAATTTGAGTACTAGATGATTTACGCATATAGTCATATTCCTTGGACTGATAATTTTCATGATTGAGTACGAGAACAAGTTAATAATAAGACATATATTCATATTCCTTTAATTAAGTTCTCATGACTGAATATATGAACAAAACATTTTCTAAAAAAAAAAAGTTTCCTACCTGTACATCCATCGATGGCCGCGTATGACGTAGAAGATTTGTCTAGAGCAGTGTTGAAATTCAAAGTTGGAAAACTGCATTTAAATTCTCCAAGTTTTTTGATCTATCAGACCAAACAAAGGTCCGCCTAATAAATAATAAGTATTAGTTTATGGTACTCTTTAAACCATTTAAGAAACTGTTGGATAAAATTTTGTATGGCAAACATGTTACTCAAAACATTTGAGAAAAGTTAACGCTTTTTTCTCATATGATTTAAATAATGCATAGAAATATACCATGCGATATTTTGTCCTACAGTTCTTGAATGGTTTCAAAATTATTCTAAATTTGCGTTAATTGTTATGTCTTTATTTGCATTAGTTGCGTATTGTTATTAAACGATAGAAAGTAGCTTTCAATAGTCATTATTATTAGAAACCCGCATTACGAAATCTGTAAAACAAATGAATGCTGAGTTCAGAAAGTTGAATATATACCTAAATTACCGTCATTAATAAAAATTGAATAAAAGTAGCTAGATGTGTGACGTCATGTACTGGTACGTTTACATACGTTTTAGAATCTTTATGAAAAAGTTATACAAGATTGCATGCAATCTTATTTCAAACTATTATGGAACTACAATAATTTAAGGCCTATTTATAATTACGGTAACACAAAACATGAGCGCATGGTATTCCTATATGCTGATTTATACTATAAAAATCTGTAATATCGACATGTTTATGAACTGTCACATCTACAAAATAAATACTATATTTTCGTCACTGTCCATTTCTATTTAAATTATTTTATAATACTAACCTTATTTATACTTATGTATGTCATAACGTAGTCTGCCTTATTAAATATAAGGCCGGGAAACAACTCAAATTTTGTTTAAAAATCTGGTCAAAAACTCTAGTTCCAAAACCGCTGTTGAGGGCGCGACTTATTCCCGATGTCATTTAAATGTCATTTGTAGACTATCAAAAAAATATATTGATATCAATTTAGCGGTTATAACCAACGTTAAGAAAGACAGTCATATGACATCGAGAATAAGTCAAGCCAAAACGGCGAGTTTGGAACTAGAATTTCCGTTTGATAGATATTGTGATATTTTCCGGCCTTGTATTTATAACGTAGGCTACGGTCATATAAAGATAATAAATAGAAGTGAGCCGAAATTCAACGAAATATACCGAATTCTTCTGGTTGATTAGAAGTGCTATCTTTGGCATTTAGTATAAATCACGGATTTTGTGTTTGCGTTAACAGTCACGTTGCGTCGTTGCGTTGCGTTTAACGTAACTTTATTATGAATAGGCCTTTACAACGCGCAAAAATGTATCAAACACGATACACATATTTTTCAAATTGTCAAATAATAACTTTTACAGTATAAACGAACAAATTATCAATATTGCCAACTATAGCAACAAATAAACGAATAATATGAAGTAGATGTACATTATTTATATAGTATTCATGTCATATACGATACGTAATTAATTGTACTATTCATCTTAATAATAATTATATAAGGCCATACACTTTTTGACGATTAAAAATGATTGAAATTTTATTTCATTTTTCACTACTAGTAATTATAATGCCGAAGGTTTTTACACTAAGTGATGACGTGCATAGTCTGTTTCACGAAAGATGAATATGTAAGGTCATTTATAAACCATCTGATATATTACTTGCAGATAACTTCACTTTATTTCGTATGCATAGGCGTGAAACATGAAATATTTATGGATACATTTTAAGTTAAAAAAAATCTGAAGTGAGCAGCACACATTATCTTCCGCCAATTCTATGTATTTTGTACAAATCCCATACCAAAAGTTCCTTGGAAAAATTTCTGTATATCTAGTAAAATTGTAACACGAACATATACTATTTTCTACAAATTCCATATCGAAAGTTCCTCGGAAAAGATTCTATAAATTCAATAAATTTAGAACACGAACATAAAAACAATTCTATGTATTTTATACAAATCCTATACCAAAAGTTCCTTGGAAAAAATCTATATATCCAGTAAAATTGTAACACGAACATATACTATTTTCTACAAGATCCGAAAGTTCGTCGGAAAAGATTCTATAAATTCAATAAATTTAGAACACGAACATAAAAACAATTCTATGTATTTTGTACAAATCCTATACCAAAAGTTCCTTGGAAAAAAATCTATATATCCAGTAAAATTGTAACAGAAACAGAACTTCGTTAAGTCGAATATTTTGAGGAAACTCCTAGTTCTTTTTATATGGTTGGAATTGTAAGTTGTGAAACTGGGCGAAATATTTAAAAGTACGGGAAGAAATTTTTTTCCAACAGATATCCATTTTATATAACACACCGTACATTTATGTAAGTGTATATACTAGTGCTGTCAAAAACCAGAAAAATTTGGAACTGGGAATTGCTGGAATTAGTAGAATTACCGGAATTACTTGGGAATTATCTAGGAATTACTGGAATTACCTAGGAATTAGTAGAATTACCTAGGAATTACCGGAATTACCGGAATTACTTAGGAATTGCTGGAATTACCTAGGAATTACCGGAATTACTTAGGAATTACTGGAATTATCTAGGAATTAGCGGAATTACCTAGGAATTATCGGAATTACTTGGGAATTACTGGAATTACTTGGGAATTAGTGGAATTACTGGAATTACTTGGGAATTGCAGGATTACCTAGCAATTAGCGGAATTACCTGGGAATTACCAGAATTGCCGGAATTACTGGAATTATCTAGGAATTAGCAGAATTACCTGGGAATTGCTGGAATTTCCTAATTAGTAAAATTGGTTAAGAATTAGTTAAATTGATCTGTAGTATAGAATTTGAGAAACCGTACCTCCAACATCCAGACACATACACAAACATCCACAGACATTATCGTAAAAATGTTAAAATTGGATTGTAGGGGCCTTAAAACGTGCTTATTCATTAAAATCTGGATATGTGATTTTTATCATGAATTAAACACCTGTCTTAGTGTGAGGAAAAAATTAAATCCCCATAAGAGGTGGTTAAAACTATTTCTCCAAATACACATCAACATTAGCATTACTAATGCACAAAACTTACACTTGGATTTTCTTTTATTTTGCATAGTTCGGACGTGTTTATTTCTTTACTTCGTTTCGCTTAAGAAAATAACAGATGCGCTTGAGTGACGATACATTAAAAAAATAATTTAAATTCTTCAATATCTAATAATTTTACCTGTCAACGTAAATGCAAATTTTTAAAAAAGTTTACCATCCGTGAGCTTAGGTATATGAAACCAAAATACATCGAAAATACATTGGTATTATAGGAATAGTGTCTCACACGACAGATTCATACAAAAAAATCTGTTGTGGCCAGCACAAGACCTCTCGCCATTTCCATATTAGGCTATATAAGTATTGTATTACAGAACTTTACCCAAATATTGTCTTTTATTGTATTTAACATGTCTTCTGCACACACATAATTCTAATTATATCTATTTTTCATTGTATGAGGAAGTTTCTAAATGTCACAGATTCTTCCAATTCATTAACTAGATTGGCGGTATTTCTGATGGATATATGCATATTACCTATAATTTCAAATATTTCATTAATAAAACAATAAGAAAGATTAAATGTACTTCCCAGAAAAAGCTATCAAAATGTCACTAAAACTGTTTATTTTTGACACTGAAATCTGTCATTTACAAATTATGTTATAAACATTTGAATTTGTCAACTGGTTTCCTTAGTGTAGTTTCGCCTACTCGACTTGTTATTTCCCGATATTCTATATATTATAGCGTCTTTATCTCTAAATTTATAGAAGATATAATAAAAAATTTAAATGTATCAGGTGTAGAATTTTGTTCTTCAAAATTAGTAATATCAAAAATTTTCAAAAATTAATATTTGGAAGAATTTCTTTTAAAAACTACTACTTCCGGTTGTTCAATTGTTACCAAAACCTTTTCAGCTCTTCCCAGGAATGTCAGATTAAGGAATTCATAGTTAAACAGGTCTTATGTCTTACAGTTTTTGAGGAATCGTCCGTCCAACATCCAGCCATACACACACACACACACACACACACACACACACACATACACACATCCACACACACACACACACAGACATCATTGTAAAAATGTTATAATCGGATTATAAAGACCTTGAAACGTGCTTATTCATTAAAATCTGCATATGTGATTTTTAGCATGATTCCAATACCTCTCTTAGCGAGAGGTAAAAAAATCTGATGTGGCCAACACAAAATCTCCCGCTATTTAATTTTTATTAATTTAAATACATGCCTACGTATTTACTAATGCTGCAAACTATTTTATGTTCTATTGCATATAACTATTGCTTTATTTACTATTTTCTTTTTAAAATGCCACTATGTATTATTAATTTGAAGTGATTAGTTTTTTGACAGTGACATTCACCTGTAGTTACATTCATTTGAAATATGAACTGTACAACAAAGAAATTGGGTGCTATTCACAGCTCGGTATTAAAGCTATATACTAGACTGTTTTAGTTAAAACATGTATTAGCGCTAAAACAATATTTAATACACTGCCTATTCAGAGCTGTATACTAGCGTGTTTTAGTTAATTTAAGTGACTAACGAAAAGCATATAGTTGACAACATCGCAAATATGTTTAGTAGTCATAGTTATACATTATATTATGTCAAACATCAAATGACATTCAAATGACATATGCTGAGATTTCTTTAAAAATTTTAAAGAAGTGTAATTAATTGGTCAGGATTTTTAATTTTTATATGTGTTTAATCCATACACCTAATCACGCTCGAAAATCCAAACAAGGTCAGAAAATTTTCATTTTTGTGTATTTAAATTTTCTTCGAAGTTCACAAAAATTGTAAATTGTACAGAAACTTTTCGTATAATGCGACTAATTGTCATTTTCACAACCATAAAATTGAATTTCAAAGTCAAAATTCAAATTGTATTTTTATTAGCATAAAAGAAAATATGTAGTAGGTACTTCCGTTATTGTTTGGTACACACTCTTTGCGGAAAACCTGAATACTACATGAACTTGTAATTCTAGCGAAACACAATCACGGCGAACTTCTTCGCCTGTCAATTCTTCCCTAATCAAATTAATTACAAATCGGCTACTCTCTTTGGACAGTCTGTATCTTCTTTTAAATTCGCTGTCTGTGAATTCGGTAAACGGGTCCGCGTGTCGTCGATACACTTTTATTCGCCTATTTCTTAAATTTCGAACATATCGCGCACGTCTCGCATTTCGAATTGCACGTTCAGCCATGTTGAACACGGTACTACCTTGTTTTACATTTGTGTACTAAATACAAAACTTAGTAACGCTTAGTATCGCCTACTATAGAGCTGTGAATAAATTTTTTAGTAATTCCTAATACAGTTTTCTTAGTAACGCTTAGTATAGAACTGTGAATAGCACCCATTGTGTTTATCTTAGGCTTCAGAATTTTTTAAAAAAATGATTTTTAAATTTATCTGTAAAATATATAGAAAAAGTATTAATGTATTCCTGTACAAAATTCAATAATCTTTAATTTTCTTAATGACAAAAATGCGAAAAATGGCATTTAATAGTATTTTTTGAAGAAAACCCATTATGCGCTTCAGGTAAAGTGCCATTTCCGGTCATCCGATTTACAAAAAAATCTAATGGTGTCTTTCCATATTAGAATAGGGTAGAAATATAAGGTTTCAGAATTTTCTGAGTGATAGTATTTGAGTTAGAGCGCTAACAAAATCAGTACACATACATACACACACACACACACACACACACATACACACACATACACACATACAGACATCATTGTGAAAATGTTAAAATTGGATTCTAGGGACCTTAAAACGTGGTCATTTACTAAAATCTTGATATGTGATTTTTAGCACGATCGAAAGTTCCTTGGAAAAGATTCTATAAATTCAATAAAGTTAGAACATGAACATAAAAATTACGTTTTTGTCATGAAATTACGAATAAGAATACTCCGTACAACAATGATTTTAAACGGATCTAAAACCATATTCATGCAATTCAGGAATTGGCATACTGGACAGATTATTGATTTTGATATTCAAGTGAACGGTCAAATCGTGAAAAAATCTCTAACAACCACCTTCCTGGGAACAACCCTTGATGACTTAGGCACATGGAACCCCCACTGCGAGGTAATTATAACATTTGTACTGATTCGGTCGAGACGAGAAATTCATTGTCTCGTCTCGTCTCGTCTCGTTTCAAATTCATAAAATTATATCTCGTCTCGAAATTTTTCTCGTCTCATTTAATAGAGTTTAATATGTATATTTTGGTCCTATAAACTAATTATTATATTTATACAATTTTGTATTAATAGTAATTTGAACAAAAAGATAAATATTTGTCGTTTTATCTGTCAAATTTGATATAACCTAAAATTTGTGCAAATTTTATTATGTTATAATTTTATTAATTTAATATTTATCTATCATTTTCTAATCTGTTATAAAACACTAAAAAGAAAATAACGCTAAAAATTTTAGCTAAAGCCTGGATTACACGATGATGTTTTTCTTTTCAAGTGACTTGAAAAGTATCTTTATAAGTGACCTTACAAATATATTTACACGATCAAGTTTTGCGGGAATTAAAATATCCAAGTGTCAAAATTTAAATTATACTTACATTAAGATTTCAATTACTTCTCTATCCCATTTTGCCAATTTTCAGTTTAATATTGATCACTTATAATTCTACTTGTATACATCAGAAATATAAACACAAATGACATTTGACATTTACTTGACAGTTAAAATTTGTAGCGACTTTTAAGGAAAAGTAGCGCATGTTCCAGTTTTTATTACAAGTTTTTCGTTAAAGGTCTATTCATTTGTCTCTCTTGCATTCATGTCATTTTGCGAGAGAGAAAACTTTTCAAGTCACACGAAAAGAAAAACTTCATCATGTAATGCACGCTTAACAAATTCTGACAGATAAAATGTCAAATACTTTATTATCTTTTTGTTTAAAAATGCCATAGCTAAATAGATACAGATATCACTAAAAATATGATAAATTTCACACGTTTGCAAATATAACTCATGAAAAAAATAACATCCGAGAAATCTCGAAACAATTTTCGAGAATCGAGATCCCGGCAAATATATCTCGTCTCGTGAAATATTTTTTACGGAGACGAGAAATCTCGAGTACGAGACGAGACGAGAATCGAGAAATATCTCGTCTGGACAGAATCAAAACATTTGTAAGTCATGTTATCTGCTTAGATATTTGAAAAACTATGTCAATATCACCCAGCTTAAGATGGCCTACTGTGCTTTAATTGAATCTCGGTTAAGATACGCAGTTATATTATGCGGTGCTTCCTCTTGGGCGTATCATGTCTTTATTGCGCAAAACCAGGCTGTTCGTTGTATTGTAAAAGTTAGTAGATTATCTACCTGTACGCAACTATTTTCATTATATAACATTCTACCACTGCCGAGTATATACATACTTGAAATCTATCTTTTTTCCTCTCGCTAAGAGAGGTATTGGATTCATGCTAAAAATCAAATTTTCAGATTTTAGTGAATAAGCACGATTTAAGGTCCCTATAAACCGATTTTAATATTTTTACGATGATGTCTGTGTATGTATGTGTATATGTGTGTGTGTGTGTGTGTGTGTGTGTGTGTGTGTGTGTATATATGTGTGTATGTGTGTATGTGTGTATGTGTGTGTATGTGTGTATGTGTGTATGTGTGTGTGTGTATGTGTGTATGTATGTGTGTATGTATGTGTGTGTGTGTGTATGTGTATGTATGTATGTGTGTATGTATGTATGTATGTGTGTATGTGTGGATGTTGGAGGGACGATTACTCAAAAACTATAAGACATAAGACCAATTTAACTATGAATTCCTCAATCTGACATTCATGGGAAGAGCTGGAAACCGGAAGTAGTAGTTTCTTAAAAAATCTTCTAAATATTATTTTTTGGAAATTTATGTTACAACAAATATTAAAGAATATAAAATTCTCTTTCTAGTAAATTAAACATTTTTATTATATCTTCTATAGATTTAGAGATAGAGAGTTATAAATATATAAAATAATTCATTGTATCCATCAAATAGCCCATGGAAACCAGTTGAAAAATTTAAATGTTTGTAAATGACATAAATGTCAGTGTCAAAAATCCGGCGATATTACTGAAGGCTTTTTCTGGGAAGTACATTTAATATTTCTTATTTTATCATTAATTAAATATTTAAAATTATAGATATAGCTGCCGCACGTTAGATTGGCACATTTTTTAAATGCGGAAAACCTAAAATTCGTACTTGGACAAGTCGAGATGTAATAGAAATTATAATATGCTATTTTTATAAGGAAAAGACTCCGTCAACATGTAAAATTGGTATAAACAGAAACGGGATTCGTTTATAAGCCAAAGTATGTACAGTAACAGCTCAACTAAACACGCGCTTGCTATACATATATTTCATCCTATACCTTTCAGAAATACCGCCAATCTCGTCAATGAATTGGAAGAATCACGAACATTTAGAAGAGTAGGAGGAAACTTGTTCACAGAATGAATTGAAAAATAAAGAATAGATGTAATTAGAAATGTTAAATACAATATTTATAGCCTAATATGAAATTGGCGAGAGGCATTGTGCTGGCCACAACAGACTTTTATTTTTAAAAACAAAACTAATTATTTCCTCAACCAAAATATTCATCTTCACGATACCCTAGGGTTGCCAACTTTACAAAATTACAGAAAAGGACATTTTTCGGCCATCTTTTTCTGAATTGTGTGTAAATTCAAATTCAAATTCATTTTATTCGGCATACTACAAATACATGAAATGTTTAGCCTTGTCATTACAATAAAATATGATTATCTAAAATATATCACAAATACACGTGCAAGTTACAATTACAAACACATTAAAAATATTTCATAAAGATGAGTTAAAAACATGACAAATTAACAAATACAACACAACAAATTAAAATGTGATTAACTCGAGTCCAATAAAGTATAACACTATTATTGAGTCCATTTTATGCTTGCTTTTATAAAATCGTCTATGTTATAATAACTATGTTTAATTAGTTCTTTTTTAATAACTTTCTTGAATTTAGTTAGTGGCAGTTGTTTAATATGGTCAGGTAGTTCGTTATAAAATTTTACACAGTTATGGAAAGGTCCATTTCTAGTCTTTTTTGATTTGTTATGAGGAATAATTAAGTTTTTATTATTTCGGGTATTGTAGGATTTAAAATTTGAGAAAAAATGCACCGCAGGCGATTTTTTGAAAATTTTCAAGGTCAAAGGTGTTTTAATGCAAGATAATATAGAGTTTCTTTACAATAAAGCAAATTTAATAAAAATTAAATCAATATTTTATGAAGAAAAGAAGTAAAACACAATAAGATATCTAACCTTAAAATGTTAACTGCCAATATCTAATTTTACATTTTAATTTTTTAAACTAACAAAGCAGTTATTTAGCGCTAATAAATTATAATAAAATATTAACGAGGAGGAGAGCATGAGCATGAGAGCAACAATTAACAAATTTGACAAGTCAACACTAGTTAACCCTACATCAATAATTCAAAAATTCTATCATTATTTTATTACATTACATAAAATGTGAAATAATGATTTCATTTTCATATTTATAATAAGAAAAATATCATTAATAACAAAATTTACTATAAAAGGACAAATCGCGTCCTTTCCTGGTTTAAAAAAGGACAAGGACAAAATATGCTCAAAAAAGGACTGTCCTTTCCAAAAAAAGGTCAGTTGGCAACCCTACGATACCCGTAAAAAAGATAAATTCAGAATTCAATACTCTAGAATAAACTTACCAAATAACACTCCTAATATTATTGGGCTACGAACAGTTAACTCCATACCGGTTAATAGATCTAAAATTTAAAAAAGTATTTAATAGACAAATGTCCAACTGCACCAACATGAAATTAATTTTAATCACATTTAATGTACGTTTAAACAAAAAAAATGCAAATCGAAATTTTGACGGCAATATACTATAATTCATTTGATATTTCATTTCGATGCAATTAAACCATGTTTAATATTTAAGAGACGTTAGTGCAATCGGGCAAAAAACTTCTATTCCTTACAGGAGTACTTTGAAACAAACTAATGTAGATTAAAGCCTTATTTCCACCGATTGTCCTAATGCGTAAGAGCAATAATTAATAACTAATCAAAATGTGTAAAAATGTTTATCATATGGCAACGTTTACTACCATTTCAAACTTTGCATAAGGATTAATGCCTAAGAACTAAGAGCAATGCGTTAGAACAAAAGATTGAAAACTTCTAACTTGAACTGTCAACTGTCAACCTATTTTATAATTATTAAATTTTTAATTTTTCATTATGGATATACAGGATGAGTCATTTAAATTTCCTTCTTCGATAGCTTTCTTGTCGATAGAAATACAGCATAAATTTCTTGACATAATTTATTGGACTTAAGGAGCATAACGTAAAATTATTATCACATAGGGTGTTGTATTACGGCTCGGCAAGAATTATTTGTCTTTTTTTTAAATGGAACACCTATATATTTTCATACATTTTGATTAGTATTTCATTCACCTATATGCCTAAGACTTTTTTTTGTTTTCCGCGGCGTTGCAAGTTATTCCGCTTTTTGCTTAAAAATGACCCAATACAC
The DNA here is from genome assembly GCA_943142095.1 of Ophonus ardosiacus. NCBI lineage: Eukaryota > Metazoa > Arthropoda > Insecta > Coleoptera > Carabidae > Ophonus > Ophonus ardosiacus. The sequence goes on along the minus strand of OW964829.1, from coordinate 37,765,139 downwards.
GCATAGCTTTATAAAGGCATACTAACTTTATTTTGATAGTAAAAATTACGATTTTTTTCTGTATAACCTTAACTATACTCTATGTTCTCACAAAAATTTTTCTTCTGATTATTATACAGGGTGGTAAATAAAGCGAATCAAATATACTCAATATCAAATGACTACAACTCATCATTTTCATTATTCAGTTGTGTTTATTTTTGTATTATCTTTATTTTTTATTAAGAGTATCTTATACCTAAAACCAATAATTTCGGAGTTTTTTACCATTTTCTCTAAATTTGCTCTAAATTTATACTGCATTTCTAACGACAAGGGAGCTATTGAAGAAGGGAATTTCAATGACTCACCCTGTAGATACCGAAAAATTATGTATATAACATACTAAAAAAAGAAGAATTGTCGCTGCATTGACAGTGTGCTAAACAACAAGTAATAAGGGAATAAATTGTGACATTTGTTGAATTAGTCACTAAATACAGTAGCTGGAAATGGTATCCTAATAAATTGCCATAATGCATTAAGCCTTATGCACTAATCATTATGCATTAAGCATAAAAACATTCGGTGGGGTATTCCACCATAACAAAAAAATAAGAAAAAATTCAATTAACTTAAAGTATGGCTCAATAAATAATAGTTAAAACAATGAAAACATTTTTTAAATAATTGCTTTACGAGATATTTCACATTTACTAAAAGGGAAAATGACGTCATACAATTGTTATCTTTCTCTCGTAGCATACTCAGAGCAGTGTGTGTGAGAAAGACAAGTATAGGGGAAATGTGACGTTACACTGATTTCTCGAAAATAAAATACTGTTAAACTAGCAACAATTAAGATTTTTTAATACTATAAATTGCTTCAAAACTGAATGAAATTTTATTTAAAATAATAAAAAAAAAAATTAGTGGAATACCCCATCGTACTCAGAGCGGTGTGTGAGAAAAACAAGTATAGGGGGAATGTGACGTTACATTGATTTCTCAAAAATAAAATATTGTTAAACTCGGAACAATTAAGATTTTTTAATGCTACGAATTGCTTCAAAACTGAATGATGTTTTATTGAAAATAATAAAAAAAAAAAATGAGTGGAATACCCCATTCAAGACTTAAATCAACCTTTCTAGTTATCTTTATATTTATATATTTACATATTTTATGTATATTTGGCGCTTTTTATATGTCTTCAAAAATAAAGAGAGTATTATTACAATTATTATTATTATTATTATTATTATTATTATTATTATTATTAAATAATTTCAATCTATTTTAGGAAAAATAGCTGTCTAAAACCCAATACTTTTAATATTTTTAATTTTATTCTAAAATGAAAAGCATTATGTTACGCCATATATACAAAATAACAAATAATATAGGTAATTATTTTATTTATCAGTACCATTTCAAATCTATTTAAAATTCTTTCATTTCTTTAGTCAACTTATTCAAATATCAATATCGATCACTTACCTTTGGAGTTTGAGTTAAACACCTTCTCCTAGGGCCTAGGTGGTACTTCGTACTTGGGGAATGTACCACTTTTAAAATCATTTCATATGATGACACTTTCATTATGTTTCCTGTGTGGAGTACCTCTATGATCTGATGAACGCTCAAATATCGGAAACGTGTAGAGCTCTGCACGTTGAGTAATCGGGAATAAACAGGTGAGCTGTTACGTTACCTCACTTCTTAATTGAATATAATTGTCGAACTTCTATCTGAAACAATAAAGAAATATAATTTAAAAGTCTTTTTATGTGTCTACAATTTTTAAAAATATATTATTAATGAAAAAACATGAAGTTAATTCACTCCTATACCCTAGAAGTGGTAGTAAATATTATATGTATAAGTTAAATCAATAATTTTTAGGAATAATTACTGCTTTTAAAAAGAATCTACTATTGCATCATAATGATTTGTGATTGTAATAAATTATTATAAAAGTTTCAAAATTTATAAATATATTTTCTTTCTTTCTCTTGTCGTTGAGGACACAGATTTTTGAATATTTCCTTGCCCTTGTTATAAAAATAATTCGAGTTTCTTTTGTATTACAGCCCTCTACATTTCAAGCGTTCAGCGATATTCATTCACGAAACTGTTCTCTTCTTCTTCTACTTGACGTTTCCCCGACTTTTTCACATGGAAATCATCTGTTTTGGAGTATCCTTGCAAGGTCCATAACTTGCCAGCATAATTAATCCAGAAATCTTTTATTCCTGCAATCATGTACTCGGAATAACTTCCAAGGAGAAGGAAATATTTTAATTGGAGAAGTAAGAACACGATCAACGCGGAAGGATTGTAATGGGGTACTTCCTCATAGTCAATTGTAACACGAACATAATACAGTTATTTACAAATTCCATTCAGAGAGTTCCTTGGAAAATATTCTATAAATCCAATAAAATTATCACATGAATAGGTATACATTATGTACCTATACTAATTTATACTCTAAAAATGCGTACACTTACGTAACATTCTCTTTACAATCAAATAATATTACTACCAAGTTTATATCTCTACCCATTTTTGCGCTGATCCCATATTTTTGGGTATTAACTCAAAAAAGGGCCGAGATATGAATTTGGCGACATCAGCATTCGATAGGCTATTCCATGACATTTTTTTTTATTTTTTTTTCTTGAAATACATAAAAATATAAGACCACATGTGAAAGTCCGAGTTAAAAATTCCTCCAAATAACCGAGATATTAAGGTCCGAATTTTAAATCTGCTTTGTGACGTAGGTAATGTGGATATACTAGAAGTAAACAAACAGTGGTTCACAAACCACGAAAAATTGTTAAACAAATTACAAAATAATGTATATTTATATTGTAATATTATAATTTATTATTAGAGACATAAAATAAATTATTTCACTTTTTTTCTCATTTTATAAAAATAAAGAAATTAGAACGTCACCCGAACAGCATCCGAACAGATCCGACACACCCGAAGAAGTATATTCTTAGTTAGGGCGGGGCTTCTCAAAGTTGGAGGTCATACTTGGATCCTATTTGCTCAAACACTCGTGCACATGTCCTGCATCATCAAAAGCAAAACTCCCCATGTCTTCTAGAAGGAATAATTTATAATAAAAGAAATATGGTTTTCCTTATCCTTTAACTATTATCGTTCATATTTTCAATAAACTTTTACTGTTTTTATTTTTGATTACTGTGGAATAGCCTATTCTACGGGCAGAATTACATAAGTACACCAATTTTAAGAAATTTTTGAACACCGCATACAATCTCTAAAGCAAAATAACTGAAAATGGCCAAAAATCGCAAAAATCTAAGGTGTACCCCTTACGATTTTGGCCATTTTCAGGGGTTTACAAGGTTTAATTCATAAAAAATGAACCGGTTGGACAAATATTATGAAAATTGCTATACTTATGAATTTTTGTCCGTAGAATCGAATGGTGATGTCGCCAAATTCATATCTCGGCCCATTTTTGGGTTAATACCAAAAAATGGGCAGTTTTGAGCAAAACTTTAAATCTAAATATCTCGAGAACGAAACGAGATATCGACCTGCGGCATATTGAGAAGTATCTAGATACATTAAAATTAGATTTTTGAAAAGTTTGAAGTTTTTATCTAAATGTGGGGTATATTGACTTTTGGGGCAATAATTCAAAAAAAAAAAAAAAAGACTGTGTAGTAGTGAAGGTGAAAATACAACGCCTTAAAATGTTTCAACAAAAACCCCATCTACCTCGACTGATTTTAAAAATAATAGTATTACACATAATAATCTTCACTTTTATTTTGTATTTCTTTGTAGAATAAATACAGTCGTCATATTATGCATACAAATCTCGTCAGCAATGAGAGAATGCGTATTTAGTTTAATAAAAATGATAATATCTTTGTTTCGATTGTCCAAAGCAGGTGTTTTCAATTTTCAGGCTGAAATGCACGGGAAAACTCCCACGTGATAAAATTTGCACGTGTAATGCGTCAGTAACCATGTGACGTCAGCAGACGGCAAAATAAATTTGCGAAGAAAATAATTACTTTGTTGCCAATACCAAATGTTAATGGAAAGAAATCGTGAAAAACAGCAATATAAGAATTAAATTTATATCAATTTCTTATTAAAAGTATTTTTCTTACTGGCATACTCCTTAATTAATTCATATTACAATTTTTTTGGAAATTATGTTACGTATGTGAAACAAGTCTGGTTTACAATTCAATGTAGCGTACGCCTGACATCTAGCGGGACTGCGTGAAACATGCAATACATTGATCTATATTTTGTGTTGAACACACAGCTCCACATATTTCTCATGGTCAAGAGATGGCAATAGAATACTCAAAATATTATTTTTTTTTTAAATAAAATGTTTCAGATTTTTTTAAAGTTCAATTACTGACAATGATAATTCTGTTCTAACGATCCAAGTTCGAATCCAACTGAAATAAATAACACCGACCATTGAATAACCAAGTACACAAGTACAGTGTGATTTTACAATGTTATTCTTTAAATATTTATACAATACAAAAATAAATATAAAATAAAAATATATCATCACGGCATATTACCCATTTCTGGGTGTGCCAATCTGCTTTATCGCAGATATCGGTAATGTTGATGACATATTTGTACAGTGCGGGCGCTTACCAGGCGTCACCTCACGGGCACTCATTGCTGGCGTGGAGAGTGCACCGCAGGGATCACTTTTGTGCCATTTAAAATTCGAAATATATGGCGTCGGTCGGGATCGAACCCGGTACCCCCAGGTACAATACAATATATTCGTAAACAGTAAAATTAAATTTGTTGAAACTCGTTTACCCTGTATTGTCATCACCAAATCTGTATAATAATTAGATTGAGATCATATACATATATTTATTGTTCAAGATCATATAAAAAAAATTCTTCAATATTTTGAAAATATTTTGTGTTAGAGTGAAAAAATTACCTATTGTGTTGCAGATTATACAGTTCTCAAATAAATTTGGTATCTCAATCTGAATTTGCACTTTTTGTACGATAAATATGTTAATTTTTCATACTACCCGTCTTTTTATAAAACGCCAAGTAATTTTATAAAACGTGGCAAGTGGCTAACAGTTTACTTAGCTTGTATATTTCTTTAAAAATAAAAAATCTAGTTGATTTAGAAAAATTGCAAGCAAAAATATATAAATTTTCATATTACAATAGGGCCAATATATAGGATGTAATAGAAATAAAATAAACAATATGTATTAGCAACTTTTTTCCGAAATTGCGATTTATTTCTTGGAAAAAAATGTTTCCAATTTCGATACAACAGAAGCAGAAAAAAGTAAGTGACATTGACAGAACTCGTCGAGAGCAACAATAATTTTTCTTAGTAACATTTTTTTGAATTCTCAATTATTTAGTATTTTTAAGCAGGTAATGGATTTTTTTTACAAAACTTTGTAGATTTTTAACACAATATCTAGAAGGTTTACAAAAAAAAGTTATTAAGAAATATTGTTGCTCACTATGAGTTCTATCACTGGCTAAATTTAATGTACTTATTTCTGTTACACCCTGTAAATAGATTCTAAACATCGCTAAAGCCTCATTCACAGCTCCGAAAATAAAAATAAAATTATATATAAAATTAAAATTACGATATAAGCAATAGATTCTTATGAAGTGTTCTCGAAAATAAAATTAAATAAAAGACAAAAACACAAGGATTTGCAAATGTTAAATATTTTACACAAAAATAAGCATATACATAACAACTGTCATTTGAACTGTCAATTTACGTTCTGGTAAAAGGATTTTAATTTAAATATAATTTTAAAAAGCTGTTATAAGACAAAGGTTCGTATATATGATTGCGTTCAGTGATTTAAAAGGCATGACGTTGATATTATTAATTGTTAATTATGAATATATTAAATGACAGTTCATATTAATTTACATTTTATTTTCGTAGCTGCGAACACCAACCATAAAGCTTTGTTCATAACTTTATTTATATTTCTTATTTTCGAAGCTGTGAATGTGCCTTAGGTCAACAAAAGTTTAATAATCTATAGCCGCATTTTATAAAAATACTCCAAAATATATGGCATAATATCGGAGGGTCCTACCCTCAAAAGTAATTACATTAACTACTGTTTCCTACCCAAATTTCCTAATTATTGTAGAGTAATTAATATGCACTACAAAATATATAATTATATGTTCGGTGGGCTATTTATGCTGTCCTTTGATTTCTAATTCAATTATTCAGTAAAATTTGATCAAAAATTTGAGAGGTTACAATATGTTTATTTCCACAACAGTCAGAAACTGCCACACACCATTTTGAGAATGCGCATCAATTTAAAACAGAAATTTTAAATCTACGATTGAAAATCATATGTTAGTTCAGCAAAATATTTCAATCCCTGATCAGTTTTCAACCGTCAGAATAGTCCCCGGATTCTAAAGAAATTTTTAGTTTGTGGCATGTGCACTGGAACTTCTGGATATTAGCGAGTATTGTACTAGCCAAAGCGAGAGAAAAGGAATATTAACATTTATTATAAATTCTTCCAAACCACTAAATATTTGCTGTATTGTCATGTAGATTCTCAAGTAGAAATTTAAGAGAACCAGAAATAAACGGAGGAAGTAAATTTTAAACATATAGTAATATTATAATATCATTATGTGACAATGACAAATGTCAACAACATCAATCTCTCATAAGATAAAAACCGTTCTGTTCACTCCAGCTGGTAGTAATAACAATAACCTTTAATTCTTTTCGCAGAACCCAAAAATTTCCAATCAGTTTGAAATCAGTTTCTAACTACTCACGCGTACTGAAAAATTAGCAATTAGGTGCATATTTTGTTATGCAAACAAACCTAATAGTACCAACAATAATAAACTGTTGTTTATAAGAGCCGACAATTAAAAAAACTTGATAAATTTTTACATCACTCTTTGTCAATTAAAATAATCGGTAAATCCTTCTATCTAATTAAACTAGTTCATAATATTTTTAGTTCATAATTAAAATTTGAGTATTGATAAAACCCTGCTAAACTATTGGCCATAAGGTTTTTATTTACTTTTAATAGCGAAATGACAAATTACATCTTTTAAAAAACTGATATTAAATATAAACAATACAATATTTATGAATTGTGAAACTGGCTTATTAAAATTTTATTACATTAAACTAGAACATATTTTGCGTAAACATTGCTGAAATTGAGGTTGAAGAACTGTTTTAAACATTGGAAAATAAACAGTAGACGTGTAAACCAAACTATAAATGAACAGAGTTGAAAAGTCGAGTAATAATAAACAAAAGCGTAAAATTGGACAATATTTAAGGGAAAACAAATTTTATTTCACTTTCTGTTTAAATATTTGTAAAATGATGTAAATATGAATTTCATCTTATTGTATTGACACAAGCATAATTTTATTTTATTAAATATGACAAGGAAATGTAAATAATTTAATTTAGTAACTTATTATGAAGATGTGTTCCTATTTATGCAAATGATTAAGAATGATTTATTTGGGTCATAATTCGCAATAATAAATAATTGATACAATAGACCTACATTGTTTATTATTATTTTCTCTATTTAAGATTTAATATGATTTATGTGAAGTGGACTGCTGCATTAATATTAATGACCTAAATGTGTAGTTGACACAAGTATATTAAATTTAAGTATACCAAATTTAATGGGTGAATTAGAATGAGTAATCTCTAATTTAAACAAAGTTGCAAGATTAATTTTATAGCTGTTCTCCGTACGTTATGACGATTTTATTTGTTTGCATCTGATTCTAGATCTAAATTTGAACTTTATAAAGGAATACATGAATAATATTTCTAATAGTATATTAAAGAACGAGTTGTATAAGATATGTTTCGTTTTCCTATTTGTCAAAATTTAGAAAAAGGCTCTTGACGAGATTTCTAAATGAAAAGTGCAAAAATAAGTCTTATAAAATGAATCCTATGTACTATTTTTATATTTTGCGTCTTTTATACAGGTGTCTCTAAAATAGGGGGACATGGCTTAACCACAGATTCCTGAGGCTAAAATAAGACGATTTAACTAAACTTGCTTCTGCCGGAAAGTGTACCATTTAGCCAGAATTCTGCTTCAAAGTACTTCGAAAAAAAAATTAATTTTACTTACAATAACAGAACGCTTTATTAGATTTGGATGAAATTTGGTATGGCAGTTCATATACTTATAAGTCGTCTTTTAAGATGATACGTGTTATTATTATTGAACCACTAGTCACTAGTGTATGAAACTTGGTTGTCCCAACATTGATTAGACCGAACTTTTTAATGGCTACGCCCATAACGTCAAATTATTATTATTTATTTTTTTTTAAATATACATTCAATAGTAAACTTTTCTCTCTCTTTCTCTCTCTTTCTCTGTGTGTAATTTGTGATATCTGTTACGGTTCACATGGAAAATAATAAAACCTGAGTGACTGCACCGTGAATTTTTTAAAATAAATTTAATCTAGCAGTCTATCCAAATGTCAAAAAACTTATTTTTAATGACAGTAACACTTTTTTATGGGTTGTCAAAAATTTCCTTCCGTAATATTTTAAAATTTGTAACATCCGTTTGTTCTGCCTAATAGTATTTTACTATCATTATTATAAATAAGACGATTACGTAGCTTACTCCTAAACAAGTTGAGATGATTGACAACTCGTTACTGTCATTAAAAATTAGATGATTGGCATTTGGGCAGTCTGCTAGATAAAATTTATTTTAAAAATTTAGCGGTGCAGACACTCAGGTTTTATTTTTTTCTGTGTGAACCGTAACAGATATCACAAATTACATAGAGAGAGAAAAGTTTACTATTGAATTTATCTTTCTGAAAAATTAGTATATTATGATACAAGTGTATAAACTACCCTTTAAAGCACGCACGACAAGTTTAAAGCCACGACGCGTAGCGGAGTGTCTTTAATGTCGTAGTGCTTTAAATAAAGGCTAGCTTATACACGTGTATTATACGCTATTTTTTATTATAAATGCATCATAACCATTTAAAACTGAAAATTATTGCAAATCATACGGTTTTGATATTTGATCTAGTGAGTATTTGAGCGTTTCCAAGGAGACAGTTAGCAATTATTGGTATTGTTTACGTTAAGTCAACAAGTCAATATTTTTGTTTCATTGTTTTAGTTATTATTCATATTTATTGTCATTTTTCGTTACCTAGGTAACTCAAAAATTTAGCGTGTTTTAATGGTCGATTTACGCACGCTTTTGCGTGTTTTAAAGAGCGATTATGATGCATGTATAATAAAAAATAATTTTACGTTATTCTAGGGAGCTTAAAACGTGCTTATTCACCAAAATTTGCATATGCGATTTTTAGCGTGAATCCAATACCTCTCTTAGCGAGAGGTAAAAATAAAATTTTATGTAATAGTATTAATCATTGAACAAACTGGAGTGAAAATTAATGTGTAGGTATTTTTCCTATTCTAATATTATTGTAATGCAGCCCATTCCGTATATTTATTTCATGAGACTATAACAAAATCTCACCTACAAGTAAAATGTGCTTTATGGCACTCTGCAATCATTCTACATCTCAACAAACAGAGCTATGCGATGCGTCTCGCTCCCTGGAGTACTCTACTTGTTTCGTGTGTTTACTCTACCCTCCTCTCGAAACTGTGGAACACATTTGGAATGCCGTAGGTGACTTATAACTCGACCAACATACACGAATAAATTGTAAATACACTTGGAAAAAGAAAAAACTTTGTAACAAAAGTGTAACGAGACTATGGTTTTGTTAAATAATTTTTCACTGACTATTTCACTAATAATTTATAAACCAATTCAAATTTCGGACTACCTGGTTAGGTACCAAGTTTTATTTAAAAAAAAACACCGTCGCAAAAAATTCGCTTCCTTTGAGCCTATTAACTAACTGTATTTTTATAATTGTGTTTTGATAGCAATTTTTTTTTGATGTTTTAAGAGTGTCTAGGAACATATTAAGTTTGTTCCAACAAGAAATTTCTGACGGTTTTTGATACTATCAGTGGCTATCCGTGATTTGTTTTGTACGCATTCGTTACTCTCTGATTATTTGTGAATTGTCTGTTTGTTGAAATGAATTTCGGATTGCTTGAGGCAAAAATTTGACTGGGGTAATGTTTCTTGTAAATAATTTACATTTTTTGCCTTGGATTTTCGACAAACATTTCCAGATTGACTTCATCCTTAGAAGAAAATTCCTCCGATTCTTCAAATAAAAATTCGTCAATCATTTTTATTTAACTTGCAGTTGTATATAATAAAAAATGACGCTTACACTTTCAAATTACAAGGTTAACCTTTAAGTACTCGCGTGCTCCGTGTGACGTTAGTGCTCGCGTCGGAAGGTAGGTGTTTTTCGGTTCATTTTTGGCAGAAAAAAAAATTTAAAAAAAATAAGTTAATGTTAAGCACTTTATTATCAATTTGACATAATTACATTTTCAATATTTTAAAAATGTAAACAAAAAAATATAATTTACATTTGAACACATGGTTTACAAATGGTTCTTTGATGTTCCTGGCGGACATGTTTTTGGCAACTTATGCAAGTTGTTTTTTTTTTATCTGGGACAGATGTGATTTAGCTATGTACACCAATGTTGATTCCTCCCCTTGTCTTGACCTTTCTAATACAATATATTTTGTGACAAATATAGCTACGTAAAATGATTCAATTTTATATCATAGATTTTTTTTTAAATCGCTTTAATTAATTTTTTATGTAAATCTAACACGAAACGAAAAAGGATTCCAAACACAAGTGAAGAACAATATGAATTTTTTTTAAATGAAATGGAAACTGACTATGTTTTTCGGAGTGGCTCTTTCATTTTCCATTTCAATATTTTGTAACATTTGACAATATTTTTTTTTAATATAAATATTTTTGACGTTTCACTATGCTCTATAAATACTTTACAGTCAAGATTTTGGCGCTGTAAGATTTATAGAAATTTGTATAAGACTATAGCCCTTATAGCACTGTAACCCAGTTACAGAATAGCTATTTTCTTGCATATTATAACGTCGGTTGTTTATAGAGCCTATAGAGCTTATAGAACGTTACAGAATAGCACCATAAATTTCCGTTGGCGTCATATGGCGCCAGGCGAGTACTTAAAGGTTAATAATTATTAACAAAACAGATGACGAAAATCGTACGAACTAGAACCATTAGTCAGAAGAAAATCCGTGGATCGTTATGACGGTTTGCAAACCGTAAGCAAACAGTACAAGTGTTTGCTTGAACATTACAGGAAACAGCCAGGAAAGTTTGTTGGAACACTTCAGATGTTCAGATAAAAATGCGCATGCGTCTGATACTCATGTACTATTTCTAACTCCTGTTGGAACAAACCTATGTTTATAAACCTGTCAAAGTTGATTTTTGTTCACTTATTTTCAGATTGCTTTAATCGACCCTGTTGCTAATTTATCGCATGACATTGATCAAGAATCACTCGCTTGATAGCTCGTGATTGTTTTTATCAACGCCACTCGATAAATTGCTATACCCAAAGCATTCAAGCAGCCAATGCATGTCATTAATAAAAATTGAATAAAAGGAACATGTACTGATAACTGATACGTTTGCAGAGGTTTTAGAATCTTTATGAAAGGAGTTATACAGATTGTAACCTGTATTATCGACATAGTCATGAACTGTCACATCTACAAAATAAATACTATATTTTCGTCACTGTCCATTTCTATTTAAATTATTTTATAATACTAACCTTATTTATACTTATGTATGCCATATAAAGGCAATAAATAAAAATGATCCGAATTTCAAAGAAATATACCGAATTCTTCTGACTGATTAGAAGTGCTATCTTTGGCAGATTCCCAGATTTTGTGTTCGCCTTAACGGCCACGTTGCGTCGTTGCGTTGCGTTTAACATTACTTTATTATAAATAGGCCTTTACAGCGCACAAAAATGTTTCAAACACGATACAAATATTTTTCAAATAATAACTTTGACAGTATGAACATACAAATTATCAATGTTGCCAACTATAGCAACAATTAAACGAATAATTTGACGTCGATGTACATTATTTATATGTTATTCATGTCATATACGATAAGTAATAAACTGTACTATTCATCTTAATAATAATTATATAAGGTTATACACTTTTTGACGGTTAAAACTGATTAAAATTTTATTTCATTTTTCACTATTAGTGATTTTAATGCATTAAAGTTTTTACACTAAGTAATGACGTGCATTGGCTGCTTGAATGCTTTGGGTATAGGCAACTAGCTCTCGTAACAATCTGAATTTTTTTCCGACAAAAATTTACCACTTATGATATATATGTTAAAATTTTGTAGGTAGATATACAATATGAATAGCAACTTCGAAACCAATCATATATCGCTATAAACCAGGCCAGTAGGTAAATCCATTTCCGACTTTATGTCTTTCTGAATCATCAATTCAGATATTAATAGTACAAAATGAGTGATGAAATCCATATAAGCTGATGCTCCTTATCTTCTCGCTTTTAGTTTATTATAACATCATGTTGTCAGCAACTTTCTAGCACTTGTCTGCTGCAAGTGTCAAACAACAGACACGACAGACAGTCTCCATGGATGAGTCACTCGCAAAGGCAAGTGAACATACATCGTACATACTGTACATTGCAGTCATCTGTCTCGACTCTCCGTAATGTGAGATCTACGTTCCGTGACGTCATCCGGTGACATAACCACCTCGACCGCAGCGCCGATGACCCATGTGGCGGGAACTGATTACTATTACAAAATACGAATTTCGAATGAAAAACTCACATTACCTTCACTCATTTCTATGTATTTTGCATAAATCCCTTACCGAAAGTTCCTTGGAAAAGAACCTACATATCCAGTAAAATTGTAACATGAACATAACTATTTTCTACAAATTCCATACCGAAAATGCCTTGGGAAAGGTTCCATATGTCCAAAAAATTATAACACGAATATATACTATGTTAATTGCACTCGACACTATCTGTTGCTCATGACACTGACATCTGTCAATTAGAAAATTAGAATATTTGATATATCACCAGTTTCTACGGTTTTTAAAATTCTTTAACTATCTATTGAATATGAAGGAAAATGTGTAATCAAACCGTATAAACAATCAAATGTTCTTTCATATTTATAACATAAAAAGTCAAAAATGAAATTAGTTACGTTTTTTCAATAAAAATTGTTAAGAACTTCAAATAAAAGTACTTCCAGTTGTTCAGTTATAACCAATATCTAATCAGCTCTTTATATGAATATAAAGAAGAGAAACGTGAAAAAATTATAATTTTTAGAATTGTAGTGTTGGAGTTATCGTCAGAGAAATTTTTGTCACACTCACACACACACACACACACAGACACACACACACACACACACACACACACACACACACACACACACACACACACACACAGAGAGAGAAAAAGAGAGAGAGACATCATCGTAAAATTAGTAATATCTTATTCTAAGTAGGTACCATAAAACATGCTATTTATTAAAAACTCACCACCGACTTTTTCACCAAAGACAATACCTTCGTTACCTAAAAATGAAGGAAAGTAAAAATTGAAGACAAAACATTTGGCAATCAATTTCTCTGCTTAGGGGTGGGATCCCAATACTATGATAGCGTAGCAAAAAATACCCCTTCCGTTTCACCTTCCTTTCCCTTTAACCTTTGACGGTTGTTAGCGAAACAAAGTGTTATTTGTCGCAATGCTATCATAGCGTAGTCTTGGGATCTCTATCTAGAAGTAGCAAGTATGTAGTATTAATATTTCCTATAAGGGGGAATCCCAGACATACAATCTCTTTGTTACATTTTTTATTTTATTCGATACAATAACATACCTTCTGTCACGTGTTTGCTATCAAAATTTTCAAAATGAAGTATAATTCTTAAAAGGACAAATTATTTACATTTTTCAGTGAATAGTCGCACGCATTTCATTTTCGCTAGTGGTACACCAACGTCTGAAATGCAGTGAAGCAAGCAAGATTCATTTATGAACGCCGCTTTGATGTAAGTTAATTTCATCACAAAAGGCATTAATATTTAATTAAAATATTGTAGATAACGTGCTCAAAGTAAATAGTGTTTTATTTTAGTAGAGTGCTAACATAATTAGAAGTTAGTTGTACAGGTACAATTCGATTAAAATCTGCGCTAAGTGTAGGTGAAATGTGAAATGCGAAATGCTGGTGGTTCAAAGACGGTTCTGTATTTATTCGAAACGATATATTTCGTAAATGAGGAATAAATGCAATAACAATAAGAATACTTTTTTTTTTTTTTATTCGATAAGACTAAATACCAATTTAACTAGGTACGTATACCTTAATCTGAAATTGATGGGAAGAGCTGAAAAGGTTTCGGTAACAATTGGACAACCGGAAGTAGTAGTTTCTTAAACAAATCTTCTAAATATAATTTTTTGAAAATCTATGTCATTAGAAAAAATAAAGAATATAAAATTCTCTATCCGGTACATTAAACACTTTTATTATATCTTCTACAGATTTAGAGACAGAGAATATTTAAAATAATCCCTTTCTCAGCCCAAACAACTCCATGGAAACCAGTCGAAAAATTAAAATGTTTGTAATAATTGACAGAAAATGCGTCAGTGTCAAAAATCCAAATACATTAATGAAGGCTTTTTCTGGGAAGCAAATTTCATATTTCTTATTTTATTATTTATTAAATATTTAAAATTATAGATACATATATTACATATATTAGTGCAAAAAGACTTACAAGTGTTAGGGATAAAAAACTGGAAAGAAAAAGCACAGGACAGAATACAGTGGAAGAATATTACAAGAGAAGACATGGGTCTACACGGCCTGGTGAGCTGAGTATTATTATTATTATTATTATTATTATTATTATTATTATTATTATTATTATTATTACTATTATTATTATCATTATTATTATTATTATTATTATTATTATCATTATTATTATTATTATTATTATTATTATTATTATTATTATTATACTACATATACGCAGCAGAAATACCGCTAATCCCGTCAATGATTTTGAAGAATCTCGAACATTTAGAAGAGTAGGAGGAAACTGATTTATAGAATGAATTAAAAACTATAAATAGTTATTTTTCGCGAGTCGATAATTTAATTTTACCGTCGTGTATAAAATTCTATATTTTCTATAGCAGATGTTAAAGAAAAGAATAAAAAATACCAATTATATGTTATTATTAATTGAATACAATTTTAAAATCACAGTATGTATGTGGGTTGTTATGGATTTTGTACGTAAATAAATAAGAATTAATAGTTATTTATGTATTAAGAGCGTAAGGAGGCTTTTATGGCCTGCGGTGGGATATTGAGCCCGAGGCGTAAGCCGAGGGATAAAAACACGTCAAAGGCCATAAAAGCAAGTTACGCTCGTTACACATAGAAAACTTTATGCACGGACGAAAATTTTCAAATTATGAGTGTTAGAAAAATTGTATCGAAAACAATTTGTCTTCTACATCCAGTATCTAGTGTTGCAATGAAAGCGGATAACAACAGTTTATTGTTTGTTTATTAGTTATGTCATTTGAGTTTTTGTGTATCTCCGTGCTTTCCATATAAATATCACAAAATTAATTTTCATTTTTCATTAAAGAATATAAAAAAATTGATTTTTAATAAAAACTTTTCATGTTGCCTGTTTAAATTGTTTATATTGTAGGTTATAATTTGGTTTGACGTGTCATTATAGCCCGGCGGGCTATAATGAGGCCCGCGGGCTATAAAATAACGTTTATGTCAAAGAAATTCGTGTATAATTGTCAAATTATGATACGTCCGTGCATAAAGTATTTTATCTACCCTTGCTGTTAAAATGTTACTTTATCTACCCTTGCGGTTAAAGTGCTACTTTATCTACTATTTTGAGTAGATAAAAGCACAGTTTAACAATTGCTATAGAAAAAAATATATTAATATTAAATGTAATTAGAATATTTGTTGTGTACCAGAAATGTTCAATAAAATATGTATTTATATAGACTAATATGGAAATGGTGAGAGGTATGATGATGGGAAAATTTGAAGTTTTCCCGAAACGTCCAAATATATGGTCATTTTAAACAGAATTTTTTAATTTACTTTAGCTCTAGAAGGCGGAAATAAGCAACTACGAGTATTAATTAACTTCATCACGAGAGGTACCAAAGCACCACAATGTATTTATTTCCATAAGAATAGTATTTTCTCCTGCATCCATTCCCGTAATTTTAAATTAAATAGCATCCTCGATATTTCTCGCACCGCTCCTGCATCTAATATAAGATACTGCGCAAGTGAAGAAAAATATCTCAAACCGTTCGCTGAATAGCAAAGTACCTACTCTGGGAGAGAAATTATAGAGCACATGAGGGTGTTTGTTGTGTTCTCGGTGACCCATTAAGTTTCTAATCCGCTGGGAAATTTCATACATCTCGAGGGGCCAGTGCGACACTGGAGAAATTCACTAAATTAGATATGAAGTTTGTGTAAATATTTTGACGGAGGATTTTGCTCCAGTCATTTTTGTTATTGTTTTTGGATAGCGCACGGGTTTCTAGAGTTTACAGATAGAAACAAAACTACAGCAAAATGAAAAAGAAATACAGGAGAGACGAAAGTTTTTCAAAAATGGTTCATCTGATTAATATTTAAATAGAATATGAGGTGGGCCACGATAAGGCATTTATGGAAAACTTTTCATTTTTATTTTAATACTTCGTCATAAAGAATGCAAACATTTGATCATTAGTGCAATTATAAGTTTTATGAAAAAAGTTTGAGTAAAAGTTTAACATATTAGCATCTTTTATCTTTATGTAATTTACATTTTATAATTGCAATAATTTTCTTATTATTTCAACCCAATTTTGGAGAAAATGTTTAGGATATTATTCCCTAGTTAATAAGTACGGTGTGTGAAAAAATGTAATTAACCAGAGAGCTTTTTCAAATCATGATAGTTTGATAGCTTAAAATTAGTCTGAAAGTAATGTGACAATTTTTAAGTTCCCCAATAATTAGTTTGACAGTTCTGGTAGATTTTAAGTCACCACTGTCACCAGAACTTTTGAAGCATTCCAAAAGAAGTTTGATTCAAAACTTTTAAAAAGTGGAAAGTAAAAATTGTAAAGTATATTATTATTGTTGAAGTAATCGCACAGAATAAACATTTATACAGAAGCGACAGTCAGAGGGAGAAACGAAAATTAGAGAGAGAAAAAGTATGCCAACAAATTTAAAGGGCTAATCGGGAAAAATCGGGTTGTTTCGGCATATCTTCGTATTTTACGATTCTTTGTTCTTTTCATTATCTCGACGAGAACATTTTCTGTTAGGTGTCAATAATAAAAGTATATTGAGAAACACAAATTGATTTCTAATAAGAACAAATATGTTATTTGTTCAACAAACAATAGAAAAAATCGTTATCATAAAGAAAATCATTATATTTCACATATTCTGGAGGAGCTGTTGTCTCAGCTTGTCACGCCCATGTATTTTAGGGTTATGGCTAATTCTAGCAAACCAAACACGTCTTCTCACTTTTGACATAAATGTCATTTTATGAACCGTTTGTGAATTTTAGAAGTGGTGTTAGTTTCTAATGAAATGGATAAAATGAAGAAAGTAAAATTGGGAGGACTTGTTTGTTCATATAAAGACTGTATAAATAGATTTAAAATATGGAGAAAGGGAAATGTAAGTTTTTTTCGTATCCGAAAGATCCAGAAATGTAAGCTATGTAAATCGACTACCATATCATGTAAAATGATGTAAAATTTAATACATATAAGTGTAAAATGTGGCTCAAGGCCGTGGAAAAGAATATTTGATGGAGAAGGATATGTGGGACATATTCATCGAGTCTGACGTTTGTGTTTCTCACATCAAAGATATAGAAAATTCTGCATTGTAATGAATTTGTAAAATTCAGGTATTTGTTTAATAAAAATATAATTATGTGATTATTTTATCTGATTTCTTTTTAATTCGTTAATAAAATCAAAATTTTAATACTTTTATGTTCTAATTTTTCTTTTACCATTTAAAATTGTTTAAATTTCGCGCATAAATTTTCCAACAAATTTAAAGTTCAAGGTCAAAAACGTAAAATCGCAACAACAATGGTATCGACAAGGAGTGTCGCTTCTGTATAAATGTATTCTGTGGTAATGGCGTAAATAGGTGTATGCAAATTCAACATAGGGGATGTATTTTAGATACAGGACAAAAAGCCGGTGGTTGTTGAAGAC
Organism: Ophonus ardosiacus; assembly: GCA_943142095.1. Classification (NCBI taxonomy): domain Eukaryota; kingdom Metazoa; phylum Arthropoda; class Insecta; order Coleoptera; family Carabidae; genus Ophonus; species Ophonus ardosiacus. The sequence continues at coordinate 37,746,738 of OW964829.1, read as the reverse complement.
GTTGATTACAACAAAGAAATGCCTGATTACAGTAAAAAGTGTTTGATACCAATAAAGAAAATGATAAAAGATAAAATACCTAATTAGGTATGTTATGTTGAAGGTAATTTAATGAAAATATGTCTCAGTGATTATTTATTTTCAGGAATTTAAACAAAAAAAATTGATTACAACAATGAAATGCTTTTCGCAAAGGGGTCGAAGCCGTATTGTTACCACTTACATCGGATTTTTTTTAAGTATAGACATATAACAAATATATACTCCTAATTTAATTTGTTATCTTGGTTTCATTTTCTTTGCCAAAAAAAAAAGTAATTAAATCCATTTATAAATTGCAAAAGAAGAGCAAGTCGTGAGCAGCGATACATCAAAACAAATCAATAGTAGATTAATATTAACAAAACAATCAGACGTTTAAAGGGCAGACAAGTCAGTTTGAGACGTTGGAAGTCCGACGCCCCCCTAAAATTTTCACCAGCGACTACTTACTGGTCACGCGAACTCATGATGATTGACGGCTGCTCATGCTAACTGTTTGCCGGTTTTCAGCGTAGGAGAAAACGATTATTTTCACAGGGCTGATTATATTTTACATAATTTTCATGCAGAAATTAATTTTGTAACAACTTTTTAATTAATACCGAGGGCTACTGGAAAAGTTTTTGCAGATGATGTAAAAGAAACCTAAAGAATTTTATAAATAGATTTATTGCATTTTAAAATATTCTCCTTTAATATTATGCACTTTTCCATGTGCTCGAACAAATTTTGGAAGCAGTTTTTCCTTTCTAAATCTGGTACCTGAGTGTCAGTCAAATTGTGTGGTATTGAGATATTTCACTACGTATATTATAAACTAATTAAAAAATTTTATACACCCTAAATGAAGAAAATATTATAACAAATAAGTAAGGTAAGACAGTAATAAGTAATATAAAATATAAAAATTGTCTCTGTGGAAAATTTATATTTATATAATCGATAAAATCTAAATTAAAGGTAAGAATAATTGATTATTAGGTGAACAGTAAATCTGCCAACACAACATGCTTCTGCAGTCAAATCCAAAGTTTTCTTGTTTTTTCAAAAAACGTCAAACCTTCGACGAGGAAGTATTTTTGTTTAACTTCCATTAGCGTATTATTGTTGTCAGTAGTTTTTCTTTCATTCTTCTTGTATTTTGAGTTTTCTTTCAGTGCTAATTATTATTTGTGTGATTAATGTAAGAATGTTATGCAACAAGTATAGTAAAGTATTTATTTTTCTAGAAATACTTCTACACTAGACAAAGTCGTGTTCAATCAATCGTCTTGAAGTTATTTCACAAATCTTTTCATACGTTACGTTAAAGAAAATTTTGCTCATTTTGTTAATAAAGTCTTAACAATAGCTTAAAAACTTATACAGCTCGATTCTCCAAAAAGGTTAAGCTAATTCTCATTTTTAAACTAGCGAATTCTATTCTAATTTTGACAGTATAATATATCTAATCTATTCCTAGTATCTACCTTTTTTGATATTTTGAAAATTAAATTTTAAATACCGAAATAAAATAAAATTCATTAATCCAAAAATGAGTATTAGCTTAAACTTTTTGAGTACCGGGCTGATAATGTTCAATCCATTTGTTCACTGCATTTTCTAATTCACCAACTTGATAAAATTCTTTGTGTGCTATTTGACAAAAACACAGATGTATATTTTAAAACAGTGAGTCAATCTCAATTTCTCATTGCTAACCAACTCCGTTTAAGCCTTACCGATGACCAATTCATGAAACTTAACACTTGACTGGTGTTATTGTGAACTTAGATCTTTCTTGATTTATAGCCCCTAAATATCCTCATCTGCTTCACACGAAAAAAATAGTTGGCCATGATTATGTGGGAGTCATCGCTTTGTTTATGATGTAACTTATCTCAAATGAAATTGAATCCAATTGTTGTTATCTAATGGTCGTAATTTTTATTGCTTTTTTTGTTAAGTTTATGTCCTGAAGACAGAATGAAGTGTTTGAATTAATTTATTAAATTTTTTAGGTTGTCTGTGGTTTATGTAATATGTTTTTGCATAGTTGCCCTTAATTTGCTCTTGAATATAAAATATAAGAATTAATTAATTTGCTGCAATCATGCGGAACATATGGTAGACCACAATATAAATATAAATATGTATATGTATAGGTTTGTTTGCACAACAGTCAGAAACCGTTACAATCCATTTTGAGTATGCGCATCAGTTTAAAAATGTTCGCACAACAGAAATTTTAAATGTACGATTAAAAATCATTTGTTCGTTCAGCAAAATATTTCAATCTCTGATCAGTTTCCAACCGTCAGAATAGTCCCTGGATTCTAAAGAAATTTTTAGTTTGTGGTCAATTCTGGTTATTAGCGAGCATTTTTGTTCCTACATGCATTTGTTCTAGCCAAAGCGAGAGGAAAGGAATATTAATATTTATTATAAATTCTTCCAAACCACTAAATATTTGCTATATTGCCATGTAGATTCTGAGTATAATTTTAAGAGAACCAGAAATAAACGCAGGAAGTAAATTTTAAACAATAAAGTAAGATTATAATGTCATTATGTGACAATGACTAATGCCAACAACAATAATCAACACAAGATAAAAACATTTCTGTTCACTCCAAATGGAATAACAATAATCTTTCATTCTGTTCGCAGAACCTAAAAAATTCCAATCAGTTTGAAACCAGTTTCAAACTACTAGAGATGCATTCGGGCCGGGCCGGGCTTTAAGGTTGGATTGACTCGGCCCGAAAATAAAAATTACCGGCCCGACTCGAAGATCGACTCGACAAAAAAATTAGCTAGCCCGGCTCGAAATTGACTCGAAATCGGGCCGGGCTTCGGGCCGGGCTTCGGGCCGGGCCGGGCCAAAGCTCGAAATTGGGTGCATCCGGCATTCCTAATTTTGATTTTTATGTTAAAGCGAAATGTTTAACTTTTTTCGTGACAAATTTATAAAAAAACCTCTACATTCTTATAACTTTCAACATTAGTTAACATAAGTAGACAACAAAGAGACCCTTCTAGTGTAAGTTTGTTATAAAAAATACAGACCTACGTATATTTAACACTTTGTTTACCAAAGACGTTTGAAAATTTAAACAACTTTTTCACAAGTCATATAAAATAATATAATTTACATAAGGATTTTTTATCTAACTTTATTTCTGCTCAAAAATAGGATAAAAAATCATTATGATAGGAACAAAAATCACTTTTATTTAAGTATACGAGTAATAACAATAATAATAGCAACATCACAATATAATTATTATGTTTTAATGAATAACCTTGAATTCTAGAAGTAAAATAATACATTTTTATTTATTAATATGTGAAGTTTGTTGTTATTAAATCATTTTGATCCTTTTTAACTTCATCCATTTTCATTAATATATTAAGGAAACAGGAAACTGTGTATTTGATTGAACTATAAGATGTTTCGGGCAGGCCCGAAAAGCTCGAATTTTCGGGCTGGGCCAAAATCTAAAGTTCGACTCGCCTCGATTTTTGAAAATGATTACCCCGATTCGGCCCGATAAAAAATATCTTCAGCCCGGCTCGATGATCGACTCGAAATTGAGGCGGGCTTCGGGCCGGGCCGGGCCAAAGCTCGAAATCGAATGCATCTGTACAAACTACGCACACGTACTGAAAAATTAGGAATTAGTTGTATATTTTGTTATGCGAACAAACCTTATAGTTTATAGTTTATAGTTTACATGACGATTCTACAAGAAAATAAATTTTAAGATGTTTTTGATGATTTGAACTAAGGAAAAAAAAAAAATGTGGAAACCACTTGGCTGACCAAATAGCCTGCATTACTGTATTAAACTTCAGCTAAAATATGCAAATTTTGCAAATAACTGTTTGTGGCTCTATAATTTTCAATAATTGGTGTGATTTATGAAAACCTTATTAAAATAATGCAGTTTTAACCTTACCGTAATATCTTTGTTTATTCAGCAATATTTCAAGCAAAGTTAAAGTAAGCCAAACATAAAAATTGTTTATATTCCAATAAAAAATCCTTTCAATGTGAAGTAGAGCCACGTGCAGTAATTAAAGTTTTACCGGTATTATTTTGTTGCGTAAAGCATCTAATTACGGTTTTACCAAATAACGGTAAAGAAGGTTGGTAGGTAACCTAATTCTCCCAGGAAAATATTAAGTGGAAAGTGAAAAAAGAAAACTTAATATTAATTTGTTATGGAAGAATCAATAAAAAAGAATGGCATTTTCTTTTAAGAAGTGCAAGTAGGTCTTCTCTAAGTCCCTGTATCGGATTACGGTTTGTGGTTCGAGTCGTCGAGTCTCCCTTACTCTTTCGCATTTCACGAGAATTTCAGTAAAGGACTTTTATTTTTCCTAAGATCCAACACTTATTAATGTGTAAAAATGTTTATGATAAGAAAAAGTAATTAAGTACAGCATTTCCAAAGAATAAAGTCAATATATAATTCGAGTTATCATCTTAATTTTCATATGAAAAATATTGTATCTAGAGATGCACTCGATTTCGAGTCGGTCATCGAGCCGGCCCGAAGATATTTTTTATCGGGCCGAATCGGGCTAATCATTTTCAAAAATCGAGGCGAGTCGGACTTTTCATTTTGGCCCGGCCCGAAAATTCGAGCTTTTCGGGCCGGCCCGAAGAATCGTATAGTTCAATCAAATGTATTGTTTCTTTAATATTTTAATGAAAATGGATGAAGTTAAAAAGGATTAAAATGATTTAATAACAACACACTTCACATATTAATAAATAAAAATGTATTATTTTACTTCAAGAATTCAAGGTTATTCATTAAAGCATAATAATTATGTTGTGATGTTGCTATTATTATTGTTATTACTCGTATACTTAAATGGACGTGATTTTTGATCCTACCATAATGATTCCTTGTCCTATTTTTGAGCAGAAACAAAGTTAGAAAAAAAATCCTTAAATTATATTTTTTTATATAAGATTTGTGAAAAATTTGTTTAAATTCTTTGGTAAACAATGTGTTAAATACTCGTAGGTCTGTAATTTTTATAACAAACTTACGCTAGAAGGGCCTCTTTTTTAACTACTTATGTTAACTAATGTTGAAAGTTATAAGAATGTAGTTTTTTTTTATAAGTTTGACCCGAAAAAAGTTAAACATTTCGCCTTAACATAAAAATCAACATTAGGAATGCCGGATGCACCCAATTTCGAGCTTTGGCCCGGCCCGATTTCGAGTCAATTTTCGAGCCTGGCTAGGTAATTTTTTTGTCGAGTCGATCTTCGAGTCGGACCAGTAATTTTTATTTTCGGGCCGAGTCGATCCAAACCTCAAAGCCCGGCCCGGCCCGGCCCGAGTACATCTCTAATTGTATCATTTTCGGCTCCGGTGGCTTAATGGTTAGAGCAACGCCTTTTAGTCATGAGTACGCTCGGGGTTCTGGATTCGAAACCCAGTAAGGCGTGGATATTTGTGTATGTGAACCTACTCAGTAATTGTCATTTAATCCTGTTGAGAGGTTTTTTTTTTTTAAAAAAAAAACATTATTGCAAACTTTTTATCCAATAGATATGATACACGATTCGAAAATGATATAATTTAGATTTTTTAAAAAATTGTATCGATATCAACGCAGTAAATTGTTGAATTTGTTGAGTATTGAACTGACAGATTTTAAGGTTAGTACAATAAAATTCTCATTAACTTTCGGAAGAGAAACAATTAATACCAATACGAAACTGAGAATTTGTATTTAATATTTCTGTTTAAATTCGACAAGAAAATTAGATTTTGGTAACAATTGGCAATTCAGTAAATTGGATGTTATACTTATTTAACGCTTCAAAGAATTCTTAGAAAAACACACTTACACCGTTTATAAGTTTTATGGATTTACAGATAAAAACTAATGAATCAATCAGTGAAGCCTGCGATGTTCTAAGAAAAACAAAATTAATTTATTTTTTGAAGCTTCGCATTTAATTTTGTTTTTTGCAACGTTAAATGTCCAGTAGCACGGCTGACACTTAAATTTTAAGCTAAGAGAATCAAAATATGCAAATCGAAATTTCTACAGCAATATTCAATTTCTCATTTGTTTTATTTCGATACGATATTGTTAATTTAAGGAACATTTAAAATTTAAGGGAGATGTAACTGGACATAAATGTTTAATGGAGCCAAAAGTGAACAATTGACAATCTGATTAATTTTTTTAAAATGGAGCTTAAATTTAAATTTTAAACAACTTTTTTTTATGTATTTTTAAAATTCAAAATATTGAAAATGAATATTTTGCTGACAGTAGACAGTATATGTCTATTATCTACAAAAATTATATCCCTACATTTTTATTAGTCTGGAAAGATCCAAAGAAAAATTGATATTTTTTTGAAATTTATATTTTCATATATTTTTACCACCCGCTACTGGTAAGGGAGCTAAGATATTTGAATTTCATACAAGTTATGAACATTATTTTTTAGACGAGCATAAATAAATTTTACTTTTTTTTCAAAACTTAAATTTAGGTTAAAACGTACGGACAGCTGACAAATGAATAATATATACATATAGCCAGAAAATAATGACATAGTAACCTAGCAACCGTGTCAACTATTACGATATAAAATATATCGTAACACTAATGTGATAAGTTCAACTTTCAGTGTTAGGATACTACGTTGATATGTCATACTTATAACAATGGTCGTCTAAAAATGTCTTATTGAGATTTTGGTAAATGACTAAGTGGCATATTTTGAATAAGAATCAATACGTTTTTAGTCTTAATTAAATTAAACCCATTATTAACTCAGTTATACAGTGTCTGGTTATTTTCTTAATAATAAAATTACGTCAAACTTTTTCAAAGAAAAATCATTCCACTCCTGTCATTTACAAATGGCGCTGTTTTAAAATTATCTTAATGATTTAATTATAAAAATGTAAAGTTTTATTAAATTTTGATGTGTGCATAGAAGGAAGTTTATCGCAATTATGAATGAAAAATCATAAATAAAGAAGATATAGGAAGTGTTACTTTATTGTCATATAAATCAAGAATGAGTATTCTATAATTGAGTTATCTTCTACATTTGTTATCGGAATGTTCCAATGCTTCCCTGTTTTGATTAGAGTTCAATTACATTGTCAGATTTCGTACTATTAATGTGACCAAACTTTTTTCTGTCAGGTCTTAAAAATAATTTAAAAATAAAATTTGGCAGTTCATACCTGTGTTATAAATAAAAAATCTGATGTGGCCAACACAAAACCTCCCGCTATTTAATTTTTATTAATTTAAATACATACTTACGTATTTAGTAATGCTTCAAATTATATTATGTTCCATTGCATATAACTATTGCTTTATTTACGATTTTCTTTATTATTTAATATGTCACTATTATTAATTTGAAGTGATTAGTTTTTTGACAATGACGTTTACCTGTCAGTTAGTTACATTCATTTGAAAAATAAACTGTGTAACAAAAGAATTGTGTTTATCTTAGGCTTCGGGATTAAAAAAAGAAAAATGATTTTAAAATTAATCTGTAAAATACATAGAAAAAGTATTAATGTATACCTGTACAAAATTCAATAATCTATAATTTTCTAATGACGGTAAATGCTTTTCGCATTTTTTCAATTGCATTTAATGGTATTTTTTTGAAGAAAAACCATTAAGAGCTTTAAGTAAAGTACCATTTCCGTTTATCCGATTTACACCAAAATCTAATGCCTTCTATTCCTATTAGAGTAGGGTAGAAATACAAGGTTTCAGAATTTTCTGAATGATAGTATTTGAGTTAGAGTGCAAACAAAATTTGTACACTTACATACATACACACACACACACACACACACACACACACACACACACACATACACACATACACACATACAGACATCATCGTGAAAATGTTAAAATTGGATTCTAGGGACCTTAAAACGTGGTCATTTACTAAAATCTCGATATGTCATTTTTAGCACGATCCCTATACCTCCCTTACCAAGGGTAGCGGGAGGTAAAAAATCTTTTGATTATACAAATTTTCCTGATTTTCATGACACAATTATATTCTTCTCGACATGGACATTTCTATAAACCACAGGGAACTAGAAAATAATGAAATTTTGACGTAGGCCCCCATATTTGCTTCCCAAGGTCAACAAAGTCACAAGACTGTTCATGTTCTATTCCTTATTAAAACCCAAACAACCTTGTAAACGGGAACCTTGTATGATGTATAGATGCAAAAGCAGACATTGGACACACGAGTAGTTTTGAGTAAAACGCAAAACTCTACCAAGACATTAAAAACTAACTAACTTGCAATTTTCAAAAACATTTTCTGTTTACTATTTTAATAAAGTAGATGTTTTATTCAGAAATGTCTGGTTTATTAATAAAAATATATTTTGGTTAAAAAAAGACATATCTGGATTTCCAGCTGGGACTTGCAAAAATATTTGGAAAGCTTTAGGCTACATTTGAGACGCTTGTTACAGTTTGAAATGTATGTTTATGGTCCTGAAGATCAAAAATTCTTATTCTTCATTAATTTCTCAAAAGAATACATGCCTAACTCATTTTATTACAAAATGTCAAATGTCTGCATTTGCATCTATAGGCTTCATTTTGAAAAAAAGTCCCGAATTTTGTGTATTTCAATATAACATTCTTTAGCGAAGTTATTCATGTTATTAAGTGTATTCTCGGATGTCTACATTATTCCCATATCAAATCTAAAACTTAGGCGGAGATCAGTTGGAAACAATCAGCGTCTGGACGCCGTGCGTCCGTCACGCGGTCAGCGGCAGTAACCCGAGAATAATGGGATTTGCCGGTTATCGTAACCGTACCGTGACGCTGCCTAACACAACCTAACCTCCGCTAACATAACGTAACGCGAGCGCAGCCAAGATAACGCTATCGCCAATTTGTCTCACACATTTTTTACGTCAAACTTTGCCACTTATTGTAATTAAATTATTTGCGGGAGAAACATGGAGAATTAAGAAAAAATTGAGCGTAGCTTTGGGAGCTTTGAGAAGGGTAGTTAACTTAATGCTAACGCTAGGATACTTGTTGAAAGTTCAGTAATTTTAAAACGAGCTTTTGTGCAAGTCTGTGAGATGTTAGATTATGAATGATTATCCACCTTTAACCTTTCATTTCAAATTCAAATAAAACATGTTATAGTTTGGTGATAATTTGATTCCGACAAAAAGATGTTAAGACTTTGAAACCATTATAATTAAATTAAAATTAGACGTGACTCATCTCAAGGATGTATTTGATAATGTTAATCTAAAACTTCTGTAATAATTATTAAGATATAAATAAACATTTATTTATTTTTAGTAACTGATAAACCTAGGAAATTTATTCAGTGGAAAAGTCACTGCCAAATATGTAAAATATACATTGCGAATGATTTTGGTTGCAGCTTACTACAGAGTGATCAAAAAGAAATGGTGCAGTTGGCAATACAATTCTAGGGATCTTTTTATTCCGCAGTTTACATAACACAAAGTGAAAGCAGAATATTATTTGGCAAGTCATTTTGGCAATGCATACAAATAGGTTATGTCAGAGGTGGGCCCGAGTATTCCCTGATGGGGCCTGACAGGTAATAGGATTTTGAGTGATTGAAATGTTTTAGATTATTGCTCTATGGGTAATGTAAGAAATAAAAGTACGTGGATAAGGGAAACAACAACCATTTAATAAAAAATCTGATGTGGCCAGCACATGACCTCCCGAAAATTCCATGTTTAAAATAGTAATGAGCTTTAAGTAAAGTATCTTTTTCCGTTTCGGTTGATCGTTTATAAACAAAATCTAATTTGTTGTTTTAATAAATAGAAGTCTGTAATACGAAATTAATTTCGTGCCAAAAATAATCGATTATCATGGGCCTATAGCGCTCACCGTCAACTATAACAGTTCGACCTTCATCATTTTCGAAAAAGTAAGTTCCAATGACGCCACCTGGCCATAGTGCGCACCAAACAGTCTCATTTTGACATGTAATGGTACCTCGTAAATCACATGCAGATTTTCGTCTGCCCATATCTGGCAATTTTGCTTATCATCATACCCAGAGAGGAGAAAATGTGCCTCACCAAAGAAAAAGATAATCCACGAAAAATCATCACCAACTTCCAAGTGCTCTAAAAACGCAATCTGTGTAAATTCTTTACCGTACATGATCCATGTCGTAAATGTGTAGTTGTAAACCAATATTTGACATTTTGAAAACACGTACTTATACTGACAGATTTATATTTACAAATCAAATATATTTCTACTTAATTCTTCTTAACACGGTTTCATTATTAATGTAAACGTGACAGTGACATTTGTTTAAATACGTCAAAATTTTATTAAAGTAATATGTTTTTGTTTGACGCATGGGTCAGATGATGTACAAAAATAAATTATTTTATAAATTTATATTTAAAGTTATTTAAAGTTTTTTAAAGTTATATTATCGTAGAATTGAAGATTGTACCATTATATTATATTTTTAATAGTAAAAGTTGCTGAAAAATTATATTCAATGCAATTTTTTCAAGAAAAACTGGTAAAAGCTTGTATAAGTGATACTTCCGGTTATCTGATATACACTAAAAACTAATCAACTCTTCCCACATTAGTATAGAATGGGAATACAAAATTTCAAAATTTTCTGATTGATAGTATTTGAGTAATCGTGTCCACAGGATCCACACACACATACACACACACACATACATACCCACAAACATCATTGTAAAAATGTTAAAATCGGATTCTGGGGCCATCAAAACGTGCTTATTCACTAAAATCTCTATATGCTATTTTTAGCACGATCCCTATACCTCCCTTACCTAGGGTAGCGGCAGGTAAAAATTGTAAATATACCCAAATTTAAATTTTCAAAAGTCACTGTTAACAACAGGAAATAAATTTTTGTATCATTGTTACCAATTTCAAGTAATTTTTTGTTATTGTCAACGGAATCAGTTTTTTTATCACTCTGTATTTTGTGATTAATAACTAAAATTTGGTTCTCAAAAATTATTTTGATGTTTATGTAAAATATTTCCGTTATTAATTCTCTTATGGTAGAACTTACAATACGTATAGAAGAACCATTTCATTTGCTATTGTGTTTAGTATAGAAAAGGAATTGGTAGGTAGGTATCGGAAATGCCCCATTTGTAGGATATATAGGTCGGTAACAGTCGTCCAACTAATTTGTGTAGACTCCCTGCACTATGTTTATTTAGTCTCTAACTAAAAGAATTGTCTGTCAATCTTCCTTAGTTCCCCCTCATCCCTCGGTACCGAATTCGACCCCCTGTTGGTTTGCGGAACAAGGATGTGCACAATTGTCTTGCATAGACTGGAACGGGAGAAACTTTACACTTCGTTGTATGTTTTGTTCAGTGGAACTGAGAAATGTTGGCGATTCCCTACAAATGTTCTTCTCGACAAGTGCTCTCAATGCTTCATCATCATTTTTGTCTCAGTATTTTAAAGGAAATTAAGTTATTAAATAATTTACAAACTTTCTTTGTTTGACATTGAAATTGCAAACTTTTAAAAGGAAGCTAAAGAGAAGCGGAATTAATTAATTGTTTTGCAACTTGCGAGATGAGAATATTATTAGTGTTCTGCATTCATAAAAAGAAATACAACAAAAATTGTATTTTTGAATGTGTGATATTGTTTTCAAATGTACATTTATAAAATTCCTCCTCTTTATTTTTTCAAAAAATGCAAATGAATAATATGTCAACATTAATAAAATCCAGGCATCGCGCCTGGAATTTATTAATGTTGTCATTATTGTTGATATTTTTCAATCAGTTTTTTATGTTAAGCGTAAATTAAAAACATTAAAATTAACTGTCAATATGTACATAACTAAAACAAACTCACATAAACCTAACTCACCTAAAACAAATTTATCAAAAGGGCGAATTCAGATAACTGGAAAAATTCACCTAAAAGGTGATTTCCGTTAGTCGAATGAATGTTCCCTTGCTACAAATTTATTTGTCTAAGGCTGTGCCCGATGTTGCACTTTTATCACCCTAATATATAAATCCTAAATCTAGTGATTATTTAGGATATTAGGAATTAGATTTTAGTGATTTGCAAGAGCACACTACGCCTTGAAGTTGAAGCGCACTAATTAAACAAATCATGTTCGTTGCTATAATTTGTACAAAACGTCAAATTGACTGTCAAAGAATAGCTTCTTAGCTTTTATTTTATGAAATATAATATTAACATTTACTCTCAAGCATCAATTGAATCGAATGGTATAATTCATTTTTGTTGTTTTAAAGTGTTGCCATACGAACCAATGGATATTACTAGCGTGCCATTTGGAGTTATATTTATGTGAAAAAGACCTAAATCCTAAATACTAAATGCCAAAATGCGACATCGGACACAGTCTAAGCGTACCCATGAGGTGTGTTTAAAAAATTAACAAAAAAATACCTACTGACCAGGCTGTCAGTTTTGTACGTTAGGTTGAGTTATGCTATGGTTTATTTAAAAAAACAATTAACAAATTTCGGTCTTTGTTAGTGTACACGAACCCGAATTCAGGTATTGACCGAAAAAGTTGCTCAACCACAACGCGTTGTGAACTTATCCACATTTACAAAATAATATTTATTTATTATTTTTTAAAACAAACCGACACATAACTTACTAGTAAGATTCAATTTTGGTTAAGTAATATCCGTTGAAGTGGAAAACTCGGGTTTGGCAATTTTGAAGTGTTCAAAACTACAGAATGATCAAAAAAATCTGATTCAGACAGTGACATTTGAAAATTTAAATTTGTGTATATTTACATTTTTTTTTAAATAGTTCTTATTTCCCTTACTCACGTACTTTTATTTCTTAAATTACGCATAAGCAATAATCTAAAGCATTTGAATTACTCAAAATCCTATTAACATTTAAGACCCCCCTCTGACATAACCTATTTCTATTTATTGTCAAAATGACATGTGAAATGGTATTACCGCTTTCACCTGGTGTTATGAAAACTGTGGAATAAAAAAGTCTTTAGAATTGTATTGCCAACTGTATCATTTCTTTTTGATAACCCTGTAGTTTTGGACAAATTTTTCGGACAATCGCTCCTATTCTGTAACTCAGTTCAATAACTCAGATCAATAATAATTTTGGACAAATAGAATCAAATGTATCATTTGTCAGTTTCATTTTTTTATTTAGTGCCTTCTATAATTATTGGCTGCAAATTATTATTGATTCATAAAAGTTTTCCATTAAGTTACAGAATAGAGGAAAAATCCGGATTCGGGTATAGAGTGTAATATATAAATAACATATTTTTTAGAAGATTTTCTAAATTGTGCGGCTAAAATCCGCCGGAAGGCCGAAAATAATTTTTAAAGCGTTACATTCCACCTTTTGTCACTTTTACGTGAATTTCTCGTTAGGTGAGTAGGTCGTTAGATGAGTTAGCATTAGGTGAGTTTGGCGTTAGCTGAGTTATATTAGCAGATTTCGACCAGAATAGCTAATTTAATAAAGAAGTACCGATTTCAGATTTCAGGTGGTACAGTATAAATCATAACAGTAAATTTTAAGCAGGGAGTCTCGGTCTTGACACATACAGCAACCCAAAGAACAAATTTTAAAAGAATTCGACTCTTTACTGCAAACTTTCGTTTAACTCCATTTATTTGTTAGTGTTAAATTTTGTACTCCAATTATGACATCCGATCGTTTTGAAACTTTGAACACATAGGTGCGTAATTCCGATGACAATACTTTTAGTAAAATTTTGTTTTAAAAACATTTTTAAAATTTTTAAGTTCAATCAGCTGTGGTTTAGTGGCTAGCCTATTTGCTCTCTAATTCTAGACGTGCATATGGTCCTTGGTTTGCGGGAAGTACAACCGTGCAAGTCTAACTAGTAGCTAACAATAAACCTGGGTCTGAGTGGTTCGGAGTTCGGAGGTTACTACTACCCGTCGGTTCTTTAAATGCAAGTAAAAAATCATTCAAGAAACCTATAATTTTTCGTTTGGTCCTATATTCCGAAAAGGAATGATGAGACAATATTATTAATTCAATTATATTTTTACCTCCCGCTACCCTAGGTAAGGGAGGTATAGGGATCGTACTAAAAATCGGATATAGAGATTTTATATAATAAGCACGTTTTGATGTCCCCAGAATCCGATTTTAACATTTTTACAATGATGTCTGTAGGTATGTATGTGTGTGTTGCAATTTTGTATACCCATTCTATACTAATATGGGAAGAGCTCATTAGTTTTTAGTGTATATCGGATAAACGGAATTATCATTTATACAAACTTTTAACAGTTTTTCTTGTAAAAAATTCATTGAATATAATTTTTTAGCAACTTTTACTAATTAAAATGGAATATACTGGTTTAATCTTCAATTCTACGATAATAACATTTAGTAAATAACTCTAAATAACTTTAAATATGAATATATAATATAATTTATTTCCATGTATCACCTAGCCTATGCGTCAAACAAAATCATAATTTTAATGACAGGTTTGACATATTTAAACAAATGTCACTGACAGGCAGCAATTATATTAAAATTAATAATGAAACCGTGTTAATGAGAATATAATAGTAAAATATTTTATTAAGGTTTGTAAAAATAATATATTTTCCATCATACATAAATGTTAGATGAACAGGATGATCTGATTTAAATTTGCTAATTGCTATTTTTGCAGCACTATAAATTAATATTAATTTACAACTACACATTTACGAAATGGATTATGTACGGCGAAGAATTTACAAAGATTGCGTTTTACAGCACCTAGAAGATGATGCTGATTTTTATAAGAATGTACGTGTTTGACGATTTTTCCTTAAAGCCTATTAAAATATGATCCATAACTTCTCAAATTTGGTATTTAAAACTCATATATAATTTGAAACAACATATTATATTTTAACCATATATGATAAATCGGATGTAGTACTTAATTTGGAGCTCTAACAAATTTTTGAGGAAAAACAATAAAACAATCCAAAATTTCGTATTACAGACTTTTCTATTTATTGGACAACAAATTAGATTTTATTTACAAACGATTAACCGGAAATGATACCTACTTTACTTAAAGCTCACTGCTATTTTAAACATGGAATTGGCGGGAGGTCATGTTTTGGCCACATCAGATTTTTTTTTAGGTTTCCTATCTTGCTGAATAAAACAGGAACATACACATTATCGCATAACTATATTCATAATGTACACCCAAGATTTTACTTATCAAAGCAGTAAGCATTAGAAAATTATATATAAATATTTATAGTTTGAAATCTGTAGCATTTTCATTGTGCAACTAACCTACCCTAACTTAACCAAACTGATCCTAACGATTGTATGTGCAAATATGCCATTATTCGCACATAGTGTATGTTCAAACAATCATTTTCAGGGTGATTTTCGCACTGGAAAATGTTTCCCTCGCGGTCGAATGCGGTGGTTGAAGCCGAGCCCGATTTTCCATGAAAACAGCGAAAATACAGTATTTTCCGCGAACACGTGTTCAGGGCTCCAATCACGTGACTGTGTCCGCCGCCCCCGACGGAGGCGGCGCGCGCGCATGCCAAGACACATGGAACGGGGTACACATGTGATGTTGCCGAGAAGTTTGAAAAGTTTTGCCGGCATTCGCTGCTGCAACGTTGCGGTGCGCGGACACTATACAATAACTTCCGAGACGGTCCCATCGCATGCGGCTCGCTTTGGGAAGATGACAATTTGAGTTGGACGGTTTAGTTGAGTTGATTTATTTACTGTTTAGTTATGAGTGCGTGTCTGAGACCGTGGACAGCCCTAGCGCTGCTGCTGTGCCTGTGCGCCGTCCTGTGCCTGTGCCAAGTCAGCGCTGAATCAGAGGTAGGTGTTCGCTTACCTGCATTCTGTTGCACTTTACCACCGCCCCGCAAACCCCCGGAACCCCAGCCGCGGGAGCCCGGGGTAGCCCACAGAAAAGGGAGAGCGCGCGGAGAAACACAAGAGCGGGAAAGAAAATTCTTACTAACGCAAAAATATTGGACCTCAAATTTATTGTCATGAACACCAGAAAAGAGGAATTTGCAAGAGGAAATTTTTCAAAATCATTGCATTATTAATACAAAAGTGGGAAGAAAAATTCTTAATAACGATTCTTATAGTTATTTGAGTATTAAGGGCAGCAAATGCTTCCTACCGCTTGAGGATGGTTGTCATTTTTACAGTAAGCTTTGATCGCTGTTTTTATTTACTTATCGCCTCCGCCTCCTGATCAGTAAGTGGCTTCTGCCTTGGAAACCCTATCGGTAAACATAAAAAACACGATCGTGCAAAGAAATAATTGAACCCAAAAAAAATCTGTTTATGACTATCATGCCCACCAGAAAATCATTACATTAATATTAGGTACCTTATTATCCTGACCAACAAAATTGTTAAACTATAGGCTGATCAAGTGAACACTAATGATCTAAATTTAAATCCAGGCGGTCAATTATTAGAAATTCCAAATCACAAAATTCGACATCTCAAGTAGTTCATAGATGACATTTGAAAGCAAAATTATTTCCATTATCATGCTTTTATAAAAAATGGTCAAGTGGACAGTTGTGTTATTTCGATGATCCTAATTTGAATTTCGAACCAATGGTTTAAAAAATTATTTTCATCTCTGGTTGGATCACCCTTTGGTATCTTAATTATATAGAATATAGAAATTATTTGAGGTATCTCTTTTAACTGTTACACCTGTAGATTATTTAATTCGGGCGAATTCACGAATCCTTGATCATAAGTTGATACAAAGATCAACGCTGATTCTGATTCAATCCATTTCACCATAAACATCAAGCTAATCTACTAATCAAAATCAATGATCAACTGATTTGTCATATTCCACGAATCAAGATCTTGATCATGTCGTTGAATCCTAATTTTGACATTTATAGCCATGTCAGAATTCTGGCTGTTGTATCATTTGTAACTTTGCCTCATACTACTTCTTTGACTTCATTTATAATCGCATTGGTTTTATTATTTTCAAATATACTTTTATATCTTTCATTTTCACTATATTTAAAAACACTCCTTTATTGGAATCAGTGTAACTTCTATCTATATCAACACAAAAATATATTATTTAGGAAAATTATAAAATATATTTTATAAATAAATTAAAAACTTACATATTAATACTTTTTTAACGGACAGTACAATTATCACAAATAAAATTATATGACAATTACATTAATTGTCAAAAACTAAAATAAAACTGTGAATCTGTTGATCATGATTCCTTGATTCAGAAATTAAATTGAATTATAACATACGTTGATCTACGTCAGTTCGATTCCTTAATTAGTTGATTATTAATCAACAGAATTATGGTGAATTCGACCCTATAAGATTTGACTGTAGTTTCATAAAAAAAATCTTGAAGAGATTTAAAGATAGAATATTTTAAAATAATGTTCATTTGCAAGTCTTGAAGCTTGTACTATTTCAAGAAAACATTTGGCATATTCAAATGTTTGTAACTGATATATAGTTGTCAGTGTCCAAAAAACAAAAATTTTGTAAACAAGCATAGAATAAAAATGGAATTGGTGACTACATAGTAAAAATTGTTATAAGAATTATATAGGTACCAGGTGCCTATTTGGAACCCGTTATATAGAGAATACAATGTTATTTTTTTTTATGTTGCTGTTAATTTTATAAAAAAGTTGTAAACATACATATGCAGGGAGTAACAGAAATAAGTACATTAAATTTACAAACTTATAGAACTCGACAAGGGCAACAATATTTCTTACTAACTTTTTTCGAAATCTTAATTTGTTTTTCGGAAAAAATATTTCCAATTTCGAGGCATACTCTGGTAAAACAGAAAAAAGTAAGTGATATTGAAAGAACTTGTCGAGAGCAACATTTCTTAGTAGTTTTTGGAATTCTCAATTTTTTAAATATTTTTAGGCAGGTAATGATTATTTTTACAAAACTTATTTTTAACACAATATTTAGAAGGTTTACAAAAACTTCTTTGTTGCCCTTTAATGTACTTAATGTACTATTATGAGTTGCCAGTTAGGTTACGTATTTAAAAAAATACAATCTGTAACGTAACCTAAATGGCATTTCCTAAAAAAACACGACCACAACGCGAATTTCGGTATTTGATCATTCAGCACCGTCCACAACGCGTTTTGACATATAATACAATTTTTTTTATAACAACTTTTTCTACTTGGCCGGGTATCTAGTAATCTGTAGCCGTGGAATTAAAAGAGAGGTTGAAGAGGTGGTCAGCCTTACCTAAAACTTCATATAAGCACGAGTCCACCGGTTACATTAAGTAAAATCCCTGCTTGATATCAAAATTACACGGATTAGAGATAAAACCTGGAGTTTACGTGCTACATTCTCACACCTTATATAACACAAATACACACGTACGTGGTCCATAGAGCGGGTCGTACACTAGTCGCACAAACCGCGGGATAAATTCCTCAGAACTTGGGAGCTATGTGGGTATCAGGGTAGCAGAGATGGCGAATAGTGCAACTGCACAATGCACGGGTCTGCATCGGAACGTTTAAGAAGCTTTTAATCAGTATAAAATTTATGGTGGAAGGCTGAAGAAATCTAAGGCTGTGTTAGATGTTGCACTTTTATCACCCTAATATCTAAATCCAAAAGTTATAAGCCCCGATATTATAGGATTTTAGGAATTAGATTTTAGAGTTTTACAGGAGCACACCATGCCTTGTTGACGCGCAGTAATTAAATTATGTTCGTTGCTATAATTTGTGCAAAACTTTAGTTTCTATTTTATGAAATATAATATTAAAATTTAATTTGAAGCATCGAATTGTATAATTCATTTTTGTTGTTCTAAAGTATTGCCATACAAACCAATGGTTCTCATTAGTGTGCCATTCGAAGTTGTATTTATGCGAAGAAGACCTAAATACTAAACGTAAAACTCTGTTGTGGCCAGCACAAGACCTCTCGCCATTTCCATATTAGGCTATATAAGTATTGTATTGCACTTTGCTATCGAACCGTCGTTTTATAACAAAATATTACAGAACTTTACCCAAATATTGTTTTTTATTGTATTTAACATGTCTTCTGCACACATATAATTCTAATTATATCTATTTTTCATTGTATGAGGAAGTTTCTAAATGTCACAGATTCTTCCAATTCATTAACCAGATTGGCGGTATTTCTGATGGATAAGTATATGCATATTACCTATAATTTCAAATATTTAATTAATAAAACAATAAGAAAGATTAAATGTACTTCCCAGAAAAAGCTATCAAAATGTCACTAAAACTGTTGATTTTTGACACTGAAATCTGTCATTTACAAAGTATATTATACACATTTGAATTTGTCAACTGGTTTTCTTAGTGTAGTTTCGCCTACTCGACTTGTTATATCCCGATATTCTACATATTATAGCGTCTTTATCTCTAAATTTATAGAAGATATAATAAAAAATTAGTAATATCAGAATTTTCAAAAATTAATATTTGGAAGAATTTCTTTTAAAAACTACTACTTCCGGTTGTTCAATTGTTACCAAAACCTTTTCAGCTCTTCCCAGGAATGTCAGATTGAGGAATCCATAGTTAAATAGTTCTTAAGTCTTATAGTTTTTGAGGAATCGTGGCTACAACATCCAGACATACACACATACACACATCCACACACACACACGCACACACACACACACACACACACACACACACACACACACACACACAGACATCATTTTAAAAATGTTATAAACGGATTATAGGGACCTTAAATCGTGCTTATTCGCTGGGTATGCGAATTTTAGCATGAATCCAATACCTCTCTTAGCGAGAGGTAAAAATGCGACATAGGACACAGCTTATACCCTGAAGTTGACGCGCACTGATCAAACAAATTATGTTTGTTGTCAAATATTTCGAATTTTAAATGGCACAAAAGTAACCCCTGTGGTGCACTCTCCACGCCAGCAATGAGTGACCGTGAGGTGACGCCTGGTAAGCGCCTGCACGGTACAAATATGTCATCATTATTACCGATCTGTGATAAAGCAGATTGTGGCACACTCAGAAATGGGTAATATGCCGTGATGTAAGTGTCAAAATGCGACATCGGACGCAGCCTAAATAGACCTATCGAAATTTGTAAAAGCATAAATTATTATTATGTTAAAAAGGAGTTAGGAGTTTCATAAATTAAACTTTTCTTAAATAAGAAATGAGAAGTTCACACGCAGATATTATTATAAAAATGTTGAAATTGGATTCTTGGATCTTAGAAAATGCTTACTCACATAATTATGAGTGTCGTTTGGATCACTGACATCTTATAGTCTTGTAGATAGTTACTCTACTGATAATGAGAACATTAGTAGATTTGAACTGTTGTTAGAACTTTTGTTTCGTATGGTTGTCTACATTTTTTTTTAACATAACTACTAATTAAGTATAGAACAAAAGGTATAAAAACAAAAGTGCTTTAAAATTAAAAACTGCGTTTAGAGAGCTGAAAAATATTGTTTAAATGTTTTTGTATCTCGTGAAAAATGTAAAATAATTTAACAGTCGAATTCACTATTAATTCGTTTTTTTATATCTTCTATAGATTTAGCGATAAAGAAAATATAATACAGGGTATTTATTTTAACATGCAACATATGGTCAGTCACTTCCATGGTTACTCACTATTGTCAAAAAATTACAGCAATGTAATATTTGTCCATTTTAAAATGCAACATACAAAATTTGTAGTTTTGTAATATCGAAACTAATTTACAATAAATTAGCCTACATACGATCAACAAAAAATAAAAACATGAATGTTGAACATCTTAACAAACTTTAGCTTACAAAAATTCATAACTTTCAAGTAATAAATGTTAAAAAAATACCCCCATTCACACTGAGGCAATATTCTAGTCGGTCGTAATAAGAATTGACACCATTTGTGATGTGTTTTGTAGGTATCTCCTGTGCTGCAATACTATTTATAATGTTGCATTTTAAAATGGACAAATATTACATTGCTGTCATTTTTTGACAATAGTGAGTAACCATGGAAGTGATGAACCATAATGTTGCATTTTAAAATAAATTCTCTGTAAATAAAATAATAATTTGTAAAAAAAAACACACAGTCCAGACTACACCAACCAGTTGTCCAATTCAAATGTTTGTAATTAACAGATAAATGTCATGTCAAAAATCAATAGTTTTACTGACATTACTGAAAACTTTTTCTGGGAAGTACATTTAATATTTCTTACTGAATTATTAATTAAATATTTAAAATTGTAGGTAGGTATGTATAATAATAGTAATAGTACATAATATCCTTGAGAAATACCACCGATTCCGTCAATGAATTGGTACCATCTTGAACATTTAAGAAGAGTAGAATAAGTTTCCTTATAGAATGAAAGAATAGATATAATTAGAATTATTTGTGTGTACAGACGCCAAATATTTCCAATTTTAAATGGCACAAAAGTGACCCCTGTGGTGCACTCTCCACAGCAGCTATGAGTGCCCGTGAGGTGACGCCTGGTAAGCGCCCACACGGTCAAATATATCGTCATCATTACCGATGTCTACATGTGTTGTAGATACTGGCACGCCCAGAAATGGGTAATATGCCGTGATGATATATTTATTTATTTGTGTGTACAAGAAATGTTAAATTCGATACTTCTGTAACAAAACGGAAATGGCGAGAGATATTGTACTGGCCACAACAGATTTTTTTTTGTAAAGTAATTGTTAGAGATGTATTGTTGAGATTCGCAAATCATGTGCCCAAATTGATAAACTACTACCAGACTCTAGTTTTTATTTTGCGTACCGATTTTGGTTAATTTGGTGCTCAATGTTACTAGTTTGAGTCGCAAATAATAAATATTTGGAGATCAAACCATGAAATCAATGACATTTGTGCTTGGTTAAATACAATCATTGTAAAATCATTTAATTATGCGTTTTCTAATGAAAACTAAAATTGGTTTTTAGATTGAATTACCTATAAATAGTAATAAAGCATTTGAAGCACAGAATATGAATTGGAATGAAAGGAAATTTCTTGATAAGAACACATATTGTCAAAACGAATTTAATATTGTATTTTTCATATACTCTCGTCAATATACCTATTACCATGCGAAGAAATACGCATTCTCGGAATTCCTGTTTCGTATTAATGTTGGTCTCTTTCACATAAAAGTGCAAAATAAATAGAACATACCATCAAAGCTTGTTTAATATCACATCAATAAGACAAATTTGTAGCTAATAACACTATTTTTCGCCCTATTTATATTATTCATGAGAAGACCTTTCATAAATCACTTTCTTTTCCAAAAGTGACGAAGGTTAGGTTATTATGATTTATTGTACCTTAAGTAAAATTGCTAGAAATACCTTTTTGTTAGGAAAACACCTTCTTGGAAAAAGTTTAAATTTAGTTTGAACCAACACCGCAAAAATCGTGTCTGTCATAAAACACCTGTTCCTTTAAATTGCTGACATTTGTAACTCTTTATTTCATTTTTTACTCGAGACATGCAAAAGGCGTCAATGCAGAAATATTTCACAATGAATAGTTCCGCATGTCTTCGTTTTAAAATTAAACTAGGATTCATCATTAAATAATTATTGGTATACTCCGTAGCGAAGTTGGTAAACTACTTGTTTATATGACAATTACAAATTAATATCAATTTGCTAGCCAATTTTAACTTCCGTCAAAGTTATTTCAATCGACATGCAACGCGGGTATCTAGTTTTCATAAAGAAGTTTTTCCTTGATAAATAGTTTCAGAAACTAGAATCAGGGTATCATTATATTTTTTGCTTATTGTAATTTTATGAGATACATTTAGATTAATCTAAATATAGATCTATTGTTTTATAAAGAAGAAAATTTTACAAGAACTAAAACTGCATTTACAATAAGCTCACTGTCATCTGACCACTGATCAGTAAATAAAGATAAATAAAGAAAATGAAATATTTTGACTTACCAAAGACCTGGAATTCTTGGACTGCAAAGAGGTATCGATGCCATTCAGGACCTATAACAAAAGCATTATTTTTAATTATTTTAACCTATGTAACAAATGTTTTGAGAGAAATTTTACGCTCCAAATTTTATTAGCTTTGTTCATAGAACGGTTTGCAAAAATAAACAACAGTTATTGATAAGAATATTTCTGACGATCCAAAAAATAGATTTAACATCGTCCAGGGACAAATGGGACAAGGGATTAAAAACTGCGTTGCATAAATTCTTTCTTTTTAATGAAGAGGTCTTACTTTTTCTCAGAACTTTTATTACATACCTTATTTGTACGCTGTGCATTTAAGAAACAGCTCTATATAATAAACTATAGTACTTAATTTAAAAATCTTTATTTATCTTTCTTTTCCATTTTAGTGGAAGATAGAAATATAGTACAAATTTATCTATCTACTAAAATTAGCTAGATGACCAACGTAAGAAAATATTAAGTATTTTTACCCCCTACAGTTTTGCATATTTATAGTCTGTGTAATTTCGTTCGCACCAAGTTATAAATTAATATGAAACTGAAGGAGCAAAGATATACATTTCGGCAACCAAACTAATATTTCACACAACCTCTCAATATGCCATTACGGCTATTTTTTCTCATATCCAAAGGCATAAATAAAAATGAAAGAGCAAAACGAAGTAGAGAAATATGATCCAACTAGAGCTGTCAAGTCAAATAAGGAGAAGTGCTTGATCGGCCGCCCAAGAACTAGTAGGTGGCATAGGTTTTCAACACAACAAAAACACACCATGGAGCTCGGACGGTTAAATGATTTAAATCAGAAGCTGGTCATTTATAATATTCATTGGAATAGGACATGTTCTTTCTGATTGTGACGGTTAATTTAAAAACTTATGTAAAAATGTATTAAATAAAGAAGTATTACCAATTTTTTACCTTCCATCACCTTTAGGTAAGGAAGGTATTGTCTTTGGTCAAAAAATTCGGTGGTCAGTTTTTAATGAATAAGCACGTTTTAGGGTCCCTACTATACGAATTTACTGTTTTTAACACGTTCACTGCCGATCATCGGCCCTGTTACTGCCTGCTATGCCGGGTCTTAGTTGTGGAAACTAACTATATCACAATTATTTTTACTATGCCATATGACAGAACAGTTGTGTTATTACATTTTTGGTAATGGGACTCTAGAAATTAGTGATGCGAGATGTATTATGAGTTTTTTATACCAGCTCATGATGGTTTTCCTTTTACTGGCATGTCAGCATTTAGTCCTGGCAATTTACTCCCGACATATTGATTATATTATATTATCGCTTTTGGTATTCTAATACTTCTCCAAATTTTTTGTTCTGTAATTCTGCACCTGATATAAGCTTTTTGTCACAAATAGAACGTACTTTCTTTTGCACCGATGGTCCCGGCAATTGATTGTCCATTGTAGAACTCAGAGTGCCCAAAACCCAAAACCAACTATGTACCTGTATAAAGTGTACCTGAGGTGCCTATAAAAGCGCAACTTTAAGTTCCTAATGCCTGTGAGATACTGAAGCATAGAAGAATGTATATAATGATGGCACAGACGTTGTGTCATCGGCATAGCACGCAAAATAACACATGACACAACGTATGTGTCATCGGCAGTGAACGTGTTAAGATGATGTCTGTATGCGTGACTGTGTGTGTGTGTCCGTGTGTGTGTCCGTGTGTGTGTCTGTGTGTGTGTCCGTGTGTGACAAGTTTTTCTCCGACGATAACTTCAGTACTACAATTCTAAAAATTATAATTCTTTCGTATTCCTCTGCTGTACATCCATATGAAGAGCTGATTACATTTTCGTTATCATTGGTTCACAGGAAATACTCTTATTTGAAATTTTTAACAGTTTTTCTTAAAAAAACGCAGTTACATATTATTTTTTGACATTTTATGTTATAAATATTAGACAAAATGCTCTTCTCTATACGATTTGATTATACATTTGCCTTTATATTCAACAGATATAGAGTTAAAGAGTTATAAAGAGATTAACTTTCAAAAATCAGTCAGTTTTGATATTTATCCGGGAAACAGCCGACATATTCAAAAAATTCTAATTGACAGATGTCAGTATCAAGTGTAAAACTAAAGATGGAAAGAATAGGGTCAGAAAGTGTCATAGTGTTCCTCACAAGTGACATGCAGAGGAAGACCAAAGGGAAGATGGAAGGACTGTATCGCAGAAAACTTGACAGAGGAAGAACAGTGTGAAGAAAATGCGTCGGACAGAAATGAGTGGAAGAGAAGAGTAAGAAACAGCGACCCCCTAATACAATAGCGAAAAACTGAAGAAGAAAACAGTGTCAAGTGCAATTTACATGTGTATGTTAATGTATAATTTTATTGAATGTATATAATCTTTTCAAAGGAATTTTTGTTATGGAATTTGTACAAAATACATTGAATTGACGGAAGGTCTTGTGCTGGCCACAACAGATTTTTACCTTCCGTCACCTTTAGGTAAGGAAGGTATTGTCTTTGGTCAAAAAATTCGGTGGTGAGTTTTTAATGAATAAGCACGTTTTAGGGTCCCTACAATACGAATTTACTATTTTTAAGATGATGCCTGTATGTGTGTGTGTGTGTGTGTGTGTGTGTGTGTGTGTGTGTGTGTGTGTGTGTGTGTGTGTGTGTGTGTGTGTGTGTGTGTGTCCGTGTGTGTGTGTGTCCGTGTGTGTGTATGTATGTCCGTGTGTGACAAATTTTTCTCCGACGATAACTCCAATACTACAATTCCAAAAATTATAATTCTTTCGTATTCCTCTTCTGTACATCCATATGAAGAGTTGATTAGATTTTGGTTATAATTGATCCACCGGAAGTACCCTTATTTGAAGTTTTTAACAGTTTTTCTTAAAAAAACGCAGTTAAATATTACTTTTTGACATTTTGTTATTATATATATTAAAGAAAATACTCTTCTCTATACGGTTTAATTATACATTTTCCTTCATATTCAATAGATGTAAATTTAAAGCATTATAAAGAAATTAATTTTCAAAAATTAGTCAGCTTTGCAATTTATTATGGAAACAGCTGACATAATTCAAAAAAAAAATAATTGATAGATGTCAGTTGCAAGTGCAAAACCAAATATGAAAAGTATAGGATCTAAAATTGGTATGTCATATTGTTACTCGCAAGTGACATGCAGAGAAAGGTCAAAGAGAAGATGGAAGGACATTACTTAGTGTAGTTTATGTTATAATTTTATTGGATTTAAAGAACCTTTTCAAATGAACTTTTAGTATGGAATTTGTAAAAAGCAGTATGTGTTCGTGTTCGATTTTACATGATGCTATATAGAATCTGTTCCAAGGACCTTTTGGTATGGGATTTGTACAAAATACATCGAATTGACGGAAGGTCTTGTGCTGGCCACAACAGATTTTTTTTATATAAAATACAATCAATTGCATATATTAAATTGAGAAGTTGCTACACCTTCTATACTTATACACAGTGCTGGAAACAAAATTTTGTTCCCAATATTTTCATTTGGTGCAATAATTTTTAAGTCCGCTTAATATTTAAGCCTTGCTGGTGCAACTTAATAATTTAATCATTAATAACATTTATATGCGTAGCAATAACTTATATACGAAGTATAAATGTAAAACATCTTAATATGAAAAAGCCTCGGAAAAAGCATTAGAATAAAATGTAAAAGCAATAAGAAAAAACATAAGTAGGTAAGCAAATAATAGAGACATATCATTTATCATTATGGAAGTCATTATCTATAAAAAATCTGAATAAGTGGAAGTAAGTAAGGCATGTAAAGAAAATCTCGAGTCGCAACATACATAACGTATCACCATAAATAATAAAATGTTTGGTTAAAACCCCGTGACATATTATCCGCGAACAATACTTTGGCTTCGAGAACGTACGCAAGTTGTTTGACAAGAAGAGTTGATTTCGCATTAATAAATTTGCATCTGAATATGGCGGGGACACTTTATCCTGGAGAGAGGTTATGTGCCGTTACATTTCGCACGGAGAGGTCACACGTATGATTTCTGCGCTCCCTCGAGGATTTCGTTGCAGTATGCGGAGTTATGCAGTAAGGAAGGTAACACTGCAGTTTATAGTTTATTTTGAGCTTTGTAATAAAAGCTTGTAAACGACATTCTTCTACTTTTTCTTTTTTACTTTCATTCATATCGAAAACAAGGGTATGTACACCCGAAAATAACCAAATGGTCTAAAAATTAGTTTCTTGACTGGATTGGATAGTTAGGAAGTAAAATATTCTGGGATGCAGTCAGTAAAAATTTGTTTTTCTACAGTCACTATAGAAAGTAACCATTTGCGCTCTCTTTTGTCAACGCAAAATGTCACTTTGCCGCTCATGCGCGACAAAGTAGTAAAAACGCTCGCTGTCCAAATTTCTAAGTATTCAATGTTGAGAAATGTCACTTGTCTACATTCTTAATGAAAATGTTTAGTTAGGAACTAATGGCACTGTAATTACACATTTATCACGTTCACAAGTCAATTTGACATATGTTCTGTCGGTATTTAACATAACCTAACAAAATGCCACACTGCTGTGAAAATGAAATAGGGCATTCATTTACAAAAACAAAAGTATAAAATGCTTAGATTAGATTGAATAAAAACTCAAGAAAAATGGAAAACAACGATAAAATAAAATTAAATATAAAATAAATTGTGTGAACAGTTATGTTTAGTAATAGGAATGATTGTACACAGATGGCGGTAGGATAGTTGCGAGTCGTACTGACATCTGATCTCTAGTTAACTATTTATTTTGATTACAATAAAGTTATTAGTTATTTCGTTACTTAAATAATTGTGAGAAGTCAGTCAATGCACATACATGTCTATATAATCACAAATTCCTTGAAATATTTGTTAATTTTTTCAGTGTGACAGACGTGACAACTAACCACACATTTTGCTACAAAAACTCATCAAATCATCACAAATCCTTGCTTCCACGCTCTAATTTTGTTTTTTTTTATGGAATAGATGGCTAATGTAACGATATAATCATTTAAAAGCCTTTTTAATTTTAAACCGTATCTTTTGTATTAGCCAATCGTTATTTATTGAGCAGTACTGTAAGTATAAAGTGTACATTTTATTATTTTTTGTTATGGTGGAGGACCCCATTGTGGCGACTGTAGAAAAAATCTTGTGTGTGTTTCGAGCGCAAATGGACATTGTCGATTTCGAGAGAATGCCGCGCAACCTCTCAATCGACAATGTCGCATTTTGCGCTCTTAATACACAAATAGATATTATTATCTCTTCAACGTTTTGACTCTACCAGGATCATCCTCAGAAAGAAATAAATTAATTTTGAACAATTGTAGATATTTTAAACTTATTGGCGTAAATGGCATTTATAATTTAAAATAATTATAAGTCAAATATAAAATTTCTCTGCACACTCACAGAAAGCACATGGACGAATTTCGAAGATTAATTATCAAAATATTCAACAATATTATACAATTTTCATTTTAAAGTGTCAGCTGTCAAACGTTAGGAAATGCTTAGCGATTAGGCATCGGAAAACAGATTTCTAGCTAAGTAATTTCTAAATCGAGATAGGCAATGCTTAGGGGTTGGTGAAAACGAAATTTTGCTAGGTAATGTCTATATGATACACATCGGGTACATAGGCATTACTTAGTAATGACCAACAAAATGTTATTCATGCCAAAAGTTTTACAATAAAACAATAAATAAAATTTGGGTTCAGTATTGACCCACCATACGTTAGGTGATTGTCCAACATACCATACCATACATTAAATATGTATTATACTTTATTGAAAATCAATTATCGCCGAATATCACCAAAACTTCATAATTTATTTATATAATAAAAATTAATAAATAAACGATGTTTCGAAATTTTAATATTATACAATCACAAATTTCACCACACAAAAATAAATGCAGACAGATATCATTAATTTTATTACAACAAAAAATCAAACAGCTTTCAACATCTGAAATTTACATATGCAAAATTTGTAACACAAGAAATTAGGAATGCAGTAAAAAGTGAACACTCTGAAAAACTAAATATTCTCTTTAAAAATTGTGCGAAAGTCTTGGCGTACCAAGCGTCCCGACGGACGGCAAGTCGACGTCGGTAAAAAATGTTAAGCAGCCAACTATAAGAAACAGAAAACTCTTATAATCCCACTAAGAAAAATGAACATGCTGCGAACTCTTTCTCTTCGCAAACACAGGCGACACAAAGCATTTTCACTGTTATAAGTCTGTAACTCTTTCTACAAATGTTCATATTATTCTGTTTAAAATTGAAAACTATCCGCGATAAATTTTGCTCATTGAACAATCATCACATAGTTTATAATAAATACAATAAATAGGACTTCAGTGCTGAAAACACTTTTTTTACGTTCCGTCACCTTTAGGTAAGGAAGGTATTGTCTTTGGTCAAAAAATTCGTTGGTGAGATTTTAATGAATAAGCACGTTTTAGGGCCCCTAGAATACGAATTTACTATTTTTAAGATGATGTCTGTATGTATGTGTGTGTGTGTCCGTGTGTGTGTCCGTGTGTGTGTCTGTGTGTGTGTCCGTGTGTGTGTCCGTGTGTGACAAATTTTTCTCCGACGATAACTCCAATACTACAATTCTAAAAATTATAATTCTTTCGTATTCCTCTTCTTTACATCCATATGAAGAGCTGATTAGATTTTGGTTATAATTGATCCACCGGAAGTACCCTTATTTGAAGTTTTTAACAGTTTTTCTTGAAAAAACGCAGTTAAATAATATTTTTCGACATTTTGTGATTATCAATATGAAAGAATATCTTATTCTCTATACGGTTTGATTATACAGTTTCGTTCATATTCAATAGATATAGAGTTATAGACATTAAGAGAGATTAACTTTCAAAAATTAGTCAGCTTTGTTAAAATAATGGAAACAACAGATATATTCAGAAAAATTTAATTGACAGATGTCAGTGTCAAATGCAAAACCAAAGTTGAAAGTATAGGGTCAGAAAGTTATGTGTGAATGTGATAGAGTGTCCCTCCAAAGAGAAGAAGATGGAAGGACTGTGTAGCAGAAAATTTGAGAGAGGAAGAATTGTGTGAAGAAGATGCGTTGGACAGGAATGATTAAAAGAGAAGAGTAAGAAACAGCGACCCCTAATAAAATAGGGAAAGGAACTTTCGGTATAGAATTTGTAAAAAATAGTGTGTTCGTGTTACAATTTTATAGGATATACAGAATCTTTTTCAAGGAACTTTTGGTATGGGATATATACAAAATACATCGAATTGACGGAAGGTTTTGTGCTGGCCACAACAGATTTTTTAAATTTTTTATCGACGTTTCGGAATCTGTTCTTGCTGTGACAAAGCATATATTGGCCAAACAAAAAGATTTCTCAAAACGAGATTATCTGAACCCAAAAGAAGTATAAATAAACACCTAAAAAATGGAAATTGTGCTTTGGCCAAACCAAGGAAAGATCTTTAAATAACTTGTTACTGCACCATGTCATCATTTAATTTTGTCAAATAAAAACTTTACAACTTTATAATTGCATAGAATTTGATCATACTTTTGATTTTGAAGGGATAAAAATTTTGGACTCTCTCAATCGCCTCATTTCCAATTTTGGTGACATTTCCTGGCCTCTTCGGTCCCCTGATTTGTCCATATGCGATTTTTTCTTGTACGTACATTCGAACACAAACTCCGCACATAGGAAGAACTGAAACAAGCTATTCACGGAAAAGTCGCCCGAATTGACAGAGCGATTTTGGAAAGAGTGTTTGCAAACTTCGTAGAACGCCTCCATAAAGGCATTAATGATAACGGACAACACATACAAGATGTTGTTTTCCACACATGATTTTGTCAAATGCTATGTCATTACCAATTCAAGTCTGACAATAAATTTTTAAAGCAAAAAGTATCAATTTTGTGAAGTTTTAAAAACGTCTCTCCTTTCTGCCCAACTCTGTATCAATTAATGTGACTGCTCTCACAGCTCACAGCCATGTTGTGTGTATATTAATGTTAGATTTTATTAAGTCAATAACGGAGGTTTATTTTCTAGTAAATGTGATGTACAAGTGTTGACAAACTTTTTACTTTTGTGTAAATATTGACAAGAATATATGGAGTTGTAGTCCTACAAGATGGCGCTGTTTAAATTCTTTATTTGCTGTTATTTAAATTAATAAACTATGTTGAAGTTACGTCTACATCTAACAAACTACTTACCTTGGAAAATATGAATCGCAATAAAGTTGAAATAAATTATAAATTAATTTATATTTTGTGTTTAACTTCTTCGTTCTGTCATAAATAAGTGAATACCTGCACATACATACAAGATGTTTTACAACACCCTTCCCAGACTTTTTTTCAGTACTACAACGTCCTGGAAGTTTCAATTTCCGTAATTTACCAGAAGTAGGCGTAACTACACTCTGGTTCAGAATTTCAAATAGAAACCTAGATCTGGGTGGTATCATTTTTACCTTCCGTCACCTTTAGGTAAGGAAAGTATTGTCTTTGGTAAAAAAAATTCGTTGTTGAGTTTTTAATGAATAAGCACGTTTTAGGGTCCCTAGAATTCGAATTTACAATTTTTAAGATGATGTCTATATGTGTGTCTGTGTTTGTGTGTGTGTGTGTGTGTGTGTGTGTGTGTGTGTGTGTCCGTGTGTGACAAATTTTCTCCGACGATAACTCCAGTGCTACAATTCTAAAAATTATAATTCTTTCGCATTCCTCTTCCATACATCCATATGAAGAGCTGATTAGAAGTTTTATAACAGTTTTTCTTAAAAAAACGCAGTTAAGCATTATTTTTGACTTTATGTTATTATAAATATTAAAGAAAATGCCCTTCTCTATATGGTTTCATTGTATATTCTCCTTCATATTCAATTGATATAAAGTTAAAACATTATAAAGAAATTAACTTTCAAAAACCAGTCAGCTTTGCTATTTATCATGGAAACAGCTGATATATTCAAAAAATTTTAATTGACAGATGTCAGTGTCAAGTGCAAAACCAAATATGGAAAGTATAGAATCAGAATGCCGGGTATATGAAGAAGGCGAAAGAGAAGATGGAAGGACTGTATCGCAAAAGACTTGAGAGAGGAAGAACTGTGTGAAGAAGATGCGTTGGACAGGAAGGAGTGGAAGAGGAGAATAAGATACAGTGACCCCTAATAAAATTCGATTTATAGAATCTTTTCCAAGGAACTTTTGGTATGGGATTTGTGCAAAATACATCGAATTGACGGAAGGTCTTGTGCTGGCCACAACGGATTTTTTATTTACGAAATAAATACTAAAAATTGTTTAAATATTAGAACTGCCTTTCACCTTGCAACCGAAGTCAGACATTAATGACTGCGCTTAACACATCGTAAGATATTTGAAAAATAACATTTGACATGTTTCACAAGATTTCAGTCTCTGAATCAACCTCTCGGGCTTTTATGAGAGACTGGTCCACTCAACCAGAACTACAGATGTGCAGCAAAAATAAGATATTAGAAAAGTACGAACGGCACTTTTGCGCTAGGTAGACTAGCCCCTTAAGTAAACTGTAGTATCCGCGTTCAGTTACTTAATAATATCATATTCGTTTATTAAAACAAGGAAAAATACTAATATTAAAGCAATATAATTAACATGATTTTGTCGTCTTTTATAATGTTAACAATGTAAATGATGCATAATTTCGGTTGTAGCAAATTAATACGGTAAAAAGCGCGTATGAATCATACCAAATGGTTATGAAAATAATATAAAAATTATAACTTAAAGACCGTAAACGCTGCTAACAGTCGTTTCTGAGCCTTATTACAGAACATAACAATTTTATTATAAAAACGATTTTATGGAGTGTACGCGTTATTGTACCAAGTACCGTTTCATAATTGAAACATTTAAAACCTGAGTACCGAAAAATACATCGTATGATTTTTACATGATAGCGGTCTATGAGCCAAGTTCAATGTTTCAAAAATGGTACAAGTGCTGGGTTTCTGAAATGGTTACTTGGATTTTAGTAAGGATTATTTAATTTTTTTTAGAAAAATAACCTTACTACAACTTTTCCAGTAACCCGCGTATAGATTTCTGTAACTTAATTTAACACAGGATCATGTTTAAATATTGGAATAGTTATTTACATTCAGTGCGTGTAAAATACTTCACGCACGAGAATTGTATTAAATTTTTTGACCGACGATAATGAAAATCACTTTTTTCAATGAGATAGGTTGTACACTTCTGAAAAGGGTTAGTTTAAAATACTGGGGTTGTCAATTTCCAAATTTAATTTTACTTACCTTCATTAGAGTACTTCTTCTAGCAAAAATTTATCTGTAATAATAGACGTTGTTTATGACTGATAATATATTTATTTGCTCATGTTTTCTTCGAAATAAATAATAAGTAGGTGTCGATATTTGACATTTCAGCAATGCTCGCGTATTTGCCAGGTATATCGATCGGTGACTATGTCGGTAACGGCGGATTTTTACAAGAATGACAGATGTCGCTACCGTGAGTTTGGTTTATATAAATTAATTTTAAATATAGGAAATGTTAAAGTAAAAAAATAACTTAAGTAGGTAGTACTTTTTTACATGAACTTTATTATAGTAAAGATGATTTCTTTTCTAAATGCCCATAAACGTCCAGTGTATTTTGATTATTTTACCTCATAGTTAGACAAGTTACAACACAGTAAGCGTAAAATGTAGGTTACACTTGCTGTGTATACAATTGTAAAGTTCCCATTACACTTCAGGAGGGCACAAAATTACAAGATTTTTAGATATTAGAATTAGAAATTTTTATAGGCTGATTATATAAAAACTCTCAAACTTTAAAATGTAATAACTTATGACTAATAGACTTATAGCGAGAAACAGTTTTACCAAACTGTTTGGCATCCTTGAAAGTACCTGTCGCTGTATGTAACTCATATTTACAATATTTGGACTATAGTTGGTTTTTCCAAAAGCTCTCCAATTGCTAGCATAGTTAAAAATTTAATCTTTTTAAGCATTAATCTTCAATCCCTTTCGTATAAGATTGATTTTTGAAGTCCTACTGGTATAGTGAAATTCTTTGGGCTTCGGATTCATGATTGACAAATTAATTCAACTGCTTTATTACATGCCTTGATACTTTTTTCTTATCACGCAACCTGTTTGCTTGGATTGTGGTACTCTTCCTTTTCTCTTGAACCAATGATTTCTGTTAAACATAAAACGCATTGGACAGTTGTCATTGTTCGACAAATATCAACAGAAAAAGTGTAAAAAAAGTCAGAGTATGACGTTTAAGTTAAAGAGACAACTATTTTGTGGTCTCAGTAGTAGTTTGGTTTAAATGTTTCAGTAACATTTCATATAGTTAAGTACTTAGTAACATATTATAACCATGGTTACTTATCAAAAATACATTGATATAGGTCAGGCGTCGGCAACCTATGATCCGCGGGTCACCAAGTGACCCATTGGATAATTTGAAGTGACCCACTTGAGTTCCGCAAATCACCTGTCATCTTCCAGCATATAGATATAATATATATTTTGATTTACAAAAAAGTGTAATATATGAAAATTACTTTTAAAACATAAACATGAAACACATAAAGATTGACGTTATAAATTTAGCATCAGGGGAATCTGATAACGAAGAGAACGTTTATAAATAAAGTTCATGAATTAATGATTTAAAATTCTAAAACTTGACAATTATATTTGATTTTATAATAAACAGAATTATAATTTTGTGTTTTTTACCTCCCGCTACCCTTGGTAAGGGAGGTATAGGGATCGTGCTAAAAATTACTTATCGAGATTTTAGTAAATGACCACGTTTTAAGGTCCCTAGAATCCAATTTTAACATTTTCAAGATGATGTTTGTATGTGTGTATGTGTGTATGTTTATGAATTTTGTCTTCGCTCTAACTCAAATACTATCATTCAGAAAATTCTGAAACCTTGTATTTCTATCCTATTCTAATATGAAAAGAAGCCATTAGATTTTGGTGTAAATCGGAAATGGCACTTTACCTGAAGCTCATAGTGGTTTTTCTTCAAAAAATACCATTAAATGCCATTTTTTCGCATTTTTTGTCTTATGAAAATTAAAGATTATTGAATTTTCTACAGGAATACATTAATACTTTTTCTATATATTTTACAGATAAATTTAAAAATATTTTTTTTATTAGTCCCAAAGCCTAAGATAAACACAATTCCTTTGTTACACAGTTCATATTTCAAATGAATGCAACTGACAGTAAATGTCACTGTCAAAAAACTAATCACTTCAAATTAATAATAGTGACATTTTAAAAAGAAAATAGTAAATAAAGCAATAGTTCTCTGCAATGGAACAGTTTGCAGCGTTAGTAAATACGTAGGTATGTATTTAAATTAATAAAAATTAAATAGCGGGAGGTTTTGTGTTGGCCACATCAGATTTTTATATTTAAAATTTAAAAGCATATTATTATTATTTTTTCAGTAAAATTTATCTTATTATACACTTAAAGACTGTTTTAAAAAGAAAATACCCACTAACCCGCAACGTCTTCTAAATAGTCACTATTTGGTTGATTTTGACCCGCAGACAAAAAAGGTTGCTGACGTCTAATATAGGTATATACAAGCTTTGTTAAATTGATTACATAAACTATCACGTATGTTTTATTCAGCCAGATCTAAATAATATAATTCAATTACATTAAGTTGTGTATTACGCTTATGCGCTTATTTATGCCAGGGTACGAGGGACGCAAAATGATAATTGATTTAACCAAAGACGCAAAGATGACGAAGACAACAATAAACTTAAGGCGCGAGCTTCGAAGACAATCCATCTTCTTCCATCCCGACAGATGATTAAGTTAGTGAAAAACTCATAACAGCACTTAGCTCTATTGTAGCCTGATTTGTCCAGCGCCGCCAGCGGCCAAAAAAACAACTAATTTATTAATAAAAGTTAATTGAAAAGTTCGTAAATAATATTCGGCCGACCGTACCTACACTGCCGCGCTTTTTACTGTTAATATTTTATGGAAAGTATAATGATAATGGCGTTAATTATATTTCTATTAATTTTTAATTCGCGGGCTCCGACTTCATTTATTTATAAACTTTCTATATTCAGGTTAATTTACGTTTATTATCACTATTTCAAACTTTGCGCTTTGGAAGGTTTTTTTTTAACTCGGAGTAGGCTATGAACAAAGAAACATATGTCTCCATTTAAAAGTTTTTAATTAAATGTCAAATTGACATGAGATTTGTCAAAAATGTAATCTATGAAATCAAAGCTTTTCTCTTTGAATCTTATTTAAGAAATGGAAATAAATTAGAAAACGACGAATGACAATATATTGTATCTTTATTATCTTTTCTTCTTAAAATTAATTTTGACAGCTTTACTTTTGAATTTAAAAATGGGTAAGACATAAG
Organism: Ophonus ardosiacus; assembly: GCA_943142095.1. NCBI lineage: Eukaryota > Metazoa > Arthropoda > Insecta > Coleoptera > Carabidae > Ophonus > Ophonus ardosiacus. The sequence continues at coordinate 37,710,024 of OW964829.1, read as the reverse complement.
TTTCTCTGTTCATAGTCTACTCCAAGTTAGGATTTTTTTGAACACATTACTTCACATTACGTATGACAGGTTTTGGTTAGCGAAAATAGATACTTAGATCTTTTGTACGTGGTTAAAACTAAAATTATTGAAAAAAATAAAATTAGATAGGACGTGAAAAACAAAATTTGCACTATAATATCAAACAGAAAATATGAACTTAACAAGAAAGCATTTTCGAATCATTATTTATAATTTGACACCTTTGCCAGTTACAAAATCAGCCTTAAATTTATATGACTGTTTTTATGTCCTCCTGTAATTAGTTTTGGCAGTTTCTACGTTACCAGAAAATAATTTAAAAACTTTGGTAGTTTTAAGTATTCCAAAAGAAAATTGGTAGGCAGTATATAAGGAAAAAAATGACACTTTGTACATGTGTATTTAAAATAAAATTATAGAAAATATGAACCATGTCTGTTATTTGCAATTATTTAAACAATCTTTTGAAAAGAATAGATTTATTGTTTATAAGAAATTAATTTCTTTAACAATATGGGTTGGCCTTGCAAAAATATATTTATATAAAAAACACAAAAAGTAGAATAGTATACCTAAGGTTAATTACATTTAACAATAGGAACTAAGTACAAACCTCTAATATATTTAATTTTCATAAAGTGTGATTCATAAAGTTATTTAAACAATGAAATAAAATATTAATTCCAAAACACCTGAATAACTATACTATACGAAATAAATAAATCAAAAATCCTAAGAACCTAAATATCGTATCATTTCATATTTCAGAACACCGAGATTGCCAAAAGAGAGAATAAGTAGTAATAATAGTTCCTTTTTATTTTAGTAGGAAAATTTATTTTAATTTTTAGTGCTTCCGTGAAAATATATCTACTTATTAATGCATGATTTAAGTTAGTATCCTGTTAATATTGTTCCATTTCAACAATGCATTTTGGTATTTATTAATGTTCAACCAATACACTAGGGAGTAAACAGTGTCGAAATGATAATTTAATTCCAATTAATTTTAAGCAGCTAATCAATTGTTGGGGATCTTTCCCCTTTCATTACAGGGTAATTAATATTCCTCAAATGGCAATATTTCGATGAGATGACCAATTGCAAACAAAAATTATTGTGATAATGTTTTATCTGGATTTAAATTATTGTAATAAAATTTTCTTTATTGTAATTAATTGGTTTTTGTTATAATCATAACTAAAACTAAAAGTTTATTAACTGATACTTAAATATTAATATTGTTCCATTAGATGTAGGTAAATGTATCCATGATTACTGATAAATTAATAAATTCACTAAGTATTTATGACTTTATGACAGATGTCATCTGCCACATTAAATCAATAGAACTGTTGAATATTTGGTGCTATTGCTCATGGCACTATGTAAATATAATTTTAGTAAAGATGTGCCGACTAGTCGGTAAAGCCGACTATCCGGCCACTATCGTAGTCGGCGACTATTCGGCAAAGAGCGCCGACTATCCGGCTTTTTACTTTGTATGTATTTCTCAATAAAATGTATGTATTAAATAAAAACCTTGATTGTTTATTAATATTTTTATTTTGTAATCAGTCTTACACATTTTGAAATGTAAAGCAAAGCATCCTTTCCTTTGGTAATCAGTTTCTAAAATTACTTGCTTGTAAAGAAAACATATCTATGACATTTACGTCACGGAAATCCCCGAAACCGTGATCGGCTTGGCCGACTAGTCGGCCTCTTTACAACCGACTAATCGGCTAGTCGGCTACTCGGCCAAAGTCATAATCGGCACATCTCTAAATTTTAGAATTTATTCCTTTTATTATGCCCCTCTTTCGTGAACGACATGCATCTAAACAATAATTTCAGACTTGTTAGATGTGGAATTTAATTAAGTATTTAGGATTCTTGAATAAAGAAAGCTTCCAATTGATGAGTAAATGTTTAAAACAAAAAGAGAACGTTTCAGTCGTAGTTACGACCATTTTCAAATCATAGAACAATTAAGAAAGTTAACAATGTAATTTTGAGAGAAGTGATACAATGGGGTATGTGACCATAATCGAATTTCAATATATGTCATAATATATAAAAACAAACCTCTATAGCTTCTCATTATAATAATAAAAACTAAGCATTAGTTTGTAATAATATTGTTATTAGCAATTTATTGTTTTGGAGAAGGGATCTGTGACATCAGTAGGGTAAAATGGTAGAAGAAGACAGTTAGACTGAGATAGATATGTTGTGATGGGTTATGGAATGGCGAACGTGACAGCTGCTGTCACTTTCGCCTACCATAATATATCTATCTCAGTCTAACTGTCTTCTTCTATCATTCTACCCTACTGACGTCACAGATCCCTTCTCCAAAGTTTTAATAATTATTTTCTCGTAAACTACGAATAATTAATCAATTTAAAAAAATACGGGTATTTTATTTTTTGGTCTAGTATCATATATGTAAAAATCAAAATTTAGTCACATACCCCATTAGTTTTTATAAATTAACTTACCAATAGTGAAAAAGAATTGTTATATTTTTTTTTTCAAACGTCGTTTTTTTGATTTAATAAACATTTACTCATCAATTGGAAGCTTTCTTTATCAAAAAATCCTCAGAAAATTTCAACCGCAGATTTTAATTCTGACCATTTTTGTACATACACTTTTATTATAAAATTAATATGGCAGAATTTACAGCCATATGAAATTTTGACCATTGTATTTCCTATGGTCAACGAGAAAAGTAGACACCCGTTATAATAAGAGAGACATATTATTAAATAGCAAATTGGAATAACTATATTCTGTTTTACCTGCGTCAATAGTTTATTGTTTATTTTAGAGAAAAATACTTCAAATATATATTGCGTACCCTTACACAATTGCAATTTGCAAGAGCGCATCTTGCAGCAAAGCATAGAACTAAAGGTTTCTATGGTTACCACTACCAAACAAAGACCTGTCATCAGCCATACAGCTCTACACTCCAACCATCGTTTTAGTTGAATAATCGAATGATCTTCAATATTATCAAATAAAAAAAGTTGCTCCACGCACATCTTGTGGTTTTAAACTCATTTTTATTGAACACAACGAACAAATCACAAAGAATTACGTTAACACTGAATGACAGATGCATACATAATGACAGATAGAATCACGGAGCGGAACGTAAGACAACGAGGGGAGGTTTGTTTGGAAGCATGGACTTCTATCTCTTTCTTGCATGTGATGTCAATTCTGTAAGTGTCTATTTTGTATATTAATTTTTCTGTAACTGTTATTTGAAGTTTTTTTTTCTCTAAAATTATCCATAAACGATTGACAACGTTAAAACACACAACACTGCACATTTACTCCTCCTGATTAAAAAATAGAGTATAGTAATAGATAATATTTATTATTTTTTGAAAAGAATAAATTTGTTGTGTGGGAAATATTGTAGTTGCCATTTCATTACCACATTCGCAAAGTGAACGATTTTGTCGTCTCCCCGGTGAGAAATAAGAGCTCTGGCATCAATTACGTTATTTCGTTGTAAAGTGGTGTTTGAATTCTCGCTTCATATTTCATGCATTTCCACTCCTGAAGTTGTGAATTTTTCTTTGAGCTGTTGTTTATCAAACTGTGATCACGAAGTGTGCGTAATTTTTTGCAAAGTTGCGAGTTTCTTTTTTCCAGGGTGGCGGAAGAGGAAACTAGTGAGTGTCCAAAGTCCTGTTGAATTTAATGTTTTTATAATGCGGGTTATTCTTGTAAATGCGGCCGCGAAAATGTCATTTAAGCCGAGCTCGTTTTATATTTAATGACTGCATAATGCATGAGGCTAGTGCCCTCGTGTACCGCCACAGCATTTTCATCTTGTATTGAACGCACAAGTTTTTCAAACTTGATAAAGTTCATTATGATACGGGCGCAAACTAGCATTAAAGAATCCAAACACAGCTAAAACTACTTTTATTGCCAATTTGATAACTCATAAACACGTTCACTCTCATTCATTGCGAATTAATTTACAAAATTATGAACTTTATATTTACTTTTATCAACAGTTTCGAAAGATCCACAAAACAATCCTTTAATTATTTGAAATAGTTACAGGTTGTATTTTTAATTTTTTACCTTCCGTCACCTTTAGGTAAGGATGGTAATATTGGTAATGTCTAGTCAAAAAATCGGTGGTGAGTTTTTAATGAATAAGCACGTTTTGGGTTCCCTAGAATACAATTTTACTAGTTCTACGATGATGTATGTATGTATGTATGTATGTATGTATGTATGTATGTATGTATGTATGTATGTATGTGTGTGTGTGTGTGTGTGTGTGTGTGTGTGTGTCTGACAAAAATTTGTCGGAGGATAACACCAATACCACAATTCTAAAAATTATAATTCTTTCGTATTCCTCTTCTTTACAACCATATGAAGAGCTGATTAGATTTTGGTTATAATTGATCCACCGGAAGTACCCTTATTTGTATTTTTTAATAGTTTTTCTTGAAAAAAACGCAGTTAAATATTATTTTTGATATTTTATTATTATTGTCTATACGGTTTGATTATACATTTTCCTTTAAATTAAATAGATATATTTGCTATTATCATGTAAACAGCTGATATATTCAAATAATTCTAATTGACAGTTGTCACTGTCAAGTGTAATTTACATGTGTATATGTTCGTGTTATAATTTTATTGAATCTGTTCCAAAGAACTTTTAGTATGGGATTTGTACAAAATACATAGAATTGACGGAAGATGATGTGCTGGCCACATCAGATTTTTTATTTTTACAATATATTGACAATTACATAATAATTTTTTATGTGATTAGTCATTTTCATTGTTGTAATCAAATTCTCTTTATTAAAATTAAGCATTATTGTTGTAATCAAAAATGGGGTATTCCACTCATTTTTTTATTATTTTAAATAAAACTTCATTCAGTTTTGAAGCAATTCGTAGTATTAAAAAATCTTAATTGTTCCTAGTTTAACAGTATTTTATTTTCGAGAAATTAGTGTAACGTCACATTTCCCCTATACTTGTCTGTCTCACACACACTGCTCTGAGTACGCTGCGAGAGAAAGACAACAATTGTATGACGTCAATTTTCCCTTTTAGCAAATGTGAAATATCTCGTAAAGTAATTATTTAAAAAATGTTTTCATTGTTTTAACTATTATTTATTGAGCCATACCTTATGTTACATTGAATTTTTAATTTTTTTTTTTGTTATGGTGGAATACCCCATTAGAAAAAGAATGCGTACATCAGATTTTTTATTTTTACAATATATTAACAATTACATAATAATTTTTTATGTGATTAGTCTTTTCATTATTGTAATCTAATTCTCTTTATTAAAATTAAGCATTATTGTTGTAATCAAAAATTAGAAAAAAGATGCGTAACTACATTTTCAATAAAGTAACTAGCAAATCAAATTTGGTAATCTATTTATAATTTGAAATTATGATATAGTTTCCTCTTTATGTTTTCATTATAACGTGACAAAGAATAATTGCTAATAAATACCACAAAATAGATTTTATATAATCGCAATATTCCAATTAATACGAGCCAACGAGCCATAATTATTACAATATATAAAATATTAATTAATATTATTGAAACCTCCATTCATTGATGATTTTCATATGTTAATAATAATCTGACGAATTAATATTGCAAACTGAATTTTAATATCAGTGCCATGTTGGTTATGTTTTCCTCCATTTTACAATGTTTGTGTTATGGTTAGCGTTATGACGTTATGCATGTAATTTTTTAATAATGTACTGAAAGTTGAAATAACACTGTTATATTTAGGAACACATTCGTTTCAATGAAATCAATATTCCCAAATATTTGTATTTACAAGTATCAAATTTTCAGAGTTAATACAATTTTTTATCAATTTTAAACAATACGCAAGGTTTAAAACAAAATATCTATAAAATATTAAAAAGAAAATAATTAACCAGTACATTCGTCCATTTGCTTGCAGCCGATGAAATAATACTATTGATGAAATTAAATACCATGACAGGATTTGAACCCAGAAACTGTATTCTTTTCTCATTTGTCTGAGTATCTGGTCGCGAATCTGGGGAACCGGGTTCGATCCCAACCGACGCCAAATATTTCGAATTTTAAATGGCACAAAAGTGACCCCTGTGGTGCACTCTCCACGACAGCTATGCTATGTGTCCGTGAGGTGACGCCTGGTAAGCGCTCGCACGGTACAAATATGTTATCATTACCGACATCTGAAGCAGATGACACACTCAGAAATGGGTAATATGCCGTAAATTTGAAAATTTATACAAACTTAGTTCATATTTTATCCGGTTGGGTGAGTTGTATAGTTTAAATTAGTGACGTATGCATTGACGTCAGAACAGTGATATTTAAAATTGCAGCTTATTTTATATAAATTAGATACATTTTTCAAACAATGTATAAAATGGCGTGAAATATTATTTATTTGAAATCGTCACTAAAGTGCAAAAATCATCATTAAAAACTCATAAATCGCAATCGGCAATAAAGTAATCCATTATGCGACGATTTCATGCAACTTCAATGTTGCCAACCTATGATAATTGCTGTATATGTAAATTAATATGGACGGGTGTAAGATTTACAGTATTAATTTTGTACGTAAAATAACAAAAATATGTGCAAGAAGAACGAACTAAATAATTCCGATGAATAAGTTTGAAATAAAACTCGATAACTTTGCGATAACTTCAATGTTCGAGGTTAGTAACATTGAATGTCAGATTGACAAATTATATTTAAACATATTCCATAAAAAATTAAAAATTCCTTTCATTTTCATAATTTTTCGATTTTAAATTAAATTTAATATGCACCTCGGCACTGAAGTTCCTTTTTATCACTCATATGGTTTATTTTCCTCGACCCTGAGGGCCTCGGCAAATAAATTCCACGTTCATGATAAGAAATAGAACTTCAGTGCCTTGATACATAAATAAATATTATTCACCAGCAAAAAATAAAAAGTAAAATGTAAAACGTGACCCCGTTAGAGCAAAATCATTCAAATTGTGTAAAAATTCTTCGAGGAGGAAGATATAAAATATAAAAATATTGGACAATTACTAAACTGTTTACTATGAACCACTGGTGTGTTTCATTTGTTCAAATCAGTGGCAAAGAGAAAACAAAAAGAGCCGAAACAGATTTGTCAGTGTTGTTAGTTGCATCAGAGATCTGACATTGACATTTAGTTGTTAATTACGCACCACATAAAAAAGATATTAACGATTTTTGCGTAAAACAAAGAAGAGAAAAAGGTTAATAGTTCGCCAGTGTTGTTTCGGTGCATTGCTTATTGATTTTTTCGCTCCAAATAGATTACCACCGATTATTAGAAATTAAAATTCATTAAGATTATCTAACAATAATTAGTTCGCAAGGATTTATAGCATAATTTTAAAACCGTATTTCACTTTCTTGCAGGATGTAACTTATAAACAAGGAAAGAGAATATTTATTTATCGTGGAAGTGACCTCATTATTACAGCATTAGACGCTTAGAATATTTGGCAAGCGTGTTAAAATGCACGCCACCAACATGCTGTAATTTATCATGTCTAAATTGTCCGCTGAAATATTTTTAGGTTAGGTAGCTAGAGACATTTTCAACTCTGTTACTACACCGACAAATCTTAAGAATAGGGCTTTATCGTAATCTTCTTTACGGAGTATCTTTCAAGTAACTTGTTCACCAAACTTACCTCAAAAAATATTAAGACCTCCTAGTATTTTGTCATTTAATAAGTTTATAATATACAGTGTGCTATGTAATTGTAAACAATATTTCGTAGTTTACTTTGTTTACATTCCGCTCTTTTTTGGATATATACCTATATATACCGTGAGTATTTTTTAACGTGAAACATTGGTTACGACTCGATATTTGATTGACAGCAATGTATTTGCCTGTCGCATTTAAAATGAAACATAGGGTACGAATTTAACATCTGCCAAGACGTCAATACAGGTTAATTTTGTTTAAATAATTACACCTGCTTTCCAGGGTTGGAAAAAATCATGATTTATTTAAAAAAATCAAAAATCATTAATTTAAAATTTTTTTTTATTTTTAAAGATCTAATGGCGTTATTGCACTTTTTAAATTGTTTTAAAAGCAATATAAATATTTTGTTTCATAGACGAAAACGAAATCTGTAATATACCCGAAAAGATGCATTTGAATTTTTGCAGTATATAACGTACCTACGCGCGCGCGTCTTTTTAAACAATACATACCTAAATAAAATAGGTCAAAACATGTAATCAGTAATCTGTTAGAATTCGAATACAGTCCATATTTTTGTTGTTATTTATACTTTTGTAGTAAATAAATTCATTTTTATTACAATTTGAATCTTTTTTTCATCAGTGATTTTTTTTTTTTAAATCAGTTGATTTAAATCGGGCTATCCCTGTTGCTTTCTAAATTAAATTTAGTTGTAGAAAAAATATTGTGCCCGAAATATGTTTAATGCTTTCGAGTGGTTTTCTGACTGGATAAATTTCTTACAATATTTAAATATAATACTTCTGCAAGTTAGTTTCATTTTAAATGGGACAGGCAAATGTACACTCGTAACCATGGATATGACAAACCCAAAGTTTACCCTTGAGTATTTTGAAAATTTCTTGAAAATGTTAAATTTATAACTATTTTAATTAAATATTTTGAATTATTGCCCCAAAAGTCAATATAATACCTCCCATATTCAGATTAAAACTTCAAAAATTTTCAAAAATCTAATTTTCATGTACCCATCTACATAGCTGATTTCAAAATTTGAAACCGCAGGTCGATATCTCTTTTCGTTCTCGAGATATTTAGATTCAAAGTTTTGCTCAAAACTGTCAATTTTTGGGTAGTAACCTAAAAATGGGTCGAGATATGAATTTGGCGACAGAACCATTCGATTCTACGGGCAAAATTACATAAGTGTACAAATTTTCATAAATTTTGTCCAACTGGTTCATTTTTTATGAATAAAGTTTGAAATCCCCCGAAAATGGCCAAAATCTGAAAAAATAGTAAGGGGTAGACCTTAGATTTTTGCCATTTTCAGTTATTTTGCTTTAGAGATTGTAAGTGGTGTTCAAAAATTATGAAAATTAATATACTTACGTAATTTTACCCGTAGAATCGAATATTTATATCGCCAAATTCATATCTCGACCCATTTTTGAGCAAAATTTTGAATCTAAATATCTCGAGAACGAAGAGAACGAACGACCTGCGGAAAAATTATCTAGATACATGAAAATTAGATTTTTGAAAATTTTGAAGTTTTGATCTGAATATGGGGGGTATATTGACTTTTGGGGCAAAATTCAAAAATGGGTAGAGATATAAACTTGGCAGTAATATTATTTAATTATAAAGACAATTTTTAGAGTGAATTTTTTAGGCAAATATATTGCTGTCAATTATATGTAGAATCGTAACCATGGATATGACAAACCCAATGTTTCGCGTTAAAAATACTTATGTTATATATATATATATATATATATAAATAAATAACTAAATGAATGTATATGCTTAAGTTCTCTAAAAAGGATAAGCGACCTGAAAAATGAATATTTTTTTTCATCGGAGATGAAAAAGTGAATTGATACCCATACTTCTATGGGTATGCGTTTAACATGGCAAAGCAGTTTTCATTGCGCATGCCTATGAATTTTAGACAATAATGATTTAAATAAATGTTGTAGAGAAATAAATTCTGTATTTAATTCAATAATCACATAATTAAAAACTAAAATGGAGTCTTAAGGTTAAATTATAACTAAAAAAGAAAAATCCATTAACCTTAACAATAATTTTTTTAAAAAATTATACGTATCGCGAGAACTACGTTCTCATCATCAGTAGAAACTACAATATAATAAAACAGAGAAGTTAAGATTACTCAGCATGTGTAAATCAAGCCAGAGGTCAAACAGCTCTGAGGAATAAGGGAGAGAACTCGGATTATATAGGGAGAGGAGTCATAGGTGAGTGGATACCTAATTGGGTAACTAAGATAAAACAAAGTAACTATGTTATACTAACTCTTATAATTTAGAATTTGGGATGGGACCTAGATCCGCGTTCATAAATTTATCTTTAAATTTATCTATTATCAAACTCTCATGTGCGTCTAAATATCTCTATTATTATCAAAAGTTTTTAATTATTGTGTATTAGAATAGACAATTTTATAATTGTTAATAAACATATTATGTTGTGCTACGCTAGATTTATCAAGATTACCGGTTTTTAAATGATAGAACGGTTTTTTTAAACCGAGTATCAATTTGTCTTTTAGTTTGCCCGATGTAAACATAAACATTATAAAATTGAGTGTAACGATTGTAATAAAGTTTACATCGGACAAATTAGAAGACGAATTGAACATTTCTGTCATTTAAAAACCGTACTGCAGTTCAATATTTAGTTTTTATTGTCATTCAATCCTACACCCGGAGCAGAGTTCTATCTTTCACGTAAATAAAATTGGATCCCATTTTATTTTTTATTATTGATTAGCTACCTCAAATTTTATTAAATATATTAATATTAATAAGCATTTGTATTTTTATTTTTAGTGTGACAGAATTCTATTTAAATACATATTTGTATGTTCCGGAATATTTTTTGGTAAATAAACTACATTGCAAACTTCCGCATGAATAATTTGAAATTTTGCAACCAATTGCATACAATTAATTATTCTAAGTAAATATGAGAAGAAAAAAATATTAAATTGTAAACATTTAAACAGCAAAACAGCAACGATAATAAATATTATATTATTGTTCATATTTTATTTATAAACACAATTGGCAAATTGTATATTAGTTTTGTCTACAGGCTATGTTTGTTTATTATTTCCATACAATTATTTAAAAATTAAAAACACAATTTCCTGAAGCCAACTCTGCTGTTGCAAACAAACAATCCAAGTGGTATGATACAGCTTCCCATGCATCCAAAAAAGAAACAAACGTACGAACAGAACGGAATTGCGAAAGAAAGCGAGAAAGAAAGAGAAAGCAAGAACAAGCACACAGACATCTCTTGTGCAACAACTTAAACCGCACGCGTTATTCAAACTCAAAGAGACTCTCAAACAGTGGGAGTTTAGTTTTTTAGTGATCCATCAAAATATATGAGATAAAGATAGTTTACTCATTGAAAGAAGGCTCTGATATTTTCAGAACATTTTTATTGTTACTACTGAGAAGAACTTCACAAAAATTAAGTATTAAAAACTTGTTACTTGTAATAAATTCGTTAGTTATGAAGAAGCGGCATCACCGCACAACAAGGGACAGGGTGGGGAGAAGGGAAAAAGTTGAGCATCAGTCCATATATATTTGAAGGCAAGTATAGTAGTCACCTTGATAAAACAAATTTTTGTTATAAATAAACTACAAAATGTTATAAATAAATAAATTTTCACAAATTTCATTTCATTTATTTCTACGTCGTTTTTTTTTTTTTAATGGTATCTCTTACAATCGCCAGTTAAATTTTTAAATGCAAGTAAAATATACAAAATTGAAAAGAAATGAAATGTCAAATGGCAAACGCCTTTTATGTATCTGCATATGTTCCGCCAACGTTTACTGGATCTACAAAGCGGTTCATGTATTTCATATGTCACAGTAAAATTTTTCTCGATTAGTGTTTTAATTACATTCATTTCGAATAAATTATTTAGACAAAAAAAATCTGTTGTGACCAGCACAAGACCTCTCGCCTTTTCCATATTAGGCTATAAAATAATGTATTGCACTTCGCTATCGAACCGTCGTTTTATAACAAAAAATTACAGAACTTTACCCAAATATTGTTTTTTATTATATTTAACATGTCTTCTGCACACATAATTCTAGTTATATCTATTTTTCATTGTATGAGGAAGATCCTATATGTCGGAGATTCTTCCAATTCATTAACCAGATTGACGGTATTTCTGATGGATACATGCATTTTACCTATAATTTCAAATATTTCATTAATAAAATAATAAGAAAGATTAAATATACTGTTGATTTTTGACACTGACATATGTCATTTACAAACTATGTTATGAACATTTGAATTTGTCAAGTCGTTTCCTTAGTGCCTTAGCCTCTGTGATTAGAATATTCTATATATTATAGTGTCTTTATCTCTAAATCTATACATGATATAATAAAAATTTTAAGTGTATTAGATGGAGATTTTTGTTCTTCAATATTTGTAATAACAAAAATTTCCAAAAAATTATATTTAGAAGAATTTTTCTAAGAAACTACTACTTCCAGTTGTCCAATTGTTACCAAAACCTTTTCAGCTCTTCCCAGGAATATCAGATAGGGGAAACTGCAGTTAAATATTTTTTAAGTCTTATAGTTTTTGAGGAATCGTCCCTCCAACATCCAGACACACACACACAACTACAAGGCACTACAGCAAACAAATTCCTTAAAATATTTAGGCATAATGATAAACAATAAATTTACCTTTAACAATCATATAAAATATATAACTGAAAAATGTTGCAAATTAATATACATTTTATCGAAATCGCCAAAAATTTCGTGGGGTCTTCGACAGGAAGCATTAAATACAATTTAGAAAGGAGCTATTGTTCCTATTTTATCGTATGGTTTACCAGTATGGATAACAGCCTTACAAAAAGAATCAAATAAAAGATTAATTAGAACAGTTCAACGTCTAATGAACATTAAAATTTTAAAAGGGTACAGGACAATATCATTTGATGCTTCTTGCATCCTAACTGGTAATACACCTATTTTAATTAAATTAGATGAAATTTTTAGAATTTACCAGAAATCAAAATTTGGAAATGGAAATAACATAATAGACAATTTATTTAGAAAAAGGTTATTGGAAAATGAAGAAAAATTGGTCAGTGTTAATAAATGGCAGAATGAACGGTCCCAAAGTATCAAAGGTAATATTACGAAAATGTTCTTCCCCGAAATTAATAATAGACTTCTAATTAAATTACCGTACTCCCCAAAACTAACAACAATGCTAAGCGGACATGGAAAAATTAATAGCTATCTCTACAAGTATAAAATAACAGAAAATTCTGAATGTAAATGTGGTAATGACAATCAAACAGTAAATCATTTAATTTTCGAGTGTATTTTGTTAAAATCTGATCGTGAGAATTTAATAAATTCAATAAGAAGAAAAGGTGGAAGTTGGCCCTGCAGTAACACAGTTCTTGTTGAAGATTATTTACAATATTTTATTAAATTTGTTAATAGTATTGATTTTGATAGTTTAGAGGTAAAAACTGACACTTTATTGTGACGTAAAAGTTTAAATTATTTTGACAACCGTAGCATCCTCTCCGTAACATTTTGTTTGTCGGTGCGTGTGGCCGTCGCCGTCAGAATTAGTTGACAATTTCTGTGTCAGTTTCGGCGGTCGCACCTCAGGGGTGCTGTGCAACAATTGTCGGGGGTGGTTGCCCGCCCAGGTCCCGGGTTGGAATCAGGTGTGTCAGCTCGACTGTGCGTGCCTGCGCCGCAGGGCGGTGGAGGTGATGCTTCTTTGTTCTCCACCGCGGGCAACTGTTCATCGAATCTTACACCCACACACCAAATTTTAAGATGAGATTCAGAAAGAAAGAATTTATCATCTTGTAGCAGAAACATATGTAGCAGTAAATGGAGGATATTGGATGAATATGTATATTTAGGCTGTTTGATGTCGCATTTTCGCATTTAGTATTCAGGATTTAGGTCTTCTTCACATAAATACAACTCCGAGTGGCACACTAATAGCATCTACTTGGCAACACTTTAGAACAAAAAATCTGTTGTGGCCAGCACAAGACCTCACGCCATTTCCATATTAGGCTATATAAGTATTGTACTGCACTTCGCTTTCGAACCGTCGTTTTATAACAAAATATTACACAACTCTACCCAAATATTGTTTTTTATTGTATTTAACATGTCTTCTGCACACATATAATTCTAATTATATCTATTTTATATCATTTTCATATCAGAGATTGTTCCTATTCATTAACCAGATTGGCGGTATTTCTGATGGATATATGCATTTTACCACAATTTTACCTGTAATTTCAAATATTTAATTAATAAAACAATAAGAAAAATTAAATATACTTCCCAGAAAAAGCTATCAGAATGTCACTAAAAATGTTGATATTTGACAATGACATGTGTCATGTTATAAACATTGGAATTTGTCAACTGGTTTCCTTAGTGCCTTGGCCTCTGCGATTAGTTTACTCTATAAATTATAGTGTCTTTATCTCTAAATCTATACAAGATATAATAAAATTTTTAAATGTATTAGATGGAGAATTTTATGTTCTTCAATATTTAATAAAAAAACCTCCCAAAAAATTATAATTATACTACTTCCGGTTGTTCAATTGTTACCAAAACCTTTTCAGCTCTTCCCAGGAATGTCAGATTGAGGAAACTGCAGTTAAATATTTTTTAAGTTTTTGAGGAATCGTGACTACAACATTCAGACATACATACACACACACACACACACACACACACACACACACACACACACAGACAGACAGACGTCATTTTAAAAATGTTATAATCGGATTCTAGGGACCTTAAATCGTGCTTATTCAATAAAATCTGGATATGCGAATTTTAGCATGAATCCAATACCTCTCTTAGCGAGAGGTAAAAAATGAATTATACAATTCGATTTAATACGATGCTTCAGATTAAATTGTAGTAAAGTCCATCCTTTCCTAATTCAAGATCAGTCAGTATTAATTAATCAATAAACGATATATGTAATCAATTTTAGTTATGATTAAGGTACAATATAATTTATTTGTTGTAAGAGTAGTTTAAAGTGCTGAAAATAATGTAAGTTCTGAGTATTAGTTATTTGTCATTCATATGAACCTAAATTTCAGAGTTCATTTGCACTCATGCTTATGATATTATATTTTAACCTTTTTTTGTTACAAGGGTGAGAAAACCTTGTATTTGACTTTCGAAGATCTTGGAATGAGGTCATGCACGACTTTTTTTTATAATTTTAATCGATAGAGTAGTGATAAATAATAGACCCGTATTTTTTATTTTTCCTCAAATCGATCTTTAATCATGAAAAAATTGAAATTGAAAATGACATTCTTTAAAATGCGGCTGAAGACCTCCGCTTCGTCCCTTGTCCTATGACGTCACAGAGTGAGAAGCACGACCATTTTGATTTTCACATTGTCTTAAACGTCAAAGTGACATATAAAGATAACCTAAAATTTATGAAAGTAAACATGTCGATGGAACGTTGTTTCGTGCCAAAATAAAGAATAAAATAATATTCTGGAATATATTCAATGTCTCATATGCGTTTATAACCTCCTACCGTCTAATTCAAAGATTCAAAAGTGAAAGAAACATCTGATGTAACGTAGATAATTTCACGCCAAATGAAAATTATATTTATAAAAATAAATAGAACGATATTATATTAATATAAAATAGCATATTTAGATATGTAATCCTCAATTTATAGTTTATATATATTTTTCTTTTAGAAATTATGTGTCCATATAAAATGTCTGTTTGAAATGAGTCTGAACTTCGTTCGTAACGTTGTGACGACAAAACATGGCTGGTTTTTGCAACTTTTTAAAAATACCATACTTTAAAACGATTTTATACAACAAAAAATATAAATAAAAAATAATTTAATCATACTGATCGATGAATTAGACTATCCTTTTTCGATTTAAACAGAAAAAAGGTACAATTATTTTTTTTTGCATGACCTCATTGTTTTTCACTATTCTTTCAGACATAATTCAGCATTTTACACTTCTTAAGTTCTTAGCTCATGCCCAATCTGCATTCGCTACATCCGTTCTTAGAATTGTTTATTTCATATTCTTTGCTCCCGCGCTTAAAACCCTAAATCATCATTTTTACCCTACCACACTTTTGGTGGTATGGACGCGCGGGCGTGCGACGGCAGATAGACGGAACTATGCTCCATGTTTGAATACAGTATGCTAAGTTAGTTGCTTTAAGATCGTCAACTCGTAAAGTTGTATTATACTCTGTTTTTAAACTATAGACAGTAACTAGAAATTCTAGTGAGAAAATCAATGCCTGTGATTGGCTGCTGCGGTATTTCGTGAAGCCGCATTTAACCAGACGAAATTTCAAGTTAACCTTCAAACGTAATTGAAACGTCAAACTCTCAGTAGTTGTCAAATCACTTGTTGAATTTGCACGTTTTTTTTTGTTTCATTTCTCTTTTTGTGATATTTCACGAATAAAAACAGTTATAATATATAAATTTTTCATCAAGGAATTACAAAAAAATAATGCAATTAATTAATTTATAATTAAAAGTTATGTATTTATGATTTTATATAAATAAAGTAGATTATAATAGTTTTGGTTAATGAAAATAAAACCTGAAAAGCGAGCTGACTTGATCTTCATTTTAACATTTCAATCCCCCCGCCAAATAAATCTAGTAACTTTTTTGGTAACTTCTAGCGGTGTAAATGTGACTTCGTCTAGTGCTGTCTATAGTTTAAAAACACGGTATAGACGTTAGAACTAGACCTAGACGTAACATAGAGTCTCCACTCTATACTAAATGCTGATCTTCGTAAATATAATAAACCAATACTATTTAATAATAACAAATCTTTGCTTGTTCGAACCTACAATTTCAGCTAGTCAATCAAAGAAACCAGTGTCGTTATAGAGAGCCTAGCTAATTCTGGTAAGCGTGCAGACGTGCAAGTTTACAACAAAATGTTAATATTATATTTCATAAAATAGAAGCTAAGAAGTTATGCTTTGACAGTATATTTGACGTTTTGCACAAATTATAGCAACGAACATGATTTGTTAAATAAAGGGGTAACTATGGCGGACGTAAAGTAAACGCGGCCGTAAAATAAAAGCGGTTGTAAAATATCAAAAAAGTGATACTTTACGGTTATTAAAAGATACGTATACAAACTATTTATGTAATAGCGGACTAAAAAAGGAGCTTTGTTTATCTAATTACATTAGTACTAATTCTTAATATTTTTAAATATTTTTTTTTCCACGTGAAAGATAAAAGTCTATCCTAAATTTGCTTAGTAACAATTTTTCTATTTGTCTCAATTTATTAATTATTAATTGTCCAATTTTACTAATTTTTGAGAAAATATAACATCAGTAGAAAAATAGAACTAAAAAAAAATTGTTAGTAACGGAATCTAAAGGCTTCCTCTGTCTTTAAATTAAAAGAAGGAATATTCAAATTGGACTTAAATTTAAATCAATACCGTGAAAACATTTTCAGATTATTTTACATAAGTAGGTATTCCTCTCAAAGTACGAGTAGATAATAAATAGCTATAATAGGAACGTGCGATACTCCGAACTACTATATCATTATGTGCTATAAATGATTAAAATATTGAATTTTTGTTGGTGCATTAATTTCATGTAGATCAAAGTTCATTGTTTCGTTACTAAATGTATATTTTATTTTTATATAACCACATGTTATATTGTTGATATAAAATATAAATACCTTGATTTCTGGGAAAATAGTAGATTATTTATCATATTTATAATAAAATGTACACATGTTATTTATGTGTAGGTATGTATAATTTTCATAGTGAGTGCGGTTTTTGACCGTTGCCATAAAAATGAATGTGCATACTATATAAAATAATGATGAAATGTCAAATGTCGAATGTTAAACCGCAAAAATTTATTTCATCTGATGAATTAATTTCATTCCGCGGTTTCAATATTATGTAATATTTAATTTTAATAAGAACAAATTACAAATTATTCAATCTCATTATATTTAGGTACAATATTTATTAATTTGGATTATTGATAATTATTGGAATTTGCTTTCCAATTTAACTCTATCATATCTCTGTAATAATGAAAACAGTTCGAGTTATTTGTTAACTAAACTACGGTGTATAAAAAGTATAAGTGTGACAACTCTTTTTTTGACATATTTAAGAAAAGATTTTTATTTGTTATTCACTTGTAAACTTCATTTATTGATACCGCCTACTTTTTTCGAAAATTAATCTTTGCCAGTTATTATACTTGCCGTTAAATAAATATGGACTTGAGATTTCTACAGTGTTGCCAATTCCATTGGTCATGTTGAAAATGCTAAGTTATGAAGAAGCGGAAACTCTGCAGGACAAGGGACAAGGTGGGGAGAAGATCAAAAATTGAGCATCAGTCCATATTTATTTGACGCCGAGTATAGTTATTATACTTGCCGTAAAAAAGAACCGGTAACACCACAGGGCAAGGGACAGGGTGCGGAGAAGGGAAAAAATTAGTTACCACGTTAGTAACGTTGTTGACATGTGAAAATTGTGTTTTACTACTGTTATATGTATTACAATTACTTGCCAATTGAGACGACCTAAAATTGAACCGAGTTTGCGAAGTGTCTCACAAAAATTTTCACTATTTTTGTAATAAGTTTTAACTATAATAATTCGTTGTTCATTGGTATAGCATTCCATAGCAAAAAAAATCTGTTGTGACCAGCACAAAACCTTCCGTCAATTGGATGTATTTTGTACAAATCCCATAGCAAAAGGTCCTTGGAACAGATTCTATATAATATCATGTGAAATCAAACAAGAACACATACTATTTCTATTCTATAAATCCAATAAAATTATAACATAAACATACACTAAATAAAATGCACTTGACTCTTCTTATTCTTCAGCTTCCCCTATTTTATTAGAGGTAGCTGTTTCCTCTTTTCTTCCACTCATTCCTGTCCAACACATCTTCTTGACACAGGCATTCCTTTCAGTCTTCTGCGATACAGTCCTTCCATCTTCTCTTTGGCCTTTCTCTGCGTGTCACTTGCGAGGAGCACTATGACATACCAATTTTGTGATCCTACACTTTCCAAGAATATTTTCTTTAATATGTATAATAACAAAATGTCAAAAACCAATATTTAACTGCGTTTTTTTTAAGAAAAACTGTTAAAAACTTCAAATAAGGGTACTTCCGGTGGATCAATTATAACCAAAATCTAATCAACTCTTCATATGGATGTAAAGAATAGGCATACGAAAGAATTATAATTTTTAGAATTATAGTATTGGAGTTATCGTCGGAGAAAAATTTGTCACACACGGACATACATACACACACACACACACACACACACACGGACATACACACACACACACACACACACACACACACATACAGACATCATCTTAAAAATAGTAAATTCGTATAGTAGGGACCCTAAAACGTGCTTATTCATTAAAAACTCACCACCGAATTTTTTGACCAAATACAATACCTTCCTTACCTAAAAGTGACGGAAGGTAAAAAACAGGACTGCCAATCGCAAAACAAAAAAATAGCGCGAAATTTAAATCCGGCGTTCAATTTGGAACAAGGCTATACAAGCTAAGACATCTGGCGAATGTCTACTTCGTAAACATGATATTTATGATGAATTGGCATATCTACCTATATTGTATTGATACACCGTATGTAAACTAATAAAATTAACTGATATTTTGCAAAATATCAATAGAAAACACAATTATCGCACTGTATTTTGAAATCGTATTTTTTAAATGAAATTCACAAATTTAGAATCCGATTTCAATAGTTTTGTATTGTTTACCAACTACAAAATTACCATTTGTACTCGTATTTATTGTTAGTGATTGTGAAACTACTCTAATAACACAATTTGTGAACAATGTCATTGTAATGGCAATGCGGCATAAAACATTTTTTTACTTAACACAAATAAAAATTACAATTGAAACAAACTATTTTTTAATTTGTAGTTAATTTTCCGGTTATTGGCAATAAAACAATCAATTCAAATAACAAGTTTATATCCCTTTTCAGGTTACTTTAATGTTACTTGCAAAGTAATAAAAAATAGCTACGATTAAATTATAGATTACAAAAATTACTGATTTGTCACAGCAATTACTGCTTCTGTTCTGTATTCAAGAATGCATTATGCATGAAAAATATATTGCAACAGTGCTTTTAAATTAGATAAGTACTAAACTGCAGTAAGATAGAAGATGCAAAATAACGATAAAATATAATTACGTTAAAAGTTTTCCAATAAATTGTTACACATTTGGTGTATAGATAATTAAATATATATTAGCCACTTGTATAAACTTGTAATTGAGTTCACAATCAATAATAATATCTAGCTTAGCTATAAGTAGGAACACAAAAATATTTATTCGAATATATAATTGATTTTATTCTACGAAATAATTATTTAGGTTTCATTATAATTGCCCTTATTAATTGTTATTCATATATTTCATCCAAGTTTTCTCTATCAATTAAAAGTGATTTCCAACCCGCAATATTTGTTTCCAGAATACAGTTGGCCAGAAAGGCCGGACGTTTTTAAAAAATTACAAAATTGATACTTTTGCTTAAGAAAAAATTATTGACAGATTTGAGTTCGTAATTATGTAAAATTTGACATGCAAGATGTTGTTTTACACACTTGATTTTGTCAAATGATATGTGATTACGAACTCAAATTTGGCAATAATTTCTTTCCACAATCGTTAGCAAAATTCATTATTATTCAATTTAAAATAGTTATAAAAATATAATTTTATTTAAAAAAAAAATATTTGTTTTTTAGTAAATTAAGAGAGAAAATTTTCTGTGACGTCATTATATTGAACTAGAGAAGGGAACCATGTTTAAAAATGTAACCTATAGATGGCCTGACATGCGAGAAAGTTTTAATTTGAATTTGACATTAATTCATTTTTCTCTCTCTCTGGTCTCTCAAATACATGAATTACTTTACAAATAAACACATAGGTAGTTACATGTAATTTAAAATATCGATATCAAAACGACAAACTAAAATACTAACCTCCAAACTATAGTTACTGTATATACATAGTGTAGCCAACCACCGCCATATTTAGGCAAAATGCGCGGGAAATTTGAATTCATATGATGTGATAACTAAACAAAATTCGATAAACAATTAATGAAAGAGCATATTAAATGGAAACAAAATATTTATTTTCATTTTAAATCCTTCTGAAGAATTGTTTTCACAACCAACCGCCACGCAACCAGGCATCTAAAATATATACCTTAATATTAGACATTTTTAGTAATTTTGACAGTTAACCTAAAAAATATGTGATGTTAAAAAATATGTATATATTACTTTGAGTTATAAATACACAAATACCCATGTAATTTAATTATTTGCACTATCTAAAATATAAATATAATATAATTACCTTCAATTCATGTATAATTCACGTAACAAATCTGAAAATGTCACTTTGTCGGCATAATATCCGCCATATTTAGGCAAATTCGCGCCGACCAATCAAAATCGATCCCCCTATTGGCCACACTATGTATATACAGTCACTATACTCCAAACTATTACTAAAACGTCAACAGGAAATCTACATTACCCGCATAAACATGCCGCTACCATGGGGCGGAACCACGCTATGGCTTTATGGCCAATCATTGGTGTGGCGTAATTCTACGACATTGATGGCGGTAATTCAAATAATCGAATTTCATTATTTTTTTTTTCTGGCTAATTAATGAAAATTTTATCAAAAGAAAAAATATGGGTAGCAAGTTTTTACTTTCTCTTCAAAAATATTAAATAAAAAAAGGTACGCAAGTAGCCCAATGTACAATAAATATCAACCAGGAACAATAAATTTTTGTAGTTAACTTTACTTTAAATTCAGTTATACACATATGTACTATTGAGTTTTTCATTAATAAAAAAGTACAATGTTTCGTTTTTTAGAAAAATTATTAATATTGTGGAAAAAAATCATGTTTAGCACACGTGAGCATGTCGTTTACTCACTTGTCCAGTTGGCGCATACGTTTCCCACTCGTGCGTGAGAAAAAGACATACTTTGTTCACTTGTACTAAAAATAGCTACTTTTTTAAGCAACAACTATCAATTTTGTGACGTTTTAAAAAACATTCGTCCTTTCTGCCTAACCCTGTATTGATGTCTGTTCATAACGTGCAGACAAATAAAATAAATGAATCCGTGGTAACAATAAACAAAAACAATATCTCAAAAATAAAGCAGTACTTATTTGAAGATATGACGAAGAATTAAAGCGACAACATTTTTATAATATAAATATCCGTCACGCAGTCGTCAAACAATGATTTACTTGATAGTTCCGTTCTACAAATAAAAATGATAGCAGGCGTAGTACGATCGAGACAAGTATGACGAGAAAAAATATAACTAGGCGTAACTTCCGCCTATCTTTCGGTTGTCAGAAAAAAACCGCAAGGACACCGGAAATGATGCATCCAGATTACGGAGGAAGAGTGATGCTTATTTATTTACCAACTTGGTAGTTCGGACACGATTCGCCTTTCCTACAATTCCGATTGATTTGATACTGAAAAATTTTTATTTTATAAAAATCTGATCCGTAAATTCCTAATAGGGAGAGCAAATGTCTTCGAGTAATTTCAATTAGAAGAACGTAGGAGTTCAAGATCAAGCAACAATCAAGTTCCTAGACTATATACTCGTATGAATTGTGGCTTAATACAAAAACAATCAATACAAACATTTTAAAATATTAAAATTTTAGGAGCAAGAAATTTTCAGTGATAATAAGAGATATACCGATTACCGACCATCTAGTCAGCGTTTACTCGGCGCATAGTTATAGTAAAAACATGAATTAATTGACAGATAAATGTCAGTGTCAAAAATCAACAGTTTTAGTGACATTACTGAAAGGTTTTTCTGGGAAGTACATTTAATTTTTTTTATTAAAATTATAGGCAAAATGCATATATCCTTAAGAAATGCCGCCAAACTTGTCAATGAATTCGAAGAATCTCTGACATATATAAACGTCGTCATAGAATAAATAATAAATAAGTGACAAACAACACTTTCAGTTGTTACCTCAAAAGCCAATTTTATGTATTTGGATATTTCTCATCATTCTGATTTCAAATTTGGAAACCACAGGTTAGTATCTTCTTTTGTTTTCGACATATTTACATTTAAAGTTATTGCAACAAATAACCCCAAAATGGGTGAAAATACAAACTTGGCAACACCACCACTCGATTCTACGGGTAAAATTACATAAGTATACCAATTTTCAAATTTTTTGAACAACATATACAATTTCCAGAGTAGAATAACAATTTTAATATTTTGTTCTGGAAATTGTATATATTGTTTAAAAATTATGAAAACTTGTGTACTTATGTAAATTTGCCCATAGAATCGAATGGTGATATCGGTAAGTCAGTATTTCCACCCATTTTAGGGTTATAACCCAAAAATGGGTGTTTTCGAGATTCAACTTAGAACACAAATATCTCGGGAACGGATAAAGATATCTACCTGGGGATTAAAAATTTGAAGTTTTTAACTAAAAATGGGAATGTCTTTTTAGGTCTGTAACTCAAAAATGGGTCGAGATAAAACTTGGAAAAATCATCAATCAATTCTACGAATATAACTACATAATTATACCAATTTTCAGAGTTTTAAGCAAATAAAATATTTCGAAAACTGATCTTCTCGGCATTTATAAAAACAATTGTATTATTAACCTTTTGTTTATATACGTTTCAAGCAGGTGTAGAATATTATGACATTTGTACTATTTCTAAAATATTGGACTTGGCTCCTAGCACATTTTCAAATAAAAATATTGTAATATATTTTCTTGGCAATTCGTATAATACAATGTAAATTGTAAGTAATCTCCAATTTGTCTCAGCTGCTATGTTTTTGAATGTCATTCCGAATACTAGGTGGTCCAACTTGCAAGTGTTAATATCTGACGAACGCAGATCGGACACGCTTTTGACACAGCGTTTAAAATGTTAAAACACCAAAGGAACTATCTCCTACATCGTGTCTATCAATCTTGAGTGCTTTCTTAAATCGAGTTAGGTTTCATTATTGGCTCGCTTTCGACATTTCCGTTTTTCTTTCTCTGCTTCCATAACTGAAATACCTCTGTTTTTATATCAATCAATCAGAGGAAATTATACACCTTCCATTAGTCAATAATCTAGTTTCAAGTTTTTTTATGCTGTGTTTACTGTTAAACCGTGTTAAACTATTTGTTTAGCAACAAATTTTTTGTAGTTACTATTTTATAATTGATACATTAATGCCCATTTCACCGCTGATACTTAAATTTTAAGTTAGACTAAAACAAAAAAAAATGCAAATCGAAATTTTGATATACCCAAATCATTCAAGCAGCCAATGCACGTCATCACTTAGTGTAAAAACCTTAATGCATTAAAATCACTAATAGTGAAAAATTAAATAAAATTTTAAAAAATTTTAAACGTCAAAAAGTGTATAGCCTTATATAATTATTATTAACATGAATAGTAGAGTTCATTACTTATCGTATATGACATGAATAATATATAAATAATGTACATCAACGTCATATTATTCGTTTAATTGTTGCTATAGTTGGCAACATTGATAATTTGTATGTTCATACTGTCAAAGTTATAATTTTTGTGGGTTGTAAAAGCCTATTTATAATAAAGTAATGTTAAATGCAACGCAACGACGCAACGTGACCGTTAACGCAAACACAAAATCTGTGAATTTGCCAAAAGTAGCACTTCTAATCAACCAGAAGAATTCGGTATATTTCTTTGAAAGTCGGCTCACTTTTATTTATTGCCTTTATATGGCATACATAAGTATAAATAAGGTTAGTATTATAAAATAATTTAAATAGAAATGGACAGTGACGAAATTATAGTATTTATTTTGTAGATGTGACAGTTCATGACCATATCGATAATACAAATTGCAATCTGTATAACTCTTTTCATAAAGATTCTAAAACCTCTGCAAACGTACCGGTACATGACGTCACATATCTAGTTACCTTTATTCAGTTTTTATTATGCCCAGTTGCACCGACACCACTTAAGAATTTAAGTTTAGTTTAGCCTTAAGTTTAGTTTTATTTCGTTGCATCGTGCGCTAAACTCTCTATAAATACCTTAAGGCTTCCATAAATTT
The DNA here is from genome assembly GCA_943142095.1 of Ophonus ardosiacus. Taxonomy (NCBI): domain Eukaryota; kingdom Metazoa; phylum Arthropoda; class Insecta; order Coleoptera; family Carabidae; genus Ophonus; species Ophonus ardosiacus. The sequence continues at coordinate 37,684,834 of OW964829.1, read as the reverse complement.
AAGCCTCCGAAATTGACAGTTTATCTTGCACTTAAGTAAGTAGTGAGGTTATATTGAATACAAACGTTTTTAATTTCTATCAGAATCATGGAAGTTATTGATTTTATTGACGATGATGACGATTTAGATGCGTTGAATTTAAATATATACGGAGTACCAAAGCAAATATACGACAGATCTGAACATTTTCATGCTTTTTCTGATCATGATTTTTTTCAACGGTTTTGATTAACTAAATATACAGTATTGGAATTGTTGATTTTAATAGAAAATAATATTGAATTTTATAACGACATGTAAGTATTGCATTCAATTTTCTTTCAATGTTTTACTTAATAATTTAATTATGAATATATAATTACAAAATTTTTATTTTAGCAATAACAGTGTGTCACCTATAAACCAATTATTAGTTTGTTTACGAGTATTTGCAACAGGAAGGCACTTATTGACAATAGGAGATTTCAGTGGTGTACCGTGTACATGAGTCCACTGTTTCAAGAATTGTAAAACGAGTATCTAAAGCAATAGCTCGATTAGCTCCACTTTTTATAAAGTTCCCCACAACCAATGCTGAAGTTATGAGAACTCAGAACAGTTTTTAATTATAAGTTTATACGAATTGAGAAGCATCTTTCATCGTTGCTGTAGTTAGCACTTCGTGTTCGCTTTCTTTTTTCGTCTAATGCCATTTTTGATAAAAATAATGAATATATTTAATTACACTTCAATTTTAAAGACTATAATTCTATTTGAATTGAACTTACCAATATAACCTCCAAACTTTGACACAAACAAAATCAACTGTGAAAAATCCCTAAATTTTATAAATAATTTTACTAAAAGTACAATTTAAACAGCTTAAAAATATATAAACTACACTTACTTAAGGTTATTAAAAAAAATATGTGTGCAACAGTAGATAAAAATTAAGGGATACTTAATGTAAGTTCAGTTTTACTAAGTGTAAATTTAAGAAACGTCGGTGCAACCGGGCATTAATGATGTGCATTGGCTGCTTGAATGATTTGGGTATAGCGATATTTAATTAGACATTTGACGTTTCGTATCGATACGATATTGTCAATTTAAGGAACACTTAAAATTTAAGGGTCAGCGATGCAACCGGGTATTAAAGGCTGTTTGGTTCATTTGACAAGGACGATTTATACAGAGAAAAACAAAATTTGCAGTATTTTTAAATCAGCTATTACGTCATTTACAATAAGTTAAATTAGAACTAATGTAATCAATTACCTCCCGCTACCCTTGGGGGAGGTACCTTTACGTTCGTGCTAAAATCGCATATCGAATTTTTAGTAAATGACCACGTTTTAAGGTCCATAGAATCCAATTTTAACATTTTCACGATGATGGTGTGTGTGTGTGTGTGTGTGTGTGTGTGTGTGTGTGTGTGTGTGTGTGTGTATTTCTAACTTATTCTAATACGATTACTTTGTGATGACTTTTTTCGCCTACCCAAGATGATGTTGTGGGAAAAGAGAACAAAAACCTGTTTCTTTTTCTTTGCTTTTTGTTTTAAATTGGACGTTTCGGGAGTCCAACCGACTCCTATCTTCAGCAGGTTACATATTATGGCAAGATTTACATTTTTGACTTATTATCGTAAACTAATATGGAAAAAGCCATTAGATTTTGGTGTAAATCGGATAACCGGGAATGGCACTTTATTTGAAGCTCAAAATAGTTTTAAAAGTTATTTTTTTTGCAATTTATATTATTATAAAAATTAAAGATAAATCAATTTTCTACAAGTTTGCATTAATACCTTTTTCTATTTTATGGATACATTTATAATATAATCTATAATTATACGATTTTCAGCACGATTCCAATACCTCCTTAACCATGAGTAGCGGAAGGTAAAAATATGAATCATGTGCCTTATTCTAAATAATTCTACTATGACCCCTTGAATACTATTTTTTGGCATTAAGATTCCTTTGAATTTTGTTTTGGTTTCTTATGATTTTGTCCTTTCACCACTGTGCAGAAAAGTTTTAACCAGTCTGTTTAACTTTAATTAGGATTGTGTATGTATGATTAATTTATTGTTTATACAAAGTTGATAAAATTAGGAACATGCCAGTCTTAATTTTAAGTAGATCATAAATGTTTAGTCTGAATCTCAGCTGTAAAACAAGATCTGTTTATTTATACAAGAAAATGAAATTTGGAATATGCTGTGAACCTCAATTCTTATGATAATAATTTCGCAAATTCAACTAGGTCAGCCCAGCTTGAATTTTCAAGTTGTTTAATGTTGTACAATACATAATTTTAAGTATAGTAAATACAAAATTTTGTTCTCAAGTTCACAAGTTTTGGTTGTATCAAGTACCTACTATTAGCTTTCTATAGTTGCCGTCAAATAAATATGGACTGGAGATTTCTAAACAGTTGCCAATTACATTGGTCATGTTATGAAGAAGCGGCAACACCGCATGACAAAGGAGAGGGAATAAATGGAGCATCAGTCCATATTTATTTGACGACGAGTGCAGTCGTAGAGCATTTAAAATTAAATCCTGTTTCAGTAGGAATAACATTGAACTTGTAATGTATTGATCTAAAATCGATTAGAAATTAGGTGATTACAAGAGAGAATACCATATAATTTGCGAAGTAAATGAGTATTTATACTATAGGTATGCAATTATTGTGCATACAAATGGATATATGTACACTCTAAGAACTTAAATATCATTTTTTGTGTAAAAATATCCTGAATCCGTCATTGATTTTTTAAATGGAAAAATACATTTCAATTTTTTATTTTGGCACAACAAATAATGCACTTATTTTTATATACTAATAGATATAGTTTTAAAAGTTTGTCATGTCACTTTAAAAAGCAATAGTACCTACCTATCAGCCTTTTCTATTTACCTGCACTTCATATCGACCTTTAATGCAGACTTATTTATATATTTTTTCGTAATTTATAATTTTAGTTTAATCTAGTACAATATATTTATATATTGCGCAATAAAACGTATGTAATTCTTAATGACATACGTAATAAGTAATTGAAGAACATTTATGTAGAAATGAGAAACGCTAGCTGTTAAAATACATAAATAGAACAATGTGTTCGATTATGAATTTAATGGAAACATCTATACATATACAAACATCCAATTTTATAAATAAAATAAATGAAAAATGATGGTACCTACTTACCGGGTAACAGAAGATCTGCGAACTCGAATGCCTTCGTCTGGAAACAAACATATAATAAATCTTCTAATATTAGTTTAAATATTAATTTGAATATCATTTAATACGCCAAACACAGAAAAATAATGTCCATTCACTGCTGTGTACCTCGAGAGACTGCGACGTGTTCGCTACCTCGCCACTTCCAACTTGTTTGAATAGGACAAATTAATACTGATTATTGAAAAGCATAGTGTTATTTAACACTGTTATTGTTAAATATTATTTATATATGGATATGTATACACTGTAAAATAAATTTTATTTTAAAAAATATGTTAAATAAATAGTGAACAATTATTTAAATTAAATTATTTAACAATGTACTCGTGTAAATACTACCACATTATATTATTTACAATGGGTAACGTTTTAGTAGTTCTTCACTAATATATTTCAGAAATTATCAAAATGTCAAAAATAAGTATAACAAATATTGTCTAAGTTTAGTTGTGAATAAAAATATATAATTAACCAGAGAGCATTTTCGAATCATGATTTAATACATAATAATAGATTTTTATACACCAAGTGAGCTAAGATAATGTTTATTCATGAGAAGAAAGTTTAGCTCACAAGCCCGTAAGGGCGAGTAAGTTAATTTCTTCGAGTGAATAATCATTCTTATCTCACGTGGTTTATACAATATTTTATTCAATTTTGGCGAAATAGTAATAAAAAGCATTATATTTAATTTTGACAAAATAAAAAACTAATCAGTTAGAAGGCTGTGCATGACATTCGTCGATGATAGACGTCAAGTCATCTATTTACAAAGCTTTATTGTCTGTCATTTGCATCGTGAAAAATAATGAAAATGGCTGATAATGTCTGATAAATAATGTGGTGAGTATTATTTTCGTGCCTGTTGTTATTTTAAATGCATTATTTGTTGCAGAGTGAGTTAAAATGTTGTAAGAGTAATTTAATATTTTTTTTTTGTAGTCGTCATGTAATCTATTACATCCCTGCCGCAAAATCGACAGGGAAGTAAAATGTAACGTTGCCATATGTATTTTCACAAACACATTTTTCGTTCAATATGAAATAAATTTATAAAATTAAAATAAATGATGTCTTGTATACAGTGGTTCTAAAATTCTGGTACAATTTTAAATAGAGTTCCTTATGTTTTCAATGTGATTTGCTTGTTAAATGAAAATAGGTTATACAGGGAATTTATTTTAACATGCAACATATGGCGAATCACTTCCATGGTTATTCACTATTGTCAAAAAAAAAAAACAGCAATGTAATATTTGTCCATTTTAAAATGCAACATACAAAATTTCTAGTTTTGTATTATCAAAACTAATTTCCTATAACTTAGCCTACATACGATTAACAAATAATCAAAACATGAATGTTGTACATCTTAAAAAACTTTAGCTTACAAAAATTCATAACTTTCATGTAATAAATGTTTAAAAAAATACCACCAATCACTCTGAGGCAATATTCTAGTCGGTCGTAATAAGAATTGACACCATTTGTGATGAGTTTTGGAGGTATCAAAAAAAAATAATAATACTTTTCTCGTCAATGAAGTTCCTTTTCATGACTCATTATGGTTATTTGCCGAGGCGTCATAAAAAGACGAACTTCCGTGCCTTGATAAGTAAATAACTATTAATTCACTTGTGAATAAAATGTTACTTATAGTTGTTGCTTTGGAGTTAATAATGACAGTTTAAAACGTCAAAATTGAATAAAATAAAGCCGTAAAACTATTTTTTCACAGAAAACCACGTACGGCCGGTAAACTAAAACAGGATACAGTATAGTCATAGTATAACTTTAATTGTGGTAACGTCACTATATTTAAGCTGCGATTAATACGATTATCAATCAAACACTGCAATGTAAAATATATTTTAATTATTTAGATGATATTTAAAACATCATACAAGTTAATAACATGGAATTAATCAGTTGGAGATTTGTACATACATCACTCCATAATTAGAACAAATTACATTTATAATTCTCCTAATATTTTAAATGAATTGACCGGAAAATAAATTAATTAGCGCCATACATCATAAAATCAAAGCAAACATCCACTAAAATATTCTATGCACTGTAAAGGGGTAAGCGTAAACCTAACCTAACCTAAACCACGATCGATTCGGCTGAAAATTGCGCAAGAACTTGAACCCCAACACAACACGTCACGAGTGCGGGAAACCGGTCACTGTGTCACGAGGTATTTCGTTTTTGCCCTCTCTGAATTACCCCGAGATCAAAAATAACTCCAAAACATTTCACCAGTGTGGAGAACAATCCATGTTTAATTTTAGTTGCGGATGGCAGACATTAGTAAACAGTGAAAGGACAGAAAAAAATGTGAACACAAAAAAGTTCAATGTAAACATTTTTTTGTATAATTGGCTTTGTTGTTTTAACTTAATAAATACACAGACGATTAAAGAAAGTATAAATTCTATGAATTTCATATTTCTAACAGTTTTATTTTTTCTGTGTTTTGATAGTTTATTTTAACGATTGAGGCCCGGTATTTTCATCTCCGGTTAAACAGCCTGTTAATTTAACTGTCAGTTAAAAGAAAAACAGCATCGATATTGTAGCATGAGTTGTAAAAATTACAATATGTAAATTTTTCGATGTTAAGTTAACCGTCAATTTAACTAGAAAATAATATGAATACAAACTTAAAAGTTATTATTAATTTTTAAAACAAGACAACTGATATATAGGTACATACATAGTGTGGATTTTTAGGGAAATCGCCTTTTTTGCATCTCACTAAGAGAGGTGTTGGGTGCATGTTAAAAATCGCATATCCAGATTTTAATGAGTAAGCACGTTTTAAGATCACTAGAATTTTTACAATGATGTGTGTGTGTGTGTGTGTGTGTGTGTGTGTGTGTGTGTGTGTGCGTGTCTGGATGTAGGAAAGACTGTTTCTCATATTCTATAAGACCAAAGACCAATTTGACTACGTATTCCTTAATCTGCAATTAATGGGAACAGCTGAAAAGGTTTTGGTAACAAATGGACAACCGGAAGTAGTAAATTCTTAAAAAAAACTTCTAAATTATTTTTTTTGGAAATTTATGTTATTACAAAAATTAAAGAATATAAAATTCTATATCTGATACATTGAACAATTTTATTATATCTTAAGATTAAGAGATAGAGAATCATAAATATGTAAAATAATTCGTTGTAATGAATCTGACAGCCCAAATTGCATGGAAACCAATTGAAAAATAAAATGTTTTTTGTAATTTTCAGAAAAATGTCAGTGTCAAAAATCCAGATACATTAGTGAAGGCTTTTTCTGGGAAGCACATTTAATATTTCTTTTTTTATTATTAATTAAATATTTAAAATTGTAGATACCTACATTAGATATACGCATCAGAATTACCGCCAATCTCGTTAAAGAATTTGAAGAATTTCGAACAATTAGAAGAGCAGGAGGAAACTTATTTATAGAATGAATTAAAAATGATATAAATATATTAATAATAGATGTAATTAGAATTTTTGTGTGTATACCACAAATGTTAAATACAATATATTCCTACCTACTAACATAGCCTAATATGGAAATGGCGAGAGGTCTTGCGCTGGCCACAACAGATTTTTCCAAAAGTGAAGCCTATTTGTTATTTTCTAAATATTTTTGCCTATTTGCCCTCCTTTTTTATTTTTTATGCCTAAGAGTCCGCAGCTAACCTACTGATAAAATTTGTACATGTCACAAAAGTCACTTTAGATTATAAATAAATTTTGTGTATATTTCGCTATTATTTCTTCCAATTAGAAAAAGAAAATCAAAACAAGAGGTCAAAAGCCATTACTTCATCAGCACTTGATCGCCGTGCAAGCGAAGCATTTACGAGTTAGCGACGAATTAGGGGAACCCCCACCGTTGCATTATTTTTACATTAGATTGTGAACTGAGACAAGAAAATGCACACTGTAAATTGACTTTTTTCTACTATGCTGTTAAGTGAATATGGATTTACAATTTTTTCTGATTCTTATTCTTAAGCACAAATATAAGAAATATGAGAAATGTCAGTGTAATAACAGTGTTTGCTGTACAATACTTATGGTTCTTTTTCAGTGACATAAAAAGAAAATTAAGTTGTAAATGCGAGTTGAGACATGTTTTTATATTCAGAGTAAGTGACTGCGGATTCGTGGAATTTTACACCTTCACAGCGTAATAACTTGGTATAGTTATATAAAATTCAATATCTATAGAATTTTTCCAATGTTGTTTTGGGTTCGATACTTTTTAAATAACATAACTGTTCTCATTCTTTTAGATATTTGATGAAATTTTTATTTTAACATCAAAACTATACCGTGGTGTTCCAATTTTTAAATGTAAAAATAAACTGAAATCTATATTTAATGATCTAATTTTAAATATAAGGCGTTGATATTACAGCATCAAAATATTAAAACAAGCTCAACCTTTTCTCTGTTAACAGTTTCTGTAACTTAATATTAAGGCTGTGTTCGATATCGCATTTTGGCATTTAGTATTTAGGTCTTCCCTCACATATACAGGCTGTAAATTTTAAAACGGCTCCTAGGACTATAACATATAAAAACAGTTTTTTAGTCGCCAAAAGTTTCTATACTAATTTATTAAAAAAATTATTGGTGCCTATTATAGCGAAAAAAATTACGAATTTTATAATACCAAACACATTTCATTTCTGTTTCATATAAAGCCAGAAACTAAATTTAAAAATTCGTACAATTAAGAAAAAATATCATTAGCCATGAAACTAACAGTAACAAAACATAGTCATTTTTCACTAACATGATAGGAGACAATTAAAGATTAAAGTTATTAATTTATGAAGTGATACAAAATAACACAAAATAAAGAAAACGCTAGTATATTTATTTAAGAAACAATTATTATTTATTGTAATAGATATTAACACATTATAGGTGATCTACATGTAACTATTTAAACCATTTAGGGCCGGTTTTTCAATGTACTGGCAAGTGTCTGTTAAGTCTCTGTAAAATTTATCCTCATGGTAAACACCCATTTCAGTTTTTCAATGTCATGTTAGCGTTACCAACAGGATAAGTCTTAGGTAAACAAGAGGATAACGTAACAGACACTTTGACCTACCGATAAAATTTTACCAGTAGGATAAATTCAGCTGTTCTGACATATTGACATTGACAGTTAAATAATATTCATAGAAAATTATAGAAATATGTATATAATAGACTTATGTAAATGTGTTTTTTGATAATAAAGACAAGGACAAGGAAAAATTGGAAGATTTCGTTTGTTAATATAGCGCTGAAAATAGTATACAAGCTAAATCGTCTTACGCCCACTGAGGAAGTATTGAAGATTTCCAATCAACTGAGTGTTAACCAACTAATACATCAGGAAAAATTAATTCTGGCCTACAAAATATTAAATAATCTTCAAAAGCACCAATTTGTAGTGAAGAAGAACAGAGACTTTCACAACTACGGCACAAGACAGCAAGAACTCTACCATTTACATACAATCTGGAGTAATAAAGGGAAACAAACTTTCGAGCATAATATATTGAAATTATTTAATAATCTACCACTACCCCTCAAATCGATAAAAACCTTAGGAACATTTAAAAGGAAAATTAAAGAATATGTAATTCTGCACATCTACATCCATATTTAAATTATGATGTCATTTAATAATAATTACTGTTCAGTTAAAGCGTTTATTTTTACAAACTATGATTAAATTGCTCTTTACCCTTATACCAGTCTTAGACTGACTGGGTAAACAATTTTTTTGTGAAAAATTATTTCATATATTGTATATTTTTGTTAACTTGTATATTTATATTATATTGTAAATAAATAAATAAAAATAAAAATAAATAATATAATGCTAGTGAATCGAAAACTACATATTGAAAGACGTCGACCAGATCTCGTTGACTTCTAGTGACAATAAATATTTTAAAAGGTTCAAATTTAGCAAAAAAAAAATACTGCCATGTATTCAGAGAATACTGATATTTCCAATGGTATAAACATTTGTTCTAAAAATGTCTTGTATACCAATGAATGTGGCAGAGTACTTTTCACGGCTTGTTAAAAAATGTATAAATTTTATTAAATTATAATACAATGAAAATGATTTCCACTTTATAATAATTTATTTTGATTACAAGAATGAGAATAATTAATAACAAGCAAAACGTTGATAACAACAATGTTGCGTCAATATACAGCAGTTATTGTTTAATCCTAATAAATAATATAAAATATATTGTGTAGTGTTAAAAATAGAATGTATAACGCAATGTTGTACTGATCACTTCGAAAATGAGAATTGCCAAAAAGACATGAACCAAACCTGCTCTTATAAAATATTGAAATTCGCTACCTTTTCTAATTAAGGACCAATGGGACAGTACATTTTTTAAGAAACAGAACATATGTGTACATTTGTAGGCAAAATCCCAGTAGAAATTTACAACTGCTTGATGCTTGAAGCCCGAAAGATGCATATATGTAATAAAATAAAATCCATAATGATTATGATGACAGTAGTAAAATAGTTTTTTCCAATCTTTAGTTCATGTATTCTTACCACATATTGCTACAAACTAAAGCAAACTTTAAATTTGCTTCAACGTCACAGATTCAGTACTGTCAACAACTGCAATTGTCAATCACATTTGAAACGAAATGTATGGAAATATGTTCAAAATGACATGTGGTTCCTTATGAACATAGCAAATATCAGATTATAATTATTGCCAACCTTAAAGTTGACAACCAAATGCGACTGTTACTTACCGAATAGATAATTTCGTATTGAAAAACGCATTTTCATCACCATGGAGTTTATCTGATGGATAAATTTAATCTGCTAGGTAGTTAACAGTAAGTTAACAAACACTTTAACAAGCGATTTTTCTTCATGAGACAAATAATCCTGATTTCTTCTTAATAAAACGAAAATAATAATAATTTGCAAAAAAAGTTTATTAATGAGCGTCTTAAGTCAACAATTGTTTTGTTTTGTTTCTGTCAGTTTCACGGCTAATGATATTTTTTCTTAATTTTGCAAATTTTTAAATTTATTTTCTGGCTTTATATGAAATAGAAATGTAATGTTTTTGGTAATATGCAGCAATTATTTTTTCAATAAATTAATATAGAAACTTTTGGCGCCTAAAAAACTGTTTTTCTATGTTATGGCCCTAAGACCCGTTTTAAAATTTACAGCCTGTATACAACTCCAAATTGCACACTAATGAGAACCATTCATAAAATAGAAGTAAATTTGACGTTTTGCACAAATTATAGCAATAAGAAACATGAATTTTTTAATTAGTGCGCGTCAACTTCATGGCTCCTGCAAAACCCTAACATCTAATTCCTAAAATCCTAAATAATTACGATATTTAAGGCATATAAATTTAGAATTTAGATATTAATAAGAGTAATTAGTTACTAATAACCAGTTGTAGTTTAGGAATCCGGATTCGATATCAGCTGACGTTAAACTTGAAACTTATAAATTTTTTTAGTACCTACTAGGATTTAGGTCTTCTTCACATAAATACAACCCCGAATAGTACAGTAACGACATCCATTGTTTTGTATGGCAACACTTTAAAACAATAGAAATGAATTATACGATTCAATTTAATTTGATGTTTCAGATTAAATGTTAGTATTATATATCATAAAATAGAAGCTAAGAAGCTAATCTTTGACAGCAAATTTGACGTTTTATACAAATTATAGCAAAGAACATAATATGCTTAATTAGTGTGCGTTAACTTCAAGGCAAAGTCCTCCTGCAAAATCCTAAAATCTAATTCCTAATATTTTGAATAATGACGTTATTTAACTCTTTGAGGTACAGAAAATTTAACAAAATTACACGCCGAGCGGTACAGAAATATTTTTTATTGCATAGGTGAAAATAAATGCTATTACATAGTCAAATACAATAAAAAAAAAACAAAAATTACATAATTTGATTTTTTTATATAGAATATACTTCTAAATTATGCGTGCGCTGGTGGTATACGGTTTAAACCTACGGACTTATACAGAAAAAATTCTATAAATTGGTGGTACTCTTCTTCCTCCAGTATACAGCGTGAGTCGAAATATTAGTGGTTCAAATTTTGAACCTATGTACCCCAAAGAGTTAAGGCATATAAATTTAGGATTTAGATATTAGGGTGATAAAAGTGCAACTTTGGACACAGCCTAAGTTAACTTTTGTAATTTAATTTCAAGTGCCAGATAAATATTCGTTTAAAATTAAAATGATTTCTGTTATTTTTTTTTTTCTTGTTTCAGGTAAGGCGTCCATATGTCAATATTTTTAAAACAAACCAAATGCTACTGAAAAATGTAAGTATATTCAGTTTTATAATAATGTGGCCCCAGGTTGGGCGCCAAAGTTATATCGGTATTGTGGGTGAAATTGTTTTAATCAGAAAATAGTATAGAGAAAATAAAATAACAGAAAATAACAGTATTAAAAATTAAGAAATATAGTACATAAACATATAAAATGAAATAGGTAATCTCTGACGTTTTCTTATCAAATTCGGCTCAACTTTTTTTCTATCAAAGCCAACTTAACCTCGTGCTTTAGTTTATTACAAAAATTATAAAATACTTATTAAATACTAAGACTGGTAGAATTTACTCTTAATCGGGTGTGATTAAGCTATGACTAAAATAACAAATGTATTTGTTTTTCAATCCAATGTATTTTTAAATGATAGTCATGGTAATTAGTAGTGATTCGGTCTCAAATTCATAAAATTATGTCTCGTCTCGAAATTTTTCTCGTCTCGTTTAATAGAGTCTCGTCTCGGCCGAGATTCTCGCCGAGATTTCTCGACGGAAATTTAATATGTATATTTTGATCCTATAAAGTAATTATTAAATTTATACAGTTTTGTATTAATAGTAATTTGAACAAAAAAATAAATATTTGTCGTTTTATCTGTCAAAATTTGGTAAAACCTAAAACTTGTGCAATTTTTTTATGTTATAATTTTATTAATTTAATATATATCTAGTATTTTCTAATCTGTTATAAAATATCAAAAAGAAATTACGTTAAAAAATTTAGCTAAAGCCTGAATTACACGATGAAGTTTTTATTTTCAAGTGTCTTGAAAAATTTCTTTATAAGTGACCTTACAACTATATTTACACGATCAAGTTTTGCGTGAATTAAAATATCCAAGTGTCAAAATTTAAGTTATACTTACATTAAGATTTTAGTTACTTCTCTATCCCATTTTGCCATTTTTCAGTTTTTAATATCGATCGCTTATAACACTACTTGTATACATCAAAAATATAAACACAAATGACATTTGACAATTACTTGACAGTTAAATTTGTAGGGACTTTTAAGAAAAAGTAGCGCATGTTCCAGTTTTTCTTTAAAAGTTTTTCGTTAAAAGTCTATTCATTTGTCTCTCTTGCACTCATGTCACTGAGCGAGAGAGAAAACTTGAAAAGAAAAACTTTATCGTGTAATGCACGCTTAACAAATTCTGACAGATAAAATGTCAAATACTTTATTATCATTTTGTTCAAAAATGCCATAGCTAAATAGAGACAGTTATTACTAAAAATATGTTAAATTTTACACGTTTGCAAGTATAACTCATGAGAAAAATAACAACCGAGAAATCTCGGAACAGTTTTCCGAGAATCGAGATCTCGGCAAATATTTCTCGACTCTTAAAATATTTTTGACATTCCTGTCTCGTCTCGTCGAGACGAGAAATCTCGAGTACGAGACGAGACGAGAATCGAGAAATATCTCGTCTCGACAGAATCACTAGTTAGTTAGTTAGGGTGACTAAAATTTTGAGTAAATACTACCGGTCTATGTTCTCATTTAGGTTGGTATGTATTATCAAATGTCATTTTTATGAATATTAGTTGATCATTATTATTTCAACTCCAATATTTTAGTTAAATAAACACAAAATTATTTAAAGTATATATGTACATTATTTCATAGTTAAAGACAGTAATGTAGCAGGTGAATGGAAATTTCAAATAAAAATTTGAATATAAATGATCATTACTGTATGTATAACCATAACCTTTATCAGGTAATAAATATGTCAAAACAAGTAGTAAAATTATCTAAAATATTTAGATTTCTTCTGTATTAAAGTAGTTTTCGTAATACAGGTGAAAGTAAAATGACAAATGCGACATTCAAGTAATGACCAATGTGTGCACTGTAGTAATTTATTCTTCGTACGGTAGGTTGGAGTATTGTAAAAATTATGGCTAGATTATTATTATTATATTCGCTACGTCATAATTACCGATGCATTGCGTGCTGCCCACGCTTGAGGTTGTAGGTTATGTATGAATTTTAGGTTATTTTCATTTAAACAATGAAATAATGAATGTGTCTTATAAGTCCGTATTAAGATCAACAACGCTGATTTTATGTTATACTGGGTTTATGCCAACGATTAAATTAAATAATTAAGGCCCGGTTTTTCCATCTGCGGATAGTGTCAGTTAAATTAACTGCCAGATAAACAAGATCATCGCAACTGACATCAGTTAAATTTATCCAGAGATGAAAAAACTGGGCCTAAATTGTAAAACTTAACTACGCAAGTAGAAACCATTGTTACCAATGGCAACGTTTGTGCATCTAAACTGAAGAACTAAAACAATGACACTAAATTAAGAAGTTGACTATTTCAACTTGTAGTTTAATTTTATAATTTCTTAGTTTTGCGCCTGCGACAGTCGCGCACTTATGACAATTTTTTAACACCTAATGTACGATAATAACAAAGTTTCTGCAGAGAAGAGCGACGAAATATTAATATTGTATTTATTCAACATATTGTATATACAGGGTGTAACAAATAAGTACATTAAGTTTAAACAATGACTCGTCGGGAGCAACAATATTTCTTAGTATCTTATTTTTATAAACTTTCTTGTCAAAAATTCAATACTTGCCTAAAAATACTAAAAAAATTAGAATTCAAAACAAAAAATGTTAGTAAGAAATATTGTTGCTCTTGACTTCTGATAATGTCACTTACTTTTTTTTTGTTTCACTCGAAATTTGAAATATTTTCTCCAAAAAAATAAATTGCGATTTTGGAAAAAGTTACCTGCTAAGAAATATTGTTACTCTTGCCAAGTTCTATCACTAGTTAAATTTAATGTACTTAATTCTGTTACACACAATTCTATATATATATATATATATATATATATATATATATATATATATATATATATATATATATATATACAGGGTGTAAATTTTAAAACGGGTCATAGGGCTATAACATAGAAAAACAGTTTTTTAGGCGCCAAAAGTTTCTATATTAATTTATTGAAAAAATGATTGGTGCCTATTATAAAAAAAAAATTACGAATTTTTTAATACCAAACACCTTACATTTCTATTTCATAGAAAGCCAGAAAAATTTGTACATTTAAGAAAAAATATCATTAGCCATGAAACTGACAGTAACAAAACATTGTAATTTTTTACTAACATGATAGGGGACAATTAAAGATTAAAGTTATTAATTTATGAATTAGTACAAAATAACAAAATAAAGTAAACATTAGGATATTTATTTAAGAAACAATTATTATTTATTGTAATAGGTATTTACAAATTAAAGATGATCAACATGTAATAAGAAATAAGTCATAAGAAACTACAAGGGAACATTTAAATCCATTTAATAATTTGTAATTATCCATGATTTCTTCTTAATAAAACGAAAATAATAATAATTTAACAAATAATGTGTGAGAAACGTTTATTAATGAGCGCCTCAAGTCAACAATTGTTTTGTTTTGTTTCTGTCAGTTTCACGGCTATTGATATTTTTTCTTATTTATGCAAATTTTTTAATTTATTTTCTGGCTTTATATGAAACAGAAATGGAATGTGTTTGGTATCGAAAAATTCGTAATTTTTTTCTTTATAATATGCACTAATTCTTTTTTAAATAAATTAATATAGAAAATTTTGGCGTCTAAAAAACTTATTTTCTATGTTATAGCCCTATGACCCGTTTTAAAATTTACACCCTGTATATATATATCCTGTGGTGCACTCTCCACGCTAGTAATGAGTACCCATGAGGTGACGCCTGATAAGCGCCCGCACGGTACGAATATGTCATCTTCATTATCGACATCTGTACAAAGCAGATTGGCACACCCGGAAATGGGTAATATGCCATGATGATATATTTATTTATTTTATTTATGTCAATATAATGTACCGCATGTCAAACAATAAATTCTTAATTGCAATTTATTGCATAAACGACGATATTTTAATTTATTTCTTATTTTAATGCTTTAATTTAATTTTAATATAAATTAAAACTTCCACTTTTGTTTGTAGGTACTACAAAATATTTCCATAAACTTTAATAAAACTTAACGTTTAAAAGTTGGAAAGAGCACTTAATTTATTAATTAATAATCTTGTAATGCAAAATTATATACTTGTAAAGTTTTTAACTTTGCAGTGTAAATAATATAAGATATGCACGCGAACATTTTAACATGTATATTAATTTTTGTTTATGTTCATACACAAACTTAAAGTATTTCTATCGTCTCAGCTTAAGCGACGAACAAATTTTATAGGAAATTGTAAGTTTTCTCGGTGTTCAAGTTCATTATGAACTTAATTTTGTTTTTAATGGCTTCGAAGTTGAAACAGAACAAAAAAGAGTTGAGAATATTCTCCAGACTTAGCAGCTTCCGCCGCGCTAAATACTTCCTAGAATTATTGGAATATTATAGTTCGCCACTGCGGAATATTATTTAAGCATCTTTCACGCTAAATGTTTTTACCATTCGCTAAGAGAGGTATTGGAATCATGCTAAAAATCACATCCAAATTATAATGAATAAACACGTTTCAAGCAGGGTTGGCCTGATTTAAATCATTTGATTTAAATCAACTGTTTTTTTTAAAAAAATCACTGATTTTTATCACAGATGAAAAAAAGATTCAAATTGTAATAAAAACGAATTTATTTAGTACAAAAGTATAAATAACAACAAAAATATGGACTGTAATCTAATTCTAACAGATTACTGATTACATGTTTTGACCTATTTTATTTAGGTATGTATTGTTTAAAAAGACGCGTGCGCGTACGTTATATACTAAATTTATGCAAAAATTCAAATGCATCTTTTGGGGTTTATTGCAGATTTCGTTTTCGTTTATGAAATAAAATATTTATATTGCTTTTAAAACAATTAAATAAGTACAATAACACCACTAGATCTTCAAAAATAAAAATAATCAAAAAATCATGATTTATTTGATTTTTTTTAAACAATCAATGATTTTTGATTTTTTTAAATAAATCATGATTTTTTCCAACCCTGGTTTCAAGGTCACTAGAATCCGATTTTTTACATTTTTACAATGATATGTGTGTGTGTGTGTAGTAGTTACTTAAAAAAATCTTCTAAATTTATTTTTTTGAAATATGTATAATTACAAATATTAAAGATCATAGGATTCTCTATCCAATACATTGAACAATTTTATTATATCTTCTATACATTTAGAGATAGAGACTCATAAATATATAAAATAATCTGTTACAATCAAATAATGTTACTACCAAGTTTATATCTCTACCTACTTTAGAATTATTGCCCCAAAAGTCAATATACCCCATATTCAGATAAAAACTTCAAAATTTTCAAAAATCTATTTTATTTGTAACTAATAATAATTCTTAATGCTCTGATTCCAAATTTTGAAACCGCAGGTCGTTATCTCGTTTCGTTCTCGAGATATTTACATTCAAAGTTTAGCTCAAAACTGCCCATTTTTGGGTGGTAACCCAAAAATGGGTCGAGATATGAATTTGGCGACACGACCATTCGATTCTACGGGAAAAAATACATGAGTACACCAATTTTCATAATTTTTGAACACCGCATATAATCTCTAAAGCAAAATAACTGAAAATGGCCAAAAATCGCAAAAATCTAAGGTGTACCCCTTACGATTTTTTCACATTTTGACCATTTTCGGGGGTTTTCAAACTTTTATTCATAAAAAATGAACCGGTTGGACAAAAATAATGAAAATTGGTACACTTATGTAATTTTCCCCGTAGAATCGAATGGCCGTGTCGCCAAATTCATATCTCGGCCCCTTTTTGGGTTACTACCCAAAAATGGGTAGTTTTGAGCAAAACTTTGAATCTAAATATTTCGAGAACGCAAAGAGATATCGACCTGCCGTTTCAAAATTTGGAATCAGCGCTTCGAGAAGTATCTAGATACATAAAAATTAGATTTTTGACAATTTAGAAGTTTTTTTTTATCTAAATATGGGATATATTGACTTTTGGGGCAATAATTCAAAAATAGGTAGATATATAAACTTGGTAGTAATGTTATTTGCTTGTAAAGACAATGTTACGTAAATGGGTAAGTGTAATGTTTGTAATTGACAGAAATCTGTGAGTTGTCAGTGTCAAAAATCAATTTACATTACTGAAGGCTTTTTCTGGAAAGTACATTTAATATTTCTTATAGTATTGTTAACTAAATATTTAAAATTATAGGTACATATATACACATCAGAAATACCGCCAAACTCGTCAATGAATTTGAAGAATCTCGAACATTTAGAAGAGTAGGAGGAAACTTATTATAGAATGAATTAAAAAATATATTAATAATTAGATGGGGTCGCGTAGCCGCGTGCCTGAGTGTCTGGTCGCGAACCTGGGGGAACTGGGTTCGATCCCGACTGACGCCAAATATTTTTCCAAATTTAAATGGCACAAAAGTGACCCCTGTGGTGCACTCTCCACGCCAGCTATGAGTGCCCGTGAGGTGACGTCTGGTAAGCGCCCACACGGTAAAATATATCGTCATCATTACCGATATCTACATGTGTTGTAGATACTGGCACACCCAGAAATGGGTAATATGCCGTGATGATATATTTATATTTATTTATTTATTTATTTATTTATTTATTTATTTATTTATGTACAATTACCAGAGTAAAATAACTAGAAATGGCAAAAAATCGGAAAATATTTAATATATTTTAATATTTTGTTCTGGAAATAGTATACATTGTTTAAAAATTATGAAAATTGGTGTACTTAACTGTTGTAGATACTGGCACACCCAGAAATGGGTAATATGCCGTGATGATATATTTATTTATTTTATTTATTAATAATTAAATTAGAATTTTTGTGTATGTACCAGAAATGTTAAACACAATATGTACTTATATAGCCTAATATGGAAATGGCGAGAGGTCTTGTATTAGCCTCAACAGATTTTTATTTAATTATTTACGAAAATAACACAAAATTATTATTATTATTTTTATTATTACTATGAAAAATATTGCATAAACCTTCATTTAAAATATTTTTAAGAAATGTGAAACCGGCATATTACACATAAGTAGATCGTAACATACTCTCTTTACAATTTATGATTTTTCGTCGTTGAAGAAATGGAGAATGGAGTTTCTAAAATCATAATTATTGTTGTGTATATTTTCCATTTGGTGCCTCAATGAATGAGAACCCATAGCCTACACCTCGCCTACGTAACCGTTGATTTCCTTGTTACGCTTGTGACATAATGTAGGACAACTTTTTCTACTTTATATCCGAAAACAAGCACTGGGTCCATAGCTAGTAAGCAGTTAGCGCCCACTGAGTCATGGCCTACCTCGTCTAGCACAAAAACCATGTGTTCATTCACTGTAGATTCACGCCCGCTCAATAAAGAATTTATTTCAGTGTTGGAATTTGAAGGAAGAAATGTTTCCTACGCTTAATATTTGTTAACTAAATTAGCTGCTTATCGGGATATTTATTGGTGAACTTTTTAAAATATTACCTATAGGATAGTTGACACAGACATGTTTAGAAACAGGAATTATAATAATGCTTATGAACAGATTTAAAAATGGATTGCATTACAGAGCCCGAATATGATTCACTATTTGGTAATACTCGTTTAGTAATTTATGTTATAAATCAGAAAAGTGATTTTTTTACGCACAGTTTTTACCTCTCGCCAAGAGATTTTAGCGAATAAACACCTTTTAAGGTCACTAGAATCCGATTTGAACATTTTTACAATGATGCCTGTGTGAGTGTGTGTGCTGGATGTTAAAGGGACGATTTCTCAAATTCCATAAGACTAAAGACCAATTCAACTCCTATATTAAGACATTAATGGAAGAGCTGAAAAGCTTTTGGTAAAAAGTGGACAACCGCAAGTTAAAAAAATTCTAAATGGATATTATTTTTTGGAAATTTATATTATTACAAGTATTAAATAATATATATATATATATATATATATATATATATATATATATATATATATATATATATATATACAGGGTTAGTTAAAAGTATGGAGACGGCGATTTATTGTCGTTAATATTCATTTTAGGAAATTATGTTCAATACAAAAGTTTTTTAAGAAATTTTGATCTACATTTGAGAATACTTGAATTTTTTTTCTTCAATTGTTTTTGAATTACGCTTATCCGCGTAATTTTTTTAAATAGGAACATATTAATTTTACTCTACCATTCGATAGAGTGTTTTTTTTTTCTCTTTACAACAGTATATTTGTTTTTTTTTTTTTGTTTTTCAATTTATTTTAATAACATTTTTACAAGTAAAAACACCGGTTCAAGTATTTACGAATAGTAGGTACATTTCAGATAGACAAAAGCGAAGCGATAAACAAACTCGAACGATGTAATTTACTGTTATTAATTTGTTTTTAATGATAAGATTATGACCGACAACTTTATTGGAAATAATTTTGTCTATCTTAGATGAACCTACTATTCGTAAATACTTGAGCAGGTGTTTTTCCTTGTAAAAATGTTATTAAAATAAATTGAAAAACAAAAAAACAAACATACTGTTGTAAAGAGAAAAAAACAGAGATTAAAATTTCTTAAAAAACTTTTGTATTGAACATAATTTCCTAAAATGAATATTAACGACAATAAATGCATACTTTTAACTAACCCTGTAACATTTTTATTATATCTACTTTAGATTTAGAGAAAGATAATTATAAATATGTAAAATAATTCGTTGTATTGAACGTCAGAGCCCAAATAACTCCATGGAAATCAGTTGAAAAGTTAAAATGTTTGTAATTGACAGAAAAATGTCAGTGTGAAAAATGCAAATACATGACTGAAGGATTTTTCTGGGAAGCACATTTAATACTTCTTATTTAATTATAGATACATACGTGTATATTATGTACATATACGCATAAGAAATACAGCCAATCTTTTCAATGAATTTGAAGAATCTCGAATATTTAGATGAGTAGGAAGAAACTTATTTATAGAATGAATTAAAAAAAAAATCTGATGTGGCCAACACAAAACCTCCCGCTATTTAATTTTTATTAATTTAAATACATACCTACGTATTTACTAACGCTGCAAACTGTTCCATTGCAGAAAACTATTGCTTTATTTATTATTTTCTTTTTAAAATGTTAATGTTATTAATTTGAAGTGATTAGTTTTTTGATAGTGACATATATTGTCAGTTACATTCATCTGAAATATGAACTGTGTAACAAAGGAATTGTGTTTATCCTAGGCTTCGGGACTAATAAAAAAAATAATTTTTAAATTTATCTGTAAAATATATAGAAAAAGTATTAATGTATTCCTGTAGAAAATTCAATAATCTTTAATTTTCATAAGACATAAATTTCGAGAAAATGGCATTTAATGATATTTTTTGAAGAAAAACCATTATGAGCTTCAGGTAAAGTACCATTTCCGGTTATCCGATTTACATAAAAATTTAATGGCTTCTTTTCGTATTAGAATAGGATAGGAATACAAGGTTTCAGAATTTTCTAAATGATAGTATTTGAGTTAGAGTGAAGATAAAATCCCTACACATACACACACACACACACTTACACACACACACACACACACACACACACACACATACACACGTACACATACATGCAGACATCATCGTGAAAATGTTAAAATTGGATTCTAGGGACCTTAAAACGTTGTCATTTACTAAAATATCGATATGTTATTTTTAGCACGATCCCTATACCTCCCTTACCGCGGGTAGCGGGAGGTAATATAGAAGTATATTAATAATATGTAATTAGAATTTTTATGTATGTGTACCACAAATGTTAAATACAATATATACTTATAGCCAAATATGGAAATGGCGACAGGTCTCGTGCTGATTTTTTTTTTTTTGGGAAATCGCTTAAATTATTTTAAAATTTGTAATTTTATAACGCCATATTTGACAATTGTATTGAAAAGTACAATCAAAAACATCAGACAGGCCCAATATATATAGTAGAATTGCCAATTGTTGGTACCAAAAATAACTGGAAGGCTCATTAATATATTTAGTACTTTATTTTGTACTATAAAAAACACTTGTGTACTATACAAACTGGGTGGTATACAATTTTGTTTATTGTTGATTATATTGTAAAACCAACAAACATATACAGTAGTTAAAAGTGTACAAAATTTGCAGTGAAATGGTGTGTTATGCCATATCCTAACTATAAATTGTAGGTCATTTGAAATTATAAAGTTTATAAATCACATCGAAATTAAATTTCTGCCAGTGAATCTAATTATTATTATTATATCATCATTTCAAAACATTGGATATTATTTTTACAGAGTAATGTGTAATTTATAAAAGAAAATGTGTTCATAAATTAAAACATGCGAAATTTAATGTATTTTTAGCTATTATTACAGCTATGTTTGAGTTTGAATATAACAAATACAAAAACAAATATAATCTAATATTTCACAGAGAAGCACCACTATACAAAATATTATCATGAGAATACATAATTACATTAAATTCTATACCAAAATAAAACATGAAGTGAAATTAAATTCACTGAATATTAAATACATGAGTGGAACTTTTGACCTCTTCTTTATCTAGTGCATTTACAATAAAATTAAATCATAATAAGTGATAGTTTTAATACTGAAATACATATTAGCGAACTACTTCAAATTTCAATTCTTGTTCACATTATTTGCTACATATTCGTTTTTAATAAAAGTGTTATCTCTTTTCATCGAAGATTTAATTATTAAATTTTAGAGGTAACTTTTCGATTTTTTCTTTTTAATTTTTGATGTTAGAATTCGATACAGTAGAAAATACATGTTTTTACCTTCCGTCACCTTCATGAAAGGAAGGTATTGTCTGGGCAAAAAAATCGGTGGTGAGTTTTTACTGAATAAGCACGTTTCAGGGTGCCTAGAATACGATTTTACCAGTATTATGATTATGTGTGTCTGTGTGCCTGCGTGTGTTTGCGTGTCTGCGCGTCTCTCTCTCTCTCTCTCTTTCTCTCTCTCTCTCTCTCTCTGTGTGTGTGTGTGTGTGTGTGTGTGTGTGTGTGTGTGTGTGTGTGTGTGTGTGTGTGTTTGAAAGTTTCTGCGACGATAACTCCAATACTACAATTCCAGAAATTATAATTCTTTCGTATTCCTCTTCTTTACATCCATATGAAAAGCTCATTATATTTTGGTTTTATTGGTCAACTAGAAGTTCCCTTACTTGAAGTTCTTAACAGTTCTTCTTGAAAAAAACGCAGTTAAATATCATTTTTTGACATTTTATGTTAATATAGAAATGAAAGAATTCTATACGGTTTGATTACAAATTGTCCTTCATATCCAATAAATATGGAGTTAAGAATTATAAAGAGATTAACTTTCATAAATCAGTTGTCAGTGTCAAGTGCTATTTATACAGGCTGGTTGATTTTTCATTGTCCAGTTTATATCTTCTGAAATATTAAAGATACAAGAAAAAATTATATAGAAAAGTTATTTGATACAACCTGGTCTATATTTTAGCATAAACAGTTTTTTTCCAAGCCCTACCAATTTTTCAGAAAAATATTTAATTTTGATTTTTTAAATAGAACTCCCTGTATATTTTTACGGAATAAAATTCTAAATAAATTTCTCTTTATGAGATAGAGATTTATTAAGAATCTTATTCTGTCAAAATATACAGGGCGTTCCATTTAAAAAATTAAAGTTAAACATTTTTCCAAAAAATTGGTAGGCCTTGGAAGAAAATTGTTTATGCTTAATTATAGATCAAGTTGTATTAAACAACTTTTGTACATAACTTTTTTTTGTATCTTTAATATTTCAGAAGAAATAAGCTGGACAATAAAAAATCAACCACCCTGTATAGTGTATGTTCGTGTTATAATTTTATTGGATTTATAGAATCTTTTGCATGGAATTAGTAGGAAATAGTATATGTTCGTGTTATAATTTTACAGGATATATAGTATCTTTTTCAAGAAAATTTTGGTATGAGATTTGTACAAAACACAAAGAATAATTGACGGAATGTAATGTATTTGCCACATCAGATTTTTTTCTGTTATCTGTTACAAGAATAATCAACGATTGTCTCACAAAATAAGAACTAAAATGCTGGGTTACGAACCGATTACGACACAAATTGAGACCTTGTTCCTGAATGTCCTGCTATTAATGATGATGACTCTGTACTCTGGGTAGCACAAAACGTAACTCTATCTGAAGATATTTTGTTTCGTTTATACAATGGAGTATTTGTATCTGCTTGGGCTTGAGTGAAAAAGCAAAAACAGTGTGACTAATTTATGTTTGTATGTATGTAGATCGTAAAAATGAAATAAGTAGATAATTCTATGGCAAATGAGTAATTTCGAAGAAAGACTTGTAGCTTGTATGTAGTATTGACCATTTCCCGTCATTTTATTTTGTACACAACAGACTGTAAAATCAGAACTAAGGTTGTTATTATTGCTTACAATAATGAAGTCTGAGAAAAATAAAGAGCATTTGTTATACCAAGTTCTGTTATTTGCAAAGGCTAACTTACGATTAACTGATTAACAGAATTCACACAATATTTTATTTTTTATATGCATATTATTTGCTTTCAAACAAGCGCAAGAATTAAACATGTAAAATAATACATTACAGAATAGTTTCGTCCGATGTTGGCGGTTAGTAGATCGAGATTCTAACCTTACACGTAGCGACTCTACAATGTGCCGTACCACACAACATTCTGGAACTAACATGACACATGACCAGTTAACTGTCAATCGTGCTGTCAATGTATAATCCAGGCATATCAAAGTTACAACTAATTTAGAGAATATATTGTGTCTGATAATATCCCTTCCGAAATTCTAAAATAATTTACGCAGATCTGCTTTAAAATTGTTTGTTTACACCGTAGTTACCATGGCTGAAACTGACAGATTACACCCTGCGGGCGGTAAAATATAGAAAGAGCCCGCTTACTGGTAAACAAAACATCAAAAATACAATTGGAAATGTAATCAAGACTTTTATTTTTAAAAAATGATATTAGTTCCGCTAAATTTTCACTAGATTTTATTAGAATTGCTTAAGGAATTACTTCAAAAATTGTCTCAAATCTTCAAGTTTGACATTTAAAAAAATATTCATATAACGAAATAGTTAGCAAAAAACATTTCATTTGATTGCAGTTGTGCGTAAAACGTTGACATACCTCGGGCCGAAAGAAGTTTACACCCTTGGACGAATAAAAGCCTTCCGCTACGCGTCGGGCTTCAAATTTCGTCCGCAGGCGTAAACCTTTTCTTTCGACCCTCTATATGTAAATAACTATTACAATTTTCAAGTACCTAGTACAAAAGTGACCCCTGTGGTACACTCTCCACGACAGCTTTCAGAGCCCGTGAGAGACGTTTAGTAAAATTCCCTTATTTGAAGTTTTTAACAGTTTTTCTTGAAAAACCGCAGTTAAATCATTTTTGACATTTTAAGTGATTAGTAATATGAAATAATATCTTATTATCTATCCGTTTTGATTGTACGTTTTCCTTCATATTCAATAGATATAGAGTTAAAGAATTATAATGAGATTAATTTTCATAAATCAGACAGCTTTGCTGTGATCATGAAAACAGCTGATATATTCAAATAATCTAATTGACAGAAGTCAGTGTCAAGTGTAATTTACATTGTGTATAATTTAAATTAAATATAATAATAAACCTTTCTTCACAAATTATATTTTATTATCAATATGTACATTTCAATTGCAATGCAATCATCGTCAGTTGTACGTACTACAATAATATAATAAAATAAAATAAACATAAAATTTATAAATATGTCAAAAATATTTCAAATTTTTTATGTCAGGGGTTGACAAATTTTAGTAGTGTATTCTGTAGTGGCGACAAATCAGTGTTTAATAAATTTTGAGAATGTTTTTTCATTTCAATAGCTTCCAACATGTTGAGATTTTTGTTATAATTAACTTTTAAGCATTTAACATTATCAGAAGTGAAGTTATGACCTGTTTCATGATGGTGTAGGGCTAAGGCTGAATTAAAAATGTTTTTACTTTTGAGATGATAAATATGTTCTTTAAATCTCGTATTAATTTTCCGTTTGGTTTGGCCTATATGTGTATGTTCGTATTATAATATTATTGGATTTATATAATCTTTTTCAAGATTTTTTAAATAGTCAATGTTGTAAGATCAGTCCCGTTATTATTTTGATGTAGGAAAGTTGCAAATTTTCTGTTCTTCAGAGTTAATTATATTTGAGAAGTTTAAAGGGATACAATAAAGTTTCAGAATAAGATGAAATAACAGAATCTTAGGGTATTCTGATTCCTAAAAATGAATCAATTGTGCAAAAATCTCCAGCCTAACAGTTTCAGAGATAAGATTGATAAATATTCTTTTTGAAAAATGATTCAAAGATATTTATGCGGTTCTGAATCCCCTCTTGATATTCTATTATAAAATTTTGTTGAATCTACTAAAGTTTCCAAGTGATGTGAACATTTTCCTCAGCACTGGTCGATCACATATGCCCTACATAAACGCGTAACGTATGTAAGAACATGCTTTTCGTGGTCTCTACAGTCTATTTGCAGTTGCTTACTAACTTGTGAGAAATATTAACATCAATTTACCTGTTGTGCATATATGGTAATGCTAGTCTTCGAAGTAGCGAGGTGACCAGAGCCGTTCTGTCAGAGAGAAATATTAGAAATTATCTGGTAGATTTTTTAACCTATAATTATATGGGTGTAACCGTGGTAACCAGTTATGAACAAAGTTATATTTAGTCAGCAAAGTAACCTTGGAATTCGGAAGTCATTTTTTTGTTTGTTTGGTGTAGTAATATGCTGATTATTAGTAATGATGTTTTAATCTTTATTGAGATATGCAGATAAGAATGCGAACCTGGTGGCGAATTTGGAACTAAAACAAGGGAAAATTTTATTTTATTCGTATGCTTTTAGGCGCGTACAGTTCATGAAGGTATACCTACAGTACAGTATTGAACAAAATGAAAAAAAAAATGCTTAATCAACATGGGTCCAATCTTCAATTGTTTTTGCGAAAGAGGCCATTTTGTATTAGAATCGAAGAAAAACTGACAAAGACAGTGGTCAAACGAAAACAAAAAACAATAACATTTTATATAAACATTTTTTCACTTTCTAATAGTTAGGAAATTATTTGAAAACTAAAAATTGGCCAAGGTCGCTACATTTGTCGTAGTACAATTATTCTTTTTTTTTGAAAAACAAAAACACATCTAAGATGACCTCTGAAAGGTAAACAAAAAGTCTCATTTATTCAAAGTCATAACTCATACAGTTTTCAAGATAGCAAAGGTAAACATCGAAAAAACTCATTTTTCACATATCCCGGAAACTATTGAAGATCGGACCCATGTTGATTACGCTTTTTTTGCTTATTTTGGTCAGTACTACATGCCCTCATAATTTGTTACACTTATTTTTTAACACCCTGTAAAGTGGAAAATATAATAGAACTAATATTTTCAATTAATGAAACTACTATTATCTAATGTTTATTGTAAAATTGGCCGTAAGAAAAAACTAAACTGTGAAGATAACCTAAAAATTACTAATTATAGTATTTAAAATAGAGATGCATTCGGGCCGGGCTTTAAGGTTTGGATCGACTCGGCCCGAAAATAAAAATTACCGACCCGACTCGACAAAAAAATTAGCTAGCCCGGCTCGAAAATTGAGTCGAAATCGGGCCGGGCTTCGGGCCGGGCCAGGCCAAAGCTCGAAATTGGGTGCATCCGGCATTCCTAATGTTGATTTTTATGTTAAGGCGAAATGTTTAACTTTTTTCGTGTCAAACTTATAAAAAACCTCTACATTCTTATAACTTTCAACATTAGTTAACATAAGTAGTTAAAAAAGAGACCCTTCTAGTGTAAGTTTGTTATAAAAATTACAGATCTACGAGTACTTTAATGCTTTAATTAATAACCTTGAATTCTTGAAGTAAAATAATACATTTTTATTTATTAATATGTGAAGTATGTTGTTATTAAATCATTTTGATCCTTTTTAACTTCATCCATTTTCATTAAAATATTAAGGAAACTGTGCATTTGATTCAACTATAAGATTTTTCGGGCCGGCCCGAAAAGCTCGAATTTTCGGGCCGGGCCAAAATCAAAAGTCGGACTCGCCTCGATTTTTGAAAATGATTAGCCCGATTCGGCCCGATAAAAAATATCTTCTGCCCGACTCGTAATCGAGGCGGGCTTCGGGCCGGGCCGGGCCGGGCTAAAGCTCGAAATCGAGTGCATGTCTAATTTAAAATGAAAAATAATAATTAACCTACTGCTACAACTAATAAAATAGGAAACAAGGAAATATACTCTACGAAAGAAAAGTCAAAATACAAAAATAATCAAAGAAAAACTATTGACAGCAACGATACGCTTATGGAAGTTAAACAAAAGTGCTCCCTTATCGAAGGTTTGACGTTGGTCACAAAGCCATCTCTATGTAATGAAATATCCCAATAAATTCTATTTTTATCTCGATGTACCAAATTATGGTCATGTAATGTATAGAAATTACTTAATTTGCTAAAATTATTATATGTTCGAGTAATTCCCAACTTTGCTTTAAAAGGTAAAGGTATATACATATAATTATGAACTTGTGCAGTCTTGTTAAGCAAATTGTTATATACTTACACGAATTTTCATCTTTATAGTACCGTTTTGGTGTATTTCATTATCGTAAATGTTTCGCAAAATATATTGAAGAAATATCATCACCAAATTTGGTGTGGTGATTTAATATTGTTTCGTAATAGTATAACTGAGAATATCAGACATATATAAATCGTATGCTCGCAGCTATATGCAAATTTAATATTAACATAAACTTAATTAAATTTTCTGTTTCACTTGGTAGAATATGTAGAAAGAACTTTTCATAGTTGTAATATTGATTCTAACTTTTGGTTTTGTATTTTGTAAGTTATGAAATACTGTTATTATGAATATTACAATTCTGACATTGATATGAACAAAATTACTTTTGAAACATACTATTTTTCGTAATAATAAAATACGTATTGAACAAAACCAATTTATTTTCTTAATTTTTGCATATTTAGGGCCGTTTTCATAATCAGGCTCATTTTAACACTTTAATTAAAATTACTTTAAGACTTTATCTATGTTTTAACATAATTATACAGTACTCGCTAAAGGGCTAAAGATATATTATGGAAACGAACATAACTTTAATTTTAATTTAAAGTTAAAGTAAAGATAACTTTCCTCAAAGCCCATTAAACTATTTAAAGCCCAATTGCACCAATAAGGCTTAAATTTCAAGCTAGTTTTAAACAAAAAAAATGCAAATAGACATTTTGACACCAATATATCAAAATTTATTTGATATTTCATTTCTATGAAATATTGCCAATTTAAGCCAAGTTTCATATATAAGTTACGTTGGTGCAAACGGCCATAAGTTTATTAGCTTTTGCACTTTGCACTTATTAACATTTCTCATTTACAGATTTTATTCATTGATACCTAATTTTGCAAATATACGGTGTTAATTAAAAATTTGGCGTTTAACATGGGAAATCAGTTATTTCTTGCGCAAAAGATACCAATTAATTTTAGACAAAAATGTTTCAAATAAAAATTACTCCTAAATCTATAATTTAATTTTGCACTTTTGGTAACTTGTAAAATCGAATTTGAAATTATGTAAATATTGCTCATTTGTAGCGGTAGCCATGGAATTGAAACAAAATAAAAAAGAAAAGCTTATCGTTTGAACTGTCAGAAATTTTATTTTCAAATAAAAGTTACATATAATTTAATTCTGCACCTAACAATTATTATCTTTTTTTTTAACATTTTATGACCTATAGAATTAAATTTTTGAGAGTTCAAACGATATGAATTATGAAGCTAAAGAATAAGCGCACAAAAAAAATGTTTTTACTACTAGCCTAGGAACCCACTATTATTTACCTTTATTTGACATGAGAAATTGTTTTTCATTACCGCTTGTTAGTAACCATGGTAACCTAGGTCAATAATAATTTATTATTAACCTAGGTCTATAATGCAAACTGTCACTTTTCAATCAAACTCAAGCCTCCAAATCCAAATATTATTTAACTCATTAAAGTCAAGAAAGGTGTTAAGTACATAATTTAAAATTGCCGCTTAATTTTAAATTGACCTACGCTGCCGCCTCGCCTCGCCTGGCCGCTGTGCTGTTTTGGTGACAATGTGAAACATTTGTAGATGTAGGAATGAATAAATCACTATTTTTTTGTATTTGTAGTTAAATACATTTTCATAGATTTGTAAGGCTGCTGACTGTAACAGCACAAAGTGTTTTTATTAAATAATTAAATCAAATACAAATCAAGGCCCATAAGTGAGGTTATCAAACCAGCGAAATGAACGAAACGTCAGACAAAAACAAATGCAGCCTACTTTGTTTTTGTGAATATTAACAAATAAGTAACGTAATTATTCAAGTCAAAATGATTGTTATCCATAAACAAAAATTTAAAATACGGGTTACAATATTGGCGCTGGGTCAATAGTAATTATCTTCTCAACCTTGGCGTATAATATACTATTATTCTTTGATCGATCAAAGCTATTAATGGTTCTTAAGTGTTGGTCCGAATGGTATTTAGGTTTCTACTTACTAAATTATCTGTAGCTCAAAATGAAAAATGAGTACTTTCAATGTAAAAATTTCAAATATTCATCTCGTGTGTTTAATAAAAACCCATTTAACAAAAAACTCATTCGCTTTAATCTCGGTTTAATTTAATAAACACTTCTAATCACACGATAGCGCATCAGCCATCCATGAAGCAGCGAAGACAACGCGTAGGAAAGAGATCGAAAGCGCCGCATGTCATATCTTCAAAAGCGTAAAATTACCATCATTAGACGCAAGTAAACGTTTAATTCATGAAATAGCATACCTCCGCGTGCTGCTCGGATGGGATAACTACTTACGCTGTGGCAATGTGCCTTCACTTTGGCTGTCGCATTTACCAGGAGAACAACAAAAATTTGCAAAAAAAATCTGGATTAATTTATTTACATCTAGGAAGAAACGTCCAGTTTAATGTAAATAACATCTAAACAGTTATTTACATTTACATATTAAATACTGTAGTGTCATTACACTACCTCAGGTGTTGTCGCGGTGTTGTTTAAATATCACAATTTATAGATGGGAACCTTAATCAAAAACTAATTATCACATAAAATAACATCTAAACAGTTATTTACATATTAAATACTGTAGTGCCATTAGGTACACTACCTCAGGTGTTGTCGCGGTGTTGTGTGGGTAACGATACTGCAAGAAGGATAAATTATGCTTATTTTTGGATTTTCGTATAATAGGGATTTCCACATTTTTAAAATTTTTATATGTTTATTAATCGTGATAAAAAAATAATAAAGTTTTTAGGAAATGTTAGCGACATTATTGGCCAACAAGAAGAGAGATATTTTTGATGCTGTAACACAGAATTATGAATGACTACGTTTATCGGTTTTCTCCAGCGGATTGAAAATAGGATTGAGTTATTTACAATGTTCTTTAAATTCGTATCGACTAAAAAAAAATTGTTAAATACTAGATTATTCAGAGAGACAGCAGGCAGGGAGAGGTAAGCAAATTTCATGCTAGATATATAACCTCAAAATCTAAAAATTGTCATGTTATTTGCCTATTTGTCTTCTCTTTCAAATATTACATTATACATGCGGTAGGTGTTATTTTACAACGCGAAGTTGATAAAACCGAGCGTTGTACAAATACCTAACGCACACATTATGTACTAATTTTTTTGGCTGAGAGATCTATTAAAATATGTATTTTCGATAAATTTTGCTTGTTAACCTTAAACCATTGTTGTCCTTAAGCTAGCTGCATTAAGATTCACACTATTAAATACATTGTTCAATTAATTAACGACTTTAATTCATTTGCACTTTTTTTTATTTAAGAAAGTCTATGCTAGAAGAAAATTAAGATTAGATAGATTAGTTTATACACGTTTGTTATGCACCCTTTTCGGCATTCTTTATTAAAATGAATTTCAAACATTTGGAATAAAATAAATAAACAATTCTCATCAATCGTTCAACAAGTTTATCATTTAAAAATTTTGACACATTGACATTGCCGACTGAGAATTATTATTTGCTAATTAAGTAATAAATAAATAATTACAAGATATCCAGTTTTATTTATTTATTTATTATTATTATTGAACAATGAATTGCTTCTTTCGATTTTCAACAAAAGTCAAACAGCTTCATAGGTCCAAGTCTGTTATTTTATTGACTTGACTTGACATTTTTCAAGCGGCTTGAAATATTAATCTCGATCGTTAATTACGAAGACTAAAAAGGGATTAAATAAAATCAAGCGGCATCAAACGTTGAGATAAACGTAGCTAATGACAAAGTATAAATTGAATACAGCATGAAAGGAAAACTTTTTTGATTCATTTAACTTTGTTTCTGAAAATGATTTCCTAAATAAATTCTAAATAAAATATATAAATACTGCAAATTGTTATACCCAAAAATATTTATTTTTTTATGAACCAAAACTATATAAAGTGAGCAATGAAATTAAAATAAATTTTAAAAACGAATTTGTTGAATAGGCAACCCCTAACTACATAATTTATAGAATCCTAATTTTTGTGTGCACTGTACAAATTTCGCTTTCATCTGTTAACAAAAGACGATAAAGTTGATCTCCCGGGCAGTGATGTGATGTGAACAACCCCGAGCGAGTGATAAGCATTTCCTACTGCACGCACACGCGACAAACGAGAGTGTATCCGACGACATTCAGTTATCTAATAATGCATTGCACTTCCTTTTACTCATCGTTTTTTGTTTGCTTGCGGTCTGCGCTACTCCCACTATTTATTGATAGTTAAATTACTTTAAAATTAAGTGTTTATTAGCATATAATAATAACAGAAATAGATAAGTTTTTCATGTGTATGTATTATGTAAATATATAATTGCTATTTAAGATTTCTATTCATCTATGTATGTACAGGGTGGAACAAAATCGAGTTCCTTATATGAAAAACTTTCTTATTATGCACGCTGCCGAACTGCCAACTTTTTGAGACAAGTTTAATAGGCACCACAGGCATTTTCTATCGTCTTTTATTTTTGAGCTACAAGCTAAAACTAGTTTTTCCCTTATTTTGAAAAATACCTCATATCTCGCTTATGAGAGAAAAAGAAAGAATGTTTAAATACTTTTCAAATTGTTTTTTTTTACGTTGGATAACGTGGTGTAATTAGATTTAGACCTTAATAATTCTCGAGATATAATAAACATAACGCCAAAAAATTAATAACTCAAGTTTTATTTATGTTTAAAACAAAAGAATGTAGACTTGTTATACATCATTATAAAATAAAGAAAAAGACGAAACTATTTTCCACATAATAAGTGGGAACATATTATGTTCCCACTTAAAAAATGTTATGTTTGTGTTATATCTCGAGATTTATTAAGTTTTGAAAAAATCTAATTACACAACGTTATAAAAAGTATCTAAAATTTTTTTCCCTATTATACGAAAATCCAAAAATAAGCATAATTTCTCTTGGTTATTATTTATGTTGGTATGCATGGCATCGAACAATCCCGGTACTATTGATTGAAGGAAGTAATTAAAATATGGAAAAACAAAAATAAATATATTTCATGAACTAAGGAAGTTCCTAATTACTATTGGTATTGATCTTACAAAAGTATTAGAACTTTGGACAATGTGTACAACAAAGTATCCTTGAAATTGAGTAAGCAGAAAACTCATAAAATATTTATAGGAAGTATAGTACTATTCATAAATTTTGAGCTATTTTGTACTTCAAAACAATATAAACCGCATTTGTTATTCATGTATCATAACAAAACTATAATTACAGTTATTGAGCATATGTAGTTGCGTGTTTCATAATAGTTTTCCGACACCTAGTAAATGCTCACGGCAGTAAATGCGTTACTTAATTGTTTCAATGGCTTCATTATTCTTATTTAAATAAAAAAGATAGTAAGGGCAAACAGTATGAACCTTAAGTAGATAAAAATTACGTAAATTTATGATAAGATAAAGATCCTATAAACAAAATTTTATTTTTATACTTTGCAAGCAAACCCGTTTTAAGTTCTTGTTTAAAATATGGCAGATTGCGGAATTATTAAAACATGTATCCAGGTTAACACGAAGGAAATCCTAGATGACTAGTTGGGAGTCTATTAAAACAGTTTTCATAAAAAATGCATTTTCTTTGCGCTTTGTGAGCTAGATTAAACAATGTTGAATTCATTGGATCTCTTGCTAAATTTTCTTTATACCTATGCTCTGGACTCTTCTAGACAGAAGCCTTCTTTGAAAATTACATTTAAAAATGTTTAATCTTGTTAACTATTTATATGGTAGGGAGATATTTTTTAACAAAGCAGACGGCAAACTTTACCCTTTTCATTTTAGAATGTGTCTATATCTATCTTTATCTATTCATTCAGATTTGAATAATGTATGAAGTTGGAATTCGTATATAAAATTCGAGAAAAATATTTTAAATAAAAGTTGTAGATAATTGAGTTTTACTTCTAAATCAGTAACGGCCGTTTTCATATTCAGGTTCACTTTAAGACTCTAATTTAAATTATTTTATTCAATTTTGACGTTTTAAACTGTCATTATTAACTCCATAGCAACAACTATAAGTAACACTTTTTTCACAAGTGAATTAAAAATTTTTTAAATCACTCTCACATTTTTTTTAATTCACTCTGCAACAAATAATGCATTTAAAATAACATCAGGCACGAAATTAACACTTACCATAGTATTTATCAGACATTATCAGCCATTTTCATTACTTTTCACGGCAAAAATGACAGACAATAAAGCTTTTTAAATAGATGACTTGACATCTATCATCGACGATTGTCATGTACAGTCTACTAACTGATTAGTTTTTTGTTTTGTCAAAATTAAATAATATAATGGTTTTTATTACTATTTCGTCAAAATTGAATAAAATATTGTACAAACTACGTGAGCTAAGAATGTTTATTCACTCGAAGAAATTAACTCACTCGCCCTGACGGGCTCGTGAGCTAAACTTTCTTTTCATGAATAAACATTACCTTAGCTCACTTGGTGTGTAAATATCTATTAAGACATGATCTTTATTTTAATGTAATGCTATACTGCTTGCTAAAATTACATTATGAAGACGAAAACAATTTTAATTTTAATTTAAAGTGTTAACGCGAAGATAAAGTTTATTATGAAAACAGCCCTAAACAAATTTTGATTTGCACGTTTGGTAACTTGTAAAATAGAATATGAAATTGTGTAAATATTGCTCATTTGTAGCGATAGCCATGGAATTGAAACAAAATTACAAAGGAAAGCTTATCGTTAGAACTGGCACCCCCTCCCAGAAGAAAATCGTAAATACGCCACTGGTCATATATTATACAACAAGACAATTGAAAATTCTGGATAATACGAAACATGTTGCCTGGAAACATCACGAGACCGAAGGTCGAGTGGTAGGGCGAGTTTCTTTATCCCGCAACAATTAATGCGCTTAATTCCATCAGCAATTGAAAATGACGTCACGATGAATAGCTGATGGATCCGATGAATAGCCGCTGCGACCGAATAAAGAAACGGGTTGCTGAAAATTGCGATGAATCTCCTAACCTTAAATATTAACTGACAGTTAACCACACCAGTTAACTGATATGAAAAGTTTTATAGTTAAAAGTGTGGGTTAAAATGACCGTCGCTGTATAGCAATCATCAGAATCTTCATCGAACAATGAAGAATCTGAAGACAGCAATAG